>OY755249.1:57959049-59159049 GCA_963576725.1 Azorinus chamasolen
AAGCGCATATCAAAATCAAAGCGCTGCAGGCACTGTAGGCCTGGGCACTAGAAGGGTTGATCATGTGTTTAAGAAGTTTTGGTGTTTGATTCGTGGATGTAGGTGTCAACCTTGGGGTTTTTCATTGGCCAACACATTCGGTACGAGTACTGGTGTAGTTCTCAGAAGCCTCATCAAAACTTATATACGTTATATGGACTCGTGTCAAACTTTATTAACATAAACATGTTTAACTAAACATGTATATAGAACAAGAATTGTTTTTGCACCAAACTGATGTCTTCCCCACCCCAACCACGCGGACAAGAATTTCCATGTAAACAATGCAAAGTCCAATAACTCCTCAGAAAATCATTGAACCGGACCAGGAATAAGATATATACAACTAGGCATGGTTCTGATCAATCCTATGAAGTTTAAGGAAAATCCCACCAACGGTTTTGGAGAAACCGTAGACAAAATTGTCCATGTAAACATTTCAAAGTCCCATAACTCCGCAGAAAATCATCAAACTGGAACAGGAATAAGATATGCACAACTAGGCATGGTGCTGATCAATCCTAAGAAGATTCGGTGAAATTCTGACCAACGGTTTTGGAGAAACCGCGTGGACAAAGTAAAATCAGACAGACGGACGTACAGACGGACGTTCTAACATATGGACACTTGGTGGGTATTTCCTTTGTTTAATTAACTAATTCTCTCCTACTGACGCCTTTTTGTGCATCTGTAAAACTCTTTTATTGAAACAAATAGGAGCAAATGCTCTATTTATCACAATGGATTCAAAACTACACAATTCTAATCTGCTTTTCTATAATTACTGCTCCTTTAACATGGAGGCAAAGATGTTTTCTGTACGAGTATTAAGATAGAACTTAGAACTTTTATGCAACCAAAAATGCAATTGAAAAACCCCCAATAAAAAACACTTCAGCCAATCAAGGAAAATGGTCATCATCTAAACTTTAGATCTGGACCCAAACCCAACTGATATAAGTCATGGCAATGCTTAACAAAACAGGTTTATGCAATGACCCTCTAACAGTGATAGGTGTCAAAATACTACTGTGGATTAAGATTTGTCTGCTCTAAAATAAAGCATCTTAAATATTTAAAAAGATATATAAAAAATTGAAGACAACACATTAAAAAATCCTGAAATGCCTGAATCTTGTACTATATGAATAAAATAGCTGAGTATATATAACTTAATTACTATAATTGTTTTTGATACAAAAACTGATGTCTCCCCCAGCGCGTCGCCGTGGACACAGTTTCCAAAGTCCCATAACCCTGCAGAAAATCATCGAACCGGAAAAGGAATAAACTGTACAACTAGGCATGGTGCTGATCAATCCTATGAAGTTTTATGAAAATCCGACCAAAGAATTTGGGGAAACCCCGCGGACAAAATTTTCCATGTAAAAATTTCCAAGTCCCATATCCGCAGAAAATAATCAAACAGGAATAAGACATGCACATCTAGGCATGGTTCTGATCTATCCAATTAAGATTCAAGAACATTCCATCAAATATTGTGGAGTGCGCGGACAAAACTTTCCATATAAAAATTTCAAAGTCCCATAACTGCAGAAAATCATCAAACCGGTGTAATGCGGAAAAGTGACCCCGTAACAGGTCGACCTGGGGGTCGATTTACTATATAGTACTATGACCCCGGTCATAATACTATAACCGGGGGAGTCGTAGTACTATGACCCCCATACATATAAATTCCTGACCACTCATATAACAAAGTGATCCCAACATATTTATAGATTGATATATAATTTATGACATTAAAACTTATTAGAGTTGCTTACCTTGATCCTCTTAAGACTTAAATCACAGCAAATATATACATGTACCAGTATGTATCTTCTTCACAGCTCGAGCAGGAGTCACCTATTATTAGGTGACTGTTTAACACCATGTCAAGCTAACATATTGATCCTTTGATCCTTTGAGTTGTGCGACTTGTGTCCTTTTATTTCCCAAAATGTTATTGCCCCTGATAATTAAGTTATATGATTTTTTTAACTAGCCAAAATTGTGTCATATACCTCAAAGTGAAAATATGGAAAAATAGTCAAACAGGGAGAGACACACACGAAATGACACCGCACCAAACACCATCAAACAAGAAACGGTAAAGCCACAAGGCAAAACATAACAGGACGCATATCAAGACGAAACACATTAAACATTAAGCATATTAAGCAACAAAATTGACCGTAGGCTGAAAGCAGGAGTGCCGCCTTGGAACGGCCAGCAACCAAAATAAGCTACTGGGGGACCAACTCCCTTGCCAAAATACATACATGATGGTGGGGTCGATATATTATATAGTACTTTAACCCCCTGTCAGTTTACTATAAAACAGGTGATTCCCACGTAAAAATACATCCACTACGGGGTTGATAAATCACATAGTACTATAACCCCAGACAATTTTATTATAAAATATAGACTCCTTGCCAAGTCTTCCACCGGGGGGGGGGGTCGATATATTATATAGTACTATGATCCTCATGCCATTTTACTAGAAAATATACCGACTCCCTTGCCAAAATCCATCCACGATGGGGATCGATGTATTATATTGTACTATGACCCCCATACGTGCCATTTTACTATAAAATAGTGACTCCCTTGCAAAAATACATCCACCGGGGTCGATATATAATATAGTACTATGACTCCAGGCCATTGTACTAGAAAATATAGTGACTCCCTTGCCAAAATACATCCACCAGGGGGGGGGGGTTCGATATATTATATAGTACTACGACCCTCATGTCAGTTACTATAAAATATAGTGACTCCCTTCTCTATCAAGTGACAGAGCAATTCAATTAAGAGCAGTTCTGATAGTTTAATGATGTTTTTATTGTGTTTTGTCTACAACTGTATAACGCTTTGCTATTACTTAAATTGTAAACATGTCATCTATGAGTTTTCATAAAAGCCCATTATAAATTAGAAACTAGAACTATCACTAAAGGTTATGAATACCCCCACATGGCAGCTTTGATTGCGAATCCAAGTTTGTGACACCAACTATCCATGTAACAGGACTAAAACACATAAATATTCAAAGTTAAAGGAGAGATAATTCTGTTATTCTTGCAACAAACATGAAAACTTCAACAAGAGGGCCCTTAATCGCTCACCTGTTCGAATCAGATTTATGATTTCAATGGCAGATTAGTCTAGGCCTTACAGTTTTAAGAGAAGATTTTCAAAGACTTCCATATGAAAAACTGATATGCCCCGGGCAGTGCCATTTTCAACCCAGGGATCATAATTTGAACAAACATGGTAGAAAACTATTAGATAAAGCTACATACCAAATATTAAAGGTCTCGGCCCTACAGTTTTGGAGAAGGAGATTCTTAACCATTTTCATATGAAAAACTGATAAGCCCTAGTTTTGGCCTGGGGTCATAATTTGAAAATCTTGGTAGAAAACCATCAGATGATGCTACATACTAAATATCAAGGGTCTAGACCTTACATATTTGGAGAAGAAGATCTTTTAAAGATTTTCCTATGGGCCATTTTTGATCCGGGGTTCATAATTTGAACAATCTTAGTAGAGGACTATTAGATAATGCAACATACCAAATATCAAAGGTCTATGCCTTACAATTTCAGAGAAGACTTTTAAAGATTTTTAAGAGAAAAAGATTTTTTAAGACTTACCTATGAAAAACTGATATGCCCCAGGGCCGGGCCATTTTCAACCAAGGGGACATAATTCGAACAATCTTGGTAGAAAACTAATCGATAACGCTACATACCAAATACTAAAGGTCTCGGCCTTACAGTTTTGGAGAATATTCTTAAAGATTTTCATATGAAACAAGAGATGTCACAGTCACGTGACAAATGCCCCCCAAAATTGTACCCTGTGACCTTGACCTTTGACCCATGGACCAGACACATCGTCTTTGTGTGGTGAACATTTGTGCCAGGTTCCCTTGAAATCCATTCACAGATAAACAAGTAATTGTACCCTGTGACCTTGACCTTTGACCCATGGACCAGGGAGTTGAACGCGACACATCGTCTCTGCCTGGTGAACATTTGTGGCAAGTTATATCGAAATCCATTGATAGATGAAGAAGTTACAGACCGGACACGAAGTTTGTGACAACGTAATTGTATCATGTGACCTTGACCTTTGACCCATGGACCAGGGAGTTGAACGCGACACATTGTCTCTGTGTGTTGAACATTTGTGGCCAGTTATATTGAAATCCATCGATAGATGAAGAATTTACAGACCGGACACGAAATTTGTGACAACGTAATTGTACCCTGTGACCTTGACCTTTGACCCATGGACCTGGGAGTTGAACGCGACACATCGACTCTGTCTGGTGAACATTTATGTCAAGTTATATTGAAATCCATCGATAGATGAAGAAGTTACAGACCGGACACGAAATTTGTGAAAACGTAATTGTACCCTGTGACCTTGACCTTTGACCCATGGAGCGGGGAGTTGAACGCGACACATCGACTCTGTCTGGTGAACATTTGTGTCAAGTTATATTGAAATCCATCGATAGATGAAGAAGTTACATACCGGACACGAAATTTGTAACAAAGTAATTGCACCCTGTGACCTTGACCTTTGACCCATGGACCTGGGAGTTGAACGCGACACATCGTCTCTGTCTGGTGAACATTTGTGTCAAGTTATATTGCAATCCATCGATAGATGAAGAAGTTACAGACCGGACACGAAATTTGTAACAAAGTAATTGCACTCTGTGACCTTGACCTTTGACCCATGGACCTGGGAGTTGAACGCGACACATCGTCTCTGTCTGGTGAACATTTGTGTCAAGTTATATTGAAATCCATCGATAGATGAAGAAGTTACAGACCGGACACGAATTTGGGACGGACGGAAGGACAGACAGACGGACAGACGGACGGACGGAATGACGGAAGGACGGACAATGCGACTACTATATGCCCACCGTTGGGGGCATAAAAATTATAAGTCCCAGGGCAGGGCCATTTTTGGCCCAGGGGTAATAATTTGAACAATCTTGGTAGAAAACCATTAGATGATGCTACATACCAAATATCAAAGGTCTACAGCTTATAATTTTAGAGAAGAGTTTTAAAGATTTTTCTATGAAAAACTGATAAGCCCCGGGGCGAGCCATTTTTTGCCCGGGGGTCATAATTTGAACAATCTTAGTAGAGGAGCATTAGATCATGCTACATACCAAATATCAAAGGTCTAGGCCTTACAGTTTCAGAGAAGAAGTTTTTAAAGATTTTCCTATGAAAAACTGATAAGCCTCGAGGCAGGGCCATTTTTGGCCCGGAGGTCATAATTTCAAATATCTTAGTAGAGGACCATCAGATGATGCTACATACCAAACATCAAAGGTCTAGGCCTTACAGTTTCAGAGAAGAAGATTTTTAAAGATTTTCCTATGAAAAACTGATAAGCCCCGGGGCGGGGCCATTTATGGCCCAGGGGTCATGATTTGAACAATCTTAGTAGAGGACCATTAGAGCATGCTACATACCAAATATCAAAGGTCTAGGCCTTACAGTTTCAGAGAAGAAGATTTTTAAAGATTTTCCTATGAAAAACTGATAAGCCCCCGGGCAGGGCCATTTTTGGCCAGGGGGACATAATTTGAACAATCTTTGTAGAGGACCATTACAACATGCTACATACCAAATATCAAAGCTCTACGCTTTGTGGTTCCAGAGAAGAAGATGTCTAAGTAAATTGTTGACGCCCGCACGTACACACGACGCACATGCGCACGACGTACGACGCCGGACAAAGGATCATCCCAATAGCTCACCTTGGCACTTTGTGCCAGGTGAGCTAAAAATGAAGGAGGATTTGTGACACGAAATCCCCATGTTTCATGCCAAAATGAAAATGTTCGCGCTGGTCCGATTTTGCAGAATGACACTAGTTCTTTTTCCATTTCAATGCCAGGTATTAAGTTCAAGGTCACAGAGACCTGAATATCTACTACCCAATATGTATTGACACAACAGGTTTGGCAATGCTAGATAATGGAATATAGGATATATGCTCCGGACAAGACCTGAAATTTGTGTCTTGCACATCTACTACTCCTGAGTAACATTTATGCCAAGTATCAAGTGAATCAGGTTGAAAGTGAAGGAGGAGTTTGCCGTACAAGATTTTGTCTGCCAGTTTCAAGACCAATTTCAAGGCCAAAGGTCAAGGTCACAGAGATTTGAAATTTGGGTCTTGCACATCTACTACTCCTGAGTAACAGTTATGCCAAGTATCAAGTGAATCAGGTTGAAAGTGAAGGAGGAGTTCAAAGTACAAGACTTTTGCTTGCCAATTTCAAGACCAAATTCAAGGACAAAGGTCAAGGTCACAGAGACCTGAAATTTGTGTCTTGCACATCTACTACTCCTGAGTAACATTTATGCCAAGTATCAAGTGAATCAGGTTGAAATTGAAGGAGGAGTTCAAAGTACAAGATTTTGCCTGCCAATTTCAAGACCAATTTCAAGACCAAAGGTCAAGGTCACAGAGAACTGAAATTTGTGTCTTGCACATCTACTACTCCTGAGTAACATTTATGCCAAGTATCAAGTGAATCAGGTTGAAAGTGAAGGAGTTCGCCATACAAGATTTTGCCTGCCAATTTTAAGACCAATTTCAAGGCCAAAGGTCAAGGTCTCAGAGATTTGAATTTTGTGTCTTGCACATCTACTACTCCTGAGTAACATTTATGCCAAGTATCAAGTGAATCAGGTTGAAATTGAAGGAGGAGTTCAAAGTACAAGATTTTGCCTGCCAATTTCAAGATCAATTTCAAGGCCAAAGGTCAAGGTCACAGAGACCTGAAATTTGTGTCTTGCACATCTACTACTCCTGAGTAACATTTATGCCAAGTATCAAGTGAATCAGATTGAAAGTGAAGGAGGAGTTCAAAGTACAAAATTTTGCCTGCCAATTTCAAGGAAAAAGGTCAAGGTCACAGAGACCTGAAATTTGTGTCTTGCACATATACTACTCCTGAGTTACATTTATGCCAAGTATCAAGTGAATCAGGTTGAAATTGAAGGAGGAGTTCAAAGTACAAGATTTTGCCTGCCAATTTCAAGGCCAAAGGTCAAGGTCACAGAGACTTGAAATTTGTGTCTTGCACATCTACTACTCCTGAGTGACATTTATACCAAGTATCAAGTGAATCAGGTTGAAAGTGAAGGAGTTCAAAGTACAAGGTTTTGCCTGCCAATTTCAAGACCAATTTCAAGGCCAAAGGTCAAGGTCAAGGTCACAGAGACCTGAAATTTGTGTCTTACACATATACTACTCCTGAGTTACATTTATGCCAAGTATCAAGTGAATCAGGTTGAAATTGAAGGAGTTCAAAGTACAAGATTTTGCCTGCCAATTTCAAGGCCAAAGGTCAAGGTCACAGAGACTTGAAATTTGTGTCCTGCACATCTACTACTCCTGACTAACATTTATGCCAAGTATCAAGTGAATCAGGTTGAAATTGAAGGAGGAGTTCAAAGTACAAGAGTTTGCCTGCCAATTTCAAGACCAATTTCAAGGCCAAAGGTCAAGGTCACAGAGACCTGAAATGTGTGTCTTACTACACCTGCATAACATGTATGCCAAGTATCAAATGAATCAGGTTGAAACTGAAGGAGGGGTTGAAAGTATAAGATTTTGCGGACAGACCAACGACCGACGTCCGACGACCGACAGGCTGATTCCAGTATACCCCCTCAAACTCTGTTTGTGGGGGTATAATCATAGTAAATCTGTACTATTCCATTAACCCCGACAAATATGATCGGAGTTTTGGTAGATAAAGATATCATCGGCATTTTTTTGTAAATGAAGAGGCCTGCATGTTTGTCTCGCATTTTTGCGATGACAATGCCATGAATGGCAAGTTCTATCTCGGTTTGTGGAAAAACTAATTAAAGCCACTGTAAAGAGTAATACGTACGCATACTGGCCTGTTAATACTGCATGAGAAGTTGGCATTTCTATCGTGTTTCATCAGTAAAATTACGCTAATATAAAAATTGCCCTCTCCATCCCTATTGGCGGAGAGGTAATTGATCAATGAAAAAACACAACCGGTTTTCTAGTTAGAAGTCTTCGCTTTCGGCGGAGAAGAAATTTATAATTTATAGACAAGCTATTGCTGCTGTAGAAACACCAAATGTGTTGCGAAAAAACAATGTTTGACTAAACACCGGGAATAAGGTTCATATCCGGGGATATGGGTTAATGCTTTTGTGGCTGATTTTTAGACTTGCGCAATTCATATCCGCGGATATGAACTTCATATCTGGTCAAATACGGTGTTTAGTCTTACCGATATTCTTTCGCGTTTTCTTTGGAGTATAATCAATAATTCAATCTTTTAAAAGGTTGATCTTGTGTAGACTAGTAGAAGTCATCTTACAAAGCAAAGTATTATTAAATGCATTAAAAGTAAATAAATACATGAACATTTTACAACAAAACTAACTCAGAATTGAGAGAACTATTTTTTCTTGCGTCACAAGAAATAGTGAACTCTTTGTCGTAAAAAGAAAAGCGTCCGATCGCTATATTGCATTCTTCGAAAGCAATAAAAAATTGCATGGGTGTCAGAGTACTACATAATATATCGACCCTCCATCGTGGATGGATTTTGGCAAGGGGGTCACTATACTTTATAGTAAAATGACAGGGGGTCATAGTACTATATAATAAACCGACACCGGTCGATCTACTACGGGGGTCACTTGTCCTCATTACACCGGAACAGGAGTTAGACATGCACAACTAGGCATGATGCTCATCAATCCTATGAAATTCAATGAATATTCATTTAAAGGTTTTAGAGAAACCTTGCGGACAAAATTTCCATGTAAACATTTCGGAGACCCGTAACTCTGGAAATCTGGGGCAATAACTCCAATATTATTGATGCCAGAGTTATGAAACTTGTGAATAACACTTCCTTCCATCATGTGTTTTCCACAAATGAAATGTCATTTCAATAGCACTACTAGAACATGAGTTATTGGTAGGACAAAAATGTAACAAAGGACAGTAACTCCCAAAAGTATTGAAGCCAGAGTTATGGCCCTTATACATGACACTTCCTCTAATCATGCTCTTTCCATATATGAATGGAAAAGTAGTAAAGTCAAGCAGGCAAAGCCACATGCAAGACGCAACCACCACCAAAACACCGATAGACAGCATGACACACACACACACAACCACACACCCAAACGCACACGCACACACACATACGAAATGAACACAGAAAACACCAAAAGACACACAAGAAACAGGGACAAACGTTCCACAACATGAACAAACAACAAGCACAAAGACGCAAGGCAAACAAAAGGAAGGGTGACAAAGAGAGTACCGCCTTGGCACGGTCAGCAGCAAAAACAAGTTTCAATCAAATGGTATGAGCCATATAGGAGTTATCGCCCGGACAAGAAAGTGTTAATAATTGACATTGAATTGCGACGACCTTAAATTGTGACCTTGACCTTTGACCCACGTGCCTGAATCCTGCTGTCTGTACATCGGTTTGTTAGGGAGAACATTTGTGCCACAGCATTTTGTGAATCCTTTCAAGGTTTATACAAATGTGGAGCAGATATGAAAATTAAGGCTTAAAACATTTGACTTTGAATTGTGACCTTGACCTTTGAAGAATGTGCCTGTATCCTGCTGTCTGCACATCAACTTGTTATGGAGAACATTTGTGCCACAGCATTTGGAAAACCTTCCAATGGTTTAAGAGATATGGAGCGGAGAAGGGCGTGGCTAAAAACTTTGAATTGTGACCTTGACCTTTGACCCACATGTCTAAATCGAACGCTCTACACTTCCGTCTTGTCGAGTCGAACATTTGTGCCAAAGCATTCTAAAATCCTTTCATATTTGTGATAGATATGGAGCAGACACGAGTGTGACAGGACAGACAGACGGACAACTCGACCAAAAACAACGTCTCCCCATTGTACGAGTAAATGGGAGAGACATAACGAAATGGGAACTGGGTAAAAATTTACAATAGAAGAAATGGGAACGAAAAACAGTAGATGAAATTGGAAGTAGACGAGATGGGAATAAACCATACAGAGTGAGTGTCATCAACATCATCAACAAAAGGGTCATGAGGCCCTGAAGCGCTCACCTGAAACAACCCCCGGGGCGGGCACAGGGGTCTATACCGCTTCATGACAGTCTATATATGCTATACAATAAACAAGGGTTCCATCTGACAGAATGGACACCAATGTATCTCAAGTACAAACAAGTCTGTTACATTTTATATGCTAATTTTGTAATTCTTTCGGCTACTGAAAGTAAAGATATTTGATTACCAACTGAGTATACTCTTCTTTCGGTATCAAATACATTATTATAAATCCAACAATGATTTTTCTGAAACATTTACGTGTTTTCTGGGCCATTGACAAACGTTCGATTACCCAGGTCTCACCCTATCTACATCTACTAGGATACTCCCAACATTGAATTTCTGATTATAACTAGGAGGTCAGGGACGGTGTTAGCATGTTTAAACAAAATTTACACAGATTGTTGTTATATACAAAGTTATGGTTAAAATGAAATATCTGTTGTTAGAACATGAAAATGGAGAGGCTATCAGAGAAGTCTTGGAGACTTTCATTAGCCTTGATGTCATATAGCAGGACATTCCAAAGTCTGATTGTACGAGGAAAGTAATTGTGATCCACTATTACTAGGTTGTTTGAAATTTTGTAAAGCACGATAAGTGATGAAAATTTTCGTCTTTGTTCTAAAGTAGGCCAGTTAAGTTTTTGGAGCATTCCTGTAACACTGCTATAATAAGATTAATTATTTAAAACATATCTTTCTGCAGACCGTTGCACTCTTTCTATTGCATGGGTAAGGCCTTTCTGCCATGGATTCCATACTGTACTACAATATTCTAACTGCGGTCTAACATACGTCTTATAGGCTGTGGCTTTGGTTTTGGAACTGAATATTTCTTTTGATGAATCTTAAGGTGTTATTTGCTTATTTTACATTTTCAATGTTTTTTTAGATGAAGCCTTCACTAAAAGTCACTCCAAGATATTTAACATTTTTAGTAGATTTCAATTCACTATTATGCAATTTATAAGGATTTTAATTTGGTTCTTCTTTTTTGATATATGAATGACTTCACTTTTTTCTGGGTTAAATTTCATGGACCATTTGTGTTCCCATATTTCTAATTGTTCAAGATCATTTTGAAGTTGGAGGGAATCAGACTGGTAGTTGATAGTCAGATTACCACAGTAGCATAAAAATAAGCACGGGCCTATCACAGAGCCCTGCAGGACTCCAGATAGGACAGGTAGATAATTTGATTGACAGCCTTCAACAATAACAGTTTGCGTTCTTTGAGAAAGGATAGACTTGATCAAAGAGATACCTTTTTGGTTGATGCACAGGTGCACCAATGTATACAGAAGTTGATGATATACTTTATCAAAAGCTTTGCTGAAGTCCATTACTATAAGGTCTGGTTGTTTCCCAGCCTGCAAGTTATCATAGATTTCTTGTGTGAATGAAATAAGCTGGGTTTCGCAACTATGCTTTGAACGAAAACCGTGTTGGAAGGGTGTCAGAAGATTTTTAGAGTCAAGTGATTCATAATATTTGAGACTAGAATGTGTTCCACGATCTTAGATGCAATGCATGTTAGGGAAATTGGCCTGCAATTGCTAGCCTTACATTTGGGGCCTTTTTGCATACAGGTCCAACAGTAGCTTTTTTCCAATCTTCTGGGACAATACCAGTCTGTAAGGAAGCCTGAAAGATTTTACTTAGGTATGGTGATATTTCATGGCAGAGTTCTTTCATAAGCCTTGGTGACATCCTATCTGGTCCTGATGCTTTATTTGGATTTAGACCAGCCAATAATTTCATAATGCCATCAGTGGATATTTCAATATCGTTCATGACATTATCATCTAAAGTATCACCAGTGGCAGATTTTCATTTCACATACATGTATATGTTTCAAACTGATTGGTTTCTGCTTTGAGAACACCGATTCAAATCGATTTATGAGTCTGTGGGCTTTGTCAGTTGGATTTGTGAATGTCTTACCCTCAGACTTCAAAGGTGCAACACCACAATTATCAGTTTTCTTATGTTTGACAAAGGTATATAGTTTTTTGTTCTTACTGATCTCAGAGTTATCAGAAATTCTGATTTCTTTTTGGATGGCTTTTTTCAAGTTATAGAATTTTAGTTTTTGTTTAACATAATAAAGGGGAGGTCGCATTTGGGTTTGGTGAAAAGACCATCGTTTCAGACCATGTCAAAAAGTGTGAACAACTTGGAACCAATATTAAAATTACACAACATAAACTTCCTACAATGTATTGGTTACCAAAACTACATAAAAACATATAAAGCGCGTTTCATTGCAAATTCTAGTTCATGTACAACTACTAAATTGTCTATACTTTTGACGTCTTGTTTAACGAAGGTAAAGGAACATGTAAAATTCTACTGTGATAAGACTTATGAAAATTCTGGAATAAATCTCTTCTGGTCTATTAAGAACTATTCAGAAGGTCTTAAACAAACTTAAGAACAAAAGGTATCTTGCATCGACTGTAAGCACGTACCATTTTTCTACTCTGTACACAACTCTTCCTCATATTTTAATTAAGTATAAGCTTACTAACTTAATCCAGAATGTATTTGCCCGGGGAAAACATCATTCTTGGCATGTAATACTGAAAAAGCTTTCTTTACTGACGAGCAAATGAAATATTACACCTATTGGACTTGCTCAGAAGTTTGCGAATCACTAACCTTTCTTTTGGATAACATATTTGTACGTTATGGGAATGCTATATACCGCCAGGTAATTGGTATTCCTATGGGTACGAATTGTGCTCCACTGTCGCAGATTTGTTTTTGCACTGCTATGAGAGGGATTTCATGTTACGTTTGAATCCTCAATCACAAGAAGATGTTATAAAAGCCTTCAATGAAACTTGTCGATATTTGGATGATATTTTTAACTTAGATAACCCTTTCTTTGATGCTCTGATTCCTACAATTTATCCTAAAGAACTCAAATTGAATAAAACTAACCCGTCCGATAATTGTTCAGCGTTTCTTGATCTAGACCTTAAAATTGATAATGGAATGATTTCTTTTAAAATATATGACAAAAGAGATGATTTTGATTTTAATATTGTTAATTTTCCTCATCTTGACGGGGATGTTCCCCGAGCTCCATCTTACGGGGTTTATATATCTCAACTTATTCGTTTTGCTAGAGCTTGTTCATCTATTGACGATTTTAACAGTCGAAATCTCTTTTTAACTGAGAAACTGCTTAAGCAAGGATATAGATACCATAAACTAAGAAAAACTTTCTCTAAATTTTACTATCGAAATCTCTCGCTTATTGGCAAGTACCAATGTAATCTCAAGGCGCTTCTGCGACACGGTATTTCACATCCTGAATTTTATGGTGATGTGATTTACAAACTTCGTAAAATTATCGGACATACCCATTTTCTCACTTTGTTCATCAAATATGTTAAAAAATTCATTAAAAAGGGATATGATCCTGTAGTACTACAACATACATTATGTTTGGTTGTGAACCCTTTTACAGTTGGCAATCACGCTGGCCTCTTTGCATGTACGCCGACAAGAAAGGTTTAGTACTCTATGAAGGCGACCTCTTAAATCTAGAAATGGAAGGAAAACGTCGGATATCTGTACTATTTCGTTTTTGTCGTACCCTTTATTACTTTTCTACAGTTAATCTGTTTGCAGCTCAATCATTGAGTACACTAGCGATAGGTGGATACAGTTTGTTCACTTAAATGTTTTCGTTATACATGCACTTTACCACTGTATTTGCCGTCGTGGTTGTTGTAGATTAGTCGGAGAGGGGATACGTTTATTTACACTGTTTGTCTCTAGGGTTGGGATGGAATAAGTGTGAGGTTGGGCGCCCATAAACCGGTTTAACCCCCCAGTGACTTTTGTCACTGACCGTTCCAAGGCGGTACTTCCATCTTCCCCATATTGCATGTTTGTTTTGTCTTTGTGCGTCTCTTGTTGTTTTTATAGTTACGTACATTTGCTGTTTCCTTGTGTTGCTGTTCGGGCGACTGTTTGTCCTGTATGTGGTGTTTCCTGCATGACTCATTTTTGTACTTTTGTTGGGATATACTTTTTGGACAGGTCTGTAATCTTATTTTTGAAAGTTTTCCATAGATCATTGGGATCAGAGTGAGGTAATTTGTCAAAAATTGTAGCAAAGTATTTGTTAAGGTCAAGTTTAAATTTTTCCCAATTTGCTTTTCCAAAGATTTATCTCACGCCTGACTTGCTGTGGCCTACCAATTTTGAGGACAACTTCATGAAAGACAATATCATGGTCTGATGTACTTGGCTAGGTTGGTGTGTTAGAAAAAGGTCCAGTGTATTGTTGCCTCTGGTTGGGAATTTACTACTTGTTCTAAACTGAAGTTTGTTAAGTTTTCTAGAAAGTCTTTATACAAGGATTTGTATTTACATGATTCTTTGACCAGTCCAATATTCCAGTCTAGTTTGGGCAGATTTAAATCGCCAAGGATCTAGATTGTACTATGGGCAGGTATGTTTCGAATTGAGTCCAAGAGTGCAAGCACGCTGTCCTTATCATTCTCGTGTGGTTTATAAAAGGATGATAAGTAAATAGATTTGACCCCGGGAATAGTTATTTTGACCATACAATATTGCAGTCATTCTTTAGGTATGGCTATTCTTCGCAAACAAAGCGTTTCGAAATTGCAAGCAAAACCTCCCTGGTCTGTCATCTCTATAAACTACATAATCATGCTTATCAGGAAATATTTCAGATATTTGAATGTCTGGTTTAAGCCAGGTCTCAGTGCAAGCTACAATATCAGGTCGAACTTGGTCCAGTAGCATGTGAAATTCTGGAATTTTGTTGTTAATTGATCTACAATTTATGTTCAATATGAAAATATTTTCTTCTTATTTTTGTTCAAGTGGGTGGGTGATTTGTGATTTCCCACAACTTTTCACCTTTCTGCTTTTTGGTGTTGATGTGTGCTTTGGATCCATATTATTTGCATGTGGTATTTGGAATGAGTTTCTGGTTTGGGACAATAGATCAGACTGGTCTTCTCCATTTCCAGCAGACAGACTCAGGACAGAGTAGCTGTTTGTGTCCATGAGAGAGTTTAGGGATTCTGCTGTCGATAAAGAATAATTTGGAGGCCACATTTTAGACAAATCCAAACAAGGCGAGACTGAGAGTTTACCATGTCTTGTCACCTACCCCCTGCAATGCATCATGATACCACTGGTAACATATTTCACATAATATACCTTGCTGGTTCTAAGCGACTTCTTCTGCACAGAATCCACAAGGATATAGACTTTCATGTGGACCAGGATTTGATTCAACATTTGTAGATTGGCTAATGAGAAGGTAAAAATATACACCAGTGTGGTTTTGTCTCTGTGGCATTTACTTACTAGTTGTCACCTTTGGGCAACTATTCAAAGAGAAGCAATCACAGATCCTACTCTACATTGTCTGGACTGTTTGCAAAGGAGGTTTCAGCTGAAGACGTTTCATGTACACAGTTTAAATTTGAAATGTGTGTATACCGGTTAAGATAGGGAAAACCAGTACAAGCACCAAAATATGGATAACAAGGTGCATGTTGAAAAACGACTGTGAAAGACAAGACACAAGACAAAACCTGACTCGGAATAGATAATACTCTTTTTCGTTAGTTAGATACAGATGATCGTGATTTTCAGTCTGTGCCGCTACATACAGACGCTATAATGATTCACAAACAAACGGACGGACAACTCTTGCAAAAACAATATATCTCCCCATAAATGGGGGAGACATAATTCATTCATTGAAATCTGAACCGGAAATGCTATTTCGGATGGTTCTAATTCCGGACACAAATTAACTCTGTAATGTACAGACAAAAACGTGGAACAAACCAAATTTCTTGAAAGTACAAAAATGAGTCATGCAGGAAACACCACATACAGAACAAACAGCCGCCCAAACAGCAACACAAGGAAACAGCAAATGTACATAACTATAAAATCATCAAAAGACGCACAGAAACAAAACAAACATACTTGCCTTGATGTTTGTAAATCTCTTACCTTTCTTTTAAATAATATATTTGTGCGTTATGGGGATACCATATATCGTCAAGTTGTTGGTATACCCATGGGTTCAAATTGTGCCCCTCTTGTTGCAGATTTGTTTTTGTATTGCTACGAGAGAGAGTTTATGCTTAGCTTAAAACCTGATACACAGACCGATATTGTTAATGCTTTTAATAAAACTTCAGGCCGAGGGTAGTACTCTATGATGGTATACTCTTAAACTTGGATACAGGATGAGCTTACCAGACTCATGTATTACCTTTTCCCTGTCGTGCCCTTAACGGCTTACCTGCAGGTGCTCTGACTTCAGCAAAGTCACTGAGTACATATTTGACGGATTGTCACAGTTATTATGCTATGTTTTACATGTTGTCCTGTGTTCACCGTCGTCTATGTTGTGGGTTAGTCCAGCGGGGATACCTTTATTTACAATATTTGTAAAGTTAGGGTGACTTTGAGAGAAGTGTGAGGTTAGGACGTCCGTAAACCGGTTTAAACCCCCAGTGGTGTTTTTGCTACTGACCGTGCCAAGGCGGTACTCTCTTTGTCACCCTTCCTTTTGTTTGCCTTGCGTCTTTGTGCTTGTGATTTGTTCATGTGTGGAACGTTTGTCCCTGGTTCTTGTGTGTCTTTTGGTGTTTTCTGTTTTCATTTCGTGTGTGTGTGTGTGCGTTTGGTTGTGTGGTTGTGTGTTTGTGTGTGTCATGCTGTCTATCGGTGTTTTGGTGGTGGTTGCGTCTTGCATGTGGCTTTGCCTGCTTTACTTTACTACTTTTCCATTCAAGGTATTTAGACGATATTTTGAATTTAGATAATCCTTATTTTGATACTATGGTTTCTTCCATTTACCCAAAAGAACTGTCTTTAAACAAAGCTAATCAATCTGACATTAATGCTTCATTTTTAGATTTGAATCTTTCAATAACAAATGATAAAGTTTCGTCCAAAGTATACGATAAAAGAGAAGATTTTAATTTTAAAATTGTTAATTATCCTTTTCTAGATGGGGATGTGCCACGTTCTACATCTTATGGGGTTTATATTTCTCAACTTATTAGGTTTGCCCGAGCCTGTTCTTTGCTTGAAGATTTTAACAGACGTAATTTAGTTATAACTGATAAACTTCTTAAGCAAGGTTACAGATATCACAAACTTCGGAAAACTTTTTCTAAATTTTATTATCGAAATTTACCTCTCATTAGTAAATATAATTGCAATCTACGGACGTTACTGCGACAAGGCATTTCTCAACCAGAATTTTATAGGGATGTTATCTACAAACTTAGGAAAATTCGGGGTCATATCCATTTTCATGATTTGTTTATAAAACGCATTAAAACATTTAAAAAGAAAGGTTATGATCCTATTATATTGCAACGCACT
Source organism: Azorinus chamasolen (assembly GCA_963576725.1). Classification (NCBI taxonomy): domain Eukaryota; kingdom Metazoa; phylum Mollusca; class Bivalvia; order Cardiida; family Solecurtidae; genus Azorinus; species Azorinus chamasolen. The sequence goes on from OY755249.1 coordinate 57,976,682, forward strand.
GCATGTTTGGTTATCGACAAGTTTACAGTCGGTAGCTACGCTTCTCTCTTTGCTTGCGCGATGACAGGCCGAGGGTAGTACTCTATGATGGTATACTCTTAAACTTGGATACAGGATGAGCTTACCAGACTCATGTATTACTTTTTCCCTGTCGTGCTCTTAACGGCTTACCTGCAGGTGCTCTGACTTCAGCAAAGTCATTGAGTACATATGTGACGGATTGTCACAGTTATTATGCTATGTTTTACATGTTGTCCTGTGTTCACCGTCGTCTATGTTGTGGTTAAGTCCAGCGGGGATACCTTTATTTACAATATTTGTAAAGTTAGGGTGACTTTGAGAGAAGTGTGAGGTTAGGACGTCCGTAAACCGGTTTAAACCCCCAGTGGTGTTTTTGCTACTGACCGTGCCAAGGCGGTACTCTCTTTGTCACCCTTCCTTTTGTTTGCCTTGCGTCTTTGTGCTTGTGATTTGTTCATGTGTGGAACGTTTGTCCCTGGTTCTGGTGTGTCTTTTGGTGTTTTCTGTGTTCATTTCGTGTGTGTGTGTGTGTGTGTGCGTTTGGGTGTGTGGTTGTTTGTGTGTGTGTGTGTCATGCTGTCTATCGGTGTTTTGGTGGTGGTTGCGTCTTGCATGTGGCTTTGTCTGCTTGACTTTACTTCTTTTCCATACAATAGGGGAAGATTGAAGTACCGCATTGGAACCGACAGTGACAAAAGTCACTGGGGAGGGGTTAAACTGGGTTTTGGGCGCCCAACCTCACACTTATTCCATACCCACCATAAAGACAGTGTGAATAAACGTATCCCCTCCGACTAATCTACAACAACCGCGATGGCAAATACAATGGAAAAGTGCATGTATAACGAAAACATTTAAGTGAACAAACTGTATCCACCTATCGCTAGTGTACTCAATGCAGAGTAACTGTAGAAAAGTATTAACGGGTACGACAAAAACGAAATAGTACAGATATTCGACGTTCTCCTTCCGTTTCTGGATTTAAGAGGTGAATAAACTTGTTGGAATGAGTTTCTGGTTTGGGACAATAGATCAGACTGGTCTTCTCCATTTCCAGCAGACAGACTCAGCACAGAGTAGCTGTTTGTGTACGTGAGAGAGTTTAGGGATTCTGCTATCGATAAAGAATAATTTGGGGGCCACATTTTAGACAAATCCAAACAAGGCGAGACTGAGAGTTGAAGTACCGCATTGGAACCGACAGTGACAAAAGTCACTGGGGGGGGGGGGGTTAAACCGGGTTTTGGGCGCCCAACCTCACACTTATTCCATACCCACCCTAAAAGACAGTGTGAATAAACGTATCCCCTCCGACTAATCTACAACAACCGCGATGGCAAATACAGTGGCAAAGTGCATGTATAACGAAAACATTTAAGTGAACAAACTGTATCCACCTATCGCTAGTGTACTCAATGCAGAGTAACTGTAGAAAAGTATTAACGGGTACGACAAAAACGAAATAGTACAGATATTCGACGTTCTCCTTTCACGTGTTTTCTGGGTCATTGACAAACTATTGTTATGAAGAAGTTGCAAACTATTGTTATGAAGAAGTTGCAATTAAATGTGTAGGAGCGAGAAAATGTTGTGACTGTCCCCGACGAAGTCATAGAATCCCAGCGATAACCTGACCATATGCAGTCCAAAACATGGCGCGATTCAATAAAACAACTCGATTCTATCACCGATCTCCATCTTTTTAGTTCCAAGCATCCAAAAACTGATGTAAAACTAGCAAGTTTTGTCAAGGGTCGAGGAAGGAGCCATTGTACGTGACGTCACGAATTTCCCAAGTTTTCTTCGCTCAACCAATGGCATGGCTCCATTCATATTTTTTTTTGCAAAATGGCAGCATCCGAAATAGAAACATATTGACGGCCGGAAAGGCCGCTGCTGCTAGTTGCTTGCTGCTGCTAGTTGCTTACGCTTTACGCTTTACGTTGCTTTAGAGGACAGAACAAATGGATATTGGTGATAGAATTTAGTTGTTTTATTGAACCACGCCCTCTTTTGAAATGCAAATCGCCATGTTATTGCTGTAATATAGTGAGACCGGGGTGAGCGAACGTTTGTCAATGACCCAGAAAACACGTGAAATTTTGAGAAATTCATTGTTGGATTGATATCTGTGCATAAATTACCGTCAGAGATTATATTTATTTGATAGTAAAATGTATTGGCTTTCAATGACCGAAAGAATTTCGAAATTATCATTAAAATTGCAAGAGTTACATTCATATTTGTACTTGTGGTACACGAATGTCCGTGATTTAGTTGGAGCTCTTGTTATTATATTATATATTACATGTAGATCCCCATAAAGCGGTACAAACCCATGTAGGGGCGGGGCCTTTTTTTGACCCAGCAGTCATCATTTGAACAACCTTGGTAGAGAACCAAAAAGCAAAGCAGCAAGATGTTTAAAGGACTGTGCAAAACTGATAAACCCCAGGGTGAGGCCATTTTGGCCTGGGGATCATAATTTGAACAATCTTGGTAGAGGAGTGACTATTAAATAATGATATATACCAAATATCAAAGGCCTGATCATTTTAGTTTAAGAGAAGGTGTTTAAAGAGCCTGGGGCGGGGCCATTTTCGACCAAGGGGTTATGATTTGAACAATATTTGTAGAGTGTCATTAGATGATGCGACATACCAAATATCAAAGGTCTAGGCCTAACAGTTTCAGAGATTTCTAAAGATTTTCCTAGGGAAAACTGATAAGCCAGGGACAGGGTCATTTCTTGGTCCGGGGGACATACATTTGTAATTTGAACAAAATTTGTAGAGGGCCATTAGATCATGTTACATACTAAACATAAAAGGTCTAGGCCTTACAGTTTCAAAAGATCTTTCTATGAAAAACTGATAATCCCATGGGCGGGGCAATTTTTGGCCCGGGTCATAATTTGAACAATCTTTGTAGAAGACGATTAGGTTATGCTACATACTAAATATCAAATGTCTCGGCATTACAGTTTCAGGGAATAAGATTTTTTAAAGATTTTCCTATGAAAACCTGATAAGCCCTTGGGCGGGGCCATTTTTGGTATTGGTGTTATAATTTGAAGAATTTTTGCAGAAGACCATTAGATCATGCTATATACCAAATATCAAAGGTCTAGGCCTTACAGTTTCAGAGAGGAAGGTTTTTAAAAAATTGCATATGAACAAGAGGGTCACTATTAATTATTCAGCAGAAAACCTTCCTAGCAGAATACAGAAACTTAGTGTTAATTAACCCTTTCACTGCCGAGCCAACTAAATTTTACTTGAACTGAAATTAGCACATAGTTTGGATTCAGATCTAATACCAAGTAACTCTAAACTGTTTACAACTTGTGACGATTTACCTTAGGTCAAAATGCCTAAAACTTATCTTTCAGAAATTCAAATGACAAATTTGAAACAAGCGACATTAAAGGGTGAAAGAGCTATGCAGTGACCTGGAGAGATTTTAGCATGATGTAACAGTTACCCTAAGGGCAGTACTGGTCAGTGCTGTAATCTTTAAACTGTAGTTTCTGATTTAACCAATTCCCTCATATAAACGTGTTTTAACGCATCTGCAGAGTAGAACCAGAGAAGACGGATCCTATAGGACCAGGCTCTGTTCTGTTTGCTAATGGAATTCAATAGATCTGTTTATATGCCTTCTAAAACGGCTACACTGATCCACCTTCCATATTTCATTATATTGTTTGTCCATAACTATTCAGGAGGTATTGGAATTTGTAATAAACATAGAACAAGGAAAGGGTTAACCTCTTGTCCCTTAATGGCTATGCTGATGAGACAAGGGAAATAAATGTGAGGAAATGTCTAGCTCTGAATAAGGGGAAACCTTTTAACTAGTTTCTGATGTTAAAAAGTCTAAAGCCCCAGGGTGAGGCCATTTTGGGCCCAGGGACATAATTTGAACAAACTAGGTAAAAGTCTATTAGGTGATGCTTCATACCAAATAGTTTAACTCAGAGTATGTTGTTTCAGAGAAGATTTTTAAAGGTTTTCCTATATATGTCTATTTAAAACTTACAAACCCCAGGGCGGAGACATTTTTGGCCCAGGGGTCATAATTTGAACAAGCTTGGTAAAGGTTCATTAGATAGATGCTATATACCAAATATCAAAGCTCTAGGAATTGTGGTTTCAGAGAAGAAGATTTTTAAAGATTAAATAAGAGAGCCATGATGGCCCTGATAATCACTCACTAGACAATCAGAGGAGAAGGTTTTCAAAGTTGTCACTATGTTTCTATAGTAAACTGACCACCCCTTGGCCAGGGCTTCATTTGAACCAACGGGCATAATTCATATATTTTTTGTAGAAGACCTCAAGATGATGCTATTTGCCAAATATAAAAGCTGAGAAACTTCCAGTTTAAGAGGTGATTTCTAATTAGCACACAGTTTGGATTCTGATCTGATGCATATGTGAACTTCATTTACATGTTTGTTTAGCTAGGGTGACTTTGAGATAAGTGTGAGGTTAGGACGTCCGTTAACCGGTTTAAACCCCCAGAGGTGATTTTGCTACTGACCGTGCCAAGGCGGTTCTCTCTTTGTCACCCTTACTTTTGTTTGTCTTGTGTCTTTGTGCTTGTGTTTTGTTCATGTTTGTCTCTGGTGCTCGTGTATTTGTTGGTGTTTTCTGTTCTTCTCGTGTTTGGTTGTGTGTGTGACATGCTGTCTATTGATGTGTTGGTGGTGATTGCGTCTTGTATGTGACTTTCTACTGTATGTGTGTGTATGAGTATAAATTGCTATGCTTTCTGTAGGTGTTTTGGTGATGGTGGCGTTTTGTGTGTGGCTTTTCCTGCTTGACTTTACTACTTTTTCATTCATACGTGGTTTGTACAAGAGAGTTAATTGTAAGATTGATATGCATTAACCCTTTCTTCCATAAATGCACCTTTCTATGCCTCTGTAATAGTCACTTTATGAAACCATTGTAATATATAGAGCATTTACTCCATAGGAGCAAATACTCTATTTATCACAATGGTTTAAAATCTTCACAATTCTGAATTATTCCTTTTCTCTAATGTATCTCTTCTCTCTTGTATCAAGTGAAAGGCCTTCACCCAAATGATCTGTATACCAAATATGAATGCTCTAGCATTTGTAGTTCAGTAGTTATGGTAGTAGTTATACCAAATATGAATGGTCTAGCTTAAGTAATTCAGAAGTTATAAGCAATGTTAAAGTTTTGGTAACAACAGCAAAGTTTTGGAAATAGTGACCTTGACCTGATTTCATATATCCTTGTATCAAGTGAAATGCCTTTGTCCAAGCTATCTGCATACCAAATATGAATTGCCTAGCATTTGTAGTTCAGAAGTTATAGCAATGTTAAAGTTGGTTAAAAACGGCAAACTTTTGGAAGTAATGACCTTGATCTTGACCTGATTTCATGTATCTTTGTATCAAGCGAAAGGCCTTCACCCAAGGTATCTGCATGCCAAATATGAATGGTCTAGCTTTATTTAGTAATTCAGAAGTTATAAGCAATGTTAAAGTAAAGTTTTCACGCCGCCCGACCGCCCGCCTGTCTGCCCGGTTTTCGCCAAACTATAAGCCAAGATTTTTTTTTAAAAAATCCAGCTAAAAATAACAAGGGCATGTTGTATTGCTATGCAAGACATGAGTCCCCCACCGGACTGAAAAAACCTCCACTCTCCCCACCCCACCCACCCATGGTGTGGTTGACCATGGTATATACATGACCACCTGAATGGTATTAGTACCTACTTTCATACATTGAATCAGTAAATAAAAGGTTATTGTCCCGACAGGAAAATATAAACAAGTGTGCCAGTGGGCACAATATACGCCCGTCGAGGTTTTGTTCAACATAAACTAGGGTTAACGTATTTGCTAAATTCAAAATCTAAGTCCAATTTTGCGACCAAGTTTCAAGGTTGTAAATAGGCAAACTTTAACAAAAACCCTTTACCAAAAAATGTAAATTAAAAAGGGCCATAATTGTGTCTAAATGCTTGACAGAGTTACATTGTATTTACTCTTGCCTACAGATGAAGCTTCTGATGGTGAACAAATGTTTCAAGTTTAAAAGCTTTATCTGAAAGGATTATGTAAATAAGTGGACTTTAACCAAAACCTTAACCAAAAATTCCAAGCTAAAAAGCGTCATAATTATGTCAAAATGTTAGACAGAGTTATGTACTCTTGCCTACAGGTGAAGCTTGTGATGGTGAACAAGTGTTCCAAGTTTAAAAGCTTAATCTGAAAGGGTTATGTAAATAAGTGGACTTTAACCAAAACCTTAACCAAAGTTTCTAAGTTAAAAGGGGGCATAATTCTGTAAAAATGTTGGACAGAGTTATGTACTCTTGCCTACTGGTGAAGCATGTGATGGTGAACAGGTGTTCCAAGGTTAAACGCTTTATCTCAAAGGGTTATGTAAATAAGTGGACTTTTACCAAAACCTTAACCAAAAATTCTAAGTTAAAAAGGGGAATAATTCTGTCAAAATGCTTGACAGAGTTATGTACTCTTGCCTACAGGTGAAGGTTATGACAGTGAACAAGTGTTCCAAGTTTAAAAGCTTTATCTCAAAGGGTTATGCAAATAAATGGACTTTAACAAAGCTTTAACCAAAATTTCTAAGTTAAAAAGGGGCATTATTCGGTCAAAAGGCTTGACAGAGTTATTTACTCTTGCCTACAGGTGAAGGTTGTGACGGTGAACAAGTGTTCAAAGCTTTATCATAAAGTGTTATGTAAATAAGTGGACTTATTCCACATAAATTGAGGTTAACATTTTTGCTTAACGCAAATGCTAAATGCAAATTCTAAGTCAAATTAAGCAACCTTGACCTTGGATAAATGAGCCGGGACTTGGCAGGCTACTGTAGCATGTCTAGATAAACAATGCGGTTAAATTTGGGAGATCCACCAGGCGGAACTTGAGTTAGCGATGTTACAGACAGACAGACTGGTTAACATTTTTGGTAAACGCAAATTCTAAGTCCAATTGTGTGACCTTGACCTTGGAAAAACAAACCGGGACTTGGCAGGCTACTGTAGAATGTCTAGGTAAACATTGTGTTAAAATTTGAGAAGGATCCACCAAGCGGAATTTGAGTTAGAGATGTTACAGACGGAGAGACACACAGACGGCGCCATTCCATAATACGTCCTGTTTTTTCAAACGGGCGTATAAAAAGGGGAGTAACTCCAAAAATATTGATGCTAGAGTTATGGCCCTTGTGCATGACACTACCCCTCATAATGTGTGTTCCATATGTGAAGTTTCAAATCAATTGAACCAGTAGATAAGAGTTATTGTCCGGACAAAAAAATATGAAAAAGGGGAATAACTCCAAAAATATTGATGCTAGAATTATGGCCCTTGTGCATGACACTACTCCTGATCATGCTTCTTCAATGTGTGAAGTTAAAATGAATTTGGCCTAACTTTCTAGGAGATATTGCCCGGACAAGGAGTGTGACATCCGGACTGACAAGAAAATATGAAAAAGGGGAATAACTCCAAAAATATTGATGCTGGAGTTATGGCCCTTGTGTATGACACTACCCCTCATCATGGTTGTTCCATATGTGAAGTTTCAAATCAATTGATCCAGTAGATAAAGAGTTATTGTCCGGACAAAAAATATGTAAAAGGGGAACAACTCCAAAAATATTGATGCTAGAGTTATGACCCTTGTGCATGACACTAGCCCTCATCATGCTTCTTCAATGTGTGAAGTTATAATGAATTTGGCATAACTTTGTAGGAGATATGGCCCGGACACGAAGCGTGACAGATGGATGGACGGACGGACGGAATCGAGCAAACCTATAGTCCCCCAACTGGTAACCGGTGGGGGACTAATAACTATATAAATGTTGTAGGGTTCTTTATACAAAGGCGAAATGTTGGCATCAGGATGACACCACTGACCTCTCGGGTCAGAAATAAAAGAATTTAAAAGAATAACTGAAGACCAAAGTATGATTAAACTGTATTTTGAATTAAAATCTAATCTAAGAACAATCTAATCTAAGAAACATGAAAAACAATAATATTTACACATTATTTACACCAGAGCCAAAAAGTAAACAAGCTTAGTTCTAATTTAAATGAGCAAAAAGTGCAGCAGCCAATTGCTAATTAAAAGATAGAAGAAAATAGCCAAAAATGGAACTAAGGAAAAATTTAGATTTGATTGAGCGATTCTCTCCCCTAACAATTTAGAATAAAAAATATTAAATGCCAAAGATCAGAAATGCTTAAGGTTTCACCAAATAGCAGTAAAGTAAAATTATGCTAAATAGTGAATACCATTGAAAGTTGCTTTCTCCAAAGTGAGAAGTGCAGCTTTCAGGTCCCTTGTTCTGGAAAGAATCAACTGAAGCACTGAACAGACTCACTTAAATAGAGAAATGTCACATGACCTAAACTAAGCTATCTGATTGACTGGCTCCAAGATCTCACCAAATCTCACACTAAATTGTTTTTCTTAAAACTAATGCAATAAATCTAATTTACACAAAAATAGACTTATTTTACATCAATATAATCAAATATGAGTGCCAAATTGCAATCAAAAATCATTTAAGAAAAACCTCTTTAGTCCAAGTCTATAGCTCTTAGGCTCCAGACCCATTTACTCAGAAAAATCATCAATTATACAATATAGATAATCTCAATAATTCTAGAACAAGAGGGCCTGAAAGGCCCCGACATCACTTACCAGACAATCAGAGGAGAAGATTTTCAAAGTTTTCACTATGTGTTTCTATAGAAAACTAGCCAGCCCTGGCGAGGGCCAATTTTGACTCAAGGGGCATAATTTATGTAACTTTTGTAGAGGACCTCAAGTGAAGAAAATTTAAGAAAATGTAAATGAAAACATATAACAATGCAAATCTAAAGAAGGGCATGTACAAAAGTATGTATACCCTTTCCCTGGGCAAATTGGGTGAATTTTAGAAAGAATAAATTAATCTATACATGTACTTATGGCCTAGAGCAAATAAGGAATGTTTTCACTGAAGCCAATGTTGTACATAATATAAATGGAACTACAGAGCACAGTAAAATATAAATCCCCTGAGTTTAAACTGAGCCAATCTGAAGCAATGCATGTTTCAAATTTCAGGCAAATCGGTTGATTTGTTGTAAAGATATAAAAATTTGAAAACTCAGATTTTCTGGAGAAAAAAAAACCCCAGCCGTTTTGGCGTGACATTCACTATTATTAATTAACCATTTCCTCATTTAAACGTGTTTTCACACATTTGAAAAATCAGTAGACCAGATCAGATGCCTCCTATAGGAGCCATCTGATCAGGGTCTGCTCTGTTTGTTAATGGAATTTGACAGATCTGTTCCTTTAGTTTCTAAAATGGCTACAATGTTCTACCTACTATATTCCATTATAACTACATGTATTTTGTCTATGAATATTCAGTAGGTTGTGAAATTTGGGGAAAAAATGGCTACAATGTTTCACCTTCCATACTTCACTTTAACTATTTTGTTCATGAATATGCAATAGGCATTCAAATTAATAATAAACACAGAACAGGCAAAGGGTTACTACAGCCACTACCAGCAATACAGGTGCACTAAAAATAGCCACTGGTCATCCCCATCTCTACTGCTTGACCTGATGACCTGTTTATGAGACTGAGTAAAGATAAGATGCTTAAAAGTGCAGTCAGCTTCAAGTTTGCTAGAAAACTTGCCACCCTGGGGTGTAGCCAATTTTGACCACAGGAGCATAATTTATATAACTTTTGTAGAAGTCCTGAAGTTGAAGCTATGTGCCAAATATGAAAGCTGGGGACCTTCTAGTTTTAGAGGAGATGATGTTCAAAGTTTTCACTATATGTTTCTATTGAAAACTGAAAACCCCTGGGGCAGGGCCAATTTTGACCCCAGGGGTATAATTTATATAACTTTTGTAGAGGACCTACAGATGATGCTATGTGCCAAAGATGGAAGCTGAGACCTCTGTAGATTCAGAGGAGAAGAACTTTAAAGGTTCAAATTGTTGACGACGGACGACGCACGCCGACGGACGACGGACATCATGCGATCACAAAAGCTCACCCTGAGCACTTTGTGCTCTGGTGAGCTAAAATGGCAATCTTGAATCTAGCATATTCATAAACCCTAAGAACATATTTCCATAATTTATAACAACTTATTGACAGTAAAAATAGCAAAATCAAGTGACTCTCAGGCTCTGTAGCCCCTAATGGCGACCATTACCCTAAGGGCACCTGTTGCTAAATATTCCAATAATTGCAAACTATGGCTCTCTACAACATGTCACTGTTAAAGTAATATGCCTAAATCATCTAAACAACAATAATCAACATATTAGCCATACAAAATAGTCAAAACTAATCTCAAACATGTTTAAAATGACATTAGTTTGGGTCTAACTGAGAAGTAGGTCAACTGCCCAGAATGTAAACAAAGAAGATTATGGCTAACAATATATACATGTGATAACTACCGACGGTAGGTGAATTCTACCGTTTTCAGAGGTGGTTTACCGTTCTACATGCAAAATAATAAATTCCGCTAACTGCTCTAATTATAGATAATGACACTTCACATAAATGTATACAGAATGTTTTCTTACCAAAAAAACCAAAATAAGTTACAGATTCTAGAGAATTTCCATACGGCGAATCTCTGTTTGTAAACAAATCCGTCGATTTCGCGCATGCGCAGTTAACTGGTGGGCAAAAACACCAGCAACAACCTATGTAACCCTATGTATCGGCTAGGAAACAGTTAGCCTACACATCATTTAACGACTGTTGGTTTTGAATTGTTGATTTCTGTACATTTACTATATCCTCTGACTATAATGGCAATTATGTTTTAGTTTCTAAGGATAGATACAAGAAGAAACTCGAGTTAATCGGCCCTACAAACTACCAGATGAACTTTGAAAAAAAAAATACAAAAAAACCCCGATCCCTTGATCTGGCCTTTCTTTGAAATGTGAAACATTATTATTTATTTGTTGGACATGCCTGATATGTCGAATAATTTAGATCAACAGTATTTAAAATTTTAATTCTCGTTTTATTTTAATAAGATGTATACAGGCTCATGACATTCATTCGTGTATTGTAAAATATCTTTTTGGCTACTGTACAGTACCGTAGCAGATTTAGTAAAAGTATTTTAGTATAGATCTAGATCATATCAATCTATATTATCTTTAGAACTATATTTCACAATAAACTATACCTTTTTCAATATATCTAAATCGTTGGGTTTTAATTATGTGTTGTAAAACTGGAAGTTGACCCGACATGCTGTGTAGATTTCTGCTTAGTCAGCAAATCCCTTATTTGGATTTTTAAGAGTTGTAGACCAAATATAGTTAAGATTTTGGTCACAGTAGCTGCGAAATATGTTTTCGCAACTACCAGTGCATATATTTTAAGTTGATATTGCATTTTTTGTCTTTTAAGAGAGATTTTCTATCTTTGCCATTTTCACCTATATAAGCTATATAGTGGAAATTGGCTCAGATGTGAAATCTTATTAAATAAGAATAAATTCACTTTAAACTTAGCCTGCTTAGGTATTTATGCTTTATTTCTACCCTTTCTAATAGTTTCTGATGGATGACATTGTTTGAAGCAAGAGTTATCTGCCAATATGTATTGTTTACATTTTGGCATTTGACCTAGTTTCTCCATTCAGACCCAAAAAGAATTACGGTCGTTTCGTCAAAATGCCAGTTCGTCAAAAAGGCGATATATAGTTTTGACGAAAGACGTTTCGTCAAAAAGGATATATTACCTGATATATATGAATATTATTTCAATAAATCTGTTAAATGTATATGTTATTTTGGTGAATTAAGAAACCAGAAAAATTAACTGATCCCCGAATTATATAGGGCTGTGAGTAATTCTCGAACAACAAACAGATTTTTTGCGTATGCGGAAGTATCGAGTTTGGAAATGATAGGACAGCACTAAAAATTTGTAATATACAAATTATGAAGATGAATCTTGATACCGATTTGTTGATTAAAATGTTTAAAAGTTTTATCAAGTAATATATGTAAAGCAAAAAACAAATATTAATTACTCTATTATAAGTGTGCAAATATTACACGTGTTAGTCTATTTGCTTTTTTCACACCTACAAACCAATTAGCGACACATGTTCGGCGGCACAAACTTTTATCAACACTTTATTGTGTAATTAATGTTAATCCCCCTTCCTAATCAATCAGCACCGCTAGTGGAACTGGTGCGTGATCACTTTAATGTGCCCTTTTTGGATTATGCAGAAAACTGACAAATGCCATCTTCTGCATGCATAATAACACTTCAAAAAATGTATTAGCCTTCAGTTTCCTATGTAATTGTCCTCGGCAAAATTCATCAAAAATGTCATAAAATAGCACGGAATGTCGAACAGTTCATGCAGATCTTATCTGGATCCAAACTATTTGCATCTGGATCTAAACTATTTGAAACAGTAATCACGAATTCGCCCGTAGCGTGCATAAAGTATACGGTACTGTCGCATTCTTCATAAATTAATTAATTCTGAGTTAATTAATCACTAAAAGTATTCAATTCTGATCCAGATCTCATATAGACCCAAACTATTTGAAACAGTAATCACGAATTGACCCGTAGCGTGCATAAAGTATACAGTACTGTCGCATTCTTCACTATTTCTGAGTTAATTAATCACCACAAAGCATACAGTTCTGATCCAGATCTCATCTAGATCCAAACTAAGATTAATAGATCTAATCTAGGTCATTTCGCCAAACTGCCAGTTCGTCAAAAAGGGGATATATAAATCAGTTTGCTATATAGTCCTTTTTGACGAAACGACAACCCCTTTTGTACTGTATAACCTTTTTGACGAACTGGCAGTTTGACGAAACGACCGTCACCCCCCAAAAACATGCAATATCTCTTTGTACAGCCATATTGTTCACACCTTTAAATGCCTAGTAGTTAAGACGTTTGTTATCTTAAGGTTTTCCACATGTTTATTTGTCTGTTCAGAGCCCGATAATGAGAGGGGATACGTTTATTTACACTGTTTGTCTTTTAGGATGGGGATGGAATAAGGGTGAGGTTGGGCGCCCATAAACCGGTTTAACCCCCGGTGACTTTTGTCACTGACCGTTCCAAGGCGGTACTTCCATCTTCCTCCTATTGTATGTTTGTTTTGTCTTTGTGCGTCTCTTGTTGTTTTTTCTACCTATGTACATTTGCTGTTTCCTTGTGTTGCTGTTCGGGCGAGTGTTTGTTCTGTATGTGGTGTTTCCTGCATGACTCATTTTTGTACTTTTGTAATTTAGATATATTGCCTTTTTGAGCTTAGATCCTTACAAACAAGGGTTTACGGAGAAATCGCCTAGTGACGAAATCGCCTACAAGTAGATATATAGTAAACCAATTGGAGAAATCGCCTAGAAAGCAATTATATAGTGTTTGTATTTCGCACCTATGGTACAGGACGGTTAACATGACAGAACTTTAAAGAATGTTTGTAACAAGATTAAATTATGTGGCATTACTTTCCAGATCAAGATTGACCAAGATTGATCGATCAGTGTAGCCCCTGATCACTACATAGAATCAATTTGACAGAAGATATTTATATATAAGGAGCCATAATTATAATATTTATGCAGAAAGTAAGAATGTCATACGCACGGAACAGGTTATTGTATGAGTCTTATGTCAGGTCAGATGATCTTGATCTGATCAGTGTAACCCCTGATCACTACATTGACTTTGACAGAAAATGGTAAAAAGAGCAATAATGTTATCAATAGTTATGGCAAATTTGCAGAGTGAAAATATCCAAGTCTTAATCACTGTAATATGATCTGGATCCAGTAAATGGATTAGCAATATTATTATACAACTGTCCGTTATCACAGTAAAAAATAAAATTATTATAATGGGACGTAATGGGATACGTCACTTCATAGGAAGTGAATAATTCCACAGACCACCGACAAGATTTTTTATATTTTTTACCGACATTTTGTACTAACTAAAATTGCATTTCGAAAATGTATTGGATGCAGATCATCTAACAAGAAGTAAGACTCATATTATAACTTATTTCGTGCGTATGACATTCTCACTTTCTGCTAATATTCGGTATATAATTATCAACCCCTGTAATATTGGGCTGTCAAATTCCAGGTGGTGATCAGGGGCCGCATTGATCGTTCGAATTTATTCTTGTTACAAACACTCTGTATAGTTCTCTCATGTCATCACTACCTGCACCATGGGTGCGAAATACAATCACTATATAATTGCTTTCTAGGCGATTTCTCCAACTGGTTTACTATATATCTAATTGTAGGCGATTTCGTCACTAGGCGATTTCTCCAGCACCCACAAACAAGATGGCCGAAATTGAGAAAACCTGGAAAGAGCTCCTCTGATTTGGCTACTTTCTTTGGCAATACATTATTATAAATTCTAAATTTATGCTCATAATGTGTCTAAAGGTCTGAGGTTTATAGTTTATATTTTTAGGAAACTTGATAAAATGGTAGTTTTGTGTATTTCATGATTAATTGGTGAGTTTCAGCCAAGAAGACTTGGATCCTTGACTGCTGAGATATTAAAACTTCTTTTATAAATTTTATTTGGCAATTCTGAATATAGATTTGATAGTTTTGATAAAATAGCTGCTGATTAGACTATTTTTTAGTATTTTAAAATGTATCTTTATAATTAAGTAATTATTTTGCCTTAAGCCCTGATTAGTGACAAAAGCCCTCAGCCAATCAGATAGCTGGATTTAGGTCATGTGATAGGGGCTGACCTAGGGGGTATATAAGAGGTGCCCCTAGCTGACTCTCACACACTCTCTCAGACACTGCAACTAGAAAGATCAATTCTACCTTCCACTGGCAGGTAACACTTGTTTTTTCCAGTTGAAACTTTATTCCTTAAATTAGATTAAGAATATTTTCTGATTAATTATTTCATCTTAACTGCATTTCTAAAATAGAGCGTGTCACTTTCAAGCAAACCAAAGTTAACACCATTTTTGGTCTTTTTTCTTACTTATAGCATTTGGCTGTTTGCTACGTAGTTTTTATTTTTTACTTGTACATTCTTAGTTTCTGGCTGGCTCTGGTCAATTATGAGAATATCACTTTGTTTTATAGACAGTGATTTGTATTGAATTTGATTAAATATAAAAAGTGGTTAAACTGATCTCAGCCTTTTTATTGTGTTTTTAGTTTTCTGACCTTTTGGTCAGTGGTGTCCATCCTGACAACTGTTTACCTCACTAATGTTATGCAAAGTCTACGTAACATTGGGAAGGTAAACACCCCCGCTTAAACCGACTTTTCAACATATACTTAGCCATATATCTAATTAGTCAAAACATAGTTATCTTTTATTGTTCGGGAAGCTGTTCAACAAATCATAACTTTAGATAATTGGCACATTGTTTGGTTGTTATTACAATAGAAGCATTCCTGTTACGTAATAGTTCATAACTTTGTTGATAAGGCAGTGTGTGATAGACGGCAGTTGTGTGATCGCTGACCCTTGTCCCCTGCTGAGAAATAAGGGGATTTACTGACCATCTGGCACCTTTGATCGTTACTGTTTTCCTAGGTCTAGTAAGTAAATTAGCAGTTTCTCGACTGAGTAAGTAATGTAATAATATAGTCTCCAACTGTCTAACAATTCATTTTCAGTTTTCAAAACAAATAGTTTGTATTGTTAAAATCTTTGAATGCTGGAAATAAAAGTACTGGCATTTGCAAAATGTAGACCCAGACAATATATATAGCTAAAAAGCAACCCTCTGACCAGGGTCTTCACTATTTATTATTCAAAATCATATAGTAAATTTAAGTCTTATTATATAATGAATGGGATCTACAGTGACGGGTCATTCCATCTTAAAATTTAAGCATTCAAAGATGTAACCCTTTCTCTAATATAAACTGTTTTCATGTATTTGCAAACAGCGTAGACCCATATTATACGACTCATATAGGAGCCGTGTGATCTGGGGCTGCTGTTTATTTATGTAATAACAATAGGTCCGACTCTACAGTTTCTACCAACAAAACAATTCTGTCTACAAATGTCATTAGAAACATTAGATTATAAATATTCACGTGCTTGCAAACAGAGTAGACCCAGATCAGGTTATTCTCTGTTTTCTTATGAATATATGTCGGATCTGACTCTACATTTTTTTCCAATACCAAAACATCCTCAGTACACATGCTATTATAAAATTAATTTAATAAATATTCCTGATATCAGTATTTCTTACAAGAATAGTCACAGAGTAAAGCTGGTCCCAGTCAATTACGATGTCAACAATTCTGGGTGAAATTTCACGCCTTATGATTTTATAAATTTGCAACAAATAACGTTTTTTCATGATTGGCAGTATAGTATCCTGTGATAGGAACTTTGTGACACATCTTTAGAAATGCATGTACATTTGTAATATTTTTTACCCTTTAGATATGACCCTTTATCAAATACAGTTAATACTATTTTACCAATATTTAACTTTTTTATTTATAATTTTGTACTGTGCATTACCCATGCTTTGAAAAGCTTATATCTTTCAATTCCACAGGTTGTCATGTTAAACTGTTGTTATTTTTGTTACATAGTTGGCAAATAGTTTATTGTAGACCTGTCATGTTATTTGTTGTACAACCGACTCCAAATAAAGATGTTTGTATCGTGTAAATTCATCTTTCAAAATCAATTTTCGGTTCAAGTTTATGTTTTTACACGTACTACAGATGTAATTATCATCAACGATTGCAATTTAATCGTTTTTTATTAATTTTAACAGAAGTTTTCAAAGTGCTGTCAATGTTTCTGCTATTGTTTACATATCAGCTGTCAGTCTTTTTGCCCACCAAGCTTTTCTCGGCTAAGATAACAGGTGCGTGTGACGTCACGGCGATTCGCCCTATTAAAAGGTGTATTTCCACTCTAGATCATATCTGTCTATATAAGCTATATAGAAGGAAATGACATCAGAGCAAAAACCATATTCCAAGCTCAAAACAAATTAATTTCACCAAATATACAAAGTGTCAAGCACGTAAATGTGTATCGTAACTATCAACACCAAGATCTGTATCAAAACCAGCTAGACAGATTCATAGATCTGTTCAAGAATGGCAACTCAACTCCAATTTTACAACATAAAGTTGAAATGTCATCAATTTTCGCGACGATAGTATTCCAATGTCATTGTGAGTGATACTTGAAGCGCCACTTTTCTTTATGGTATTAAACATTTACACGAAGTTTCATAGAAAAATCCAAACTGTTTCTGAGATATGACTCCAGATGGACAATATAGGAGAAAATGCTCTATTTATCACAAAGGTTTCTAAACTGCACAACTCTAAAAAATATTTTCTCTAATTAATGCTCCTTTTGGGTAGACAGGTCTAAAATAGCTTATGGGGGAATGGCTTAAAATTCTGGCCTTGGCTTTATTCCCTGAACCTTGCTCGACTTGCTGCTAAGGAACATTAAATGTGTACGGGCATGGCTTTAATGTCCCAGCCACAGTATTTCAATTCAGCAGGATGTGGAGCTTATTCTATCAGTATCTATAGATATCCGGGTCTGTGTAGTGTAATGGAATGATTCTTTTGTATTACAGTGTTCATTCTCCTGCACTGAATCAATTTCATTCTTAATAGGTGTTGTTTTATCCATTTTAGGTTGTTCCCGTTGTATCATGGGTTTTGACTCTTCCTGGGATTCCATACTTTTCTTTGAACTACCACTATTTTCCAGTGTGTACTTCTTGTCATTTGATAATTGTCTCACATGTTTCACAATAAGTAGGCACGAGAAAATAACAAAAAGTAGGCACAAGAAATTAAACACTAAAAAAACAATGATTGTATATAAGAAAGGTTCAATATCATTCATTGTTGTGCAGTCGGCCTCTAAACCTGTAAAAAAAATAAAAATCATAGGTAAACAAAGTTAAAACATCAAAATTGCCTAAAAATGGTGTTGAATCATTCAAGCAAGACAAGGGAGCCATGATGGCCTAGATATCGCTCACCGGACAATCAGAGGAGAAGTTTTTCAAAGTTTTCACTATATGTTTCTAATGAAAACTGGCCACTCCTGGGACGGGACCAATTTTGACCCCAGGGGCATAATTTACATAATTTTTGTAGAGGACCTGAATATGATGCTATGTGCTAAGTATGAAAGCTGAGAACCTTCCAGTTTCAGAGGAGAATATTTTCAAAGTTTTCACTATTATGTTTCTATAGAAAACTAGCCTAGCCGACAGGGCCAATTTTGACCACAGGGGTATAATTTATACAACTTATGTAGAGGACCTGAACATGATGAAATTTTCAATATATGTTTCTATTGAAACTGACCACCCCTGGGGTAGGGCAAATTTTGACCTGAGAGGCATAATTTATATAACTTTTGTAGAGGACCTGAACATGATGCTTATGTGCCAAATATGAAAGCTGAGAACCTCCCAGTTTCAGAAGAAGATTTTCAAAGTTTTCACTATATGTTTCTACTGAACACTGGCCACCCCTGGGGCTGAGAACCTTCCAGTTTCAGGAGAAGTTCTCGCTATCTAATTCTATAGAAAACAAGGTACCCCTGGGGCTTGGCCAATTTTGACCCCAGGGGCACAATTTACTTTTGTTGAGGACCTACATATGATGCTATGTGCCATAGAGGAAAGCTGAGAACCCTGTAGATTCAGAGAAGAAGATTTTAAAGGTTCAAACTGTTGACGACTGATGACACACTCAGACTGACATTAGGCAATCACAAAAGCTCACCCTGATCACATTGTGTCTGGTGAGCTAACTTAACCCTTCTCTTGCTGAATTTTAAAATACATTTCTTCTTCTTTACCCATGCTCTGTTATACATATATCTTCACTGTGTACAAGTATTTCGCTGTGAAATCACTGTTGTGGAGTGCACTGGTTGCACAATCAACTTGTAAATAGTGCAGACCCTGATGAGACAGCTCCTACAGGAGCTGTCTCATCTAGGTCTGCACTATTTACAGGTAAGTATATTGACGTGAATAGCAAGCGAAGGGTTAAAAACATGTCCAAACGGAATTTTGTAAAACAAGAGGGCCATGAGGCCCTGAAGCGCTCACCTGAGATAACCCCAGGGGCGGGGCCATTTTTTACCACAAGAAATCATGTGTACAACCTTGGTAGAGAACCACAAGGCAAAGCAGTATGCCATTAATTAAAGGTCGAAGCCTTATGGTTTCAGAGAAAAATAATATTTTAAAAGATTCCTATGAAAAACTGATAAGCCCTTTGGCAGGGCCATTTTTTGCCCGGGGTCATAATTTGAACAATCTTTGTAGAGGACCATAAGATCATGCTACATACCAAATATAAAAGGTCTAGGCCTTACAGTTTGAGAGAAGAAGATTTTTAAAGATTTTCCTATGAAAAACTGATAAGCCCTTGGGCGTGGCCAATTTTGGCCCGGGGGTCATAATTTGAACAATATTTATAGAGGACCATAAGATCATGCTACATTCTAAATATAAAAGGTCTAGGCTTTACAGTTTCAGAGAAGAAGATTTTTAAAGATTTTCCTATGACAAGAGGGCCATGAGGCCCTGAAGCGCTCACCTGAGATAACCCAGGGGCGAAAACCATTAGATGATAATACATACCAAATTTCAAAGGTCTATGCCTTACATTTAAGGAGGAGAAGATTTTCAAAGATTTTCCTATGAAAAACTGATAAGCCCCGGGCCGGGCCATTTTTGGTCCGGGGGTCATAGTTGAACAATCTTTGTAGAGGACCATTAGATGATGCTACATACCAAATATCAAAGGTATAGGCCTTATGGTTTCAGAAGGAGATTTTTAAAGATTTTCCAATGAGAAACTGATGAGCCCCGGGACGGGGCCATTTTTGGTCAAGGGGTCATAATTTGAACAATCTTCGAAGAGGACCAATAGATGATGTTACATACCATATATCAGACGTCTAGGCCTTACGGTTTCAGAGAAGAAGATTTTTAAAGATTTTCCAATGAAAAACTGATAAGCCCCAGGGCGGGGCCATTTTTGGTCAGGCGGTCATAATTTGAAAAATCTTTGTAGAGGACCATTAGATGATGCTACATACCAAATACCAAAGGTCTGGGCCTTACGGTTTCAGAGAAGAAGTTTTTTAAAGATTTTCCCATGAAAAACTGATAAGCCCTTGGGTGGGGCCATTTTTGGCCCGGAGGTCAAAATTTGAACAATCTTTGTAGAGGACCATAAGATCATGCTACATACCAAATATCAAAGGTCTAGGCTTTACAGTTTGAGAGAAGAATATTTTTAAAGATTTTCCTATGACAATAGGGTCATGAGGCCCTGAAGCGCTCACCTGAGATAACCCAGGAGCGGGGCCATTTTTGACCAAGAAGTCACCATTTGTACAACCTTGGTAGAGAACCAAAATGCAAAGCATTATGCCATAAATTAAAGGTCTAAGCCTTATGGTTTCAGAGAAAATTAATATTTCATATTTTTCCCATAAAAAACTGATAAGAACCAGTTGAACATTCTTGGCAGAGGACCACAAGCAAAAGCTATATATTTGTAGAGGACCATTAGATCATGTTACATACCAAACCTCAAAGGTCTAGGCCTTACAGTTTCAGAAGATTTTTAAAGATTATCCTATGAAAACCTGATTAGCCCTTGGGCGGGGTCATTTTTGGTTCGGGGTCATAATTTGAACAATCTTTGTAGAGGAACATTAGATCATGTTACATACCAAACATCAAAGGTCTAGACCTTACAGTTTCAGAGAGGAAGATTTTTTAAGATTTTCCTATGAAAAACTGATAAGCCCTTGGGTGGGGCCATTTTTGGCCTGGGGTCATAATTTGAACAATCTTTGTAGAGGACCATTAGATAATGCTACATACCAAATATAAAAGGTTTAGGCCTTACAGTTTCTGAAAAGAAGATTTTTAAAGATTTTCCAATGAAAAACATAAGCCCTTGGGCGGGGCCATTTTTAGGTCGGGGGGGGGGGGTCATAAATTGAAAATCTCCGTAAAGAACCATAAGATAATGCTACATGCCAAAGGTCTAGGCCTTACAGTTTCAGAGAAGAGGACTTTTAAAGATTTTCCTATGAAAAACTGATAAACCCTTGGGTGGGGCCATTTTTGGCCTGGGGGTCATAATTTGAACAATATTTGTAGAGGACCATAAGATCATGCTTCATACTAAATATAAAAGGTCTAGGCCTTACAGTTTCAGAGAAGAAGATTTTTAAAGATTTTCCTATGAAAAACTGATAAGCCCTTGGGTGGGGCCATTTTTGGCCCGGGGGTCATAATTTGAACAATTTTTGTAGAGGACCATAAGATCATGCTACATACCAAATATCAAAGGTCTAGGCCTTACAGTTTCTGAGAAGAAGATTTTTAAAGATTTTCCTACGAAAAACTGATAAGCCCTTGGGCGGGGCCATTTCTGGCCCAGGGGTCATAATTTGTACAATTTTTATAGAGGACCATTGGATCTGCTACATACCAAATATCAAAGGTCTAGGCCTTACAGATTCAGCGAAGAAGATTTTTAAAAAATTTCCTATGAAAAACTGATAAGCCCTTGGGCGGGGCCATTTTTGGTCCGGGGGTCATAATGTGAACAACATTTCGCTCCCCCTAGCCACTGATGCTTCTGACAAAATTTGGTTAAAATCGGGTCAGCAGTTTCAGAGGAGATGTCGTTTGAAAATGTGGACGGACGCCAGACGGATTGCGATCACAATAGCTCATCCTGAGCCTTTGGCTCAGGTGAGCTAAAAAACTGATAAGCCCTTGGGCGGGGCCATTTTTGGCCTGGGGGTCATAATTTGAACAACCTTGGTAGAGGACCATTAGATCATGCTACATACCAAATATCAAATGTCTAGGCCTTACAGTTTCAGAAGAAGATTTTTAAAGATTTTCCTATGAAAAATTCCATATTACCATATATGGAAAAAATGAACACGCCCTCTGGCAGCCATGTTTTTTGCCGGATCAAAATGAGATTTTTAAAGTAAAATCTGTTTTAGTTAGAAATACTTACCTGCTGTGAAATATGCTAAGGTTATTTGATTTAACCGTATGACCGGAATAAACAAGAGTACCGCAAACGGTACATAATACGCCCACTTGCAAACTTTCTCTGATTCAACATGCCTTATAAGTGTTGACATTTTCTAATCTGTGCTTCAGATCTTGATTTCCATATTAAGGTGATACTATTTTTTAAAAAAATGAAGTGAATATCTTATTAAATAAAAAAGTTACAGCTAATCCTCATTTATGCAGATTTTTGTAAAGTGCAATGGCCATAACTCTGTAAAGACAAACTGAATGAACCTCAAAATAAGCTCAGCTTCAAATTTTGTTGCTTAAAACATTTGTGTTAAGTTTCATTTATATCATTTTAACAGTTTTCCCAGAAAACAAGAGACAAACTAAAAGTTTACCGACTAACAAAGCAACGGACACACAAAGTTCAAGGACCATAACTTTAGAATAAAATGACATATCAAAACCCCCGCAATATATGTGAAAATTCACAGTAAGGTTTAACCATATAAAAAAATGAAATAAATATCATTTCAAATGAAAAAGTTATGGCCATCCTCATATTTGCATTATTTTTTTAAACGCAAGGGCCATAACTCCGAAACAACAAATCAAATGATCCTCAGAATCGACTTAGCTTCAGGTCTTGATGCATTAAACATGTGTATGAAGTTTCATTAATATCTGTCAAACAGTTTTGCCAGAAAACAGCGGACAAACTATTTGCATTATTTTTTAAGGACAAGGGTCATAACTCTGAAACGAAAAATCAAATGATCCTCAGAATCAATTCAGTTTCAGGTCTTGATGCATTAAACATTTTTGTGAAGTTTCATTAATATCTCTCAAATAGTTTTGCCAGAAAACAGCGGACAAACTATTTGCATATTTTTTAAGGACAAGGGCCATAACTCTGAAATGAAAAATCAAATGAACCTCAGAATCAACTCAGCTTCAGATCTTGATGCATTAAACATTTGTGTAAAGTTTCATTAATATCTGTCAAACAGTTTTCCCAGAAAACAGCGGACAAACTATTTGCATTATTTTTTAAGGACAAGGGCCATAACTCTGAAACGAAAAATCAAATGATCCTCAGAATCAATTCAGTTTCAGGTCTTGATGCATTAAACATTTGTGTGAAGTTTCATTAATATCTCTCAAATAGTTTTCCCAGAAAACAGCGGACAAACTATTTGCATATTTTTTAAGGACAAGGGCCATAACTCCAAAACGACAAATCAAATGAACCTCAGAATCAACTCAGCTTCAGATCTTGATGCATTAAACATTTGTGTGAAGTTTTATTAATATCTGTCAAACAGTTTTCCCAGAAAACAGCGGACAAACGATTTGCATGTATTTGCATTATTTTTTAAGTAAAAGGGCCATAACTCCGAAACGACATATCAAATGAACATCAGAATCGACTCAGCTTCAGATCTTGATGCATTAAACATTTGTGTGAAGTTTCATTAATATCTGTCAAATAGATTTCCCAGAAAACAGCGGACAAACAAAATGTTGACGGACGAACGAACGAACGGACGGACGGACAGGGCCACGACAATATACGACCACCTTTATTAGGTGGGCGTATAAAAAGTACCGCATATACCGTATGGCCCGCCCGTTAGCCATACCTCATTATAAATGCTCCCAGCATTCCACAATTAAGATCATTGGTTATTTGCTCCCAAAAACAACAATTAATTGCGGGGTGGGAGGAGGATAATCCCTTTCACAGCAGATAAGTATTTCTAACTAAAACAGATTTTACTTTAAAAATCTCATTTTAATAGCAAAATGCATTACCTGCTTTGTCGCAAAGGTAGGAAGCTATACTCACCAGAACAACACCAAGACTCGGCTGAAGAAATTTCTCCAAATCATAGTTTTAGGAGGAAATTTCTTAGATATACTGCTTTCATAAACTAATAACCGTAATTGGTCGCACAGTAGGCCAAGAACACGGAATGAAAGCCAAGGAGTTAAACAACTCGCTAAGAGGCCACAAGAGGACCTAAAGAGAGCAGATTGCTCTGAAGAGTCCCAAAAGAGCGCAGATAAAAGGAAGAAAACGTAGAGCTATTCTTCCAAGAAACAGCCCTGTGAATCTCATCCAAGGGCGCATGATTAATGAAAGCCCAGGAAGTAGACAGGGCACTGAGCTCATGTGGCCTGATCTTTAAAAAGCCGAGATCTAGATCAGATAGGTCAGAGTAAGCCAATTTGATGGCAGAAGCAATCCAGCGAGAAATAGACGCTGCTGAGATTTCTCTATGACCTTTAATAGGGATAAAAAGCCCTTTTCCTATTTCCCCTCAGGAACTGAACCCTCTTAAGATGGAACTTAATTAAAGGGCTCTGACAGGACAGAGGGTTCGATCAGGGTCCGAATGATCCAAATCTTTCGAGAGACTGGGTACAACAAACGGATCTGAAGCTACTGACAGAAGCTGGGTTTTAGTTAAAAAACCAAGCTGACACTTAAGGAAACTAACCCGTCAGGATTCCAGCAAAGAAAACCTTCTAAAGATAAGGCATGAATTTCGCTTCTGCGTTTAGCCGCAGCAAAAGTGAGGAGAAACACAGTCTTCCACGTGACATGAGTCAAGGTCACTTAATCTAATGGCTCATAGGGCGCTTTAGTAAGTGACCAGAGAACACACGACAGATCCCACTTAGGCAAAAGAGAGCGAGAAACCAGTCTTTAAAGCTCCAAGGCTCGAACCAATTCAGAAAGGATCGAGTGAGAACCTATGTCCTTAATATCTCTGAAACTAAGGGTATGAGATAACATAGCTCTATACCCTTTAATAGTGCTGACAGCTAGATTCTTCTCTAGAAAGAGGAAAACTAGAAAGTCAGCAATGTCTTGGACAGTGGGACGGATTGGATTAATCTGTTTTGAACGACACCAATCCGAAAAGATTCTCCACTTGGCATTGTAAACAATGGAAGTGGAGGATCGTCTGGCCTTGGCAACGAGGTTGGCAACCGGCTGAGAAAACTTTCTCTTTCGGAGACCCGTCCTGACAACGGCAAGACGTGAAGGTGGAAGATAGCGGGGTCCTTGTGGAGAACCCCGTCCTTCTGAGAGAGTAGACCCCGACTGGGCGGGATCGACCATGGAGACTCGAATAGGAGACTGAGAAGATCATTGAACCTGGCTCGCTGAGGCCACAGGGGGGCGATCAGGAGGATCCATCAATCCGACAGAGCGATCTTCGGGAGAACTGTGGGGATCAGAATGAACGGGGGAAAAGCATACCCGAACAGTCGGTCCAACGGAAAAGACAGAGCATCGACCGCCCAAGCTGCTGGATCCATGATTGGAGATATATACAGCGGCAGTCGATGATTGAACCTGGTGGCAAAGAGATCCACTGAAGGAAACCCGAACATGTGAAAGATCTGAGCCACTACGGTTTCGTGGAGGGTCCACTCGGCAGGTAGTACTTGACGTCTGCGAGAGAGGCCGTCCGCCAAGACATTCAGTCTGCCCGGCAGATGCTTGGCGAGCAGAGTGATCTGTCTGTTGTAACAAAATAAGAGTAGATCCCTCGTGCCCTTGAAGAGGGAGAGGGAGTGTGTCCCCCCTTGTCTCTTGATGTAAGACACAACTGTTGTGTTGTCTGTCTGTACTAACACACACAGGTTGCGAACCTGAATCTCGAAGAATTCCAAGGCTCTCAGAACAGCCAGGAGTTCGAGATTCTTGATATGGAGCTGGGACTCGGCATTCGACCAAAGGCCTGAAGTCATGAGTCTGAGAGGCTCCAAATGGGCTCCCCGGCCCTGATTGCTGGCATCCAAGATCAGAAAAAGATCTGGATCCGGAGGAGCAATCGGCACTCCTTGAAGGAAGCGATCCTTCATCTTCCATCACTGAAGAGCAGTGTGGAAAATAGGTAGGAGTGGAAGAGAAACGGATAGAGCGTCTAGACGAGGACGCCATTGTGTCAGCAGGTAAAACTGGAGCGGGCGTAAATGAAGCCTGCCTAGAGACACAAAATCTGCTGCGGAATTGAGAACTCCCAGTAGAGACAGAAGAGAGCGAGCAGAGCAGCGATCCTTCTGACTGAACAGAGAAAGCAGGAGTAGGGTATTCTCTACACTTTGAAGAGAAATCCTGACTAAGCTGGAGTTCGTCAGAAAATTTAATCCCACAAAGACAAAGTCTTGAGACGAAATCAGATCTGACTTTTCCGCATTCAATACGAGACCCAACTGAGAGACAATTTTCCAACTGAAGTGGAGATTGCAAAGGAGGGTCTGACGATTGACAGCAAATCGTCGAAGTATTGAATAAGAACAACTCCGTTCTGGCGGAGAAGGGCCGCTACGGTCCCCACGAGTTATGTAAAGACTCTGGGTGCCGTAGAAAGGCCGAAAGGCAGGGCCCGGAATTGATAGACAGCGCCCCTGTGGCAAAAGCGAAGGAGATGTCTGTCTGAAGGATGAATAGATACATGAAGGTAAGCATCCGACAGATCCAGGGAGAAGGCCCATTGCTTTGGTTTGATTGCCAACCGAATGGTAGCTACCTTCTCCATCTTGAAAGAATCGATCTTTAAAAACCGATTTAGGGTTGAAAGATCGATGATGAACATGCCGTTTTTCTTTGGAACAAGAAACAGGCGGCTGTAAAATCCCGGTGTGTTTTCGTTCCGAACGCCGAGCTTGAGAGCCTCGACGAGAGGCTAACCCACAGGTCTCAGAAGACCAGGCAGTGGAGAACTGACAAGGGTCCTCTACAGAGCACCCGCAGCAGGAGAAACACACAGAGGAGTGCGTATCCCAGTCTGCGGTAAAGTGTCCGCAGGAAGCTTTGTGCCGAGAAGCCACAGTGAGGGCACAAGGGAGACCGATAACACAGGTACAAAGAAAATAAAACACAAAGGTATATGCAGTATAATCTGTATATAAAGTTTATGGTAGGATACAGGATCCGGTAAGGAAGCTGCAGGCAAGGACTGTAAGAAGTAGAATAGACCCAGACAGCTAGTAAGGTGTAAAACTCGGGAGGCTCATAAACGTTGATGTTAATGGCCGACCGGAAATAACCAATGATCTTAATTGTGGAATGCTGGGAGCATTTATAATGAGGTATGGCTAACGGGCGGGCCATACGGTATATGCGGTACTTTTTTATTCCGGTCATACGGTTAAATCAAATAACCTAAGCATATTTCACAGCAGGTAATGTATTTTGCTACTAAAATTCTTTTAACAACTCTTAAAGTCTATCAATTGAGAAACATTTTGGTGAAAACTATATTCAAATCGGACAAGTCATTTTCATTTTGGAGAAGATTTTTCTAGATATTGTGTACAGTGGCCATGGCAACAAGACCGATGGCCCCACCCACTATCTTTTAGTTTGGGTTACAATTTGGCAGTCGGTTTCAGAGAAGAAGTCGTTTGAAATTGTTGACGAACAGACAGATGGACGGACGGACACAGGGGTATCACAATAGCTCACCTTGAGCACTTTGTGCTCTGGTGAGCTAAAAATGAAAGCCGAGAATCTTCCAGTTTCAGAAGAATTTTGTACTGTATGCTTCTATTGCAAGCTAAAAATAGACACATCTCCAAGAAGCATGCAGCTTTCAACAAGAGTACCGCATACGGTACATAATACGCCCACTTGCAAACTTTCTGATTCAACATGCCTTATAAGTGTTGACATTTTCTAATTTGTGCTTCAGATCTTGATTTCCATATTTAAGGTGATACTATTTTTAAACAAGAGGGCCAGAATGGCCCTGAAGCGCTCACCAGACAATCAGAGGAGAAGATTTTCAAAGTTTTCACTATATGCTTTTATAGAAAACTAGCCGGCCCTGGGGCGGGCCAATTTTGACCCAAGGGACATAATTTATATAACTTTTGTAGAGGACTTGAACATGATGCTATGAGCCAAATATGATATCTGAGAACCTTTCAGTTTCAGAGGAGAAGATTTTCAAAGTTTTCTCTATATGTTTCTACTGAAAACTACCCACCCCTGGGGCGGGGCCAATTTTGACCCCAGGGCCATAATTTATATAACTTTTGTAGAGGACCTGAACATGATGCTCTGTGCCAAATATGAAAGCTGAGCGCCTTCCAGTTTCAGAGGAGAAGATTTTCAAAGATTTCACTATCTGTTTCTATTGAAAACTTCCCACCCCTGGGGCGGGGCCAATTTGAACCCCAGGGCCATAATTTATATAACTTTTGTAGAGGACCTAAACATGATGCTATGTGCCGAATATGCAAGCTGAGAGCCTTCCAGTTTCAGAGGACAAGATTTTCAAAGATTTCACTATTTGTTTCCATTGAAAACAGCCCACCCCTGGGGCGGGGCCAATTTTGACCCCAGGGCTATAATTTATATAACTCTTGTAGAGGACCTGAACATGATGCTCTGTGCCAAATATGAAAGATGAGAGCCTATCAGTTTCAGAGGAGAAGATTTTAAAGATTTCACTATTTGTTTCTATTCCGAAAACTACCCACCCCTGGGGCGGGGCCAATTTTGACCCCAGGGTCAAAATTAATATAACTTTTGTAGAGGACCTGATCATGATGCTATGTGCCAAATATGAAAGCTGAGCGCCTTCTTGTTTCAGAGGAGAAGATTTTGAAAGATTTCACTATATATTTCTATTGAAAAATGCCCACCCCTGGGGCGGGGCCAATTTTGACCCCAGGGCCATAATTTATATAACTTTTGTAGAGGACCTGAACATGATGATCTGTGCCAAATATGAAAGCTGAGAGCCTTCCAGTTTCAGAGGAGAAGATTTTCAAAGATTTCACTATTTGTTTCCATTGAAAACTGCCCACCCCTGGGGCGGGGCCAATTTTGACCCCAGGGCCATAATTTATATAACTTTTGTAGAGGACCTGAACATGATGCTCTGTGCCAAATATGAAAGATGAGAGCCTTCCAGTTTCAGAGGAGAAGATTTTCAAAGATTTCACTATTTGTTTCTATTGAAAACTTCCCACCCCTGGGGCGGGGCCAATTTTGACCCCAGGGTCATAATTTATATAACTTTTGTAGAGGACCTGAACATGATGCTATGTGCCAAATATGAAAGCTGAGAACCTTCTGGTTTCAGAGGAGATTTTCAAAGGTTTACTATATGTTTCTATTGAAAACTGAAAACCCCTGGGGCGGGGCCAATTTTGACCCCAGGGGCATTATTTATATAACTTTTGTAGAGGACCTATAGGTGATGCTATGTACCAAAGATGAAAGCTGAGAACCCTGTAGATTCAGAGGAGAAGATTTTTAAAGGTTCAAATTGTTGACGCGGGACGACGGACGACGCACGGCGACGGACATCAGGCGATCACAAAAGCTCACCCTGAGCACTTTGTGCTCTGGTGAGCTAAAAAATGAAGTGAATATCTTATTAAAACAAGAGCTGTCACGGTCACGTGACAAATGCCCCCAAAAATTGTACCCTGTGACCTTGACCTTCGACATATGGACCAGGGAGCTAAACGTGACACATCATCTTTGTCTGGTGAACATCTGTGCCAAGTTATATTGAAATCCATTGATAGATAAAGAAGTTACAAACTGGACACAGAATTTGTGGCAAAGTAATTGTACCCTGTGACCTTGACCTTTGACCCATGGACCAGGGGTGAGCTAAAAAGTATTCCATGCAGTGTGATGGACCTTAATTATATCAATGGTCCTCAATGAGAGGAAGACACATGTAAATTTTGAAAGCTCTATAATGATTAGTTTAGAAATGACAGCCAAAAAAAGAAAAGTGTGACGAAAATCAGAACAAAGGGGAATCCCTAGTACAAACTGATATGTAACTGCTCTGAAGTGTTTGATAAAAGTATTAAAATACCTATCTTTCTGCAGCTTGGCATTTCTTCATGCTCCCAAACACTGTCATTGCCACAGACAAGTATGCTGTCTCCGTCTATTTCATAACCGTCCAAACACACAACTTCTACTGTTCCACCTGCAATTACTTGCATGTCTCCATTTATTTTTCCATATTTTGGAGGTAACTGTCGTGGGCAAGTTATTTCTGAAGAACGAAAAGAAAATGATCATGCTACATTCTTCCTCCAGGGGTCTTAATAACAGAGGATAAGCTAAATACTTTCATAACATCCAATACCCAAGAAGTCTGTGTTCTTCTTTTTAACTCTTTCCAAGTATCATCTAAGAAATAGTGTATGGTGGTCTTGTGGTAACGTGCTTGACTATCTCCGTCCCTCCCAGAAATCGCAGACTCTTTTTAGCTCACCAGAGCACAAAGTGCTCAAGGTGAGCTTTTGTGATACCCCTGTGTCCGGCGTCCGTCTGTCTGTCTGTCCGTCTGTCCGCACTCACCAAAGGGTAGTTGTGTGACTTTTTCTAACTAGTCGGGCAAGTAAAATCATTAACCTGGCCATCTCTTGTGACATTAACCTGGCCATTTCTTGTGACATTAACCTGGCCAGTTGTGGGACATAGGGTTAGGGTTAGCTTCCAGATCATTCTATTCCAAAGTTAGAGCCAAAAATAGTTTTACTTGTGGGACTAGTAACACAAGAAAAGATCAAAGGAAAAAGTCACACAACTACCCATTTGTTAGTCTGTCCGTCTGTCTGTCCATCAATAATTTCAAATGACTTCTTCTCTGAAACCGACTGCCCAATTGTAACCAAACTTGGTCAGATACATACTGTGGGTGGGTGCTTCAAAAGTTGTTAAAAGATAGTGGGCGGGGCCATCGGTCTTGTTGCCATGGCAACCGGACACAATATCTAGAAAAATCTTCTTCTCCAGAATAACTTGTTGGATTTGAATATAGTTTTCACCAAAATGTTTCTCAGTTGATAGACTTTAAAAGTTGTTAAAAGAATTTTGATCGGGCAAAAAACATGGCCGCCAGAGGGCCTGGTCAATATTTCCAGGGGCATTATTTATATAACTTTTGTAGAGGACCTATAGGTGATGCTATGTACCAAAGATGAAAGCTGAGAACCCTGTAGATTCAGAGGAGAAGATTTTT
This sequence comes from Azorinus chamasolen, assembly GCA_963576725.1. Taxonomy (NCBI): domain Eukaryota; kingdom Metazoa; phylum Mollusca; class Bivalvia; order Cardiida; family Solecurtidae; genus Azorinus; species Azorinus chamasolen. The sequence goes on from OY755249.1 coordinate 58,007,879, forward strand.
AAAGGTTCAAATTGTTGACGCGGGACGACGGACGACGCACGGCGACGGACATCAGGCGATCACAAAAGCTCACCCTGAGCACTTTGTGCTCTGGTGAGCTAAAAAATGAAGTGAATATCTTATTAAAACAAGAGCTGTCACGGTCACGTGACAAATGCCCCCAAAAATTGTACCCTGTGACCTTGACCTTCGACATATGGACCAGGGAGCTAAACGTGACACATCATCTTTGTCTGGTGAACATCTGTGCCAAGTTATATTGAAATCCATTGATAGATAAAGAAGTTACAAACTGGACACAGAATTTGTGGCAAAGTAATTGTACCCTGTGACCTTGACCTTTGACCCATGGACCAGGGGTGAGCTAAAAAGTATTCCATGCAGTGTGATGGACCTTAATTATATCAATGGTCCTCAATGAGAGGAAGACACATGTAAATTTTGAAAGCTCTATAATGATTAGTTTAGAAATGACAGCCAAAAAAAGAAAAGTGTGACGAAAATCAGAACAAAGGGGAATCCCTAGTACAAACTGATATGTAACTGCTCTGAAGTGTTTGATAAAAGTATTAAAATACCTATCTTTCTGCAGCTTGGCATTTCTTCATGCTCCCAAACACTGTCATTGCCACAGACAAGTATGCTGTCTCCGTCTATTTCATAACCGTCCAAACACACAACTTCTACTGTTCCACCTGCAATTACTTGCATGTCTCCATTTATTTTTCCATATTTTGGAGGTAACTGTCGTGGGCAAGTTATTTCTGAAGAACGAAAAGAAAATGATCATGCTACATTCTTCCTCCAGGGGTCTTAATAACAGAGGATAAGCTAAATACTTTCATAACATCCAATACCCAAGAAGTCTGTGTTCTTCTTTTTAACTCTTTCCAAGTATCATCTAAGAAATAGTGTATGGTGGTCTTGTGGTAACGTGCTTGACTATCTCCGTCCCTCCCAGAAATCGCAGACTCTTTTTAGCTCACCAGAGCACAAAGTGCTCAAGGTGAGCTTTTGTGATACCCCTGTGTCCGGCGTCCGTCTGTCTGTCTGTCCGTCTGTCCGCACTCACCAAAGGGTAGTTGTGTGACTTTTTCTAACTAGTCGGGCAAGTAAAATCATTAACCTGGCCATCTCTTGTGACATTAACCTGGCCATTTCTTGTGACATTAACCTGGCCAGTTGTGGGACATAGGGTTAGGGTTAGCTTCCAGATCATTCTATTCCAAAGTTAGAGCCAAAAATAGTTTTACTTGTGGGACTAGTAACACAAGAAAAGATCAAAGGAAAAAGTCACACAACTACCCATTTGTTAGTCTGTCCGTCTGTCTGTCCATCAATAATTTCAAATGACTTCTTCTCTGAAACCGACTGCCCAATTGTAACCAAACTTGGTCAGATACATACTGTGGGTGGGTGCTTCAAAAGTTGTTAAAAGATAGTGGGCGGGGCCATCGGTCTTGTTGCCATGGCAACCGGACACAATATCTAGAAAAATCTTCTTCTCCAGAATAACTTGTTGGATTTGAATATAGTTTTCACCAAAATGTTTCTCAGTTGATAGACTTTAAAAGTTGTTAAAAGAATTTTGATCGGGCAAAAAACATGGCCGCCAGAGGGCCTGGTCAATATTTCCAGGGGCATTATTTATATAACTTTTGTAGAGGACCTATAGGTGATGCTATGTACCAAAGATGAAAGCTGAGAACCCTGTAGATTCAGAGGAGAAGATTTTTAAAGGTTCAAATTGTTGACGCGGGACGACGGACGACGCACGGCGACGGACATCAGGCGATCACAAAAGCTCACCCTGAGCACTTTGTGCTCTGGTGAGCTAAAAAATGAAGTGAATATCTTATTAAAACAAGAGCTGTCACGGTCACGTGACAAATGCCCCCAAAAATTGTACCCTGTGACCTTGACCTTCGACATATGGACCAGGGAGCTAAACGTGACACATCATCTTTGTCTGGTGAACATCTGTGCCAAGTTATATTGAAATCCATTGATAGATAAAGAAGTTACAAACTGGACACAGAATTTGTGGCAAAGTAATTGTACCCTGTGACCTTGACCTTTGACCCATGGACCAGGGGTGAGCTAAAAAGTATTCCATGCAGTGTGATGGACCTTAATTATATCAATGGTCCTCAATGAGAGGAAGACACATGTAAATTTTGAAAGCTCTATAATGATTAGTTTAGAAATGACAGCCAAAAAAAGAAAAGTGTGACGAAAATCAGAACAAAGGGGAATCCCTAGTACAAACTGATATGTAACTGCTCTGAAGTGTTTGATAAAAGTATTAAAATACCTATCTTTCTGCAGCTTGGCATTTCTTCATGCTCCCAAACACTGTCATTGCCACAGACAAGTATGCTGTCTCCGTCTATTTCATAACCGTCCAAACACACAACTTCTACTGTTCCACCTGCAATTACTTGCATGTCTCCATTTATTTTTCCATATTTTGGAGGTAACTGTCGTGGGCAAGTTATTTCTGAAGAACGAAAAGAAAATGATCATGCTACATTCTTCCTCCAGGGGTCTTAATAACAGAGGATAAGCTAAATACTTTCATAACATCCAATACCCAAGAAGTCTGTGTTCTTCTTTTTAACTCTTTCCAAGTATCATCTAAGAAATAGTGTATGGTGGTCTTGTGGTAACGTGCTTGACTATCTCCGTCCCTCCCAGAAATCGCAGACTCTTTTTAGCTCACCAGAGCACAAAGTGCTCAAGGTGAGCTTTTGTGATACCCCTGTGTCCGGCGTCCGTCTGTCTGTCTGTCCGTCTGTCCGCACTCACCAAAGGGTAGTTGTGTGACTTTTTCTAACTAGTCGGGCAAGTAAAATCATTAACCTGGCCATCTCTTGTGACATTAACCTGGCCATTTCTTGTGACATTAACCTGGCCAGTTGTGGGACATAGGGTTAGGGTTAGCTTCCAGATCATTCTATTCCAAAGTTAGAGCCAAAAATAGTTTTACTTGTGGGACTAGTAACACAAGAAAAGATCAAAGGAAAAAGTCACACAACTACCCATTTGTTAGTCTGTCCGTCTGTCTGTCCATCAATAATTTCAAATGACTTCTTCTCTGAAACCGACTGCCCAATTGTAACCAAACTTGGTCAGATACATACTGTGGGTGGGTGCTTCAAAAGTTGTTAAAAGATAGTGGGCGGGGCCATCGGTCTTGTTGCCATGGCAACCGGACACAATATCTAGAAAAATCTTCTTCTCCAGAATAACTTGTTGGATTTGAATATAGTTTTCACCAAAATGTTTCTCAGTTGATAGACTTTAAAAGTTGTTAAAAGAATTTTGATCGGGCAAAAAACATGGCCGCCAGAGGGCCTGGTCAATATTTCCATATATGGCAATATGGAATTTTCATAGGAAAATCTTTAAAAATCTTCTTCTCTGAAACTGTAAAGCCTAGACCTTTGATATTTGGTATGTAGCATGATCTTATGGTCCTCTACAAATATTGTTCAAATTATGACCCCCGGGCCAAAAATGGCCCCGCCCAAGGGCTTATCAGTTTTTCATAGGAAAATCTTTAAAAATCTTCTTCTCTGAAACTGTAAGGCTTAAACCTTTGATATTAGGTATGTAGCATGATCTTATGGTCCTCTACAAATATTGTTCAATTTATGACCCCTGGGCCAAAAATGGCCCCGCCCAAGGGCTTATCAGTTTTTCATAGGAAAATCTTTAAAAATCTTCTTCTCTGAAACTGTAAGGCTTAAACCTTTGATATTAGGTATGTAGCATGATCTTATGGTCCTCTACAAATATTGTTCAAATTATGACCCCCGGGCCAAAAATGGCCCTGCCCAAGGGCTTATCAGTTTTTCATAGGAAAATCTTTAAAAATCTTCTTCTCTGAAACTGTAAGGCTTAAACCTTTGATATTAGGTATGTAGCATGATCTTATGGTCCTCTACAAATATTGTTCAAATTATGACCCCCGGGCCAAAAATGGCCCTGCCCAAGGGCTTATCAGTTTTTCATAGGAAAATCTTTAAAAATCTTCTTCTCTAAAACTGTAAGGCTTAAACCTTTGATATTAGGTATGTAGCATGATCTTATGGTCCTTTACAAATATTGTTCAAATTATGACCCCTGGGCCAAAAATGGCCCTGCCCAAGGGCTTATCAGTTTTTCATAGGAAAATCTTTAAAAATCTTCTTCTCTGAAACTCTAAGGCTTAAACCTTTGATATTAGGTATGTAGCATGATCTTATGGTCCTCTACAAATATTGTTCAAATTATGACCCCCGGGCCAAAAATGGCCCCGCCCAAGGGCTTATCAGTTTTTCATAGGAAAATCTTTAAAGATCTTCTTTTCTGAAACTGTAAGGCTTAAACCTTTGATATTAGGTATGTAGCATGATCTTATGGTCCTCTACAAATATTGTTCAATTTATGACCCCCGGGCCAAAAATGGCCCCGCCCAAGGGCTTATCAGTTTTTCATAGGAAAATCTTTAAAAATCTTCTACTCTCAAACTGTAAGGCCTAGACCTTTGATATTTGGAATGTAGCATGATCTTAATATGTTCCTCTACAATTTTGTTCAAATTATGACCCCCGGGCCAAAAATGGCCCCGCCCAAGGGCTTATCAGTTTTTCATAGGAAATGTTTAAAAATCTTCTTCTCTGAAACTGTAATGCCTAGACCATTGATATTTGGTATGTAGCATGATTTATGGTCCTCTACAAATATTGTTCAAATTATGACCCCCGGGCCAAAAATGGCCCCGCCCAAGGGCTTATCAGTTTTTTAGCTCACCAGAGCACAAAGTGCTCAAGGTGAGCTATTGTGATACCCCTGTGTCCGTCGTCCGTCAACGATTTCAAACGACTTCTTCTCTGAAACCGACTGCCCAATTGTAACCAAACTTGGTCAGATACATACTGTGGGTGGGTGCTTCAAAAGTTGTTAAAAGATACAGGGTGGGGTCATCGGTCCTGTTGCCATGGCAACCGTACACAATATCTAGAAAAATCTTCTTCTCTAGAATGACTTGTCAGATTTGAATATAGTTTTCACCAAAATGTTTCTCAGTTGATAGACTTTAAAAGTTGTTAAAAGAATTTTGATCCGGCAAAAAACATGGCCGCCAGAGGGCTTTGTCATTTTTTCCATATATGGTAATATGGAATTTTCATAGGAAAAACTTTAAAAATCTTTTTCTCGGAAACTGTAAAGCCTAGACCTTTGATATTTGGTATGTAGCATGATCTTATGGTCCTCTACAAAGATTGTTCAAATTATGGCCCCGGGCCAAAAATGGCCCAACCCAAGGGCTTATTAGTTTTTCATAGGAAAATCTTGAAAAAATCTTCTTCTCTAAAACTGTAAGGCCTAGACCTTTGATATTTGGTATGTAGCATGATCTTATGGTCCTCTACAAATGTTGTTCAAATTATGACCCCCGGGCCAAAAATGGCCCCGCCCAAGGGCTTATCAGTTTTTTCATAGGAAAATCTTTAAAAATCTTCTTCTCTGAAACTGTAAGACCTAGACTTTTGATATTAGGTATGTAGCATGATCTTAATATGGTCCTCTACAAAGATTGTTCAAATTATGACCCGCGGGCCAAAAATGGCCCCGCCCAAGGGCTTATCAGTTTTTCATAGGAAAATCTATAAAAAATCTTCTTCTCTGAAACTGTAAGGACTAGACCTTTGATATGTGGTATGTAGCATGATCTTATGGTCCTCTACAAAGATTGTTCAAATTATGACCCCCGGGCCAAAAATGGCCCTGCCCAATGGCTTATCAGTTTATCATAGGAAAATCTTAAAAAATCTTCTTCTCTGAAACTGTAAGACCTAGACCTTTGATATTTGGTATGTAGCATGATCTTATGGTCCTCTACAAATATTGTTCAAATTATGACCCTTGGCCAAAATTGGCCCCGCCCAAAATCTTTAAAAATCTTTGTGGTCCTCTGCCAAGAATGTTTAACTTATTACCCTGACCACTGGGCGAAACTTGGCCCTGTTCCAGGGCTTATCAGTTTTTCTTTGGAAAAATATAAATATTTTTCTCTGAAACCATAAGGCTTAGACCTATAATTAATGGCATATTTCTCTACCAAAGGCGTACACATGATTTCTTGTGGTCAAAAATGGCCCGCCCCTGGGGTTATGTCTGGTGAGCGCTTCAGGGCCTCATGGCCCTCTTGTTAGTATCTCTCACCCGCACCTCCTCTCCACCCAAGGTTTAAAATGGGTATCTGTGAGGGTCACTAGCTGGTACTGCGGCTGCATGTTTGCGCCATATGTTAGCAGTGCTCAATATTGTAGGCGAATGACTCAATGACCAGTGGAGTAAATGTACAGAGCGGCGGTGGTACTAAACAGAGACAACAAGTGTCAACTAGAGACAACTAGAGACAACTAACTTAAAAAGGCGTTTTAGGGCATTATTTATATATAAACAGCCATATATAGTAATATTATACTGTAATAAATGAATAAAAATATTTAAATATTCGAAATATTGCCTTAGATTGCATTTAAAACCCGAATTATAGCAACAGAAACACGCCGACACCGGTCGACCCAGAGTCAACAAAGCCAACTCGATAAATATCGGGTTACTGTGGTTAATATAGTAGGGTTATTCTCAATATTAGTTGGTAAAGTCATAAGAATTTTTTTATGTAAAAATATGCGATGTAAACGTTTAAAATGGGATATTTTCCAACCGTGTTCTAAATTAGAAATTGTGTTGGCGCGAGATTTAGATAGTCATGACATTCGCACTTTCGCACATAGCTTGCCAAACCACTTTTTCACAAGTTGTTTCCCTACTATTTCTGATTGATTTTTTTGCTGGCGTATGCTATAAACGATTCAGTTAATCTGGTACTCTGCTTCAACGGAAAACTGCACATTTTAATTTTATGACAGAGTGTATCTTGATCAATCAGCTGCCTGATTTGGATCTATTCTGTTAGCATAGGCTAGTAATTTCAAAATGATAACAATGGTGTTAAATTAAACTTTATTCATTCAGTAAGTGCATATTCATACATACACAATTTCCAGAAATAGTTAACCCTTTGCCTTATTTAAATGTGTTGCAAACAGAGTAGACCCAAAACCGATCCATATCTAATCCACAGGTGCTATGTCACAGGTGCAACAACAACTCCATCACAAATACATTATTTTTTAATCACATGTCATATAAGTATCTAAAACATACAAAAAAATTCGCGAACACCCCTGCTCTATATAATATGTAAAAGGTATCCAACTCGGCCGAAATCTGCTAAAAAATCGAAGGGTTCATTCACTGCAATCGTCCTTGAAAGCTTATTTGACCTACAGGTTTCCATTAACTGTGTCTTATTTATCAAAGAAATCACCACTCTTGATGAGCAGTCATCTATTTTTCTCAGAATATTAACAAGCTTTTACGAGTCGCCAGTGACAACCAGCCTCTCTAGGACACAGGTTGACTGTTCGAAATAGAAATACGCTATAATTCAAGTCGAAACACCATATAACTGCTCTATAAGGCATTTCCCCGGTCTGATAGCATGAATGGATATCGTGTATTCACAATTTTTCAAATAAAACTCTTCTAAAATTCTTCTAAATAATTGCGACGGCTATGGATATGGACCAGTAAAATTAACTGCCGTGTTTGTTTGTAATAAATCAACGAGTGTTAAGTATCCCTTTCCCTCATAGATACGCCTTTGCAAACTGAGTAGACCCAGATTCAGCAGCTTCAGTTTGCATACCGGTATATATTTGATTGAGTATTGATATGTTGCGGCACGTGGCAAGTGACAGGTGAAGATTAACCGTGCCTTGAGCATAATACATAATCAACAGAGGTGCTAATCCGATGATTGGATCATCGATCACCGATAACTAGCGGCGTGTGTCAAGAGATATGCAGTTAACTTTTTATCAGTTTAACTTTTACCATGTCTTTTAACCCTTTCCCAGTTCTATATTTGGTCCAACTTTCTATACCTACTTAATATTCATGGACAAAATAGTTATAATGAAATATGGAAGGTGGAACATTGTAGCCATTTTAGAAAGTAAAGAATCAGATCTATCAAATTCCTCTAGCAAACTGAGCAGACGCTTCAGACGACTCCTATATAGTAGGCTAGCCGTCTGATCTGAGTCTACGATGTTTGCATATATGCGTTAATAATAATTAGTTAAGCTTTATGTTAATTGTCATTCAAAACGATCTGATCGGGGTGATATTTGTTTTTCACCTATAAGATATATGAAGTAAGAGAAATATTAAAGTCTCTAGTATTTCTAAATTTAGAATGGTTACATACATGTGTGTTATATGTACATATTTATATTCTGTGTATTATTGTATTGTATGTAATTGAGACTATAATAAAGAATAATACATATATTCAAAAAACAGAAATTCCAGACGTCAGTCCCTCATTCGCAGAAGCCACGAAACTGTGCGCAGATCTATGTCTGCGTATTCCTGTGCTTGGATCATGCATGCTGCAAGCACAGTAACAGGCAGACATATAGTCGTTAATCGTTAACGACCCAGCCGACTTTAACATTAGAATTCTGAACACCACGTTCAAATTCTGAAATTCTCCGTCCAGAGAAAGTGTACAAATTTTATGGTCTGGTGTTAATGTAATAAGATCCTTTTGGAAACCCGACCATGTTGTGCCACTAATCCCGGAAAATTTAGTTAGTGATCCAATCATTATTGATGACATTGAGGCTTTTGAGACTTTTAAAAAAACAACACCAACACTTCTACCCCTGGCAAGTCTTCATCCCACAGTGCTGATAGGTCCCAAGAAATCTCAGTAAAATTCACTGATTTTGTTTGGAATGACGAGGTATATGTGAAAGCAACTAGGGTCCTATGTGCAAAGCACCTTAAAGACAATGCTGTTGAGAACCTACGGAACATTTGGCTCAGCTTGAAGTTTCCGTGGTCATTAACAGATTGTCTGTATCTGATGATATTTTAAGCTCCAAATATCTGAGCTTAAAGTGAGATCATCGCAGACTGTGACGTTCCATATCTGGCAAAAAGATTAATGCCGAATATTGAACGGCATGTATTCCACCCTCGACTGCAGCATCCGTGGTTCATTCGGTCATCAGTTTTTTGCCATGGTTAATTCAAATGGTCAACTATAACTTAGACTAACGATATGTGCCGTAAACTATTACATTTGGCTATCTGTTTTAAAAGCATGGCTGACAAAGGACGTTATCTGTCTCTGATTTAGGCCAAGGCTCTGAAACGATCTGAGCCAATCTCAACGTTTAACCCTTTCCCTGTTCAGTGTTTATTCCAAATTTCAATACCTACTGAATATTCATGGACAAAATAGTTATAATGAAATAAGGAACATGGAACAGTATAGCCATTTTAGACAGTAATGAAACATATCGCTCTTTCAAAATTCCATAAGCAAACAGAGCATACCCCGATCAGATTGCTCCGAGCCATCTGATCTGGGGCTTCTCTGTTTGCAGAAGCGTGAAAATACGTTTATATGAGGGAAAGGGTTAAAATGTTATTCACATTATGATAGTTATATATTCTCCATCGAATAAAGTTTGGAGAAAGTAATTAGGCGTTTAAACTGCCGACTTTCCATCCACTATTACCAAATTTGTCTATTTGGTTTATAATCTGATTTTAAATGTATTTTAAACAAACATTTAAATTATTAGCCAGATTAACAGATTACTTTAATATATGCGGGATGTTTGTAAATAGTGTTATCTTGTAACAAATGATCGAAATTATTTTGAGGAGTTTTGAGTATTTTTTGGAACATTGGCATACGTTTTCAAAATTCAAAATTCGGGGGTCAAAAACGCAGGGTCCTCGTCCCGATTCCTGGGCGCATTAACTAGTGCACATGTACGAGTACGTTAGTGTGACTGATGCATTCAATAAAACATAATCAAAATATGAATTTCTGGGTCTACACTGTCAACTCGGTGGCTGATCAGGGTCTTCATTATATTCACTACATTCGTCTGAAAAAAATTGTTTTCCTTTGCCAGATCAAACCCCACATATCTTGATCAAAAGCCATATTGACGGTGAAATGACTGATCTGGGTCTACATAATACTCAAATGGACCGGTGCTCACACAGTAGTAGCTTATGTGCGATTATCACAACTTTGTAAATCACACGTCAACACATAATCAGCTATCGTGTGTACAGCGATCAATATTAATGAACTATCTCACTTTACATGTTCTGATCAAAATGAAAACAACAGAAATAATCAAAACTAGAACTGTAAGCCACAGGCTAACGAATACCCCCCACCTGGCCGCATGTCAGAACACCTATCATCAATCGTTGAACATATGTACATACAGAAACATGAAGAGATTTATAAAACCCAATTTATGTAATAAAAATGACAAGATGTTCAGCAATAAAGAAAAATGTAATATTCAATCCAAGATCAATCACAAACATAAATAAAGCAACTTTTACCAAATATTGTCAAGTCCAAAAAGGGAGATAAGTCTGTTGTTAAAATTCAAAGAAGTGTTATGGCTTCTGCCAGACAATGTCATCCAATAAGTTCAAGCAGCTTTGTTTATTTTTGTGAAGTGTCAACTCCAAAGTTCTAACAAATAGGCACCTTTTCAGAAAAACCTTAAGTTCAAGGACCATAACTCTGTGAAAAATTATTCAACCAGACCGATATTCAAACTTAAGCTGCAACTCATCTAGATTTAGATTTATGTCAAATATAAAGTTAATATCTCCAAGCACTTCCAAAGAAACACCGGAAAATTGAAAATTTGATAAAAAAAAATTAAGTTCAAGGGCCATAACTCTGGCAAAAAATTATTCAACCAGACTGAGATTGGGAATTAAGCTGTAAATCATCTATATTTAGCTTTATGCCAAAAATAAAGTTAAAATCTCCAACCACTTCCAAAAAAGTCTGGAAAATTCAAAATTTGAAGAAAAAAATTGAAGTTCAAGGGCAATAACTCTGGAAATAATTATTCAACTGAGATTGGAACATAAGCTGTAACTTATCTAGATTTAGCTTTGTACTAAATATAGAGTTGATATCTCCAGTCACTTCCATTAAAAGTCCAGAAAACCGAAAAACATTGGTAGGGGACTAAAAGGGGGAGATAACTCCTGAAGTAATGGTCCGATCATAATGAAAATATGCGGTGCACAGGTTTATATGGTCATATGGCTATACATGAAGTTTCAACAAAATTGAAGCAAAACTGTAGAAGAAGAAGGCCGGACAAAATTGTGTCCACGGACGGACAGACATCTTACAAATGGGTATTTGTGTGACTTTTTCCTTTGATCTTTTCTTGTGGGACTAGTCCCACAAGTATAACGTATTTTTGGCTCTAACTTTGAAATAGAATGATCTGGAAGCTAACCCTAACCCTAACCCTATGTCCCACAACTGGCCAGGTTAATGTCACAAGAAATGGCCAGGTTAATGTCACAAGAGATGGCCAGGTTAATGATTTTACTTGCGCGACTAGTTAGAAAAAGTCACACGACTACCCATTGGTGAGTGCGGACGGACAGACGGACGGACAGACGGACAACCTGATTCCAGTATACCCCCCAAAACTTCGTTGTGGGGGGTATAATAATAACTTCTTCTATCATTATAATATAATTCTCCACATTAACACTGTTAATAAGAGGTATATCCCTTGTTGACTCCAGTTGACTCTGAGTCGGCTATACTCGGCGGAATATAGTTTTGTGTAATTGGGGTGCAACAGGGGTTCAAAATGCAATCTAAGATATTATTTTGGATCCAAACTGATAATTTTCAATCTGTTACAGTATAATACGACTTTATCTGGCTGTTAATATATAAATAATACCCTAACACGCCTTTTTAAGTTAGTTGTCTCTAGTTGTCTCTAGTTGACACTTGTTGTCTCTGTTTAGTACCACCCACAGAGCGGTCCTGTGGACTGAAAGTAGACCATATCTAGGTACTTTTGTTTTACATCATGAATATTTATTGTATTCATTTTGATAATGGTCTAAATTATTTCATAAACAAACTGATCAGATTATTACATAACACTTTATATAATGTCTTATTTATTACATTTTACTGTTTTATAATGTTTTTTCGGACAAACCTGTTCAATATGACCACAGCTCATAGAAGAGTAAAAATAGTTTTAATGAGAGAAACAGATGCACATAATTCTTCATGCGTGAAGCGGATGTGCAGAAATGCGAAGGACATTCAGATGTTTTCCAGGCAGAGGTTGCTTTTCAAATGCTTACATTGAAGTTATTATTGCATGGAAACTTGTATTCGTATTCTTAGAATAAGATGATGATGCTACATACCAAATAGCAAAGGTCTAGGCCTTACAGTTTCAGAGAAGATTTTTAAAGATTTTCTAATGAAAAACTGATAAGCCCATGGGCGGGGCCATTCTGGGTCTGGTGGTCATAATTTGAACAATCTTTGTAGAGGACCATTAGATGATGCTACATACCAAATATCAAAGGTCTAGGCCTTACAGTTTCAGAGAGGAAGAGTTTTAAAGATTTTCCTATGAAATACTGGTAAGCCCCTGGGCGGGGCCATTTTTGGTCCAGGGGTCATGCTTTGAACAATATTTTGTTCCCCCTAGCCACTGATGCTTCTGACAATGTTTGGTTAAAATCTGGTCAGCGGTTTCAGAGGAGATGTCCTTTGAAAATGTGAACGGACGCCGGACACCGGACGATCATCATAAATGCTTCAAAGCAGCTTTAACAAGAGGGCCAGAATGGCCCTGAAGCGCTCACCAGACTATCAGAGGAGAAGATTTTCAAAGTCTTCACTATATGTTTCTATCGAAAACTAGCCGGCCCTGGGGCGGGCCAATTTTGACCCCAGGGGCATAATTTATATAACTTTTGTAAAGGACTTAGACATGATGCTATGAGCCAAATATGAAAGCTGAGCACCTTTCAGTTTCATAAGATTTTCAAAGTTTGCTCTATATGTTTCTACTGAAAACTAGCCACCCCTGGGGCGGGGCCAATTTTGACCCCAGGGCCATAATTAATATAACTTTTGTAAAGGACCTGAAGATGATGATACATGAGTTCATATTATTCAACTTATTTTTAACCCTTCCACTGTTCTATGTTTATTCAAAATTTCAATACCTACTGAATGTTCATGGACAAAATAGTTATAATGAACAAGAGGGCCAGAATGGCCCTGACATCGCTCACCAGACAATAAGAGGAGAAGATTTTCAAAGATTTCACTATATGTTTCTATTGAAAACTTAACACCCCAGGGGCGGTGCCAATTTTGACCCCAGGGACACAATTTATATAACTTTTGTAGAGGACCTGAACATGATGCTAAAAGAATGTAGTAAAAGAATGGATAGAGCATTAGACCACTGGAACTTGTATTCTTTGGATGCTAGAGGCGGATTCTCCCACCACTAATGACCTATGCAAACAGTTTGGATCCAGATCAGGCCCCACATAATGTGGGGCCTGATCTGATATCCAAATTGTTTGTAAATGAGACTGAACTTCTGTGTGTAGTGGGATTCTCCCGCCACTAATGGCCTATGCAAACAGTTTGGATCCAGATCAGGGCCAACATAATGTGGTGCCTGATCTGATATCCAAACTGATTGTCAATGAGACTGAACTTCTGAAAAACTTAGAAAGAAAGTGTGTAGTGGGATTCTCCCACCACTAATGACCTATGCAAACAGTTTGGATCCAGATCAGGGCCAACATAATGTGGTGCCTGATCTGATATCCGAACTGTTTGTCAATGAGACTGAACTTCTGAAAAACTCAGAAAGAAAGTGTGTAGTTAGGATAACTTGTGAATATGCTGCAGACAACAATTTAGCAGATCACAAAATTACCCAGCATGCAAAGAGTTAAGCTGAAATTTACAACAGATATGCTCTATATTGATAGCTGGTAGCTTAATGCAGGGCATAGGTATGAAAAAAAGCTTTAAGAGTATTCTGCATTTTGAGAATTATCCACAGTTTTCTCAATCTTAAATGAGTGTGTGTTATTTGTCTAAACACAATTTCTACTCTAGTGATCAGGCTAAGGGTGATTATATATATAAGATCTCTCCCACTGACTGGTCTCAGCTAAGAGTGATATTAAGGAGAAACCTTTAGAATGTAATTTCTGGTGTAAAGAAGTATATACACACACGGCAGGGCCAATTTTAACCCCAGAACTATGATACTTATAAAACTCATAAAGTTATGCTAAGTAAATCTATACACCAAATATCTAAGCTCTGGGACATGTAGTTTCTGACAAGAATATTTTTAAAGTTTTTCCTATGCATAACTGGTGGTCCCATAGGCTGTTTACGCAGTCAGCTATTAAAAACTGGAAATCCCTGGGGTGGGACCAATTTTGACCCTAGGGGCATAATTTATATAACTTTTGTAGAAGTCCTGAAGTTGAAGCTATGTGCCAAATATGAAAGCTGAGGACCTTCTAGTTTTAGAGGAAATGATGTTCAAAGTTTTCACTATATGTTTCTATTGAAAACTGAAAACCCCTGGGGCAGGGCCAATTTTGACCCCAGGGGTATAATTTATATAACTTTTGTAGAGGACCTACATATGATGCTATGTGCCAAAGATGAAAGCTGAGACCCCAGTAGATTCAGAGGAGAAGAACTTTAAAGGTTCAAATTGTTGACGACGAACGACGGACGACGCACGCCGACGGACGACGGACATCAGGCGATCACAAAAGCTCACCCTGAGCACTTTGTGCTCTGGTGAGCTAAAAATAGAAAGTGTAGCCATTTAAGAAAGTAATGAAAAACATCTTTCAAATTCCATTAACAAACAGAGTAGACCCTATTTAGACAGCTGCTAAAGGAGCCGCCTGATCTGGGTCTGCTCTGTTTGCAAATGCATGAAAAGGCATTTATATGAGGGAAAGGGTTAAGTAAACATATTATAAGTACATTGTATATTGTACACAAAAATGGAAATAATTGAATGCAATTTGCACTATATAATATCATAAGTAAACAGAGCAGATTGATCATATGGCTACTAAATGAGCCATCTAATCTGGGTCTACTCTGTTTGCAATGGTGCAGAAATGCATAATTATGGAGTAAAGGGTTAATTGTCTGTGCAATAGGCCAGATCTAAAAATATCAGTTGTCTACCCAGAAGGGAGGCAACCCAGTTGTTATCAAAAGTGCAAAGGGAGACCTAGCACAGTTTGGATTCTGATCTGACGCATATGTAACTTCAAATTACATATGTGTCAGATCAGAATCCAATATTGTACTTCATAATTGTTTTGTACAAGAGAGTTAATTGTAAGATTGACATGTATTAAAAAACAATGTGAACAATCTTAGACAAGCAGACAACAATTCTGAAACAACTATAATACTGATAAAGAATGCTACAGCATAGAACACTTGACTTGTATTCAGCTAAACTTCACAAAAGATATACTGATAAGACTCTATATTGATATCTGAGAGCTTAATGCAGGACATAGATATGCAAAGAGCATTTTGATAATTATCCACTTAGTTTTCTCCATCTAAAATGAGTGTTTGTTATTTATTTGGCTAAACACAATTTCTACTCTACTGATTAGACTAAGGGTAAAACCACTGGAACTGGCTATACTAGGTCAGTCTCAGTGGACTGGGTTGAAGGAGAAACCTTTAGCCGCAGTTTCTGAAGTGAAAAAGCCTATTTTAAAGTATAACCCAAAGGGCAGGACCAATTTTAACCTCAGAACTATGATATTAACAAAATTCTTAAAGGTAAACTAAGTAAATCCATACACCAAATATCTAAGCTCTGGGACATGTAGTTTTTGCCAAGAAGATACTGGTGTTTAAACAGCAGTCAGCTACGGAAAACTTGCCACCCCTAGGGCGGGGCCAATTTTGACCCCAGGGACATGATTTATATAACTTTTGTAGAGGACCTATAGATGATGCTATGTGCCAAATATCAAAGCAGAGAACCTTCCAGTTTCAGAGAAGAAGATTTTCAAAGTTTCACTATATGTTTCTATTGAAAACTTGACACCCCCAGGGTGGGGCCAATTTTGACTCCAGGGACATAATTTATATAACTTTTGTAAAGGACCTATAGGTGAAGCTATGTGCCAAAGATGAAAGCTGAGCACCCTATAGATTCAGAGGAGAAGATTTTTAAAGGTTCAAATTGTTGACGACGGACGACGGACGACGGACATCAGGTGATCACAAAAGCTCACCCTGAGCACTTTGTGCTCTGGTGAGCTAAAAAGCACACTAACATGAGTTTGCGATGGTGTTAATTGTACCAATCCAGCAAACAGCCATACCAAATATAGTGAATCAATTAGTGACTTTAAACAGAACTGAAAGTTTTGTTCAGGTGTCCATTGACCCCACCCACTTTATTTTAGGAGGTACTTGTGCATAATGTATAGCTGGTATGACTGCATGCAGTTATTTGTTCCAGTTACTAAGCATTCTGTCTAACATTTATTTTGATGTTATTTATGCTTGTTAAATGGCGAAGACATAACAACATGTATCATCGTTACATGTTGATTTTAACTATTTTTTAATGTTTTTGGATGTTCTCATTAATATTCATGAATATTCAAATAATATATTTTACACAACGTAAGTTCAAATTAAAGGCAAATGTTTAATATTCATTTTGGTACCATGTTTATTATTTACACCTAAAATTGATAAAGATATAATGATTTCTGAAATAACGCATATAAAATATGCACTTAGTTGACCTTTGACCTAATTAAGAGAAACAAGGGCAAAATTTCAGGTGGCATGGGGCAGTTTCTGAATACTTATACATCAAATATTACATATCCAGTGCATGCCAACTTCTGCTATTTCATGCCATGGCTCGACACATTTTCCTCAGTTGGATGCCCAACTATACAAAATGTGCATTATATTCATATGTATTATGCACTGAAGTGTCTCTGTCTGAAAAAGAAGTTGATTAAACATGTTTTAAATCTTTTTTAAAGTTTTTTCCTTCTCCTGTAAAATTTTCCAAAATGTAGTTACAATAGTTTTGCGTTAAAGTGACAATGTGGTTTCAGAGAAGAAGATTTTTAAAGGTTTTCCTATATAAGTCTATGTAAAACTTATATTCCCCGGGGCGGGACCATTTTTGGCCCGGTGTCATGATTTGAAAAAACTTGGTAAAGGACCATTAGATGATGCTATATACCAAATATCAAAGCTCTAGGAATTATGGTTTCCGAGTAGAAGATTTTTAAAGATTTAAAAAAAAACTTTTTAGGTAGTACGGCAGGCCATTTTTGACCCTGTGGTCATTATTTTAACAAACTTGGTAAAGGACCACCTAAGGTACATTTTTGTGAAATTTAGTTGAAATCCTCCAAGTGGTTTAGGAGGAGAAGTCATTTGAAATAAAAGTGAAGGGACAGACGGTTGATGGGCGATCACAAACAAGGCACCCCTGGGACGGGGCTAATTTTGGCCCCAGGGTCATAATTTATATAACTTTTGTAGAGGGCCTGAACATGATGCTATGTGCCAAATATGAAAGCTGAGAACCTTCCAGTTTCAGAAGAAGATTTTCAAAGTTTTCACCATATGTTTCTATTGAAAACGAACCACCCCTGGGGCGGGGCCAATTTTGATCCCAGGGGCATAATTTATATAATTTTTGTTGAGGACCTGAACATGATGCTATGTGCCAAATATGAAAGCTGAGAACCTTCCAGTTTCAGAGGAGAATAGTTTTCACTATATGTTTCTATAGAAAACTAGCCTAGCCGACAGGGCCAATTTTGACCACAGGGGTATAATTTATACAACTTATGTAGAGGACCTGAACATGATGAAATTTTCAATATATGTTTCTATTGAAACTGACCACCCCTGGGGTAGGGCAAATTTTGACCTGAGAGGCATAATTTATATAACTTTTGTAGAGGACCTGAACATGATGCTTATGTGCCAAATATGAAAGCTGAGAACCTCCCAGTTTCAGAAGAAGATTTTCAAAGTTTTCACTATATGTTTCTACTGAAAACTGGCCACCCCTGGGGCGGGGCCAATTTCGACCCCAGGGGCATAATTTATATAACTTTTGTAGGGGACCTGAACATGATGCTATGTGCCAAATATGAAAGCTGAGAACCTTCCAGTTTCAGAGGAGAAGATTTTCAAAGTTTTACTATATAGTTCTATAGAAAACAAGGCACCCCTGGGGCGGAGCCAATTTTGACCCCAAGGGCATTATTTATATAACTTTTGTAGAGGACCTATAGATGATGCTATGTACCAAAGATGAAAGCTAAGAACCTTGTAGATTCAGAGGAGAAGATTTTTAAAGGTTCAAACTGTTGACGCGGGACGACGCAAGCCAACAGACGACGGACATCAGGCGATCACAAAAGCTCACCCTGAGCACAAAAGTGCTCTGGTGAGCTAAAAATGTGGAAACCGCATTAAAGCCGGATTTTTTTGTGTTGACCGTGACCCATTTTCATGTATCAACTGAAAGGCCTACACCGCTTACAGGGTTCCCATGAAACAGAAAAAATAAAATTCCCTGACTTTTCCCTGACTGAATTTCAATTTTCCCTGACCCCATGTTAACAGCAGTTTAATTGGTCATCTATGAGCATGATCAATAAATGTTGGCCTCCTTCCTCCCCATCAGCCAATCCTTACCACCTCTCTCTTTATGACAACTATATATACAGCAGTAGTGTTTTAATCATTTAAAAAAATTGTTTTTGACTTTTTCATTTTTAATTGCTCAATATTGAATGTAACATGCATGATGCCAAACATGTCCTAATATGCACGTATAAAGTCTCTTGAATCTTAACCCTTTCCTGCATCAATTTTTATTAGAGACTCCACCTACTATGAATATATAATTAAGTAAAATTTTATTTTTAAGCAAAGTTAATAAATATTTTGGCAGTAGACTAAAGTAAAAACTCAGATTTATGATATTTTTCTTCTAAGCAAACAGAGGAGCTGCCTGATATGGGTCTATTCTGTTTGCAAAGGTGATAAAATGTGTATCTATGGTGGAAAGGGTTAATCTTTCAGTTTTTCTGTGTAAGCTGAATTTTAAAATAGTACATACAGTGTGTAAGACACTGATATAGCATAAAATGGGGTCAAAATTGGCCCTGCCCAAGGGCCGGCTAGTTTTCTATAGAAACACATAGTAACAAGAGGGCCAGAATGGCCCTGACATCGCTCACCAGACTATCAGGAGAGAAGATTTTCAAAGATTTCACTATATGTTTCTATAGTAAACTAGCCAGCCCTTGGGTGGGGCAAATTTTAATTCAGAAAGAATAAATTAATCTAATACTTATGTTCAAAATTTCAGATATTTTCATTACATCTTCATGAGTTCATATTATTATTCATATCTTACCTTAAGACTGATGTACTTTTAACCCTTCCCCTGTTCTATGTTTATTCAAAATTTCAATACCTAGTGAATATTCATGGACAAAATAGTTGTAATGAAATATGGAAAGTGGGACAGTATAGCCATTTTCAATTCCATTGACAAACAGATCAGACCCTGATCAGACAGCTGCTATAGGAGCCATCTGATTTGGGTCTGTTCTGTTTGCAAATGCATGAAAAGTCATTTATATGAGGGCAAGGCTTAAGTAAACATAAGTGCATGTATATTGTACACAAAATAAAAATAATTTAATGCAATTTGCACTATATTATATCATAAGCAAATACAGCAGACTACTACATGAGCCATCTGATCTGGGTCTACTCTGTTTGCAAAGGTGTAGAAATGCATATTTATGGAGTAAAGGGTTAATTGTTCTATTTACAGGTCAGATCTAATTTGCAACTGCCATTATCCAGAAGGGAGGCAATCCAGTTGTAATCAAAAAGTGTGAAAGGGAGATGTATGCCAGCTAAAAATAGACACTGCTCTCCAAGATGCAATGGAACACTTGAATTTGTATTAAGCTGAACTTCACAGCAGATACAGTTATGGGATATATATTGATAGCTGGCAGCTTAATGCAGGGCATAGATATGGAAAAAAGCTTTAAGAGCTTTCTGCATTTTGAGTATTATCCACAAAGTTTTCTCAATCTAAAATGAGTGTGTGTAATTTGTCTAAACACAATTTCTACTCTACTGATCAGGCTAAGGGTGATTACCAATACACTCTGGTCAGGGAGTCCTATCAGAGCACTGGATTAGGAAACCTTTAACCTGTAGAACATTTAGACTGTAGATGTGAACAAGAGTACCGCATACGGTACATAATACGCCCACTTGCAAATGTTCTCTGATTCAACATGCCTCATAAGTGTTGACATTTTCTAATCTGTGCTTCAGATCTTGATTTCCATATTAAGGTGATACTTTTTTTTAAAACAAATTGAAGTAAATATCATTTCAAATGAAAAGTTATGGCCATCCTCATATTTGCATAGATTTGCATTATTTTTTTAAGTGCAAGGGCCATAACTCCGAAACAACAAATCAAATGATCCTCAGAATCGACTTAGCTTCTGGTCTTGATGCATTAAACATGTGTATGAAGTTTCATTAATATCTGTCAAACAGTTTAGAAATCAGCGGACAAACTATATGCATATATTTGCATTATTTTTTAAGTAAAAGGGCCATAACTCCGAAACGACAAATCAAATAAACCTCAAAATCTACTCAGCTTCAGATCTTGATGCATTAAACATTTTTGTGAAGTTTCATTAATATCTCTCAAATAGTTTTCCCAGAAAACAGCGGACAAACTATTTGCATATTTTTAGGACAAGGGCCATAACTCTGAAATGAAAAATCAAATGAACCTCAGAATCAACTCAGCTTCAGATCTTGATGCATTAAACATTTTTGTGAAGTTTTATTTATATCTCTCAAATAGTTTTCCCAGACAAGAGGGCCAGAATGGCCCTGAAGCGCTCACCAGACAATCAGAGGAGAAGATATTCAAAATTTTCACTATATGTTTCTGTTGAAAACTGGCTACCCCTGGGACGGGGCCAATTTTGACCCCAGGGCCATAATTTATATAACTTTTGTAGAGGCCCTGAACATGATGCTATGTGCCAAATATGAAAGCTGAGAACCACCCAGTTTCAGAGAAGAAGATATTCAAAGATTTCACTATTTGTTTCTATTGAAAACTGCCCACCCCTGGGGTGGGGCCAATTTTTACCCCAGGGCCATAATTTATATAAATATGTAGCAGACCTGAACATGATGCTCTGTGCCAAATATGAAAGCTGAGAGCCTTCCATTTTCAGAGGAAAAGATTTTCAAAGATTCCACTATTTGTTTCTATTGAAAACTGCTCAACCCCTGGGGCGGGCCAATTTTGACCCCAGGGCCATAATTTATATAACTTGTGTAGAGGACCTGAACATGATGCTCTATGCCAAATATGAAAGTTAAGAGCCTTCCAGCTTAAGAGGAGAAGATTTTCAAAGATTTCACTATTTTTTTCTTTTGAAAACTGCCCAACCCCTGGGGCAGGGCCAATTTTGACCCCAGGGCCATAATTTATATAACTTTTGTAGAGGACCTGAACATGATGCTCGGTGCCAGATATGAAAGCTGAGAGCCTTCCAGTTTCAGAGGAGAAGGTTTTCAAAGATTTCACTATTTGTTTCTATTGAAAACTGCCCAACCCCTGGGGCGGGGCCAATTTTGACCCCAGGGCCATAATTTATATAACTTTTGTAGAGGACCTGAACATGATGCTCTGTGCCAGATATGAAAGCTGAGAGACTTCCAGTTTCAGAGAAGAAGATTTTCAAAAATTTCACTATTTGTTTCTATTGAAAACTGCCCACCCCTGGGGCGGGGTTAATTTTGACCCCAGGGACATAATTTATATAACTTTTGTAGAGGACCTGAACAAGATTATATGTGCCAAATATGAAAGCTGAGAGCCTTCCAGTTTCAGAGGAGAAGATTTTCAAAGATTTCACTATTTGTTTCTATTGATAACTGACCACCCCTGAGGCGGGGCCAATTTTTACCCAAGGGCCATAATTTATATAACTTTTGTAGAGGACCTGAGCATGATGCTATCTGCCAAATATGAAAGCTGAGAACCACCCAGTTTCAGAGAAGAAGATATTCAAAGATTTCACTATTTGTTTCTATTGAAAACTGCCCACCCCTGGGGTGGGGCCAATTTTTACCCCAGGGCCATAATTTATATAAATATGTAGCAGACCTGAACATGATGCTCTGTGCCAAATATGAAAGCTGAGAGCCTTCCATTTTCAGAGGAAAAGATTTTCAAAGATTCCACTATTTGTTTCTATTGAAAACTGCTCAACCCCTGGGGCGGGCCAATTTTGACCCCAGGGCCATAATTTATATAACTTGTGTAGAGGACCTGAACATGATGCTCTATGCCAAATATGAAAGCTAAGAGCCTTCCAGCTTAAGAGGAGAAGATTTTCAAAGATTTCACTATTTGTTTCTATTGAAAACTGCCCAACCCCTGGAGCGGGCCAATTTTGACCCCAGGGCCATAATTTATATAACTTTTGTAGAGGACCTAAACAAGATGCTATGTGCCAAATATGAAAGCTGAGAGCTTTCCAGTTTTAGAGAAGAAGATTTTCAAAGATTTCACTATTTTTTTCTTTTGAAAACTGCCCAACCCCTGGGGCAGGGCCAATTTTGACCCCAGGGCCATAATTTATATAACTTTTGTAGAGGACCTGAACATGATGCTCGGTGCCAGATATGAAAGCTGAGAGCCTTCCAGTTTCAGAGGAGAAGGTTTTCAAAGATTTCACTATTTGTTTCTATTGAAAACTGCCCAACCCCTGGGGCGGGGCCAATTTTGACCCCAGGGCCATAATTTATATAACTTTTGTAGAGGACCTGAACATGATGCTCTGTGCCAGATATGAAAGCTGAGAGACTTCCAGTTTCAGAGAAGAAGATTTTCAAAAATTTCACTATTTGTTTCTATTGAAAACTGCCCACCCCTGGGGCGGGGTTAATTTTGACCCCAGGGACATAATTTATATAACTTTTGTAGATGACCTGAACAAGATTATATGTGCCAAATATGAAAGCTGAGAGCCTTCCAGTTTCAGAGGAGAAGATTTTCAAAGATTTCACTATTTGTTTCTATTGATAACTGCCCACCCCTGAGGCGGGGCCAATTTTTACCCAAGGGCCATAATTTATATAACTTTTGTAGAGGACCTGAGCATGATGCTATCTGCCAAATATGAAAGCTGAGAGCCTTCCAGTTTCAGAGGAGAAGATTTTCAAAGATTTCACTATTTGTTTCTACTCAAAACTGCCCACCCCTGGGGCGGGGCCAATTTTGACCCCAGGGCCATAATTTATATAACTTTTGTAGAGGACCTGAACATAATGCTATGTGCCAAATATGAAAGCTAAGAGCCTTCCAGTTTCAGAGGAGAAGATCTTCAAAGTTTTCACTATTTGCTTCCACTGAAAAATGCCCACCCCTGGGGCGGGGCCAATATTGACCCCAGGGCCATAATTTATATAACTTTTGTAGAGGACCTGAGCATGATGCTATATGCCAAATATGAAAGCTGAGAGCCTTCCAGTTTCAGAGAAGAAGATTTTCAAAGATTTCACTATTTGTTTCTACTGAAAACTACCCACCCCTGGGGCGGGGCCAATTTTGACCCCAGGGCCATAATTTATATAACTTTTGTAGAGGACCTGAACATAATGCCGTGTGCCAAATATGAAAGCTGAGAGCCTTCCAGATTCAGAGGAGAAGATTTTCAAAGTTTTACTATATGTTTCTATTGAAAACTTCCCACCCCTGGGGCGGGGCCAATTTTGACCCCAGGGGCATAATTTATATAACTTTTGTAGAGGACCTAAGGATGATGCTATGTGCCAAAGATGAAAGCTGAGAACCCTGTAGATTCAGAGGAGAAGATTTTTAAAGGTTCAAATTGTTGACGACGAACGACGGACGACGGACGACGCACGACGCACGCCGACGGACGACGGACATCAGGCGATCACAAAAGCTCACCCTGAGCACTTTGTGCTCTGGTGAGCTAAAAACAGCGGACAAACTATTTGCATGTATTTGCATTATTTTTGAAGGACAAGGGCCATAACTCTGAAAAGAAAAATCAAATGATCCTCAGAATCAATTCAGTTTCAGATCTTGATGCATTAAACATTTTTGTGAAGTTTCATTAATATCTCTCAAATAGTTTTCCCAGAAAACAGCGGACAAACTATTTGCATGTATTTGCATTACTTTTTAAGGACAAGGGCCATAACTCTGAAAAGAAAAATCAAATGATCCTCAGAATCAATTTGGTTTCAGATCTTGATACATTAAACATTTTTGTGAAGTTTCATTAATATCTCTCAAATAGTGTTTCCAGAAAACAGCGGACAAGCTTTTTGCATATTTTTTAAGGACAAGGGCCATAACTCTGAAGCGAAAAATCCAATGAACCTCAGAACCGACTCAGCTTCAGATCTTGATGCATTGAACATTTGTGTGAAGTTTCATTAATATCTGTCAAATAGTTCTCCCAGAAAACAGCGGACAAACTATTTGCATGTATTTGCATTATTTTTAAGTAAAAGGGCTATAACTCCGAAACGACAAATCAAATGAACCTCAGAATCGACTCAGCTTCAGATCTTGATGCATTAAACATTTGTGTGAAGTTTCATTAATATCTTTTAAATAGTTTCCCAGAAAACAGCGGATAAACTATTTGCATTTTTTTAAAACAAGGGCCACAACTCTTACATGAAAAATCAAATGAACCTCAGAATCAACTCAGCTTCAGATCTTGATGCATTAAACATTTGTGTGAAGTTTCATTAATATCTGTCAAATAGTTTTCCCAGAAAACAGCGGACAAACTATTTGCATGTATTTGCACTGTTTTTAAGTAAAAGGGCCATAACTCCGAAACGACAAATCAAATGAACCTCAGAACCGACTCAGCTTCAGATCTTGATGCATTAAACATTTTTGTGAAGTTTCATTAATATCTCTCAAATAGTTTTCCCAGAAAACAGCGGACAAACTATTTGCATTTTTTTAAAAAAAGGGCCATAACTCTGAAATGAAAAATCAAATGAACTTCAGAATCAACTCAGCTTTAGATCTTGATGCATTAAACATTTGTGTGAAGTTTTATTAATATCTCTCAAACAGTTTTCCCAGAAAACAGCGGACAAACAAAATGTTGACGGACGAACGAACAAACGAACGAACGAACGAACGAACGAACGAACGAACGAACGGACGGACGGACGGACAGGGCCACGACAATATACGACCACCTTTATTAGGTGGGCGTATAAAAAGTATATATACACAGGGCAGGGTCAATTTTAACCTCAGAACTATGATATTAATAACAAAACTCATGAAGGCATGCTAAGTTAATCTATACAACAAATATCTAAGCTCTGGGACATGTAGTTTTGACAAGAAGAGTTTCAAAGTTTTTCCTATGCATATATAGTGATCCCATGGGCTGTTTATGCAGTCAGCTAAAAAAAACTGTCAATCCCTGGGGTGGGGCCAATTTTGACCCTAGGGGCATAATTTATATAACTTTTGTAGAAGACTTGAAGTTGAAGCTATGTGCCAAATATGAAAGCTGAGAACCTTCTAGTTTGAGAGGAGAAGAATTTCAAAGTTTTCACTATATGTTTCTATTGAAAACTGAAAACCCCTGGGGCAGGGCCAATTTTGACCCCAGGGGCATAATTTATATAACTTTTGTAGAGGACCTACAGATGATGCTATGTACCAAAGATGAAAGCTGAGAACCCTGTAGATTCAGAGGAGAAGATTTTTAAAGCTTGAAATTGTTGACGCCCGACGACGGACGACGCACGACGACGGACGACGGACATCAGGCGATCACAAAAGCTCACCCTGAGCACAAAAGTGCTCTGGTGAGCTAAAAACTTTGAAAATCTTCTCCTCTGATTTTCTGGTGAGCGATATCAGGGCCTTTCAGGTCCTCTTGTTTTGCAATTTAATCAAAATTTTGCATCACTTGGGATGTTTTTCCCAAATTGGGAAAAATAGGTTCTTTTAACGGGTCTCTGTAGATGCAAGAAAAGGGTCGGCATTTTCACTATTTTCATAATAGCAGACCAAATATTGCTGCCCTTACAAGTGAAGACAGTACAGTAGAATGTCCAATATCAA
This sequence comes from Azorinus chamasolen, assembly GCA_963576725.1. NCBI lineage: Eukaryota > Metazoa > Mollusca > Bivalvia > Cardiida > Solecurtidae > Azorinus > Azorinus chamasolen. Next base: position 58,034,149 of record OY755249.1, read on the forward strand.
GCAGCTGCCCAGCCTGTCCTTACAAGTGAAGACACTACAGTAGAATGTCCAATATCTTACTAGCATTGCTGCCCTATTCTAGTACTGCTGTCAAAACGGATTTTGGAGTCTTGCAGAGGTGCCAGAATTCTCCAATGATTTTGTTTTAACAGTCTTCATGCTAGATATACTATAAAATTTGGATGTGAAATATACAAAGCTAATCAAAGATATATAAAGATGCTTGGTTTAGTCAAAATTGAAGAAACTGCCTTAGCCTTTAATTTCATTCTTTCTCCTTTTTGACATATTTCTTCAGCCCTCATCCTTTGGTTTCAAATTTCCCTGACTTTTCCCTGACTTTTGCCAAATTTCAAATTTCCCTGACCAATTAAAAAATTCTCTGAATTTTCCCTGACCTTGAAAAAAAAATCTTTTTTCCCTGACTTTTCCCTGTCCGTGGGAACCCTGCAAGCTATCTGCATACCAAAAATAAATTGCCTAGCCCATGTAGTTCAGAAGTTATAACAACATTTTAATGACAGCCAATGTTTCAAAATAGTGACCTTGACCTGATTTCAGGTATCTTTGTCATCCGTAAGGTCCTTACCAAAGCTATCTGAATACCAAAGGTGAATTGCCTAGCACTCATGGATCAGAAGTTATTGCAAAATGTTAAAGTTTGTTAAAAACAGTCCAGTTTTTTTAAAAAAAGTGACCTTGACCTAATTTCATGTATCCTTGTATCAAGTGAAAGTCCTTCACCAAAGCTATATCTATACCATATATGAATTGTCTAGCATATGACGTTCAGCAATCAATGATGGCCAACTTGTCAAAATAGTGACCTTGACCTTGACCTGATTTCAAATATCTTTATATCAACTGAAAGGTCTTTACCAAACCATTTGTATACCAAAGATGAATTGCCTAGCATTTGTAGTTCAGAAGTTATAGCAATGTTAAAGTTTTGTTAAAGACAGCACGCCGCCTGCCCGCCCAACCGCCCGGTTTTCGCCAAACTATAAGGCTTAAGCAGAGATGTTCCTCAAAAAATCTGGCTAATAAGCATTTGAAATATTGTCTTTTTCAATTCTTAACCCTTTCCCTATTGAATATTCATGTGAGAGTTCAAATCTGTAACTTCATAAGCAAACAGACCTGATCCTTATCAGAGAGCACTTTCAAGAGCTATCTGATCTGGTTCTACTCTGTTTGCAAAGGTGTGAAGAGGTATTTATATGAGGGAAAGTGTTAAACAATTTGTTTCTTTATTTTCTTTTAAAGGTAGTGACAGAGAGACAGCTTGGATCTTATTGAGAAAACAAACTATTCACTATCTAGCTGTACTGTTCATATTCTTTATGGAGTGGTTGCAACAGTTTTGCACAATGTCCTGATGATATGATCTGAAAACTTCAAGAAAACAAAGTAAAATTTGATGTAACTAACTTACTTATATGAAAATAAAATCTCACGATAGATTGATTTTTCTTTAAATTATCACACTTACCACATTTTGGGATTTCATACCACCCTTTATTCGTACATAATATCTTCTCAGGTCCAACAAGTTTATAGGCCTTATCGCATATCACTTTTGCAGTATCCCCACTCTTGTATGAAATCTTGTCAACAAGCAGATTGCCATTATAGATTTTACTACTATCGCATCTGAAAGGTATGATTTAACATATATTTACAAATAAGAAACTAAATCACAATAATTATCGATGCTGAACATATAAATCTGCTCATACACAGAGCAACAGATAGAGGTGCATACTCAAAAATGGAAAGAACTTCGAAAAACCTTGGTAAAATATCAAAAGAAAACTTTGGTTTTATTAAAGAAGAGGACCATTTTCCAAATTATTGCAGAGGTCAAGATAAGATGCATGAATTAAAATATTTTTAAGAACAACTTCTTTGTTTCTCCACCAAACCCTATGTTGTGATAACTCTTTAGAAATGTCCTAAATACATTGCCAAAATTGCCAAAGCCGACAAGTGCACCTTGGTTATAAAATATATATGTTTGTAAAATATGTATAACAGATATATAACAGATCCCATGACTTGGTGACATAAAAACAATATGAGTCATCTAGTGGTCATGACTTAAATCACCACAGCAAGTTTGAAGATTGTAATGTTTCTTATATATATTTTAATGTGTTGCTAGGTTCTTAAAAACGTCAGGATGACACCACTGACCTCTCGGTCAGAAATAAAGAATTTAAAAGAATAACTGAAGACCAAAGTGTGATTAAACTGTATTTCGAACTTAACTCTTATCTAAGTAAACATTCTAATCTAAGAAACATGAAACAAGAGGGCCAGAATGGCCCTGAAGCGCTCACCAGACAACCAGAGGAGAAGATTTTCAAAGTTTTCACTATATGTTTCTATAGAAAACTAGCCGGCCCTGGGGCGGGCCAATTTTGACCCCTGGGGAATAATTTAGAAAAACTTGTAGGGGACCTGAACATGATGCTATGTGCCAAATATGAAAGCTGAGACTAACCTTCCAGTTTCAGAGAAGAGGATTTTCAAAGTGTTCTCAGTATGTTTCTATTGAAAACTGCCCACCCCTGTGGCAGGGCCAATTTCGACCCTAGGGCCATAATTTATACAACTTTTAAAGAGGACCTGAACATGGTGCTCTGTGCCAAATATGAAAGCTGAGAGCCTTCCAGTTTCAGAGAAGAAGATTTTCAAAGATTTCACTATTTGTTTCTATTGAAACTTGTCCACCCCTGGGGCGGGGCCAATTTTGACCCTGGGGCCATACATTATATAACTTTTGTAGAGCACCTGAACATGATGCTATGTGCCAAATATGAAAACTGAGAGCCTTCCAGTTTCAGAGAAGATTTTCAAAAATTTCATTATTTGTTTCTATTGAAAACTGCCCACCCCTGGGGTGGGGCTAATTTTGACCCCGGGGCCATAATTCATATAACATTTGTAGCGGACCTGAACATGATGCTCTGTACCAAATATGAAATCTGAGAACATTCCAGTTTCAGAGAATAAGATTTTCAAAGCTTGCACTATACGATTCTATTGAAAACTGCCCACCCCTGGGGCGGGGCCAATTTTGACCCCAGGGCCATAATTTATAAAAAAATTGTAGAGCACCTGAACATGATGCTCTGTGCCAGATATAAAAGCTGAGAGCCTTCCAGTTTCAGAGAAGATTTTCAAAGATTTCATTATTTGTTTCTATTGAAAACTGCCCACACCTGGGGCGGGGCTAATTTTGACCCCGGGGCCATAATTCATAAACCATTTGTAGAGGACCTGAACATGATGCTCTGTGCCAAATATGAAAGCTGAGAGCCTTCCAGTTTCAGAGAAGAAGATTTTCAAAGATTTCACTATTTGTTTCTATTGAAAACAAGGCACCCCTGGGGTGGGGTCAATTTTGACCCCAGGGGCATAATTTATATAGCTTTTGTAGAGGACCTGAATATGATGCTATGTGCCAAAGATGAAAGTTGAGATCCTTGTAGATTCAGAGGAGAAGATTTTTAAAGGTTCAAATTGTTGACGACGGACGACGAACGAATTTAGATTTGATTGAGCGATTCTCTCCCCTAACAATTTAGAATCAGAAATATTAAATGCCAAAGATCAGAAATGCTTAAGGTTTCCCCAAATAGCAGTAATGTGAAATTATAATAAATAGTAACTGAAATTTAAGGTCTCTCTACATGGTAAGAGAGGCAGCTTTCAGGTCCCTGGTTCTGGAGAGAAAATATCTGAAGCACTGAACAGACTCACTTAAATAGAGAAATGTAACATGACCTAAATCAAGCTATCTGATTGGCTGGCCCCAAGATCTCACCAAATCTCACACTAAATTCTTTTTCTTAAGACTAATGCAATAAATCTAATTTACACAATAATAGGCTTATTTTACATCAATATAATCAAATATGAGTGCCAAATTGCAATCAAAAATCATCTAAAAAAAACCTCTTTAGTCCAAGTCTGTAGCCCCTAGGCTCCAGACCCATTCACTCAAGAAAATCATCAATTACACAATATTGATAATCTCAATAATTCTAGAACAAGAGGGCCAGATTGGCCCTGACCAGATTGGCCCTGACATCGCTAACCAGGCAATCAGAGGAGAGAAGATTTTCAGTTTTCACTATATGTTTCTATAGTAAACTAGCCACCCCTGCGGCAAGGCCAATTTTGACCCCAGGGGCATAATTTATACAACTTTTGTAGAGGATCTGAACATGATGCTATGTGCCAAATATGAAAGCTGAGAACCTTCCAGCTTCAGAGAAGAATATATTCAAAGTTTTACTATATATTTCTATAGAAAACAAGGCACCCCTGGGGTGGGGCCAATTTTGACCCCAGGGGCATAATTTATATAACTTTTGTAGAGGACCTGAACATGATGTTATGTGCCAAGTATGAAAGCTAATAACCTTCTAGTTTCAGAGGAAAATATTTTCAAAGTTTTCACTATATATTTCTATTGAAAACTTGCCACCCCTGGGGCAGGGCCAATTTTGACCCCAGGGGCATAATTTATATAATTTTTGTAGAGGACCTGAACATGATGCTATGTGCCAAATATGAAAGCGGACAACCTTCCAGTTTCAGACAAGAATATATTCAAAGTTTTACTATATATTTCTATAGAAAACAAGGCACCCCCTGGGGCGGGGCCAATTTTGACCCTGGGGCCATACATTATATAACTTTCGTAGAGGACCTGAACATGATGTTATGTGCCAAGTATGAAAGCTGAGAACCTTCCAGTTTCAGAGGAGAAGATTTTCAAAGTTGTCACTATATGTTTCAATCGAAAACTGGCCACCCCTGGTGCAGGGCCAATTTTGACCCCAGGGGCATAATTTATATAACTTTTGTAGAGGACCTGAACATGATGCTATGTGCCAAATATGATAGCTGAGAACCTTCCTGTTTCAGAGAAGAAGATTTTCAAAGTTGTCACTATATGTTTCAATCCAAAACTGGCCACCCCTGGTGCAGGGCCAATTTTGACCCCAGGGGCATAATTTATATAACTTTTGTAGAGGACCTGAACATGATGCTATGTGCCAAATATGATAGCTGAGAACCTTCCTGTTTCAGAGGAGAAGATTTTCAAAGTTTCACTATATGTTTCTATTGAAAACTGCCCACCCCTGGGACGTGGCCAATTTTGACTCCAGGGCCATAATTTATATAACTTTTGTAGAGGACCTGAACATGATGCTAATAATGTGCCAAATATGAAAGCTGAGAACCCAGTAGATTCAGAGGAGAAGATTTTCAAAATTGTCACTATATGTTTCTATTGAAAACTGCCCACCCCTGGGGCGGAGCCAAATTTGACCCCAGGGGCATAATTTATATAACTTTTGTAGAGTACCTGAACATGATGCTATGTGCCAAATATGAAAGCTGAGAACCTTCCAGTTTCAGAGAATCTTTACTGTATATTTCAATAGAAATCAAGGCACCCCTGGGGCAGGGCCAATTTCGACCCCAGGGGCATAATTTATATAACTTTTGTAGAGGACCTGAACATGAGGCTATGTGCCAAATATTAAAGCTAAGAACCTTCCAGTTTCAGAGGAGAAGATATTCAAAGTTTTACTATATATTTCAACAGAAAACAAGGCACCCCTGGGGTGGGGCCAATTTTGACCCCAGAGGCATAATTTATATATAACTTTTGTAGAGGACCTACAGAATGATGATGCTATGTACCAAAGATGAAAGCTGAGAACCCTGTAGATTCAGAGGAGAAGATTTTTAAAGGTTCAAATTGTTGACGCCCGATGACAGACGATGCACGACGGGCGACACACGACGACGGACATCAGGCGATCACAAAAGCTCACCCTGAGCACAAAAGTGCTCTGGTGAGCTAAAAATAGCAATCCTAAATCTAGCATATTCATAAGCCCTAAGAACATATTTCCAGAATTTATAACAGCTTATTGATTGTAAAAATAGCAAAAACAAGAGGGCCAGAATGGCCCTGACATTGCTCACCAGACAATCAGAGGAGAAGGTTTTCAAAGTTTTCACTATATGATTCTATAGAAAACTAGCTGGGCCTGGGGCGTCCCATTTTTGACCCCAAGGGCCAAGGGCATAATTTATATAGCTTTTGTAGAGGACCTCAAGTGAACAGAAATTAAAGAAAAATGTAAATGAAAACATATAACAATGTAACAGTGTTGCACCTAGGACGCGTGATTGCGCGATTCCCCCCTTTTCCTGAGTACTCGCGCATTTTGGCAAAAGCAATGGGCGATTAATTGCGCATTTAACTCTTGTCTGATTTGAGAAAAATCCTATTTTCGTCGAGCTGTTTAGTGTTTTCTACTTTGAAATCGGCTACAGTGCCGCTTTAGCTTTGACACACTGTAACCATTTCCGGTTAGTATAAAACATGGCCGCTGTCTTCAATCACGACTAGAACGACGGGCTCGATGCGGGTTTATCGAAGGTAGGCGCAAACTATGCCCTTGTTTTAATCAAAACCCTATCGCTATTGCTATTTATAGTGCTGTCATAGAAACACCCTTACGAAAGTTAATCTTCGTAAACAAGACATTATAAACATGTCTAAACGGAAATTAGCCAATATTTCACTGCTTTGGGCCCTTCAAATTCAAAAACAGGCACACCTTCCCCCGTAAGTACAAAAACGAAACAAAATAAAGTATCTGATGGTATTTAGTAATGCTGAGGAAATCGAGCATGAAACTCAATCAATGGAAACCCAAACCGAAGGTGAAATCACTCAGAAGGATAAAAGTTCGAAAATGAATACATGGTTAGTAGACTTTACTTGTTTTTAGTTAAAGAGCAGTGTAGACCCTGGTGAAACAGTTCTAACTTCTTGTAAGAACGAACTGTATCATCTGTGTCTACAATTGCTACAATACAGTAGTGAATACATAGTTTGAGGCAGACTACTGTAGTTTTATTTGAATAAAAGTTACTTTAGCATTATTTTTGCGTTTTTTATTTAGATCCCCCTCTTTTTTACAATTCCCCTCATTTTTTTCAGATAAGGGGGAAAATCCCACCTACTTTTGAAATCCTAGGTGCAACACTGATGTAAATCTAGGTCATACAAAAAAGTATGTATATAGCATCTCCCTGGGCAAAATGGTTAAATTTCAGAAAGAATAAATTAATCTATACTTATGTTCAAAATTTCAGATATTTTCATTATACCTTCATGAGTTCGTCTTATTATTCATATCTTAACTTATTTTTTTAACCCTTCCCCTGTTCTATGTTTATTTAAAATTTCAATACATTCTGAATATTCATGGACAAAATAGTATGGAAATTGTAACCATTTCAGAAAGTAAAGAAACATCTTTCAAATTCAATTGACAAACAGAGTAGGCCCTAATCAGACAGCTGCTAAAGGAGCCACCTGATCTGGGTCTGCTCTGCTTGCAAAAGCATGAAAAGGCATTTAAATTAGGGAAAGGATTAAGTAAACATATTATAAGTACATTGTATATTGTACACAAAAAGGAAATAATTTAATGCAATTTGCACTATATTATACCATGAGCAAAAACAGAGCAGACTGATCAGATGGCTACTATATGAGCCATCTGATCTGGGTCTACTCTGTTTGCAATGGTGTAGAAATGCATAATTATGGAGTAAAGTGCAACAGGCCAGATCTAAAAATATCAGTTGTCTACCCAAAAGGGAGGCAATCCAGTTGTTATCAAAAAGTGCAAAGGGAGACCTAGCAGAGTTTGGATTCTGATCTGATGCATATGTAACTTCAAGTTACACTTTTGTCAGATCAGAATCCAATATTTTACTTCATATGTGGTTTGTACAAGAGAGTTAATTGTAAGATTGACATGTATTTAAAACAATGTGGACAATCTTAGACAAGCAGACAAGTATGAAGCAGACAACTACAATACTGATAAAGAATGCTACAGCATAGAACACTTGACTTGTATTCAGCTAAACTTCACAAAAGATATACAGATAGGTTCTATATTGATATCTGAGAGCTTAATGCAGGACATGGATATGCAAAGAGCATTTTGAGAATTATCCACTTAGTTTTCTCAATCTAAAATGAGTGTTTGTTATTTATTTGACTAAACACTACAGTCAAACCTGTCTTATGTGACATTCAGTGGGAGAAAACCAAGAGGGTCACATAAGACAGGTAGTCACATAAGACAGTCATGCAGTTTTTCTCCAAATTTTATAACTTCATTTCAGTGGTTCTATATTATAAAAGTGAACAGAATTATGCATGTGTCTTTGGATTAAAATACACATAAATGGAATAGATGTTACATGTTCTAAATAATAGTAATAACCTTGGACATTTAATATTTGATAATTTTATATGTGCACTGTTCAGTTTTAATTCACCCATCCTTATGAATTTCCTAATGTGATATTAGATGTAACACGTATTTGACTGATCTTAATTATGACAAATGCAAGAGGAGACATTTTTTACAAAAAAAGAGAAAGAAAGAATGAACTGGACATTTATTCTATACTGACTTTTGGTGTTGCGTATGTATTCCTCAATTCAATTCCGTGGACATAATAATAATAATGAGTGTATGTGTTTAATTCACGTCCAGCATCACATACACATCTGTAAACGTGTAACCAATCTTGTTTGATTTTTTTTCACTTGTGTTACAAATAGGTGTGGTATTTCTCGCCAGACATCAATGACACTTTTAACCCTTAACCTGCTTGTCGTGAGCGTCATGGCATGTATGCAAACAAACTGGATCCGGATGGGACGCCGAGTAACTTGGAGCCTGATCTGGATTCAATATGTTTGATACTCAGTCAACATGTCTACAAGAAATATAAGCGAATTTGTGAAGTTTTAATAAACAAGCATGTGCAAGCTTTCGTAACAGGCAAAGGGTTACAGGATGTTGCAAATTTAAACGCGAGGTCACTCCCCTATCTGTGATTCTATATGCAAATAGCTTTTAACAATCATTCACCAGGATTAAGGGAACTTTGGCCAATATTTCAAAACTTGTGACCAGATGAATTGTTTTGTGTGTGTCAGCATAATAACGGTTAGGAAAGTGAAATAAAATGGATTTTTAATTTTTATTATTAATAGCAAAGTTGTGGTATGTCGTAATTTGTTCCAAGATCAATGCAGGTAAGATTAAACAAATCGCCTCTAGACAAGAGAGTAAAACTCGATAATGACCCGCAATTACATGGTCGCTATAAACAGGCACATTAATTAGCGGATTCGGATTTCGGGAGCGGCGATTGACGGTCGTTAGTCAGGTAACACAGGCAGGTCGCTATCCCCAGTCTCAATAAATAGGAAAATGCGTTGGGAGGAAATATTAGGGTCACATAAGACAGGAAGTCGCTATTAAGGGACGGTCGCTGAGACAGTTTTGACTGTATTTCTACTCTACTGACCAGACTAAGGGTAAAACTGGAACTGGCTAGCTCAGTCTCAGTGCACTGGGTTGTAAGGGAAACCTTTAACCGCAGTTTCTGATGTGAAAAAGCCTATTTTAAAGTATAACCCACAGGGCAGGACCAATTTTAACTTCAGAAGTATGATATTAACAAAATTCATAAAGGTAAACCTAGTAAATCAATACACCAAATATCTAAGCTCTGGGACATGTAGTTTTTGACAAGGAGATACTAGTGGCCCCAAGGGCTGTTTAAACGGCAGTCAGCTACAGAAAACTTGCCACCCCTGGGGCGGGGCAAATTTTCACCACAGGGACATGATTTATATAACTTGTGTAGAGGACCTATAGGTGATGCTATGTGCCAAATATGAAAGCTGAGAACCTTCCAGTTTCAGAGGAGAAGATTTTCAAAGCTTTCACTATATGTTTCTATTGAAAACTGAACACCCCAGGGTGGGGCCAATTTTGACCCCAGGGGAATAATTTATATAACTTTTGTAGAGGACCTATAGGTGAAGCTATGTGCCAAAGATGAAAGCTGAGAACCCTGTAGATTCAGAGGAGAAGTTTTTAAAGGTTCAAATTGTTGACGACGAACAACGCACGCCGACGGACGACGGACATCAGGCTATCACAAAAGCTCACCCTGAGCACTTTGTGCTCTGGTGAGCTAACAAGTGACTTCAAGGCTATGTAGCCCCTAATGGCGGCCATTACCCTAAGGGCACCTGTTGCTAAATATTCCAATAATTGCAAACTAAGGCTCTCTACAACATGTCACTGTTAAAGTAATATGCCTAAATCACTGTTAAAGTAATATGCCTAAATCATCCAAACAACAATAATCAACATATTAGCCATACAGTGCCATTTCCGCCCATCGTCAAAATAAACGTGGTTTTCAATATAAATCTAAACAAAGCTTTATTTATCTGCTACAGGTAAGAGTGCCGATTTCTATTGTATTTGGTTCAATTTATATTAAATTCCTTTCGAAATATGTCCGGTATAATCTCCGATTGTTGTCTGTACTCTGAATAATTGACATGAATATCGAAAGTCACATGTTTTCGTGTGCGAGCGAGGTCACGATGAATGCGTCAAAATGATCGATTGTGAGCGAGATACTGTTGAACTTTGTTGATATGGACACTGAATTGCTTTGTTAATCTGTTGTTTGTACGAAAACCTGCTACTATGTATTGCATGTTTTCAATCAAAACAAAGGGATTAACCCACGTGGGGCCATGCTTGTTTATAAAATGGCACGGACTAAATCGCGGCCAGGTATTGTTCTTACTTGCGGGCACCTTCGGTCCCAATAAAAGTCGGACCATACCTGCAGCCTTATCTGCCTTATTAATTCGCGGACTATATATGCGGCCCAATTTGGCACTGTCAATATTTCTAGCATATACACTGGAGGTCCGTTATAATGCGGACCGTTTTACCGCTGTATCCGATATAACGCGGGTAGTCTGTGTGGCCGAATTTTTTGTTGTAAATACCTCATTTATAGTAATATGATTGAATATCGCAATTAAACATAAAATAAACTTAGGTAAACTTATTCGCCCGCAGCAGGCTAAAGGATAAAAACAAACACCGGTCCCTACATAAACAATTGAAGACAATCTTACGTGTGAAAAACTGACAACTGTCAACTCGTATATATGCCGCCATGAATGTAATACACACAGCTGATTACCGGTTCGTACCATGCGCTGATGCCCCAATAACACGGGAACTAGTAAAATCTTAACTGCATAACTTTCGTTACAAATTAATTGTGTGTATAATTGAGATGCGCATGTACTGAATCTTTTCACTGTCAAAGCCACAAAAGTTCGCACTTTAATTATGAAAAACAAACATCATTAGAAATCTAAACCTCTAACTCTCAGTGCGAGGTTGGAGGTTATATGCTAATACAGAAAAGGGTGTCTACCCTTTGACCAATCAAATGAAATTTAAAACCCCAACAAATCACACGCGACATCACATGTGACCTTTCATTTTCTGAAAACAGTGACAGTCGTGTTTATTGTTTTACACAGCAGGTTTAATCGGATTAGGAGTTTGACAGGCCCAGAGGCAATTACATCCCGTCAACAGGCTTGTATAATGAAATATACTTGGTTGCTTGAAATCATACTTGATTTAATTTGTAATTTTGTATAACCCTTTCCCTCATACAAACATGTTTTCACGCATTTGCAAACAGAGTAGACCCAGATCAGACGGCTCTTAAAGGCTCTACTCTGTTTGCTAACATAATTTGAAAGAGCTATGTGAGTGGGCAGGGAAACAAAGTAAACAAGTCAGTTTCATTCGAAATTAGTTTATTTTAGGAAGATGGGGTTTTATGTAAGTACCCAGATAAAAAAAACTCGTTACAACGCGGTTCCGTATATAACGCGGGTTGAATCAGGGGTGTGATTGACCTGAGAGCTGAGGGGAGGAAATATTTCGGCGCGGGGTTTGGGGCCGCTGGTGGGGGTCACAGGGGGCAAAGCCCCCTGCTGAAAATGAAAAATAGGGCTTTAAAGGTCAATTGGAAAGCTCTCCCTGAGCTATCCTGGTTCAAATTTTAAAACTTAAAAACACACCCAAAAACAAGAGGGCCATTCTGGCCCTGAAGCGCTCACCAGACAATCAGAGGAGAAGATTTTCAAAGTTTTCACTATATGCTTTTATAGAAAACTAGCCGGCCCTGGGGCGGGCCAATTTTGACCCCAGGGACATAATTTATATAACTTTTGTAGAGGACTTGAACATGATGCTATGAACCAAATATGAAAGCTGAGAACCTTTCAGTTTCAGAGGAGAAGATTTTCAAAGTTTTCTCTATATGTTTCTACTGAAAACTACCCACCCCTGGGGCGGGGCCAATTTTGACCCCAGGGCCATAATTTATATAACTTTTGTAGAGGACCTGAACATGATGCTCTGTGCCAATATGAAAGCTGAGCGCCTTCCAGTTTCAGAGGAGAAGATTTTCAAAGATTTCACTATATGTTTCTATTGAAAACTTCCCACCCCTGGGGCGGGGCCAATTTGAACCCCAGGGCCATAATTTATATAACTTTTGTAGAGGACCTAAACATGATGCTATGTGCCAAATATGCAAGCTGAGAGCCTTCCTGTTTCAGAGGAGAAGATTTTCAAAGATTTCACTTTTTGTTTCCATTGAAAACAGCCCACCCCTGGGGCGGGGCCAATTTTGACCCCAGGGCTATAATTTATATAACTTTTGTAGAGGACCTGAACATGATGCTATGTGCCAAATATGAAAGATTAGAGCCTTTCAGTTTCAGAGGAGAAGATTTTCAAAGATTTCACTATTTGTTTCTATTCTGAAAACTACCCACCCCTGGGGCGGGGCCAATTTTGACCCCAGGGTCAAAATTAATATAACTTTTGTAGAGGACCTGAACATGATGCTCTGTGCCAAATATGAAAGCTGAGCGCCTTCTAGTTTCAGAGGAGAACATTTTCAAAGATTTCACTATATGTTTCTATTGAAAAATGCCCACCCCTGGGACGGGGCCAATTTTGACCCCAGGGGCATAATTTATATAACTTTTGTAGAGGACCTGAACATGATGATCTGTGCCAAATATGCAAGCTGAGAGCCTTCCAGTTTCAGAGGAGAAGATTTTCAAAGATTTCACTATTTGTTTCCATTGAAAACTGGCCATCCCTGGGGCGGGGCCAATTTTGACCCCAGGGCCATAATTTATATAACTTTTGTAGAGGACCTGAACATGATGCTCTGTGCCAAATACGAAAGATGAGAGCCTTCCTGTTTCAGAGGAGAAGATTTTCAAAGATTTCACTTTTTGTTTCTGTTGAAAACTTCCCACCCCTGGGGCGGGGCCAATTTTGACCCCAGGGTCATAATTTATATAACTTTTGTAGAGGACCTGAACATGATGCTATGTGCCAAATATGAAAGCTTAGAACCTTCTGGTTTCAGAGGAGAAGATTTTCAAAGTTTTACTATATGTTTCTATTGAAAACTTTCAACCCCTGGGGCGGGGCCAATTTTGACCCCAGGGGCATTATTTATATAACTTTTGTAGAGGACCTATACGTGATGCTATGTACCAAAGATGAAAGCTGAGAACCCTGTAGATTCAGAGGAGAAGATTTTTAAAGGTTCAAATTGTTGACGCGGGACGACGGACGACGGACATCAGGCAATCACAAAAGCTCACCCTGAGCACTTTGTGCTCTGGTGAGCTAAAAACAACTGCACTGTACTAAATACCATTTTATTACTAGAGCTGGTGTTGAAGACAAAAACATAACTTCATAATGTTAATCCACTTTCACAACTTCTATTGAGGCCAACTGGTCTAGCACAACTTTTCCTTCTTTCTCATCAAAGTAATTACAAATAACTGTTGGTACAAAATGTATGTGTTTGTTATTGTTGCTTGATCAAGGTTTAGCGAAACTGGTGTTTTCTTCAGCTTCTCTACTGTTTTCCTAGTCATAGTTTCACCAAGTTTATGAGGCTGAAGTGCAAACCATACTCAGGTTCTGTAAAGCTTTGATGTCCTTCGCAAGTTCTTTGGCTAAGTCAGTCAGTACCTGTACCATGGACAGAGGTAGATTCCTCTCAGCAATGACACAAAGAACCATTGCCTGAAAAAAGAAGAGTGAATGGAATTACTAATATGCAACTGTTTGTACAAGACAAACATCAGTTTGATATTTCAACTTCTGCTCATGAACTAGTTTTTAACCCTTCACTCTATAAATACTCCTTTGCAAATTGAGAAGGCCTGTAGGAGCAGTCTGATTTGGATCTACTCTATTTGCTTATAAATAAAATCATATACAAAAAATAATAATAAGTCTCTGCCATTGCCAAAAATTATTGTATTCATGTGGCATAATATAAATTAATCTAAGTATACTTCATGATGTCTTTATTTCTGATATGAATATACATGAAAAAAATAGTGAAGTACAAAAAAATGCTCTTGCAATATTCTCCAGTCTTTTTGAAGTAACCAGAAATTCCAGCATAAAATAACAAATTTCCGTGCACATGATGATGCAATTATAAACAGATAGATCTTAAGTATGGCAAAATGTTGCATAAATGTAGAGAAAAATAGAGAAAATATGGCCCTCGGGTTCATGGATGGAATACTGTGGCTCAGTATGATTTAAAGTCTGGAAAAAGTGCCAACATGAATCTTCTACTGTTATTGCTTTTTTTTTTATTTTTCTTATTGTAATTTATTTCCTGTCATCACTGTCATTGAAATATTTTACTAATAGTTGACATGCACCTTCTCATAAAATTCAGGAACTAGCTGCAGGTTAGTTATTCATTGAAAATCAATCACATATTTTAAACACTTTTTTGCTCCTACCTGTGCATTTGCTGTTCTGTCTTCAAGTAATACTACAGGAACAGGTGTTTCACATTCTTTTGGCTTTGATACGTTTTTGAAAATTGGGTGAATACCATAGTTTCTGTCATCTTCAGATTGTCCACCGGTTACGTAGGGCGGTAACTTACTTTCTGTTGGTTTTAATCACATTTTCCTTCTGTGTGTGTCAGATGAAGAACTATGTTCTACAATAGCAAGCTTCCCTCTTTGCAGTATGTGATCAATTTGTCGCACACACAACACTTCGCTGTTTTCTGTCAATGACAACTTCAGAGATGCACGAGGACACACTGTCATTTTTCAGTTTCTAGCCAGTCCCGCTTCAACTTATTCCTACTGCTAGTGTCAGTACGCAGAATTTCCGCTGAATCAGCTGTCCGATAAAATATTATTGTCATTTTAAGTCCATTTGATTAAAATACAGCAATAGTTTGAGATGTTGCCGCATTTTTTTACGTTTGTTGTGAAAGTTCGCTAACAATTTGGGAGGAAACGGATTTGTAACTCATGCAACGATAACAGCGATTTGATTGGTGCAGGCACGAAGATTTGGCCAATCGGATTCCGCGTAGTATAGGGAAGATGAAGCTGCAATGGCACAGGGTAAATCTGTGGCGAGTTCGGCGAGACTAATTCCCGGACCAGACCGGACGCGGACCTCCCCCCCCCCTCGGATTTTCACAACGGATTTAGACGTTTTGGAAAAATGGTCCTTTGGATCCGCGGAAAAATCACACCCCTGTTGAATTTTATGTCCCCGGACCACCGCGTTATAACGGGTCTCCAGTGTATTTAACTGGTCTCTATTCAGCTCATATTTGAAGGTTCCTACATGTATATGTCTGTTGTGAACATGGTGTGAAATGAAATCCATTTGAATTATACTGAATTCAAAGCTTATGTTGATACTATTAATGTTCAAATCAGTATTCTGATTAAACCATTAGTGTTATATAGATCTATATATTGTTGAATAGGGTTTAGTCAGGTAGATATGGGTAAATAGATCTATTTGTCTAGATCTAGTTACATAGATCTAGTTTGGCTAATGTGTCTAGTCATTGATCTATTATTGGGATATTAACAACTCTAGATAAGGGTTTAATCATACATTTTAATACATTCTAGTCATTATCAAAGCATAATCAGAGTATATTTAGACGGACAGTAATTATGGATGACAATTGTTTCATGGTTTGATAATACACAATTGTGTAAACACGGGGTCTAGGCTTCCGACTTTATAATTATCATAATCGAAATATTGATTGTCTCTGTATTATTGTTATGTATAGGTCTACTTTAACTTTGCACTTTATTGAGTGCCATTTCCGCCCATCGCCAAAAATAATCGTGGTTTTCAATATAAATCTAAACAACGCTTTATTTATCTGTTACAGAAATCCAACCATCAAAGTCTTATTAGTCCCGGGTTACATGTACATCTTATATTCTACACTAACCCTTTCAATGAAGATATAACTTGACTGCTATTGAAATGGTGTAAACATAAATGAAGACAAATGAAAGATTTTTACATGAACATATACACTGATTGGCATTATTTTAATATAATCATGCAATCATTCAAAGGTTTAGTTCAGCATATTGCTGTTGGAATTACTACAGACAGAAGTATGATTTCAGACACCCTATCAAACAAAGAAATAATTATACTTAAAACAACTAAATAATGAGTTTGTCCAAAGCTTTTCAATACTCTGATTTTTAAGAAGTTAGTTTAAGAAGTTTTTTAGTTCGATAGATAACTAGCACATGTTTATAAATTATTTTAATTGATTATTGACGGATCAGTCATTATAAAATCTTAGAAAAGAATAGTATCATTTTCATTGAAAAATCTCATTCACATATTAATAAACTCTGATAAGATAAGCTTGATATAACACACCTATTTGCAACAAATCTGGAGTTTAACTGTGAAAAAGAAAATGATTTAAAATGCCATACGTGGCACTAAGCATGGTCGAAATCTAATTACGCGACATTAAGATATCTCCAATTATATAAGGTCCCAATGTGTTCCATTTTTCACATTTTATACAATAATGTACTTAAATGTAATTAATCAATACTTAAAAACTAAAAGAAAGTCTTAAATAAAATGCCATACGTGGCACTAAGCAAGGTCAAATTCTAATTACACCACATTAAAATATATCCAATATGTCTCAATGTGCTCCACTTTTCAAATTTTATACAATAACATACACAAATTTAATTAATCACTACATCAAAACTAAAAGAATGTCTTAACATATAGCTGAGTTTCTTTAAATTTTGATAAATGGACATTCTGTAAATATTGGGCGGAAAATTTCTTGAAGTGCGTGTGATTTTCATGAAAATGTGATTATCATGTGCATACGTTCCAATAGAGGAACTTCAGCGTCACCGTATTATGGCGCAATAGACGTAGCCTTTCTGACCTAGTGACTGGTTTCAAGTCGATAATCGACTAAAACATTCATTTATACACCGTAATGTATAGGATTTTTACTCTTAATTGGGCCAAACTTTACAAAGCAAATATACGTTATACATGTACCTAAAATTTCAATTAATCCACATTCAACAAAAAACTGCACACTGGGCTGGGCATTTACTGAAAAAAGTGTAATACTTTCCAAAACCTTGAGGCAAGCCTATTGCACCGGAAATTCGGAAGGATCAGCTTTTTAGTATCAATAATGCATTCATTTCTTTTAATGCAATAATAACAAACAAATGCTTATTTTCATTTCATTACTTCTGATATGTTATTTAGACTCTTAATCGACCAGTACATACAATTTACATTGCTAAAACAAGTAACTTTCATTTTTTCA
Source organism: Azorinus chamasolen (assembly GCA_963576725.1). Lineage (NCBI taxonomy): Eukaryota > Metazoa > Mollusca > Bivalvia > Cardiida > Solecurtidae > Azorinus > Azorinus chamasolen. The sequence goes on from OY755249.1 coordinate 58,051,861, forward strand.
ACGGTACAGAAATGACTGTTTATTAGCTGAACATTTCATAAGCCCATAGAGGTGCCGCGCTAAATGCGCGGTCGCCAGCAAATATCCTAAGCCAAACCCTTAAGGAATTAATGATCAGAAGCAATTTCACAGGTTAATGTCGTGGTGACCTTTCAGGCTTGACCTTTGACCAAGGGACCTCAAAAACAAAAGGGGTCATCTTGTGGTCATGACTAATCACCACAGCAAGATTGAAGATCCTAGGCCAAACCCTTGAGCAGTTATTGATCAGAAACTATTTCACCAGTTAACAATTTTCCTTCATATAAACATGTTTTCACACCTTTACAAACAGAGTAGATCCAGATCAGAGAGATCCTACAATGTGTATGGAATTTGAAATACCAGTTTCTTCACTTTCTAAAATGGCTACAATTTTCCACCTTCCATATTTCGTTTGAACTATTTTGTCCATAAATATTCAGTAGGTATCATAATCGGAATTGGGAAAGGGGGACTATAGGTTTGCATTCAGTCTATCCATCTGTCAGTTTGTCACACTTTGTTGATTTTCTGGACTTTTTTTTTCTAAACCCTTACAGATATTGAGATGATATTTAGTACTTAGCTTTATTATAATGAGTTACAGATCCAGTTTGAATTTTGTTACCCTATGTTGATTTTTCACAGAATTACAGCACTTGAACTTAGAAAATTACACAAAATTACAAAAAACGTCTCAAAGAGATGATTCTAATGAGTGGTCAATATACAGGGTTTGGTGGAAAAATAAAGAAGTTATTCATCAAAATGTTTAAATGTACACAAGTTATCTGAACCCCTGAGTAGTCTGCAAGGTAACTATTTTATTGAATATTGTATTCACTTACTGATACATTGTATCTCGTTGACTGCCTTTTGGGTTTGCCACTTGGACTTTTGTCAGTAGAACTAGGACTGTAAAATAGAACAAGAGTATCACCAGGAGATAAAAACACTCATCTGTTACCAGAGCAACAGATAAACATGTGTGTACACAGATATTAAAATCTTTATTTCTTCACTAAACTCTATATTGTTACCACGTTTTAGAAACATCTCTTTGAGACTATTCTAAAGGGAGGTAAAAATAATGGGTTTGGCGGAGAAATAAAGGATTTATTCTTAAAAATGTTTTTAATTTATGCATCTTATGCATAAATGTGTGGTGTGCGGTGGTCTAGTGGTCACACGCTTGACTACCAGTCCGGAGTCTGGGGTTCAAATCCTGGTCCCTCCTGGAAATTTCAGAGACGATTATCAGTGTCTCGCACCCACACCTCCTCTCCACCCAGGGGTTATATGGGTACCTTTGAGGGTCACTAGCCAGTACTGCGGCTGCATGATTGTGCCATATATGTTAGCAGTGCTCAATATTGTAGGTGAATGACTCAATGACCAGGGGAGTAAATGTACAGTCTGCTGAACGGTCATTCAGACTGAAAGTAGACTATGACTAGGTCCAAATGTACTTTACTTTACTTATCTGGACGGTGTTACTAAAAATAAATAAATATTTCAACCCTTTACTTCATGAAATAATGAATATTCATGTTAGAAATGATGATAATTATGGATATTAATATACTATTAAAGGCAATTGCAGACAGTGTAGAATCAGATCTATATTATAAGTAAACAGACCAGACCCCTAAGGAGCCGTCTGACCTGGGTCTTTCTTGTTTACAATGGCATTAAAAGGTATTTTTAAACCATTCCTTCATACAAACACATTTTCATGCATTTGCACACAGAGTAGAGTAAGATCAAATGGCTCCTATACAGGAACCATTAAAACTGGGTCTACTCTGTTTGCTTTTGCCATGATATAGATCTGATTCTACAGTTTTTGTCAAAGCAAAATATTCCCTTGAAAAGGTTACATTATACAAATTCAGCTAATAGACATATATATATATATTGAAAAGATAAACTGACACCACTTGTGAAGATTTACATTTTTATTCCCTACCGGTTTCACTACTGCTCATCAGGGGAATAACAAATACATAGCAATGACGTTACTTGGTAACGCCGCAGTAACGACGTGATGACGTCATAAAGACGGCGTCAAATGACGTTATCATATTCTGTTTAATTTTAGGTTAAATACCCGTATGAAATGTTTATGTTTATGACGTCATCACGTCGTTACTGCGGCGTTACCAAGTAACGTCATTGCTATGTATTTGTTATTCCCCTGATGAGCAGTAGTGAAACCGGTAGGGAATAAAAATGTAAATCTTCACAAGTGGTGTCAGTTTATCTTTTCAATATAATTTTCTTGTTCTGGACTTGCTTTTTACCTATATATATATATATATATATATATATATATTTATATATAGTCATGAATATTCAACAGGGAAGGGTTTAATAATGAATGATTTAACGCTTTCCCTCATATAAACGTGTTTCCACCCATTTGCAAACAGAGTAGACCCAGATCAGACGGCTCCTATAGGAGCCCTCTAATCAGGGTCTGCTCTGTTTGCTAATGGAATTTGATAGATCTGTTTCTATACTTTCTAATATGGTTACAATATCCCACCTTCCACAATTCAATTTAACGCTTTCCCTCATATAAACGTGTTTCCACCCATTTGCAAACAGAGTAGACCCAGATCAGACGGCTCCTATAGGAGCCGTCTGATCAGGGTCTGCTCTGTTTGCTATTGGAATTCGATAGATCGGTTTCTTAACTTCCTAAAATTGCTACAATATTTCAACTTCCATATGTCATTGTAACTATTTTGTCCATGAATATTCAGTAGGTATTGAAATTTGTAATAAACATAGAACAGGGAAAGGGATAACAGTGCGTACTGAGGTACTAAAAGCATAATTTCTCCACCAAACCCTATGTTCTGTCCACTCTTTGGAATCGTCACTTTGAGACAAATCTAAAGAGTGGTTATAACAGGGTTTGGTGGAGAAATATAGGTGCTATTCCTGAAAGTGTTTTAATTTAAGCATCATATCTTAATACCATATAGCAGCATCTGTGATCATGGTGGACAATTGTGTGAAGTTTTTAAACTAAAGGATAGCTGTACTCCTGTTGAACAGAGGTCCAGATAAGATGCTTAAATTAAACATTTTCAAGAACAACTTTCTATCTCCGTCAAACTGTATGTGGTGGCCACTCTAGATTCGTCATGTAAGAAATAATGACATCAGGATTATTAATTAGATTAACTGTAATACATGTAATAGCACATGGAAATTTGAAATTGTAGGAGCCATCTGATCTGGGTCTACTCTGTTTGCAAAGTCTTAGAAAAGTGTATTTATGGAGTAAACCGTTAAATTTGCTAGATTTTGAATGCGAACAGTGCAGAATTTGAATAGAGGGCTCCTCTCGCGGAGCTCTCTGTTGTGGGTGCAGTTTCTGTTGTGGGTCTACACTGATTTCTGTTGCGGGTCTACACAAAAGCTTTCTGTTGTAGGTCTACTAGTTTCTGTTTGTGAATCTACACTAGTTTCTGTTGTAGGTCTACATTAGTTTCTGTTGTGGGTCTACACTAGTTTCTGTTGTGGGTCTACACTTGTTTCTGTTGTGGGTCTACACAAGAGCTTTCTGTTGTGGGTCTACACAGTAGTTTCTATTGTGGGTATACACTAGTTTCTGTTGTTGGTCTACACTAATTTCTTTTGTGGGTCTACACTAGTTTCTGTTGTTGGTATACACTAGTTTCTGTTGTTGGTCTACACTAGTTTCTGTTGTAGGTCTACACTAGTTTCCTGCATTTGAAGGGTTAAGGTGTGTACTGAACGAAAATGAATTCATGCAAAAATGGACTTGTGACCCCAGATTAACAAGAGCTGTCCACAGACAGCCCACTCCACCTTTTTAATGTTGGATAGTGTAGTGGAAGCATGGGACCTGAGACATGGACCTTACCATAAAACTTAACCAACAATGAAAATTCTAAGTAAAAAAAGGGGGCATTTCTATGGCAAAATTAGTTTTAGAGTTACCTTCCCTTGTGAAATGGGTTCCCCTCAATGTGATAATTAACATGCATACCAAATTTGAACCAAATATCTTTGACAGTTTCTGAGACAGTTTCCCTCATATAAACGTGTTTTCACGCATCAGCAAACAAAGTAGACCCAGATCAGACCGCTCGTAGAGGAGCCGTCTGATCAGGGTATCCTCTGCTTGCTAATGGAATTAGATAGATCTTTTTCTATACTTACTAAAATGGCAACAATGTTCAACCTTTCGTATTTCATTATAACTTTTCTGTTCATGACTATTCAGTAGGTATTGAAATTTGTAATAAACATAGAACAGGGAAAGTGTTAACAAAAAGGTTAACCAACGCTGACATGATATCGACATCGGCGAAATGGTCATGACAATAGCTCCACTTATTTAAAAAGAGGGCCAGAATGGCCCTGAAGCACTGACACCAGGCAATCAGAAGAGAAGATTGTCAAAGTTTTCACTATATGTTTCTATTGAAAACTGGCTACCCCTGGGGCAGAGTAAATTTTGACCCCAGGGGCATAATTTATATAACTTTTGTAGGAGACCTGAACATGATGCTATGTGCCAAATATGAAAGCTGAGAACCCTTTAGATTCAGGAGAAGATTTTACTATATGCTTCTATAGGAAACAAGGCAACCCTGGGGTGGGGCCAATTTTGACCCAAGGGGCATAATTTATATAACTTTTGTAGACCCTTACCAAACTAACTTACATTAACTTATAAGTCACTTATAAGTGAGATATAGGTGACTTATAAGCCACTTATAAGCCCCTTATAGGTCACTTATAAATTCACAAAAATCCTGTGTAAGTGAGTTCTAAGTTTAAGCCAGTTATAAGTGAGTTATAAGTCTGGAAATACTTCACTTATAAGTGACTTATAAGTGACTTGTAAGTTTCAGTGAACATTTGATTAAACAAGTAAGTCAGTTATAAGGACAAGGCTTTTCATTACATTGCCATGTGTATGTGAGAACTTAGTCTTTTTCATTGGATATTTGCTAGCTTGAAAAATTCTAAGTCCAAAAATTATTCGAAATTTTGCCCCAAAAAAAGGCTTAATGCTTCACTAGATCCTAACCCAACAGAAATGGGTATCAAAATTCTCAGAATTTCAAGATCTATCCAATAAAATAATAATCATTTACATTATAATAATTATATAGTTACATAATTTAAAAATTATATACTATTTAATATTTTGTTATACTCCAATATATCAACCCTTCTCTTGCTGTTCATGTGTCAATATACCTACCTGTAAATAGTGAAGACCCTGATGAGACAGCTCCTACAGGAATCACAGGGTCTGCACTATTTACCAAAATACTAAGAAGTGTGTACTTTATGTATGTAACTGACAATAAATGTCTTTATATAATTATGACACAAAATCAATCTGAATTTTTTTAACCCCCCCCCCTCTTTTTCTCCGCGCGGGGGGGGGGGGGGGGGAGACAAGAGACATGTGTACACACAGTCCTTTCATAATACAGTTGTGGGTGTGACCAATCATATTGAAGGTCAGGGTGCAAGTTGGTGCATGCATTTAGGTTGTTCCTACGCAAAGATATAGTCCCTCGAAGTTGGAACCATTTTGTCCGGAAATTTATCATTTTTTTCAAAATGCACCATATACCATACGAAAAAAACCTTTCAGCTTTATTTTGATATATATATTTCATATTTCGGAAACAATTTCGACCATATTACATCCGGCCCGCAATATTCAAATTTTCGGGGTCACACATTAATCCGACCCGGCGCCATATTGAAAGTTTTCAAAACATTGACGCTCTGTCTCGCGATAAAGAAATTCGACTCGATTCGGATGAAAACATCCACCGCATGCTACAAAAAGCACATGCAAGAATGAATGGTGAGTATCAGTATATACAATACCACTTCGTTTTTGACGAAAGTCGATGGCTTACCCTATGACTATGATCCTGTCATACTCAACTGTCTTAGCGCACACTCGTCTGGAAATTGTATTTCAAACAGTCAACATTAATACAAGCAATTATTAAATCATACACTTTAACAAATTGTCAGTGCACTCTTCCTCTTCAAAACCCAACCATATGCATCGACAGGAAAGCTCACGCACAACATCATCGTTTCGGACCCAATCCCTTTCGGCCTTGGTCGTTTCGTCCGAAATTCGGACCAAAACGACAAAGGCATACGCAGATTATAATCAGCAATATAGACGAGGGTTGATAAAAGGCATTTTCATGAAAATTTCATTAGAAACAAAAATACTTGCAGTGTTTATGAATAATATTTTAATGACGTTCAGTGGTCGTTTGGGCTAATGCAAACACGATTGACCAATGTTAACAGACATTTTCATCAAGATCTACACTGTTTGAAACAGACTTACAGTTCACTCTGCAATAATTATATATAGTTGAATTCTTTTGCTGATGCCTTGCTGTGACACTTTTAAAAACCCATGTCATGTCTTGCAGTAGACTCATAAAGTCTTATATATAGTACTTTTTAGTACTGTAGTGTAATGCTTATTGGGTTATGTTCAAATTTAAGGCTGGCAACATAGATGTTGAGGCAGATCTGCTACCAGGATATGGTGTAAAGATCTCTGTCCCTCAGCTGGACATCAAAAGGAAGTGACACTGCACTAACTCGCCTGTTATGCAGAGTACTTCTCAGATGAAGTAGTGTCTAGGAGCTCTGTCAGAGGAGAAGCCAGCCCTGGATGGAAGGAGTGTTAGCGCCATAACAAGTAAGTGAAAACAGCATTCTGAGTGACTGGTAACTCAATATCTAATTCACATGTGTTTTAATGCATCTGATAAAGATCCTAATGTAAAAAGAATAAGAATATAAAATTAATACAAATATCAATGACAACTATACACCAATACACAATAAGATGGGCACAATAAAAAAATGACTTAAAATACCCGCTGGAATAGGGGCAATAAATCAATAATTTGAGGATGAATGGGGATGAATAAATTCCTTAGGCTGTGAAATACATGATGCAACAACATTTAAAAATTATATGACAGGATTTTCATTCTAAGCTGAATATCTCTCACACAAGTTGTAACATTCAAACAATTGCTGCTAAATTATTGCCGTATGTACGTCAAAAGCAGTAGAACTTAACTTTATAGTTGATGAAAGATTAGGTAACCTTTTTACATGTAACTATTAACCGTTTACTTGTTTTCCACTAAATTAATAGAATTCAATATTCTGTCAAGCAAATTATTGAGTACACCCAGATTAGATTGCTCCTTCAGAGCTTCTTTATCTGGATCTACACTGTTTGCAAAGATAAATATATTGGGTACAATTTTTTAAAAAATCCAACATTTTGCTATCTATATCCGAGTGTCAAACACCTTGAATAGAGATAAGGTGCAGGGTGAACGTCTAGAAGTCTTAGATCCAAGATTTTTTGCAAAGTTCATCCAGTCTTTTAAATATTTACAATGTTCTCTTTTTTCCTTACATTTCAGAATATGTGCAAGAAAAAATTATGCAAGACTCCGGAGAAAGACATCATCCAGGCAATCAACCAAAAGTGTGCTGATGCAAGGGTTTCCATAAAACCCAGACGTAAATAAAGGAAAATATGTCCATGGGACACAGATGCCCACTCCAGGTTTTTCTAAATTGAACAATCATTAAACAATCACCAAAATTCAATCAAGTGTCTGCGAACAGGAAGAAGATGAACGACAGACCTGAAAAGGGGAGACACAGTACACCTCACTACGATTATGCTTCAGAGGAAATATCAAATCATTCCAGCTTACAAGTCAAGAAATCTTTGACAATACAAACGGACAAGGGTAAAACTTAAAGGCGGGGGTATAAAAATGATAACACTGCTGCTTATAGTAGATTGAACACTTGATTTGGCTAGTTGCGCATAATGTGGATAAACAAAACTTTTCGATTTATGATGAACAATTTACCTTCCAGGTTTTTTTTATTTAGTCATAATGTGCATAAATTTTACTATATGTGTATTTGATGGTGAAATTCAGTGATATTTTCATGGTACTAACAACCAATATCTCAATATTAAGGGCTTCAAATAAGAAATGATTAACTGCTGATCGAAGAGACTGATAATGTTTAATCCTCTCCCTAATAATCAAGCATTTTCTCATACTGGCAGACAGAGAAGAGCAAGACCAGACAGCTGTCCGGTCTGAGTCTGTCCCGTCTGCTTATGAATTTTCATAGATCATTACATGCAGTTCCTTTTTCTCACCAAAACTTTACTTTAAAACATACCCCAAAAATATTATGACTATGGTCTATGAATATTCATGAGGTCATGAAACAACTAATAAATAAAGAACAGGGAAAGGGTTAATCAATACACTATGAAAGTAGATCATGGAACATTGCTCCTCAGGAGCAATTGCTCCATTTTCCATATTTATAAGTTACCAAGTTACGATTAAAAACAATCTCCAATAAAATAAAATTAAGCCCTTATCTTAGCAAAATTACTTAACCCTTAGCCTGTCAATAGTATTGTAGTCTGCTACATTTTTCATATGTTTCAATTTTCAAACTGCTTCAAAGTTGCTAAAAAAAAGGATCTAAATATGTAGTATTATAGCATAAACGGAAGCGAGGTATATTCAACTTCAAGCACGATACCTTTTTTTAAAAAAAATACAATTTGGATGACTCTTTAACTTTGAACTAAGATAAGAATTTTCATGTAGACTAGATTTGAACAAGTTGAATGATTATTATGGTCAAGTCAAATATTTAAATGTTTGATACAGGCAGTGCATTTATTAAACATTTATTATTGAAACATATTGCTGATGTACTGCAGCTTGTTTCCATTAAACCCAAATGTAAATAATGAATTTCCTGTACAAATAAAAAGGGACAGTGATGTCAAATTAATCCGGACATTAGTTGCTGAGATTACCAGATGGTGAATATATTTGAGATTACCAGATGGTGAATATATACAGTTACTTTAAATTTTAATTAATTTATTTATTTTTTTTATTCAAATTTGGAAATTGAAGGTGAACTTCAAAAAATATCAGGTTTAGCAAACTTGATGGCTTCTACAATCTGATTTGGATCTACACTGGTTGTGAAACCAAATGTGCAGCCAGAGTATTATTTCCAATCTTGTTCGATAACATTCTGGAATTATGAGACATTACTGTTTACTTAAACGGGCAGTGAATTTTCCTTTTTTGCTTTTGTTCCAGGCTAATAATTCAGGATAATTAATGTATTGATGGGTGAAGACTCTACAGATTCTCAACTGTCAGTAAAGACTCTTTCAGGTTAAAAACTCAACTGTAGGACTGGTTGAGCAGGGAATTGAACCAGCAGCCCCTGGGTTGGTAGTCCAGTGCATTAATACCACTAGACCAGGGTACAGCTCTTGATCCAGCTCCGTAGACTTATAAGTCTCCCAAGCAGCAGACTTATAAGTGGCTTATAAACCACTTATAAGTGGCTTATAAACCACTTATAAGTGGCTTATAAACCACTTATAAGTGGTTTATAAGTCGTTTACTAGTATCATACTTATAAACCACTTATAAGTGGCTTATAAACCACTTTTAAGTGGCTTATAAGCCGTTTACTAGTATCATACTTATAAGTCACTTATACATGGCTTATAAGCCACTTATAAACCACTTACATATATCCTCTTTCTTATAGATCACTTATACTTGACTTACATCTCATTTGCATGTAAAATACTTATAAGTGACTTATAGGTGACTTATAAGTCGGGTATAAGTTTGACATCTAAGCCACTTATAAGTGACTTATAAATTATTTTGGTAAGGGGAGGACCTGAACATGATTATATGTGCCAAATATATAAGCTGAGAACCTTCTAGTTTTATACGAGAAGATTTTCAAAGTTTTCACTATGTTTCTATTGAAAACTGGCCACCCCTGGTGCGGGGCCAATTTTGACCCCAGGGGCATAATTTATATAACTTTTGTAGAGGACCTAAACATGATGCTATGTGCCAAATATGAAAGCTGAGAACCTTCCAGTTTCAGGAGAAGATTTTCAAAGTTTTCACTATATGTTTCTATTGAAAACTGGCCACCCCTGGGCGGGCCAATTTTGACCACAGGGGCATAATTTATATAACGTTTGTAGAGTACCTGAACATGTTGCTAAGTGCCAAATATGAAAGCCAAGAATCTTCCAGTTTCAGGAGAAGATTTTCAAAGTTTTCACTATAATTATGTTCCTATAGAAAACAATGTACCCCCGGGGCTTGGCCAATTTTGACCCCAGGGACATAATTTATACAAATTTTGTAGAGGACCTAAACATGATGCTATGTGCAAAAGATAAAGACTGAGAACCCTGTAGATTCAGAGGAGAAGATTTTTAAATTTTGAAATTGTTGATGACTGACGACGGATGACGCATGCCGACGGACGCCGGACATCAGGCGATCACAAAAGCTCACCCAAAAGCTAAATTAGATGCTTAAATTAAAGCATTTTCAAGAAAAGCACCTTTACATTATTTCTCCACCAAACCCTATGTTGTTACCACCATAGGGTTTGGTGGAGAAATGACAATTTTAGTACTTAAATATGTGCCTACTACGAATGCATTGTTTTGTTAAAACTTTCCCTCATATAATACTAGAACTGTAAGCCAAAGGCTAACAAATACCCCCCACCTGTCTGCTTGTCAGAACACCTATCATCAATCTGAACATATGTACATACAGAAACATAAAGAGATTTAAAAATCAAAGGCCTGAATGGCCATAATGGCGTTCGGGTTTGATATGGATGTTATGTGTAAGGGGGGAAATTGATGTACACGTTAATAACAATAACGTCTTGGAATTGATAACAGTATTAATAACAACACATTTTTGTGAAACTCTATGCCCTTGATTGTGACAAATATAAATTTGACCCATAATGTGACATTTAACTGTAATATAACCTTGATTTTAATAAGCCCCCCCCCCCCTCAAAAAAAAATAAAAAAAATGTTCGCCTCTGTAAGTTGCATAGACATGTCAGGTTTGAAGTATGTATGTGCAATGGCTACAAAGTTATTGCCAACATTAAAGTTTGAGCCAAACCAACAAAGTCAGCCCCCCCCCCCTTGATTGGGGGCATAAAAATATGACAGACTGAAACAAAAGGAGCCATCTCATGATCTGCTGTTTATATATAGACATGCTTCTAGTTTCTACTATGGCAAAACAATATCTTAATTATATTCATGATGTCATTATTTCCAGTGATCTGCCAAGACCTAAAAAAAGTGGGGACACATGTCTCAGTGGGCATGAAAAGTTGGAGACATTTTCAAAAACAATGGGACAAATGAAAACATTTTAGATTAAATGCTAAAATGCATGGGTATTACCTGTCATTGAAAGAGTTTTCTTGCTTTTGATGTTTTCCAGTGTTCCAGAGCCCTAATGAAATCAAAGTCAACAATCTCCCCACCCACTACCTTCACTGTCATAATGTCATCAATAGTCTCTGGGTTTAGTCTATTGGTACAAAGCTTACATTGCATGAATTTCCCTTACAACAACCAGGAATGATCACGTAACCATCTGTCTTGAAAATGGCGATGAGCCTTTTTAGAGGAATCAGATTCCGATTTTCCCCCCGAAGAATGCGATTATGCAGGCAAAGGAAGCGTAGATGGGGACTCTGAAGTAGGGGGTGAGGGGTCGGAAGTTGTTCCGGTCGATCCATCTAACTTATCTGCCTCTGTTCGTTTGAAGAAACTTAAGATTGGTCTAGGTGACGCCATTTTTAAATGTCTCGCGCTATAACTGTTATGACTGGTTTATTCACCCGTCTTATCGCGCGCTATTTATTTCAGTAATAATTATAGAACCAGTCGAGTAAAATGTTGCGGACACCGTAAAAACTGCTTACTCGTGAGAATTGTGCGCCAAATTAAGATTCGGCCCCAAGAATTTCGACCGCGACAATTGTCGCACCTAGACGTTTTTAAATGCGACAATCGTATATTTTAAGGAACAATGTCGCAGATACGCGGCTTTGGCAGAACACTGTATTTCTTATATGAATATTCATGAAGTAAAGGGTCATATAATGCTTTCATGTCCAAAGCTGATGCAACAAGAGGGCCAGAATGGCCCTGAAGCGCTCACCAGACAATCAGAGGAGAAGATTTTCAAAGTTTTCACTTTATGTTTCTATTGAAAGCTGGCTACTCCTGGGGCAGGGCCAATTTTGACCACAGGGGCATAATTTATATAACATTTGTAGAGGACCTGAACATGAAGCTATGTGCCAAATATGAAAGTTATGAACCTTCCAGTTTCAGAGAAGATTTTCAATGTTTTTACTATATATTTTTATTGAAAACTGACCACCCCTCGGGTGGGGCCAATTTTAATCCCAGGGGCATAATTTAAACAAGGCCATACAAAGTTCTGACTAAAGGCGATCAACTGTTCTTCTGAACAGGTATGTGTACCCTAGCATTCCAAACTGATTTTTTGCATTTGAATATTATTATAAATTATTACATAATAATTGCATAATCATAAGTATAACTTAATAGTTTCAAGTAATACAATTTCATATTTCATAATTTATTTGAAATCTTTAATTTGGCATTCTGGAGTCTTTACATGATTTACCCTTCTTCTGAACTGCAGGGCAGGTTATACATGTAATAATATCATAATGCCAATCACTATTATTAATTAACCCTTCCCTCATACAAACGTGTTTTCACATTTTTGAAAACAGAGTAGACCCAGATCGGATGCCTCCTATAGGAGCCATCTGATCAGGGCCTGCTCTGTTTGTAAATGGAATTTTATACATCTGTTCCTTAAGTTTCTAAAATGGCTACAATGTTTCACCTACTATATTTCATTATAACTATTTTGTAGATGAATATTCAGTAGGTTGTGAAATTTGGAAAACAAATGACTACAATGTTCCACCTTCCATACTTCATTTTAACTATTTTGTTCATGAATATGCAGTAGGCATTCAAATTAATAATAAACATAGAACAGGCAAAGGGTTAAGGCACAGAGCTCCAGCACCAGATACAGGTGACCTAAAAATAGCCACTGGTCATCTATCCCACTGCTTGACTGGATGACCTATTTATGAGCAAAGAGAAGATGCTTAAAATCGCAGTCAGCTATAAGTTTGCAAGAAAACTGTCCACCCCGGGGTGTAGCCAATTTTGACCACAGGAGCATAATTTATATACCTTTTGTAGAGAACCTGAACATGATGCCATGTGCCAAATATGAAGGCTGAGAACCTTTCAGTTTCAGAGGAGATGATATTCAAAGTTTTCACTATATGTTTCTATAGAAAACAATGCACCCCTGGGGTGGGGCCAATTTTGACCCTAGGGACATAATTTATATAACTTTTGTAGAGGACCTACAGATGATGCTATGTGCCAAAGATGAAAGCTGAGACCCCTGTAGATTCAGAGGAGAAGAATTTTAAAGGTTCAAATTGTTGACGACGGACGACGAACGACGAACGACGAACGACGCACGACGCACGACGACGGACGACGGACATCAGGCTATCACAAAAGCTCACCCTGAGCACTTTGTGCTCTGGTGAGCTAAAAACTGAAGCACAACATCAAAATGATACAAAGGCTACCTATAATCCTACATTTTTGTTCAACTAATTCTTACACATAAAATTTATTTTTCCATGTTCAGCACTCGTTTATTTTGAATAAATGTAGTCTGTGTACAAATTTGAAGGTAGACTGTTTTTATTTTTAATTACTAAGTAGATCCATACATGTACATACAATAACGGTAGTTGTTTGGAACCTGATGAAACTCAAATTCAGAACTACAGTCAGAAGTAGAGTTGTAAGCTGGGAAAGACATTTCAACAAATTGCTACCTACTTTCGCTTTTACACGACACAAACAGTGTCGGCGACACGGCGGTTACACGATACATAGAAGAGACTCTTATTTTCACAGTTGTTATTGACACTGGGATATAATTTGATTGAATATGTGTTGAAAACCTTCTATGGATAATACTTACATTGATAAGCCGATAGAACCCCGTGTTTTTACGGTTTTACTTCTTGTAAGACTTAGACTTGTGTTGAGGTTGGGTGCCATAGTCAAAACACGTTGTTCGATGCCTGATAAATGTGTATATGGGAATTCCGAATTTCATTGGTTGATTATTTTAGATTTCTTTGACCTTGTCCTTTATGAAACTTCCTATTTCTAATTTTGAGTACAGGTCAAACGGAAATGACCGAATGCAAAACAGTTTGATTGGCTGAAGATGTAGGTCTATATGCTAATCAGTTACGAATGTGCATAAAAATGCAATCGGAAACCTCGGCTATATTCCTTCTGCTTTAGAACGCCAAGGTGTTGCGAAAACTACGGTAAAAATATTCGTTCGCGTCTTCTTCTTCCGATTAAAGTACAGGGCCCACTCTGGAGCATCGACGTACTTGGAGTTTATTAAAATTCAAGACTTTTAAAAAGTTTATCTTTGTGTAGATTAGTAGTAACTAGAGGTTTTTGTCACAAAAACGGATGTCTCCCCTCTAATAAAAACAATATGTAAAGGGAAATCACTAAAAATGTTATGGTCTTGATGAATGATACTTCCCCTCATTATGCGTTTTCCACACTACATTTTTCAAGAAGAAAATGATAACAGCTAATAACTCCAAAAATACTGATACCAGATTTATGGCCCTTGTGCATGACACTTACTTTCAACATGCTCTTTCCAAAAATAAAATGTCATTCCAATAGCATCAGTCGAACAGGAGTTATTGATCGGCCAAAAAATGTAACAAAGGGCAATAACTCCAAAAGTATTGAAGCCAGAATTATGGCCCTTGTTCATGACATTTTCTCTCATCATGCTCTTTCCATGCATGAAGTTTCAATACGATGGCAAGAGCCATGTAGGAGTTATCGTCCGGACAAGAAAGAATTAAACAAATGTACAAGGGGCAATAACTCTAAATTTATTGAAGCTCGAGTTAAAGATCTTATGCATGACACTTTCTCTTATCATGATCGTTCCATGTATGAAGTTTCACTCCAATGGCATGTGTCACATAGGAGTAATCATCCGGACAAAAAATTGTGATTTTTTTTACAAAGGGCAATAACTCAAATATTAGTGAAGCCAGAGTTATGGACCTTGTGCATGACACTTCCTCTCGTTATGATCATTCCATATAGGAAGTTTTAATCCAATGGCATGAACCATATAGAAGTTATCGTCCGGACAAAAAAGTGTGAATTTTTTTACAAAGGGCAATAACTCCTATATTAGTGAAGCCAGAGTTATGTACCTTCTGCATGACACTTCCTCTCATCATGCTCTTTCCATATATGAAGTTTCAATCAACTGGCATCAGGCATATTGAAGTTATTGTCCGGACAAAAAATTATGATATTTTTTACAAAGGGCAATAACTCCAATATTAGTGAAGCCAGAGTTATGGACCTTGTGCATGACACTTCCTCTCGTCCTGATCTTTCCATATATGAAGTTTCAATCCACTGGCATGAGCCATATAGGAGTTATCGTCCGGACAAAAAAGTGTGATTTTTTTTACAAAGGGCAATAACTCCAATATTAGTGAAGCCAGAGTTATGGACCTTGTGCATGACACTTCCTCTCATTATGCTCTTTCCATATATGAAGTTTCAATCAACTGGCATCAGGCATATTGAAGTTATCGTCCGGACAAAAAGTGTGACAGACAGACGGACAGACGGACGGACGGACAGACGGACGGACAGACAGACAACTCTCACGAAAACAATATGTCTCCCCCATATAAATATGGGGGGAGACATAATTATCTCACACAGCGAATTATTATTAAATACATGAAGAGTAAACAAATACATTTTACAACCAAACTAGTACAGACTTGAAGAAAACTATTTTGTCTTGCGCATGTTCACTAGACAAGTGAACTCGTTGCCGTAAAGAGACCGACTAGTATATGGCGTTCTGAATGCCATAACAATACATGCCCCAACCTAATTTATGTAATAACAAGAGTACCGCATACGGTACATAATACGCCCACTTGCAAATTTCTCTGATTCAACATGCCTTATAAGTGTTGACATTTTCTAATCTGTGCTTCAGAATTAGATTTCCATATTAAGGTGATACTATTTTTTTTAAAAAATGAAGTGAATATCTTATTAAATAAAAAAGTTACAGCTAATCCTCATTTTTGCAGATTTTTGTAAAGTGCAACGGCCATAACTCTGTAAAGACAAATTGAATGAACCTCAAAATATACTCAGCTTCAAATTTTGTTGCTTAAAGCATTTGTGTTAAAAGTACAAAAATGAGTCATGCAGGAAATACCACATACAGAACAAACACTCGCCCGAACAGCAACACAAGGAAACAGCAAATGTACATGGGTAGAAAAAACAACAAGAGACGCACAAAGACAAAACAAACATTCAATAGGAGGAAGATGGAAGTACCGCCTTGGAACGGTCAGTGACAAAAGTCACCGGGGGTTTAAACCGGTTTATGGGCGCCCAACCTCACCCTTATTCCATCCCCATCCTAAAAGACAAACAGTGTAAATAAACGTATCCCCTCTCCGACTAATCTACAACAACCGCGACAGCAAATACAGTGGTAAAGTGCATGTATAACAAAAAAACATTTAATTGAACATACTGTATCCACCTATCGCTAGTGTACTCAATGATTGAGCTGCAAACAGAGTAACTGTAGAAAAGTAATAAAGGGTACGACAAAAATGAAATAGTACAGATATCCGACGTTCTCCTTCCATTTCTGGATTTAAGAGGTCGCCTTCATAGAGTACTAAACCTTTCTTGTCGGCGTACATGCAAAGAGGCCAGCGTGATTGCCAACTGTAAAAGGGTTCACAACCAAACATGCAGTATGTTGTAATAATACAGGATCATATCCCTTTTTAATGAATTGTTTTATATATTTGATGAACAAAGTGAGAAAATGGGTATGTCCAATAATTCTACGAAGTTTGTAAATCACATCACCATAAAATTCAGGATGTGAAATACCGTGTCGCAAAAGTACCTTGAGATTACATTTGTACTTGCCAATAAGCGAGAGATTTCGATAGTAAAATTTAGAGAAAGTTTTTCTTAGTTTATGGTATCTATATCCTTGTTTAAGCAGTTTTTCAGTTAAAATGAGATTTCGACTGTTAAAATCGTCAATAGATGAACAAGCTCTAGCAAAACGAATAAGTTGAGATATATAAACCCCGTAAGATGGAGCACGGGGAACATCCCCGTCAAGATGAGGAAAATTTACAATATTAAAATCAAAATCATCTCTTTTGTCATATATTTTAGAAGAAATCATTCCATTATTAATTTTAAGGTCTAGGTCAAGAAACGCTGCATAATTGTCGGACGGGTTAGCTTTATTCAATTTGAGTTCTTTAGGATAAATTGTAGGAATCAGAGCATTAAAGAAAGGGTTATCTAAGTTAAAAATATCATCCAAATATCGACAAGTATCATTGAAGGCTTTTATAACATCTTCTTGTGATTGAGGATTCAAACTCAACATGAAATCTCTCTCATAGCAGTACAAAAACAAATCTGCGACAAGTGGTGCACAATTCGTACCCATGGGAATACCAATTACCTGACGGTATATAGCATTCCCATAACGTACAAATATGTTGTCCAAAAGAAAGGTTAGTGCTTCGCAAACTTCTGAGCAAGTCCAATTGGTGTAATACTTCATTTGCTCGTCAGTAAAGAAAGCTTTTTCAGCATTACATGCCAAGAATGATGTTTTTTCTCGGGCAAATACTTTCTGGATCAAGTTAGTAAGCTTATCCTTAATTAAAACATGAGGAAGAGTTGTGTACAGAGTAGAAAAATCGTACGTGCTTACAGTGGATGCAAGATACCTTTTGTTCTTAAGTTTGTTTAAGACTTCTGAAGAGTTCTTAATAGACCAGAAGAGATTTATTCCAGAATTTTCATAAGTCTTATCACAGTAAAATCTTAAATGTTCCTTTACCTTCGTTAAGCAAGAAGTCAAAAGTATAGACAATTTAGTAGTTGTACATGAACTAGAATTTGCAATGAAACGCGCTTTATATGGTTTTTTATGTAGTTTTGGTAACCAATACATAGTAGGAAGTTTATGTTGTGTAATTTTAATATCGGTTCCAAATTGTTCACACTTTTTGACATGGTCTGAAATGATGGTCTTTTCGTCAGTGGTAACTGAAATGTATGACTTGGTATTAGTAATTTCCTGCTTCAAGACATCGATATAATGTAATCGTCAAATAATAATCACATTATTTGATGCCTTATCAGCAGGAACAAAAACGTATTTTGAATGGAAATCCTGTAAACCCTTTTTAAGATGTCTAAATGAAGTTCTAGGTTTAGGTGGAAGAAGGTGTTTATTAGAGCTGTAAAAGGAAATGCGTTTATCAATTATATCAAAAATTAGTTTTTTCCAACAAGAAAGGGCAGTAGACTCAACATGTTCTCTTCGACACCATTTAATACTAAAATTTTGTAAAGCCTCCGCAATCTGAACTCGACAAGAGTTAAAATCTATCAAGGATGGTATTCTATATTTGGGACCTTTATTCAAAAGAGATCGTAGACGTTTATCTTTAATTATCTCAAAATTACCAGTAATCACATGACCAGCCGGAGAATAGCAAAATTTTGAGGTGGCGCAATCTCAATTATCAGGAATATTATCATTAATATTAAGGTCGGCCACAATTTTATTGTAGTTGAAAATTGTATTTCTGATGGGTTTGTTATATTTGTAGCAGATGATAGGTGGTTCTGTATTTTTAAAGTATTTAGGAATAGTGTCAATTACATTTTTGTCTCTAAAAATACTTTGTAGGTCAATAAAATCAATACCTTTATTAATAAAAGGAATTTTCAAGAAGAATCTTTGGTGTTCAGATAATTTGTCGATGTGCGGTCTGAGAACATGTAGAGTAAAGCTTTGTATCAAACTAGCAGTTCCTATGAGAGGATCTGATCGAAAAATAATTTTATCGGCTTGCTCGTCAATTTCTTTTAATGAACATATAGATAAGGAGGAAAGTCTAGAAAGCATGGCATGTTTACCCGAAATTAGGCGTAAAGTATGTAGATCAAGAAGAGTCAATTTCAAACGAGATTTTCGTTTAATATTACCATTCTTGCGAATGCCATGCGATCGAGATTTGCGTTTTCTAATAGAAAAAATTGAAAAAATATCTATATCTGGTTCTTTTGAAATATTTCCAGTCTGGTAAATATTATCATTCAGTCCTAAAGGAAAAGGTGTTTGCAATTTTTTGATCCAATTTAATTCAGATATAAATCTAGCTTTCGATTTAAAGCTACTAGTCACCTCCTTATCGTATGTTATATGCTCAACAATTTGTACTAAAACATCTTTAAAAGAATGGCCAGATTTCCGAAAGTGTTGGTATAAAAAATTGTTTAGTTTACGATTTCGACACTGATATGCATGCTCACGAAATCGAGTTTTCAAAGCACGTCCTGTTTGTCCTACGTACTGTATACCGCAACTAGGCGCGTTTCAAGTTAAAACATAAATAACGTTAGTAGTAGTACAATCAACGTCTGAGTTTATCTTGACATTAAATGTTCTACCATTAACTGTAGATTTTATAGTGGAATTACAAGAAATGTTACTACAACATATGCACCTCTTAGCAAAGCACTTTTGGATAATTGGATACACTCTGTGTCGTCTGCATAAGGACCGTTTACGAATAGAAGAAACATTTTGGATAACAGATTTTAAAGGTGAAAGTACAACTCTTGGTCCATTGAAAAAACATTTATTAATAGAAAGAGATGGTATGTGAAAAGATGAAGCCGACTGAAGATTAAGTTGTTTTAAACGAACAAAAGGTTGAAGGGAAGAGAAATTAGAAATATTTCTGGGTACTTGTACAGACGACACAGATTGCATATTTAAAGCTTTTAGTTCTATTCGAGGTATTTTAACTTTATTCATATTGGAAAGTGATAGAGGGGCACCTGTATTGTGTTCAACAACACGTCAATTACATAAGTGTAGCTACCAAGTGCATCAAATTGTTGGTGAACACAACACCTACCACGAGGTGCATGACATACTTATGATGATGTAAGAGGCGAATGAGAGTTGTGTATGTTACTTGCATATCCTGCAAGAGAATGATAACAACATCGATTACGTGTACGGGGAGACTTTTTACGGCCACCACACGGCACAAGCAACACTGTTGTGATAATAAAAGTACAAAAATGAGTCATGCAGGAAATACCACATACAGAACAAACACTCGCCCGAACAGCAACACAAGGAAACAGCAAATGTACATGGGTAGAAAAAACAACAAGAGACGCACAAAGACAAAACAAACATTCAATAGGAGGAAGATGGAAGTACCGCCTTGGAACGGTCAGTGACAAAAGTCACCGGGGGTTTAAACCGGTTTATGGGCGCCCAACCTCACCCTTATTCCATCCCCATCCTAAAAGACAAACAGTGTAAATAAACGTATCCCCTCTCCGACTAATCTACAACAACCGCGACAGCAAATACAGTGGTAAAGTGCATGTATAACAAAAAAATATTTAATTGAACATACTGTATCCACCTATCGCTAGTGTACTCAATGATTGAGCTGCAAACAGAGTAACTGTAGAAAAGTAATAAAGGGTACGACAAAAATGAAATAGTACAGATATCCGACGTTCTCCTTCCATTTCTGGATTTAAGAGGTCGCCTTCATAGAGTACTAAACCTTTCTTGTCGGCGTACATGCAAAGAGGCCAGCGTGATTGCCAACTGTAAAAGGGTTCACAACCAAACATGCAGTATGTTGTAATAATACAGGATCATATCCCTTTTTAATGAATTGTTTTATATATTTGATGAACAAAGTGAGAAAATGGGTATGTCCAATAATTCTACGAAGTTTGTAAATCACATCACCATAAAATTCAGGATGTGAAATACCGTGTCGCAAAAGTACCTTGAGATTACATTTGTACTTGCCAATAAGCGAGAGATTTCGATAGTAAAATTTAGAGAAAGTTTTTCTTAGTTTATGGTATCTATATCCTTGTTTAAGCAGTTTTTCAGTTAAAATGAGATTTCGACTGTTAAAATCGTCAATAGATGAACAAGCTCTAGCAAAACGAATAAGTTGAGATATATAAACCCCGTAAGATGGAGCACGGGGAACATCCCCGTCAAGATGAGGAAAATTTACAATATTAAAATCAAAATCATCTCTTTTGTCATATATTTTAGAAGAAATCATTCCATTATTAATTTTAAGGTCTAGGTCAAGAAACGCTGCATAATTGTCGGACGGGTTAGCTTTATTCAATTTGAGTTCTTTAGGATAAATTGTAGGAATCAGAGCATTAAAGAAAGGGTTATCTAAGTTAAAAATATCATCCAAATATCGACAAGTATCATTGAAGGCTTTTATAACATCTTCTTGTGATTGAGGATTCAAACTCAACATGAAATCTCTCTCATAGCAGTACAAAAACAAATCTGCGACAAGTGGTGCACAATTCGTACCCATGGGAATACCAATTACCTGACGGTATATAGCATTCCCATAACGTACAAATATGTTGTCCAAAAGAAAGGTTAGTGCTTCGCAAACTTCTGAGCAAGTCCAATTGGTGTAATACTTCATTTGCTCGTCAGTAAAGAAAGCTTTTTCAGCATTACATGCCAAGAATGATGTTTTTTCTCGGGCAAATACTTTCTGGATCAAGTTAGTAAGCTTATCCTTAATTAAAACATGAGGAAGAGTTGTGTACAGAGTAGAAAAATCGTACGTGCTTACAGTGGATGCAAGATACCTTTTGTTCTTAAGTTTGTTTAAGACTTCTGAAGAGTTCTTAATAGACCAGAAGAGATTTATTCCAGAATTTTCATAAGTCTTATCACAGTAAAATCTTAAATGTTCCTTTACCTTCGTTAAGCAAGAAGTCAAAAGTATAGACAATTTAGTAGTTGTACATGAACTAGAATTTGCAATGAAACGCGCTTTATATGGTTTTTTATGTAGTTTTGGTAACCAATACATAGTAGGAAGTTTATGTTGTGTAATTTTAATATCGGTTCCAAATTGTTCACACTTTTTGACATGGTCTGAAATGATGGTCTTTTCGTCAGTGGTAACTGAAATGTATGACTTGGTATTAGTAATTTCCTGCTTCAAGACATCGATATAATGTAATCGTCAAATAATAATCACATTATTTGATGCCTTATCAGCAGGAACAAAAACGTATTTTGAATGGAAATCCTGTAAACCCTTTTTAAGATGTCTAAATGAAGTTCTAGGTTTAGGTGGAAGAAGGTGTTTATTAGAGCTGTAAAAGGAAATGCGTTTATCAATTATATCAAAAATTAGTTTTTTCCAACAAGAAAGGGCAGTAGACTCAACATGTTCTCTTCGACACCATTTAATACTAAAATTTTGTAAAGCCTCCGCAATCTGAACTCGACAAGAGTTAAAATCTATCAAGGATGGTATTCTATATTTGGGACCAAAGTTTCATTTATATCATTTTAATAGTTTTCCCAGAAAACAAAACACAAACTAAAAGTTGACTGACTAACAAAGCAACGAACACACTAAGTTCAAGGACCATAACTTTAGAATAAAATGACACATCAAACCCCCCAATATATCTGTGAAAAATCACATTAAGGTTTAACCATATAAAAAAAATTGAAGTAAATATCATTTCAAATGAAAAAGTTATGGACATCCTCATATTTGCATAAATTTGCATTATTTTTTAAGTGCAAGGGCCATAACTCCGAAACAACAAATCAAATGATCCCAAGAATCAACTTAGCTTCAGGTCTTGATGCATTAAACTTGTGTATGAAGTTTCATTAATTTCTGTCAAACAGTTTTGCCAGAAAACAGCGGACAAACTATTTCCATATATTTGCATTTTTTTGAAGTAAAAGGACCATAACTCCAAAACGACAAATCAAATGAACCGCAGAATCGACTCAGCATCAGATCTTGATGCATTAAACATTTTTGTGAAGTTTCATTAATATCTGTCAAACAGTTTTCCCAGAAAACGGCGGACAAACTATTTGCATATTTTTTAAGGACATGGGCCATAACTCTGAAATGAAAAATCAAATGAACCTCAGAATCAGCTCAGCTTCAGATCTTGATGCATTTAACATTTGTGTGTAGTTCCATTAATATCAGTCAAATAGTTTTCCCAGAAAACAGTGGACAAACTATTTGCATGTATTTGCATTATTTTTTAAGTAAAAGGGCCATAACTCCGAAACGACAAATCAAATGAATCTCAGAATCGACTCAGCTTCAGATCTTAATGCATTAAACATTTGTGTGAAGTTTCATTAATATCTCTCAAATAGTTTTCCCAGAAAACAGCGGACAAACTATTTGCATGTATTTGCATTATTTTTTAAGTAAAAGGGCCATAACTCCGAAACGACAAATCAAATGAACCTCAGAATCGACTCAGCTTCAGATCTTGATGCATTAAACATTTGTGTGAAGGTTCATTAATATCTCTCAAACAGTTTTCCAAGACAAGAGGGCCAAGATGGCCCTTAATCGCTCACCTGATTACCATAGATTTAAGATTTTTGCAGGGTAGCCCATGGGTAGGGTCAATATTGAACTTAGGGACAATATATGAACAATGTTGATAGTGGATCATGAGCAGTGGATCATGAGCAGTGGTTCTGCAGAACAAGATTTTCAAAGATTTAGTATATTGATTTTATCAAGACAATGATTCTGACCAATGAAGATTGCGCTAAAATATGCTCTCTAAAGTATTTTTCTAAGATTTGACCTAGTGACCTACTTTCTATTCCCACCCAACCCATGATCACACTCAACCTTGATATCACCAAGACAAACATTTGAGGAAGACTGGGCTAAAAATGTGGCCACTGTAGTGTAAACTAGATTTCTCTAAGATATGACCCAGTGACCTACTTTTTGACCTCACATAACCCACTTTCAAACTTGTCCAAGATTTTATTAGGACAATCATTCTGACCAATTTTCATGAAGATTTGGCTATAAATGTGACATCTAGGGTGTTCATAAGGTTTTCGTACTATTTGACCTAGTGACCTAGTTTTTAACACCACTTGACCTACTTTCGAACTAGTCCGAGATTTTATCAAGACATTCATTCTGACCAAGTTTCATGAAAATTGGACTAAAATTGTGACCACTAGAGTGTTCACAAGGTTTTTCTACTGTTTGACCTAGTGACCTAGTTTTTAACTCCACTTGACCCACTTTCGAACTCGTCCGAGATTTTATTAAGACATTCATTCTGACCTAGTTTCATGAAGATTGGACTAAAATTGTGACTACTAGAGTGTTCACAAGGTTTTTCTACCGTTTGACCTAGTGACCTAGTTTTTTACCCCACATAACCCATTTTTCAAACTCCTCCAAGATTTTATCAAGACAATCATTCTGACCAAGTTTCATGAAAATTGGGCTAAAAATGTGACCTGTAGAGGGTTCACAAGGTTTTCCTACTATTTGACCTAGTGACCTAGTTTTTAACCCAACTTGACCCACTTTCGAACTCGTCCGAGATTTTATCAAGACATTCATTCTGACCAAGTTTCATGAAGATTAGACTACAATTGTGACCACTAGAGTGTTCACAAGCAAATTGTTGACGACACACGACGCACGACGGACGACGGACGACGGACGACGGACATTCAAGTCTCCCAAAAGCTCACCCTGAGCTTTGCTCAGGTGAGCTAAAAACAGCAGACAAACTATTTACATATTTTTAAGGACAAGGGCCATAACTCTGAAATGAAAAATCAAATGAACCTCAGAATCAACTCAGCTTCAGATCTTGATGCATTAAACATTTGTGTGAAGTTTCATTAATATCTGTCTAATAGTTTTCCCAGAAAACAGCGGACAAGCAAAATGTTGACGGACGAACGAACGAACGAACGAACGAACGAACGAACGAACGAATGAACGAAAGAACGGACGGACGGACAGGGCCACGACAATATACGACCACCTTTATTAGGTGGGCGTATAAAAATGAAGAATAATTCAGAGAAACATGACCGTTTCATGAGGTTTTTGTCAAATCCAAAGTTCTAAAACTAGGTACCTTTTCAGAAAAACATTAAGTTCAAGGACAATAACTCTGACAAAAATTATTCAACCAGACCCATATTTGAACTTAAGCTGTACCAAATCTAGATTTAGCTTTATTGCAAATATGAAGTTAATATCTCCAACCACTCCCAAAGAAAGACCAGAAAATTGAAAATTTGACAAAAAATTAAAGTTCAAGGGCCGTAACTCTGGCCAAAATTATTCAACCAGACTGAGAATGGGAATTAAGCTGTAATTCATTTAGAGTTAGCTTTATGCCAAATATAAAGTTAATATCTGCAACCACTTCCAAAAAAAGTCCGGAAAATCCCAAATTTGAAGAAAAAAATTAAACTTCAAGGGCAACAACTCAGGAAATAATTATTCAACCTGGCCGAGATATTGAGTTGATATCTCGAGTCACTTCCACAAAAAGTCCAGAAAACCAGAAAACATTGGTAGGGGACTAAAAAGGGGAGGTAACTCCTGAAGTAGTGGTCCGATCATAACAGAAATATGCGGTGCACAGGTTTATATGGTCATATGGCTATACATGAACTTTCAACAAAATTGAAACAAAACTGTAGGAAAAGAAGGCCGGACAAAATTGTGTCCACGGACGGACGGACGGACAACCTGATTCCAGTATACCCCCCAAACTTCGTTGTGGGGGGTATAATAACACCTTTTCACACATTTGCAAAAGGAGCCATCTGACCAGGGTCTGCTCTGTTTGCTTTTGACATAATTCAGATTTAATTCTACAGCTTTTCTCCAAGCAAAAACTTTCCTTGAAAGGTCTATATTATATAACTTCAGCTAATAAATATTCATGATGTCATAATTTCTAACATTTCTATTGAACAGGGAAAGAATTACAGGGTTTTCCCTTGACCCCTTCAAAAAAGACCAATTTGAGGGTCCTCTTGACCCCCTCTCTATACAGTAAAGAACAGACCCTCTTAATTTTGAGGGTCATTTGTAAAATTTAAGGGACATTTCAATAGAAAAAGGGGGTCAGGGAAAACCCTGGAATTAACTAAAATTGCAACCAAAGGCCAATAAATACCCTTTACAGGATGTTTATGAAGCAAAAACCACCAGGGCCAGTCTGTAAGACAGGTGGAAGCTTAATGCAGGGTGAAAGGAGCTTTCAGCATGGCTTACAACCTGCATTAACCCATTACTCCAAAAATAAGTTTTCCTAAGCCTTTGCAAACAGAGTAGACCAATATCAGACAGCTCCTGTAGGAGTGGTCTGAACAGGGTCTGCTCTGTTTGCTTATGATATAATATAGATTATGATTCTAAAGATTCTGTAATGGCCGAAATTTCATGTGTCCATATTCTATTACATGTATAGCAATTAATCTAATTAATATTCATTTATCATTATTTCTTACATGAATATTCATGGAGTAAAGGCTTAAGCAAGTACCTGCCTACAACAATCTAAACACTTATTTACTTAAATACTTATTTACTATAATTCCAGTTTAACTGTACTGTGAAAAATGTAGAAAAGGGCCAATAACTCTGGCAACAGCAATCAGATTGCACAAGGGCCCATGATAGTTATATAATTATGACGATCCTGATAGTAAGTATTATTACAAACTTTAAAATAAGAGCACAGCATGCCGGTGCCAACACTCTTCTGTCAAGACATTTAAATCCATAAAGGGGCATAGTTTTGTAAAAAGAAAAAGCCTTTGGCCCTTGGTCAGATTGTAACCCTTGTGATGGTGAACAAGTGTGTGAAGTTTCATGATATTTACAAGAATAGTAAATAAGTAATAACCAATGTTAAAGATTCTGGATGACAATGCGAACGCCATAGCTACAACGATAGCTTGCTCAACTGAATAAGGATAACATAGAGAAATCTACCTTACCTGTGGAACACATGAAGTACAATGTAGCCATCTTGGAAGTCTTACACTTTCTTCTAGTCTCTTGATAACCACAGCTGCACATAAAGATAGAGAGATTGTCAAGATTGTACATGCCCTAACTACTCCATGTATTAAGCAAATAGTGCAGACCCAGATACAACTGCCAAAATGGAGTTTAAAAAGAAAGAATAAGAGTTATCAAAATGAAGCCAAATTGACTTATTCAGCTTTACCAAAAAAAAGGAGAAATTGGGTGTCTGGATACTGAG
This sequence comes from Azorinus chamasolen, assembly GCA_963576725.1. Classification (NCBI taxonomy): domain Eukaryota; kingdom Metazoa; phylum Mollusca; class Bivalvia; order Cardiida; family Solecurtidae; genus Azorinus; species Azorinus chamasolen. The sequence continues at coordinate 58,079,267 of OY755249.1, forward strand.
GGTAAATACTAAATATAGTATTAATACGCCGGAGTCTGCTCTGTCTGTTTATGAAATTATAATAGATCTAGTTACAGTTTCTACCAATACTAAAATTCATATGTTGATATGCCATTATACACTAATTCACAATAAATATTCAAGTAAATAAAATGTGAAACAAGAGCCGCATGCTGTGCCAACGCTCGTCTGATTTGGTGCTTGTCCAGCTAAATTAAAACAAGAGGGCCATTGGCCCTATATCGCTCACCTGAGTTACAGTAATATATTGATAATGTTAATTTTTAATTAGATTAACTGTAATACATGATTTTAATAGCACATGGAAATTTGAAATTGTAGGAGCCATCTGATCTGGGTCTACTCTGTTTGCAAAGTCTTAGAAAAGTGTATTTATGGAGACAAATGTAAACCGTTAAATTTGCTAGATTTTGAATGCGAACAGTGCAGATTTTGAATAGAGGGCTCCTCTCGCGGAGCTCTCTGTTGTGGGTGCAGTTTCTGTTGTGGGTCTACACTGATTTCTGTTATGGGTCTACAAAAACTCTGCAGGAGTTTCTGAGCTGTGTTTGTCCTTTTTGAAATATGTGAACAATATGTTTATACTTCCATAGCATATACATAAGTGTTGTTTTGGTAAACCAGTTTTGTGAATATGTTTTCTAATATCTATCACTATGTTTTTTTATGTGTTACATGAGTACAGACTATGTACAGAGTATTACATGAGGCTAAGAATTGAGTAATCCCAGATTGGACAATTTCTGTGGAAGTTAGTCTTTTCTTGGTATGCACAATTATGCCATATTTCACTTTTTCAAACTAGTATTCGCATTTGGCTTGTTTTAATTGATTAAAATGTGCATTATATGGCTACTCTGTCCTGTCTTTTAAATTACAGATATTCTTATTATATTTCTGTTTGTTAAATAATTTGTATGAAATGCTTGTATTAGAGGGCCCTGGGGTAGATTAGTCTGTTGACTAACCAGGTAACCCTCTTTAAATAAAGTCTGAATTTCATTCATTCATTTCATTCATTCAAAATGAAAATAACTAGTCTTAGTTGTGCGCAGGTCTGAGTTGTCTGAGTTGTGCGCAGGTCTGAGTTTTCGCGAAGATTTCGGACGCAAAATTCTAACGGGGACAAAAATTCAGGAAAATCTACAAACATCGACGAAGAAAAATTTCATCTTTAGGCAACAAACAACCAAAATTACTCAGCTAAGTATACTCTTACATTTGGCATTTCAAAATTCGGGTTTTTAAGTCTTACAATTATCAGATTTGGTTCTTCTCCACTCTCACCACAAAATACCAAGCCGTCCGCCATCTTGAAATTTTCCGATATTTCTTCTTCTCAAAAAGTTTTGATACCATATTTTAAATACCACCATAGTAGAAAGACATAAAAAGCATAGCAATACAATAATATCATTGGCATAAATAACTACAAATAAACTAATCCAGTTCATAAGTAAAGATCCAACTCCTAACGGAACGGAAAAATTGTACACACCGGTAATTGTTTCTGACTCTAAGGGAAGATGGCTTGAGCGGAAGATAGAAAATCATTTTGATAGAGAAATAAAGTGGTGGTGTAGGGGAGGAGCAACAACAGAGGATCAGTTCTTGTGGTTGCAAGGGAATTTAAAACAAAAGAAAAGTCCGACTCTAGGAAATCTTTGGCTGTATATCTAGCTTGGTACATGTGACATCACATCAAAAAATGGTAAATACATCACCTTAAGATCACCCGAAGGGGACGAAACTGTAGACAAAGCCATAGAAAACATCAATAAAATAGTAAAGCTAGCGCAAACTAGAACTGTAAGCCAAAGGCTAACGAATACCCCCCACCTGTCTGCTTGTCAGAACACCTATCATCAATCTGAACATAAATTATGTACATACAGAAACGTGAAGAGATTTAAAAACAATACATGCCCCAACCCAATTTATGTAATAAAAATGAAGAATAATTCTTAGAAATAAGACCCTTTCATGAGGTTTTTGTCAAATCCAAAGTTCTAAAGCTAGGTACCTTTTCAGAAAAACATTAAGTTCAAGGACCATAACTCTGACAAAAATTATTCAACCAGACCGATATTTGAACTTAAGCTGTACCTCATCTAGATTTATTTTTATGTCAAATATGAAGTTAATATCTGCAACCACTTCCAAAGAAAGACCGGAAAACTGAAATTTTGACAAAAAATTAAAGTTCAAGGGCCATAACTCTGGCAAAAATTCTTCAACCAGACTGAGATTGGGAATTAAGCTGTAAATCATGTAGAGTTAGCTTTATGCCAAATATAAAGTTAATATCTGCAACCACTTCCAAGAAAAGTCCGGAAAACTGAAAATTTGACAAAAAATTAAAGTTCAAGGGCCATAACTCTGGCAAAAATTATTCAACCAGACTGAGATTGGGAATTAAGCTGTAAATCATGTAGAGTTAGCTTTATGCCAAATATACAGTTAATATCTGCAACCACTTCCAAGAAAAGTCCGGAAAATCCCAAATTTGAAGAAAAAAATTAAAGTACAAGGGCAATAACTCTGGAAATAATTATTCAACCGGACTGAGATTGTAACATAAGCTGTAACTTATACAGATTTAGCTTTGTACTAAATATAGAGTTGATATCTGGAGTCACTTCCATAAAAAGTCCAGAAAACCGGAAAACATTGGTACGGGACTAAAAAGGGGAGATAACTCCTGAAGTAGTGGTCCGATCATAACGGAAATATGCGGTGCACAGGTTTATATGGTCATATGGCTATATATGAACTTTCAACAAAATTGAAGCAAAACTGTAGAAGAAGAAGGCCGGACAAAATTGTGTCCACGGACGGACAGACGGACATACTAACAAATGGGTAGTTGTGTGACTTTTTCCTTTGATCTTTTCTTGTGTGACTAGTCCCACAAGTAAAACTATTTTTGGCTCTAACTTTGGAATAGAATGATCTGGAAGCTAACCCTTACCCTAACCCTATGTCCCACAACTGGCCAGGTTAATGTCACAAGAAATGGCCAGGTTAATGTCACAAGAGATGGCCAGGTTAATGATTTTACTTGTGCGACTAGTTAGAAAAAGTCACACAACCACCCTTTGGTGAGTGCGGACGGACAGACGGACGGACAGACGGACGGACAGACGGACAGACGGACAGACGGACAACCTGATTCCAGTATACCCCCCCCCAAACTTCGTTGTGGGGGGGTATAAAAATCCAGGGAATCCAAATCACCGTCTTAGAAATACCAACATATAGTATCACTGAGTATAACAAAAATAATGGCCACAAGCAACCTGAAACCTTCAAAGAACAGGACAAAGAGCTCAACAGACAAATCTACACCCTTAACTCAAAAATTAGAGAAACAAGAGATGTTTGTAAAACATGTATACTCCCAGACCCCCTGACCTTTGATCTAGTGATCTCAACAATAGAGGTCATCTAGTGGTCATGACTAATCAACATGGCAACTTTGAAGATCCTAAGCCAAACCACTGAACATTTATTGATCTACATACATTTCACAAGTTAAGGTCATGGATTGGTGACCTTGACCTTTGACCTAGTGACCTCAACAAATATAGGGGTCATCTAGTGGTCACGACCAACCACCACAGCAAGTTTGAAGAATCCGAACCAAACCATTGAGCAGTAATTAATCTGAAACCATTTCATCAGTTAAGGTCATGGTGACCTTGACATTTGACCTAGTGACCTCAAAAACAATAGGGGTCATCTAGTTGTCATGACAAACAACCACAGCAAGTTTGAAGATCATAAGCCTAACCCTTGAGCAGTTATGGATTGGAAACCATTTCACCAATTAAGGTCATGGTGACCTTGACCTTTGACCTAGTGACCTAAAAAACAATACGGGCCATCTAGTGGTCATGACCATCCACCACAGCAAGTTTGAAGATCCTAAGCCAAACCCTTCAGCAGTTATTGATTGGAAACCATTTCACCAATTAAGGTCATGGTGACCTTGACCTTTGACCTAGTGACCTCAAAAACAATAGGGGCCATTTAATGATCATGACCAACCACCTAAGCGAGTTTGAAGATCCCAAGCCAAACCCTTGAGCAGTTATTGATCAAAAACCATTTTAACAGTTAAAGTCATGGTGACCTTGACCTTTGACCTAGTGACCTCAAAAACAACAGGGCTCATCTAGTTGTCATGACCAACCACCTAAGCAAGTTTGAAGATCCTCAGCCAAACCCTTGAGCAGTTATTGATCGGAAACCATTTAACCAGTTAAGGTCATGGTGACCTTGACCTTTGACCTAGTGACCTCAAAACCAATAGGGGTCATCTAGTGGTCATGACCAACCACCACAGCAAGTTTGAAGATCCCAAGCCAAACTCTTCAGCAGTTATTGATCGGAAACTATTTCACCAGTTAAGGTCATTGTGACCTTGACCTTTGACCTAGCAACCTCAAAAACACTAGGGGTCATCTAGTTGTCATGACCAACCACCACAGCAAGTTTGAAGATTCTACGCCAAGTCGTTTATTAGTTATCATTCGGAAACCATCGATCTACCGACCGACCGACATGTGCAAAGCAATATACCCCCATTTTTTCAAAAGGGGGGTATAATAAATCAAGCAAGTAGTCACCACTCGCCAGTCTTCACTTACAGACATCATTCGGAATTCCATTGTCAAATCTGGCAAAAAATAAACAAGAGTACCGCATATGGTACATAATACGCCCACTTGCAAACTTTCTCTGATTCAATATGCCTTATAAGTGTTGACATTTTCTAATCTGTGCTTCAGATCTTGATTTCCATATTAAGGTGATAATAATTTTTAAAAAAAAAAATGAAGTGAATATCTTATTAAACAAGAGATGTTTGTAAAACATGTATACCCCCCAGACCCCCTGACCTTTGATCTAGTGACCTAAACTATAGAGGTCATCTAGCGGTCATGACTAATCACAACAGCAACTTTGAAGATCCTAAGCCAAACCACTGATCATTTATTGATCTGAAAACATTTCACATATTAAGGTCATGGTGACCTTGACCTTTGACCTAGTGACCTCAACAACTATAGGGGTCATCTAGTGGTCATGACCAACTACCACAGCAAGTTTGAAGATCCCGAACCAAACCATTGAGCAGTTATTAACTAGAAACCATTTCATCAGTTAAGGTCATGATGACCTTGACCTTTGACCTAGTGACCTCAAAATCAATAGGGGTCATCTAGTGGTCATTACCAACCACAACAGCAAATTTGAAGATACTAGGCCAAACCCTTGAGCAGTTATTGATTGGAAACAATTTCTCCCTTTAAGGTCATGGTGACCTTGACCTTTGACCTAGTGACCTAAAAAACAATAGGACTCATCTAGTTGTCATGACCAACCACCTAAGCAAATTTGAAGATCCTAAGCCAAACCCTTGAGCAGTTATTGATCAGAAACCATTTTACCAGTTAAGGTCATGGTGACCTTGACCTTTGACTTAGTGACCTCAAAATCAATAGGGGTCATCCAGTGGTCATGACCAACTACCACAGCAAGTTTGAAGATTCTAAGCTAAACCCTTGAGCAGTTATTGATCGGAAACCATTGAACCATTTAAGGTCATGGTGACCTTGACCTTTGACCTAGTGACCTCAAAATCAATAGGGGTCATCTAGTGGTCATGACCAACCACCACAGCAAGTTTGAAGATCCCAAGCCAAACCCTTGAGCAGTTATTGGTCGGAAACTATTTCACCATTTTAGGTCATGGTGACCTTGACCTTTGACCTAGTGACCTCAAAAACAATAGGGGTCATCTACTTGTCATGACCAACCACCACAGCAAGTTTGAAGATTCTAGGCCAAGTCGTTTATTAGTTATCGTTCGGAAACCATCGATCTACCGACCGACCGACCGACAGACCGACCGACCGACCGATCGACATGTGCAAAACAATATACCCCCATTTTTTCAAAAGGGGGGTATAATAAATAGTTACAGCTAATCCTCATTTTTGCAGATTTTTGTAAAGTGCAACGGCCATAACTCTGTAAAGACAAACTGAATGAACCTCAAAATTAACTCAGCTTCAAATTTTATTGCTTAAAACATTTGTGTTAAGTTTCATTTATATCATTTTAATAGTTTTCCCAGAAAACAACAGACAAACTTAAAGTTGACAGACTAACAAAGCAACGAACACACGAAGTTCAAGGACCATAACTTTAGAATAAAATGACATATCAAAACCCCACAATATATGTGAAAATTCACATAAAGGTTTAACCATATAAAAAAATTGAAGTAAATATCATTTCAAAATTTTGAAAAAGTTATTGACATCCTTATATTTGCATAGATTTGCATCTATTAAACATGTGTATGAAGTTTCATTAATATCATTCTGTCAAACAGTTTTGCCAGAAAACAGCGGACAAACTATTTGCATATATTTGAAAAAAATTTAAGTAAAAGGGCAATAACTCCAAAACGACAAATCAAATGAACCTCAGAATCGACTCAGTTTCAGATCTTGATACACTAAACATTTGTGTGAAGTTTCATTAATATCTCTCAAATAGTTTTCCCAGGAAACAGCGGACAAACTATTTGCATTATTTTTTAAGGACAAGGGCCATAACTCTGAAACGAAAAATCAAATGATCCTCAGAATCAATTCAGTTTCAGATATTGATGCATTAAATATTTCAGTGAAGTTTCTTAAATATCTGTCAAATAGTATTCCCAGAAAACAGCAGACAAACTATTTGCATATTTTTTAAGGACAAGGGCCTTAACTCTGAAATGAAAAATCAAATGAACCTCAGAATCAACTCAGCTTCAGATCTTGATGCATTAAACATTTGTGTGAAGTTTCATTAATATCTCTCAAATAGTTTTCCCAGAAAACAGCGGACAAACTATTTGCATGTATTAGCATTATTTTTTAAGTAAAAGGGCCATAACTCCGAAACGACAAATCAAATGAACCTCAGAATCAATTCAGTTTCAGATCTTATGCATTAAACATTTGTGTGAAGTTTCATTTCTATCTGTCAAATAGTATTCCCAGAAAACAGCGGACAAACTATTTGCATATTTTTTAAAGACAAGGGCCTTAACTCTGAAAGGAAAAATCAAATGAACCTCAGAATCAACTCAGCTTCAGATCTTGATGCATTAAACATTTGTGTGAAGTTTCATTAATATCTCTAAAATAGTTTTCCCAGAAAACAGCGGACAAACTATTTGCATATTTTTTAAAGACAAGGGCCTTAACTCTGAAACGACAAATCAAATGAACCTCAGAATCAACTCAGCTTCAGATCTTGATGCATTAAACATTTGTGTGAAGTTTCATTAATATCTCTCAAATAGTTTTCCCAGAAAACAGCGGACAAACTATTTGCATGTATTTGCATTATTTTTTAAGTAAAAGGGCCATAACTCCAAAACGACAAATCAAATGATCCTCAGAATCGACTCAGCTTCAGATCTTGATGCATTAAACATTTGTGTGAAGTTTCATTAATATCTCTCAAATAGTTTTCCCAGAAAACAGCGGATAAACTATTTGCATATTTTTTAAGGACAAGGGCCATAACTCTGAAATGAAAAATTAAATGAACCTCAGAATCAACTCAGCTTCAGATCTTGATGCATTAAACATTTGTGTGAAGTTTCATTAATATCTCTCAAATAGTTTTCCCAGAAAACAGCGGACAAACTATTTGCATGTATTAGCATTATTTTTTAAGTAAAAGGGCCATAACTCCGAAACGACAAATCAAATGAACCTCAGAATCAATTCAGTTTCAGATCTTATGCATTAAACATTTGTGTGAAGTTTCATTTCTATCTGTCAAATAGTATTCCCAGAAAACAGCGGACAAACTATTTGCATATTTTTTAAAGACAAGGGCCTTAACTCTGAAAGGAAAAATCAAATGAACCTCAGAATCAACTCAGCTTCAGATCTTGATGCATTAAACATTTGTGTGAAGTTTCATTAATATCTCTCAAATAGTTTTCCCAGAAAACAGCGGACAAACTATTTGCATATTTTTTAAAGACAAGGGTCTTAACTCTGAAACGACAAATCAAATGAACCTCAGAATCAACTCAGCTTCAGATCTTGATGCATTAAACATTTGTGTGAAGTTTCATTAATATCTCTCAAATAGTTTTCCCAGAAAACAGCGGACAAACTATTTGCATGTATTTGCATTATTTTTTAAGTAAAAGGGCCATAACTCCAAAACGACAAATCAAATGATCCTCAGAATCGACTCCGCTTCAGATCTTGATGCATTAAACATGTGTATGAAGTTTCATTAATATCATTCTGTCAAACAGTTTTGCCAGAAAACAGCGGACAAACTATTTGCATATATTTGAAAAAAATTTAAGTAAAAGGGCAATAACTCCAAAACGACAAATCAAATGAACCTCAGAATCGACTCAGTTTCAGATCTTGATACACTAAACATTTGTGTGAAGTTTCATTAATATCTCTCAAATAGTTTTCCCAGGAAACAGCGGACAAACTATTTGCATTATTTTTTAAGGACAAGGGCCATAACTCTGAAAGGAAAAATCAAATGAACCTCAGAATCAACTCAGTTTCAGATCTTGATGCATTAAACATTTGTGTGAAGTTTCATTAATATCTCTCAAATAGTTTTCCCAGAAAACAGCGGACAAACTATTTGCATATTTTTTAAAGACAAGGGCCTTAACTCTGAAACGACAAATCAAATGAACCTCAGAATCAACTCAGCTTCAGATCTTGATGCATTAAACATTTGTGTGAAGTTTCATTAATATCTCTCAAATAGTTTTCCCAGAAAACAGCGGACAAACTATTTGCATGTATTTGCATTATTTTTTAAGTAAAAGGGCCATAACTCCAAAACGACAAATCAAATGATCCTCAGAATCGACTCAGCTTCAGATCTTGATGCATTAAACATTTGTGTGAAGTTTCATTAATATCTCTCAAATAGTTTTCCCAGAAAACAGCGGATAAACTATTTGCATATTTTTTAAGGACAAGGGCCATAACTCTGAAATGAAAAATCACATGAACCTCAGAATCAACTCAGCTTCAGATCTTGATGCATTAAACATTTGTGTGAAGTTTCATTAATATCTCTCTAATAGTTTTCCCAGAAAACAGCGGACAAACTATTTGCATGTATTTGCATTATTTTTTAAGTAAAAGGGCCATAACTCCAAAACGACAAATCAAATGATCCTCAGAATCGACTCAGCTTCAGATTTTGATGCATTAAACATTTGTGTGAAGTTTCATTAATATCTCTCAAATAGTTTTCCCAGAAAACAGCGGATAAACTATTTGCATATTTTTTAAGGACAAGGGCCATAACTCTGAAATGAAAAATCAAATGAACCTCAGAATCATCTCAGCTTCAGATCTTGATGCATTAACATTTGTGTGAGGTTTCATTAATATCTCTCAAATAGTTTTCCCAGAAAACAGCGGACAAACTGTTTGCATGTATTTGCATTAATTGTTTAAGTAAAAGGGCCATAACTCCGAAACAACGAATCAAATGATCCTCAGAATTGACTCAGCTTCAGATCTAGATGCATTAAACATTTGTGTGAAGTTTCATTAATATGTCTCAAATAGTTTTCCCAGAAAACAGCAGACAAACTATTTGCATATTTTTTAAGGACAAGGGCCATAACTCTGAAATGAAAAATCAAATGAACCTCAGAATCAACTCAGCTTCAGATCTTGATGCATTAAACATTTGTGTGAAGTTTCATTAATATCTCTCAAATAGTTTCCCCAGAAAACAGCGGACAAACCTGGTCAACATACTCCCCCTCTTGAAGAAAATGTCTCCTGGCATTTCACTATTATAAACCAGTATATAAAATATCAGACTACCAGCCACATGTACTACATATTAACATTAAACAAATGATGAAATGATACATAGATTCCAAAGTCACTTGCACTTCCAAATTTAAATGAAACCAGCTATTTTTCTTAAAATAAAACGAAAGTATAGACAATGGAGTATCAGCTAGGAAGACCATGAATTCATATAATTATGGAAAAACAATGAAGTAGTTATAAAAGCAAATCCACTTCAGTATATTAATAACTGACATAATAGACACGTATTAAACTATTATGAAAGTTTGATATATAAAGATATCATTTGGATATCGGTCCAAGATATGAAAATGTATACTGAAAAACAGATATACATATAAACAGTTCTGGCATCAGTATAACATACTGATAAAGCCAGTGTATCCTGTTGACAGGAAAAGTATAAACAGTATTAAATAGGTAACTGTGCTGCAGCTACACAAAGAATTCAACGTCTTGCACTAACTGGACTGGTGTAACCCACTGACCGTAGCGTTCTGGTGGCTTCCTGGTCCGAGAAGGACGAGAAAGAGGAATGCTTGCTGGAGAAGCAGAAGGAATGTCTGTTGTAACAACAGGCTGCGGGACTTGTGGTGTGGGGCTGCCCACAACTGAACTCCCAAGACCGGTCTGGTCCCTACTATATAGTATAGTAGACTCTGTGCGAGACGGAGAACTGGGAAAGCTCGAACCAAGGCTCGAACCAGGGACCCGGTCAGAAGGATTAAGAGGGATAGAAGGGGTAGCATGGTCAGTGGTATTGGAGGGCAAGGAAACAGAACTCCTGATGTCAGATCCAGATCTCCTCTGGGGAATGATATATCTTGGGATAGAATCATCCGAAGAGTCCGAAGAATCTGTTCCGCTTTCAGAGCTGAGCCTGATCCTTGCCTTGGTTGGCACTTGCTGTGGTTTGGAGGCTTTGGGTTGGGTCACAGGTTCAAACAGGTCTGGAGTAGGAGGCAGCACACTGAATTGCAGAATCCTAACTGGGCCTTGGCCATCCTCCCGCTCAAACACTGGCAAATCAGGATTAGGGACCCTCAACACTCGGTAGGGAGATTCCTCCCACCGGTCCGCTAATTTGTGTTTGCCCTGGAACCCAACTGCCCGGACAAGCACTTTATCACCGACCTCCAGCTTCGCTGCAGTGACCTTGCGGCTTGCGGTCATAAAGGGCTTTCCCCTTTTCTGCATTACGAGCAGCCTCTTGGGTAGCCTTATCATAGGCGTACCGCAAGCGATGACGAAGCCTATTTACATGTCGGTTTGTCCGTGCTGCCATCCCTGGGACCTGTGCCCATAAGGATGTCAACAGCTAGTTTGGGATGCCATCCAAACATCAGCTTCACTCCGAGTGGCATTGTAGGCCTGCACCAAAGGACCTACAAAAGAATTCCAGCCAGCTTTCTGGTCTGCCTCAAGCGTTCCCAGCATTTTAAAGGGGATGTCCCTACATTTGAAATTTGAAAGTGTACATTTGAAATTAGATTTTTTTGCATATGACCACCACTTAAAATGTACAAAACTCATTTGTTTATATGCTGAAAAGTAGTATATCGCAAAAACCCCCATCTAATTACCGTTTATAATGACAAAACATCCATGTGTTTGATATCGCCGATCCCGGTTTTAATCCCTGATGTTTCAGTTTTATTCGGGTTGGGTTTTAGTTTCGTAACTGTTCACCCTATTCACGATTCTCCGACCACTTCTGAGAAAGCTATTAAGTAAAGAATGGCGGGATCGGGTGATCATCGGCAAAACGCGGAAGAATTTAATGGAAAAGGTCGATAATATTGTGTTGTAGAACAAAAATTATCAGTATTGATGAAATCGGTTTATTTGTATCACATGGGCATTTTTCGATATAAGTTCAAATTGGGAACCTTCATAATAATGATAGAGCATAACAAATACCAAGTTTTATGATACTATTGAAAATATGCGATCATTGTAGGGACTTCTTCTTTAAGAAGAGATTGGTTAAAGCGCTCACAGGATCCATTGCCCATGGGGTGATAAGGTGTAGTGTGAGACTTTGTAGTGCCGGCAGGCAATCTTACAAAGCTCCTTTATCACCTTGCTCTCAAAGTTTCTGCCCTGATCGCTATGTAGACGGTCAGGAAAAGAATAAAACTTAATAAAGTTCTCATAGAGAGCTTTAGCCGTGGTCTGGGCGGTCTGATTCCTGCAAGGAATGGCCTGAGCATACCTAGTAAAGTGGTTGGTAATGACCAAGATATGCTCATAACCACCCCGAGACTTCTCTAAAGAGAGAAAGTCCATACAGACGAGCTCCATGGGCCTAGAAGTGGTTATTGGGACCATCTAAGCCAACTGCAATGGGGTCTTTCTGCGAATGCAGCGCCCAGTGTTCTACCTTGGCATTTACTCTTTTCTCAAGGCCAGGCCAGTAGAACCTTTGCCTAGCAAGCCAAAGGGTCTTTTCTTTGCCAGGGTGTCCAATATTGTCGTGAACACCCTTCAGGGCTGTAGCCCGGAAAGACTCGGGGAGGACCAACTGTTTGACGGGTTCACCATTCAGCAACGTGGTTCTGTAGAGAATGTCATCGTTGAGAGAAAGACAATTCCATTCTCTCAGGAGTTTCTGGACTTCAGGTAACTCCTTCCCAATAAGTGGGTTAATGTCAGTAACTACACTGAAAGTATTACCCCAAAGGTAATCATGAAATTTTTCAGTGACGGCCCACTTCAAAGCTAGAAATTCCAACTTATGAGCTGGATATTTCTTCTCACTATAGGTCTGAGTCCTTGGCTTGCGTAAGCGACTACCCGCTCTACGCCATCCTGCACCTGATACAAAACTGCACCAAACCCAGTGCCACTGCTATCAGTATGCAGAATGAAAGGCAGAGAGTAGTCTGCATAGGCTAGAACTGGGGCAGAGGTGAGCTCCTCGATAACAGTATCGAAAGCCAGCTGTTCAGTTTTACCCAAGGTCCACACTGTGGGACACTTAGACTTTTTGGAAATGGGTTTCCTACCCGAAGTACAGTGACCTTTCAGAAGAGAGTTCAAAGGTTCCACAATGGTAGCATAGCGAGAAATAAAGCGCCTGTAATATCCCGCAAAGCCAAGAAATTGGCGCAATTCCTTAACATTCGTAGGAACTAGCCAGGACTTGATAGAAGAAACCTTCTCGGGATCAGTATGGATCCCGTCCTTGGATTGAGGGTGATAGGTTTCGCCCTGATGTTACAAACACGGACAGAAAACTTACAGTATGACCCTGTGCGTTGAACATCAACAACCCTAGGGCAAACCAAATATCCTGGGTTCCCATCAGGGGTATTCTCAGTGACAAGCTGAGAAATATCAGGGTCAATATCACGTGTAATACAGTTCAGGGAAGCTGTTTCATAAGGCTTCAGCGTAGTGCTGACTTTCCCTGAGAACTTGGCATTAAAAGTAACAGATTGCAAAGATGCAAAAGCTATCTGCCACTCCTCAGACATATCTGGCTTCAGATCAGAATCTCTAAAGAGACGAATGACATTGGTACCAATAATGACAGGGGTAGCACCACTGAATTTGTTGTCCGGAATTACAAGGACAGGTACATGAAAATTGGTTGAGTGTCCCTGTACTTTGAGAGTACATTCAATATACAGTCCACTCTCGTTATGGCGAATTCGCTTGACACGAATTTCTCGTTGACACAAAGTTTTTGTAAAGTCCCAACTTTTCTTCCTATATATTCTATATAAATTTAAGTTTTTAAGACGAATTTGAACTGATCACATTTTCGTTAAGTCAAAGTCATGTTCCGTCCCCAAAGTGTTTGTTTGCATGTAATTATCGGTGTTTTTATCGAAGTCGCACCTCTCAGTCTGATTGAATTCGAGATGTGAATTGGACCTTTTGATCCGACCCTGGCAAAGTACGCCAGGTGATCACGACACACGTAATTACAGTGTTTTGATGGTATATAAACAATAACTGGTGTCAGATAATTATTCAAACTGTGGAACAATGCTGCGTTGAGTGAACGTTATTTAGTAAAATGACACCTTACCGTTCATTTGTCCTAAGTGTCAATCATAACTACTGTAGTAAGAAAGATAACTCTCAAGCGTCCTCGCTTCCGGACGAATTTGTAGAGATTGGATAAAAAGTAAAGCCTGTTCCTTATTTTATTACCAATACATGCAGTTCAACACTGAATTTAATTTGTCACTTGAGTAATAGCGAAACAGCTCACGGCGAAACATATTTAAAATGGTGACTACATTTTGAAATGTCTGGTTTCCCGAATAAGGCTGTTCTCTTAGATGTACCGGAAGTACACGAATCGGCAACCAGCTAGTTCACGTGTGATTGCGTATTTCCGGTGCCCGTTTAGGAAAAGGGATTTCCCATAGAAATGGCGTAAACAAACGATGCGCTTTAAAAATCGCCAAACCAACGGTGATTAATTCAATAAACAAGAGGGCCAGAATGGCCCTGACATCGCTCACCAGGCAATCAGAGGAGAAGATGTTCAAAGTTTTCACTATATGTTTCTAGAGAAAACTAGCCACCCCTGGGGCGGGCCAATTTTGATCCAAGGGGCATAATTTATACAACTTTTGTAGAGGACCTGAACATGATGCTATGTGCCAAATATGAAAGCTGAGAACCTTCCAGTTTCTGAGGAAAATATTTTCAAATTTGACACTATATGTTTCTATTGCGAACTGGCTACCCCTGGGGCTGGGCTAATTTTGACCCCGGGGGCATAATTTATATAACTCTTGTATAGGACCAGAACATGATGTTATGTGTCAAATATGAAAGCTGAGAACCTTCCAGTTTCTGATAGAAGATTTTCAAAGTTGTCACTATATGTTTCTATTGAAAACTGACCACCCCTGGGGTGGGGCCAATTTTGACCCCAGGGGCATTATTTATATAACTTTTGTAGAGGACCTGAATATGATGCAATGTGCCAAATACGAAAGCTAAGAACCCTGTAGATTTAGAGGAGAAGCTTTTCAAAGTTGTCACTATATGTTTCTATTGAAAACTGGCCACCCCTGGGGCGGGGTCAATTTTGACCCCAGGGGCATAATGTATATAACTTTTGTAGAGGACCTGGACATGATGCTATGTGCAAAATATGAAAAGTTAAGAACCTTCCAGTTTTAGAGAAGAAGACTTTCAAAGTTTCACTATATGTTTCTATTGAAAACTGACCACCCCTGGGGTGGGGCCAATTTTGACCCCAGGGCCATAATTTATATATCTTTTGTAGAGGACCTGAACATGATGCTATGTGCCAAATATGAAAGCTGAGAACCCTGTAGATTCAGAAGAAAAGATTTTCAAAGTTGTCACTATATGTTTCTATTCAAAACTGGCTACCCCTGGGGTGGGGCCAATTTTGACCCCAGGGGCATAATTTATATAACTTTTGTAGAAGACCTGAACATGATGCTATGTGACAAATATGAAAGCTGAGAACACTGTAGATTCAGAGGAGAAGATTTTCAAAGTTGTCACTATATGTTTCTATTGAAATCTGGCTACCCCTGGGGCGGGGCCAATTTTGACCCCAGGGCCATAATTTATATAACTTTTGTAGAGGACCTGAACATGATGCTATGTGCCAAATATGAAAGCTGAGAACGCTGTAGATTCAGAGGAGAAGATTTTCAAAGTTGTCACTATATGTTTCTATTGGAATCTGGCTACCCCTGGGGCGGGGCCAATTTTGACCCCAGGGCCATAATTTATATAACTTTTGTAGAGGACCTGAACATGATGCTATTTGTCAAATATGAAAGTTGAGAACCCTGTAGATTCAGAGGAGAAGATTTTCAAAGTTGTCACTATATGTTTCTATTGGAATCTGGCTACCCCTGGGGCGGGGCCAATTTTGACCCCAGGGCCATAATTTATATAACTTTTGTAGAGGACCTGAACATGATGCTATGTGCCAAATATGAAAGCTGAGAACCCTGTAGATTCAGAGGAGAAGATTTTCAAAGTTTTACTATATATTTCAATAGAAAACAAGGCACCCCTGGGGCGGGGCCAATTTCGACCCCAGGGGCAAAATTTATATAACTTTTGTAGAGGACCTAAAGATGATGCTATGTACCAAAGATGAAAGCTGAGAACCCTGTAGATTCAGAGGAGAAGATTTTTAAAGGTTCAAATTGTTGACGCCCGACGACGGACGACGACGGACGACGGACATCAAGTGATCACAAAAGCTCACCCTGAGCACAAAAGTGCTCTGGTGAGCTAAAAAGGCAAAAGGGATCTGAAAATTGGATAGGGCCTTGTAAATTACGGCATAGTGTCATTAATGGAGGGTAGGAAAGACAGAATTTTGTTCTCGCAGTAATGGATCAACATGCACATGTACAATTTTATATACACAGAGTGCAATTCTTTTACACAATGTGAAGACTAAATTGTACAAGCACATTAATATTCTTGTAATATGGCAGCTTGTTTAAGGTGAATGTAATGGAAGAAACTGGATTTTTTTTAAACAAGAGGGCCAGAATGGCCCTGAAGCGCTCACCAGACAATCAGAGGAGAAACTATATGTTTCCTTAGAAAACTAGCCTGCCCTGGGATTGGGCTAATTTTGACCCAAGAGACACAATATATATTACTTTTGTAGAGGACCTGGACGTGGTGCTATGTGCCAAATATGAAAGCTGAGAACCTTCCAGTATCAGAGAAAAAGATTTTCAAAGTTTTCACTATATGTTTCTGTTGAAAATTGGCTACCCCTGGGGCGGGGCCAATTTTTACCCCTGGGGCGGGGCCAATTTTTACCCCTGGGGCATAATTTATATACCTTTTGCAGAGGACCTGAACATGATGATACGTGCAAAGTATGAAGGCTGAGAACCACCCAGTTTCCAAGAAGAAGATATTCAAAGATTTCACTATTTGTTTCTATTGAAAACTGCCCACCCCTGGAGCGGGCTAATTTTGACCCCCGGGCCATAATTTATATAACTTTTGTAGAGGACCTGTACATAATGCTGTGTGCCAAATATGAAAGCTGAGAGCCTTCCAGTTTCAGAGAAGAAGATTTTCAAAGATTTCACTATTTTTTTCTATTGAAAACTGCCCCCCCCCCCCTGGGGCAGGGCCAATTTTGACCCCAGGGCCAGAATTTATATAACTTTTGTAGAGGACCTGTACATAATGCTATGTACCAAATAAGAAAGCTGAGAGCCTTCCAGTTTCAGAGAAGAAGATTTTCAAAGATTTCACTATTTGTTTCTATTGAAAACTGCCCACCCCTGGGGCAGGGCCAATTTTGACCCTAGGGCCATAATTTATAACTTTTGTAGTGGACCTGAACATGGAGCTATGTGCCAAATATGAAAGCTGAGAGCCTTCCAGTTTCAGAGAAGAAGATTTTCAAAGATTTCACTATTTGTTTCTATTGAAAACTGCCCACCCCTGGGGCGGGGCCAATTTTGACCCCAGGGCCAGAATTTATATAACTTTTGTAGAGCACCTGAACATGATGCTCTGTGCCAGATATGAAAGCTGAGAGCCTTCCAGTTTCAGAGAAGAAGATTTTCAAAGATTTCACTATTTGTTTCTATTGAAAACTGCCCACCCTGGGGCGGGGCCAATTTTGACCCTAGGGCCATAATTTATATAACTTTTGTAGTGGACCTGAACATGATGCTATGTGCCAAATATGAAAGCTGAGAGCCTTCCAGTTTCAGAGAAGAAGATTTTCAAAGATTTCACTATTTGTTTCTATTGAAAACTGCCCACCCCTGGGGCGGGGCCAATTTTGACCCCAGGGGCATAATTTATATAACTTTTGTAGAGGACCTGAACATGATGCTATGTGCCAAAAATGAAAGCTGAGAGCCTTCTGGTTTAAGAGGAGAAGATTTTCAAAGTTTTACTATGTGTTTCTAATGAAAACATGGAACCCCTGGGGCGGGGCCAATTTTGACCCCAGAGCCATAATTTATATAACTTTTGTAGAGGACCTAAAGATGATACTATGTGCCAAAGATGAAAGCTGAGAACCCTGTAGATTCAGAGGAGAAGATTTTTAAAGGTTCAAATTGTTGACGACTGACGACGGACGACGGACGACGCACGCCGACGGACATCAGGCGATCACAAAAGCTCACCCTGAGCACTTTGTGCTCTGGTGAGCTAAAAATGGCATGTGATTTTTGGGTCGAACTCTTAATGAGTAAAAGTTTTTAACAGGTCCCTACGAACTCGACATAACGAGAGTCGACTGTATCCAGAATAATCTCAAATCTAACCGCGAATCATCAGCGGTAGAAAGAGAAAGTCCGAAATCACCAAGAAGTAAAATTTCAGAAGAAATAGACTTGGCTGCAGACTCGGATATGGTAGAAACCATAGCACCAGAATCTATCAATGCCTCAAAAGGCTTGTCATTCAAAAGAATGCATGACTTGTCGGAACTTCCAACCAAATGATCAAGCAAGTGGCCTGTGTCTTCACCAGCCTCTGTCCGGCCCCCAACAGAGACGGTTAAGCTTTTGACTGGGACATGTAGTAATTGCCCCTGCCACGGTTAAAACCACTGCCTGACTGACCTCGACCACGCCCTCTACCATTATAAGGTCGGGACTGGTACGACAGAAAGTTACCTGAACCTTGTGATGAGGCAGTCTGAGAACCAGGGGTCTGCAACTGGTCAAGTTTTTCCAACACTTTATCCAGCTTGGAGTCAAACTGACTCTGTAGCCTGGACTCCACCTGAGATACTTGCAGATTGAGCTTCTCCTCCAAGTCACTAAATCTCCTTTCAAAAGAAAAGGACTGGTCTGACATGACCGCACTGGCTTGAGCCTTTAACTTGCCCGAAGTGGGCGTCACAGACCGAGAGAGAGAGATTTCTTTCTCGACCTGACGGATTTCCCTAAGTAGGGCGTTATATCCGTAAGCGTGTCGTACTTATGACGAGTCTGCGCCTTAATGTTGTCTGAAGAAAGGGACACCCAAAATTTATGCCTTAAAAGGTCGTCCTTAGAGGCAGCGGTCAGCAGACCTTTGTCTATAGCAGACTGTAAAATGGTCTCTAACCTGCAACTAAAAGAAGTAACTGACTCCTCTGGCTTCTGGTGTTAAAAAACTCCTGCATTATCATGTTCTGAGTGGAAACATCTCCAAACATGGCATCTAATTTGTTCAATATATCAGACGCAGAAGCAGATTCGCCTAAAGGGATCATTATCTTCCCAGCCGTACCCTTTAAGGACCTACGCATGGCCAAAAGAATTACATGATCAGTAACATCTGGGTCACTCTGGAGGCACCTTACCTCGTACCTCCACTCAGTATAAACACAGTCGCCTTTCTGCAATGGTTCATCTCCTGAAAATGAGGGTAATTTTGGAACATAAGGGGAGATATTTAAAGGCCTACTAGTTCCCAAACTATCATTGCAAACAGGGGTGGAAGTGTTAAAACTCTTGCCCCTACCCAGGCCATACTTAAGAGGCGTTACAATATCCTTGAGACTATACTGACTGGTAGCCATGGTGAGACAGGAAATCAAAAGTAAAACCAAGGACAAAATGAAAATATACTAAAACCTATATCCTAAACCGCCTTGGTGGTTACCGCCACACTCCTATCCAGTGGACACTAGTATCAATATATACATAGAATAGATCCACTAAAGTAATGACCAACCTGTAAAATTTAACCAAAACTGCAACAAATGACCGGTATAAAGGACCCTGTAAAACAAACAATCACTCCAATTACACTCTCCCACACATACTCACCATGTAGGGCTGGTTAGAAAGAATTTGATGAGGGTGGGGTACAAGTTATACATATTTTATACAAGGTTCTATAAACTAGGATCTATATAATTCAAGAACTAGAATATACCCAGTATACCTTTCAATATCTATATGTATATCTATAGATCACAAGATCTACTTCATGTGATTATTTCACATGTTATACCTAGGGGTAGGAGGTATTATCGGTATACCGGTATATTAATGATGTGCTTGAAAACAATACGCCGTATCTGTACGGCCAGGTACGCTCGATAATTTCCGTAAGAAGTTCGTACATTTCCGGTAACTTATAATTTTTACCGTTTCTCTCATTTTAAACGACCATTTTAGCTCTTTCTAGAACTTTGTCGCAACCTCTGTAATAGTCTGTACAGTGCAGCGTTTGATTACTTCCCCTGACTGGTCCCCGGTGTATGTAAACGCACATGCTTTCCGATATCGATCGAGCCTGGTACCACGCTATCCCATAACATACAAAATGGCGGACAATTCGAAATTGTTAGAAATCCAAAAGGAAATACGGTGGTGTTTCGGGTTATTAAAATCAAAGTAACACACAAAATTGTGGAAGATGTTGGTGGTTGTTCCAAGTGCAATACCAAAGTTAAATATTCAGGTATTTCAACTCTTTTAACGACGCATTTGCGAAGACAACACACTGTTTTCAAGAGAAATCAATCGACGTACGAACTTCCACTGTCGATGTGGTCAATGACATGGAGCGAAAATCATTTGATCAGCAATCCACTTTAGTAACTTAACCTCGGCTTATAACGGGTAATAAATATATGCCAAACCCGGATAAAGCTTTGAAAATCTAAAAATTGCCAAATTTATTGTGAAAGATATGAGGTCATATTCTTTAGTTGAGTCGAAGGAATTTAGAGACATTGAGAACGTACTTTAGCTGTAGTGCAATATAAAATATTTGTGTGACTGTCCATTTGCTCAACACATTTTGATAATCTTATTCTTATGACAGTTGGTGGAAGTTACAAAACTTTTTTTTTATCTTACAACATTTTGGGGGAAATATCATCAGTTTATGAGACTTTTTACAATATTCAAGTCAACATCATAACTAGTCAACATGATGTCTAGTTAGTTCTGAACTTTTATTGATGATATTTCATTCCAGTGTGCTAATACTATTATGGCTAATATTTTTTTTTATATAATGTAGACAGTGGTTTCTTCAATGATGAATAAGGGAAAAGGTATATCGTGATACGTATCGCGATACGCCATACCCGTATCGTGATATATCGCAATACGCTTTCTCTGGCAATACCCATCCCTAAATAACACACATATAACAAAATATATGCAATACGTATACCCAGACAGATAGGCCAAAACACGGTCAAATCATTCAATTTATATAACACATGTCAAATACAGACAAACCAATACTCAAATTGTAAGAACTTATTTCCTACAATATCTATTTTGGCCCATACCATCTCACACATTTCATCTGGAGAGAGGTCTTCAACAATGTCGCTAATGTAGTCTTTTTTAATGGCAATAAGGACACCACCACCTTGTTAGTCATTGCGATCTTTTCTGTAAATATTAAAACCATCAGGGAAAAATTCACTGTTATTAATAGATGGGTCTAGCCAGGTTTCGGTTCCAATTACTATATCAGGTTTCATGTTGTCTATAATATTCTGAACTAGATGTTGTTTACGCTTAATTGACTGGAAATTGACATTCACAATTCTAAGGGGTGCTTTACATTTAGTTTTGAGTTTCTGAACACGGATGGGTGTCGATTGGTGTGATGGTTTGAACGAGCTCGCAGTTGGTGTTCTCAAGGCACTGTCATTTCTTGTACTACTCGACAATTGACCAAGACTCTCAAAGGAATTAGCTATGCTTATGCCATGTAAATCAAAAAGTAAGGTGCTGTAATTTGGACTGTTGCAAACTAGGCAGTGCCAACTGACCATGCTGTCATTAAGATTTTCATAAGTCCCACTATGTACACTTTGGCAATCAATGTGGAACCACTGGTCACACGTTTCACAGACTATGCCCCTGTCTTCCCAGGTGACAGTCCTGTCACAGGTACCACACATGTATCTTGTACTGTCATTACTGGGGCCAGGGTTACTTTCAATGTCGTTTGCCAAAACAAGAAGTATAAAGAAAAACAAAAGTTTACTTGGTTTAGCTCGATCAACTCGGCATTTCTTGTGGAAAGACTTGATTAATACACTTAAAGATCCAATTTTGCTCAGATGATATTCAGGGACATACCATTTTGATAAAGTAATGTACTCCTTTGGCTTAGGTTTTGTGAGCATGATGGATGGAGTACCCTTGGAGACATATAGGTTAGTTTGTGTGAAAGTATGAAGATCAACACACAAGAAATATGTGTAGCCAAACTGTTCTGTTCCACTGATAGTCACATGTTCCGGTGATACTAAACAGAGTCTGGTACAGTTCGGTAGAGTCTGGTAGAGTCTGGGGGCTCTAATAGACGATTAGGTGCATTGTCATGATTATAATGCTGATAAATAACATTATTTAGTATGTTTGCAGCTGTAACAGGTAATATCCGTAACAAAAATAGCCTATAATAGCTTGAAAACACCCGGCAAATATTACCCCCGTGACACGGTAATGGCCGACGTAAGTCGGGTAGTGTCTGGTCAAGTATTGGAAGCCCTATTAGTATTAGAATACCCTTAATTTTTATCAGAAAACATTCTGCTTATATTAATGAGTGATTTTATCGTAAATATAAAAGCAGTATGCACTTGATATGTATTGTATAACAGATTATTATTTCGCTTTTCAAGACTGCAGTCTGGCGAAATTTCGGAAGGTAGTGTACATATAGTCTGGAGATGAAAACTGAAGTTTAGGCCAACATACTGCTTTTGAATTTATGGTGAAATCACTTATTAATGTATGTAGAATGTTTACTGATACAATTCAGGGTATTCTTATACTAATAGGGCTTCTAGATAATACTTGACCAGACTCCAGGTCGGCCATTACCGGGTAACATTTACTGGATGTTTTCAAGCTATTATACGCTCATTTTTAAATGGATATTAATTACTATAGCTGCAAACATACTAAATAATGTTATAACAGCAGTATAATCTTGAAAATGCACTTAATCTTCTTAAAAGGCCTCCAGACTCTACCGGATTCTACCAGACTCTGTTTAGTAGGCTAACAGGTCAAACCGGCCCCAAGTCAAACCGGCCTCAGGTCAAACCGACCTCCAAAAAGTCAAACCGGACCTCAATTTGGTCAAACCGGCCTCCTTATTATATTTTGGCTGGTCAAACCGACCCCACGAATAAAAAAAGCTTCTAATATATATCTTTTTTAATAATGAAATGTTTTATTGATACTTTTATTACTTTTTTATCACGAAATATAATGTTGGAGAAACCTGTGATGAGGAAAATTTCAAGTTCTTCATATAATGTAACCGAACAATTAATACTTTTCTAAGACACACACGCTAATTAGTAATGTACGTGTGCTAACCGAACAATGAACACATTATTATTTTTTGCTACAAATACTAATTGGTATGTTATGCATGTGGCAGTAGATCTACATTTAAGGTACTAACTATTTCCCTGTGCTATGCTTATTTCAATACATACCGAATATTAAAGGGGATGTCCCTACATTTGACGCGTTTCATAAACACTTAAAATATACAAAACTCATTTGTTTATATGCTGAAAAGTAGTATATCACAAAAAGCCCCATCCAATTACCGTTTATAATGACAACACATCCATGTGTTTGAAATCGCCGATCCCGGTTTTACTCCCCGATGTTTCAGTTTTATTCGGGTCGAGTTTTAGTTTCGTAACTGTTCGCCCTATTCGCGATTCTCCGACCACTTCCGAGAAAGCTATTGCGTGAACAATGGAGGGATCGGGTGATCATCGGCAAAACGCGGAAGAATTTAACGGAAAAGGCCGATAATATTGTGTTGTAGAACAAAAATTATCAGTTATTCATGAAATCGGTTTATTTGTATCACAGGAGCATTTTTCAATATAAGTTGAAATTGGGAACCTTCATAATAATGATAGAGCATAACAAATACCAAGGTTTATGATATTATTGAAAATATGCGATCATTGTAGGGACCTCCTCTTTAAAGGACAAAATAGTTATAATTAAATATGGAAGGTCATTTTAAAAACTAAAGGAAAAATCTTTCAAATTCCATTAATTAGCAAACAGAGCAGATCCTGATCAGAGGCTTCTAAAGGAGCCGTCTGATCTGGGTCTACCCTATTTGCAAATGCGTGAAAACACGTTTATATGAGGGAAAGGGTTAAAGGTGTTAATCCCATTTAATATTGTTAAAGATGAACACTAATTGCTAACGTATGCACGTGGCGGTAACACATAAATGTATTTAAGCTGTTAATCCCTTTGTTTTCAGTGTTGGGTTCCGTCAATAAACAGGCTACATTAATTTTCGGCGTTTTTGAAGAGCGATATTCTGTTCAGTGATTGTTCCACCTGAACAACGCGGATAAGTCTATTGCTCTACGGACAGATTACTTATGATACTGTGTTTTATATAGGATGTATTCAACGGACAGGTTAATTATATGTGTTTTAGAGTATGTATTATGTTCTATGTATATGTTCCATGCTCATAAATCAGATAATTTTTAACCCTTTCTATCCATGAGTATTTATGTTAGGCTTGTTAACAAGACCTAGCAAACAGAGCATACCCTGTAAGACTCAGAGCCATCTGGTCTGGCATTGATGATAATACATTGTAATCAGCCCTTTACTCCATAAATACGCCTTTCTACGCCTTTGCAAACAGAGTAGACCCAAATCCCATGTTTTTTATATGAGATTTCTGATCAGGGTCTGCGCTGTTTGCTTACAGTATACTTTAGAAGATCTGATTCTATATTTTCTGCCTAAGTAATGATAAAAATGAAACTAATTAATATCAAATCATAGAGTAAAGGTTGAAAAGAACTTAAAACGAATACACACACGTTTATATGAAGGAAATGGTTAATTCTGGTTCTGAAAAAATAAATCGAATTTTTCACTCGATACCATCATTTTACAACATTTGAAATAGATTTATATTTACTTTTGAACGTTACTTTATTTTTGTGTGCAAATATGTCTACATACCAAGATAAACATTACCTTGCGTTCATTCGAAGACATATACATACATGTATGTTTATGTCTCTGTTTTATTCAACTGACACAATGACGTAAACGCGTGTCTAATTGAATTATCACAAACAACATACACACGCGTGCCATTAATTGGATTATCACACCTACCGAAAGACACATGTATGCGTGCCATTAGTTGACATTAACTAAGTGCCAATGTCACTTAATCTAAATGCGAGCTGAGTATAAACTATAGCCAATACATTGCCGAATTTCCAATTGACCAAAATATATGTGATAAGCAACTAGATATACATTGGGTTTCTAGAAATAATTAATATTTAACATGGTTAAAAATTCGATTTAAAAATGTGGGGCCGGTTTGACCAAAAAAATAATTCATGTGAGGCCGGTTTGACTTTTTGGAGGCCGGTTTGACCAGGGGCCGGTTTGACTTGGGGCCGGTTTGACTGCAATTCGTTTAGTAGCACCCCACATGTTCAAATTTATTCAGTGCTACATTCTCTGAATTTCTATTACCCACGCTTTTGAGACACAATACCAAAAAAAAGGAAAAACACACAGGACATACGTGCAAACAATACTGTCCTTTAGGAGCGGCATGATGCATCAGTAGGCTCTGCATGTAAACAATATAAACATGTATTGTACCATGAAAAGTGACTTACTGGTGAGTGGTTGGACAGGACGGTGAAGACGAAGACAAACACATAAATGTTAGAACAGGATGAGCTTACTTCTTCGTACCCAGTTGCTGCCCTGGGTCACAAAATGATGCACACACAAATGGGCAATGTTAGCAATGATAATCCTCCCCTCCCAATGTCTGGACCGTTTAACCATAGGCACTCGATGACAGGAACGAATTCGATATAAATGAATAAAAAACACTTTGCTTTGTCCAAATCTTACGATAGATTGTCCAAAAACTCTGTTTTTATACAAGGAAAAGTAGTCCAAATCTTACGATAGATTGTCCAAAAACTCAGTTTTTATACAAGCCTGAATTCCCGTGTCACAGTGTATACAAGTAAAAACTTGCTGTAAATTTACAGCAAAGGGAAGAAGGGCTGCGCCAGAAAAAAGCTGATCATAATCTGAGTGGAAAGAAATTGGGTGATATAACAAACTAATGTGGAATCATAAACCTTCGAGATCATGAATTTCAGTACTTCTTGTTCTGAAAATTGAATACCGCTTAAGCCAGTGCTAGGGGGCGTGAGCAGTGTTGCACTTTCAATTACTGTTCATGAACAGACTCAATAAAACCGAGTCTGCAATTTTCTCTTTTTGTGTTGCAATTTTTGCTCTCGGGGATCACCCCCTTTCAGAATTTATAATCTTCACAACAGCAGGTGTTAAGTGCTTGTGTGGCGGCCGTAAAACGTCGCCCCGTACTTCTTTCTCAGTGTTGTTATACCTTCTGATCCTTCGAGATCATGAATTTCAGTACTTCTTGTTCTGAAAATTGAATACCGCTTAATCCGGTGCTACGGGGCGTGAGCAGTGTTGCACTTTCAATTACTGTTCATGAACAGACTCAATAAAACCGAGTCTGCAATTTTCTCTTTTTTTGTTGCAAATTTTGCTCTCGGGGATCACCCCCTTTCAGAAATTTTAATGTGTAATGACAAAATAGTATATACAGTAAAACCCCTATGTTAAGACCACTTAAACTGTAAATTACATGATAGAATATTTGTGGCATTATAACAAACATTGTAATGAACAAAAGCGTATATACAGTAAAACCCCTCTGTTAAGACTACTTAACAAAGGCTAAGTGATTGTGAGAAAGAGACGTTGAAGCTTAAATCAAGGAGTAACTAAAACAGAAAACTGCTGAAGGAGCTTTCCGGGTTTCTCTATGCTTGTTTTAAGCAGTCACCTTTCTTAAACATCCAATAATTAATGCAACTGAGTGGTCATATTAGAGTGTTTTAACTGTAAATTACATGATAGAAACATTGGTGGCATTATAACAAACATTGTAATGAACAAACGAGTATATACAGTAAAACCCTCTGTTAAGACCATTTAAACTGTAAATTACATGATAGAAACATTGGTGGCATTATAACAAACATATTAAGACAGCATACATGTGGGTGAAAGTTTGCCGGCTCTAAAACATTATGAGGTAGTAAGTTGTTCAATGGGGGGAGAAGGAGTAAGAAAAGTTACAATGGCTCTAAAACGCTCACCTGAGTAGACCACGAGGAACAGTGAATCTGAGGGCATATGGAAAGATACTGTATTGCCACCTCTGATGAAGACCATGTGTGCATTACAGTTGAGCGGTATTAAATTGACACTAGTTTGAGAGACTCTCATCCAACTTACAGATCCAAATAACTGCACTACGCAAAATGTATAAGTATTGCATGAGAAATGGATTTTGTAATGGAATGAGTCACTGTACATGAGAGTTAGCATGATATATAAAGGGTGTTGGTGGTTTCGTCAAACTACCGGTTCGTCAAACTGATATTACATAGTAATCGAAAAGTGGTTTCGTCAAACTGATAAAATATAGTGGGTACAGTATAAAACGCTGCATAGTTAGGTTTGAATATAAATGTTTATGTGATAATTAAATCATAATTTACGTGAACTTTTGTAAATGCAATTAAAGGTCGTCAATAGATTTGTTTTTTTAATCTATTGTTTATGTGTTAAATAAAATAAACAATTACCTAAATACAATTAATCCCATAATTAACAATTTACTCGACATTGTGTCAAGGCAATTAAAAGCCGTCAAAGGATTGCTTTTATCGGAATACTTTACACGTTTGCATGTTTGCATGCGCGGGCAATTAAAGGCCGTCAAAGCATTGCTTTAATCTTTAATCGGAATGCTTTAAACAACGGGCATGTTTGCACATGCGGGCAATTAAATGTTACAGTTAGCAGGTGAGTTACAGGTGTCAAAAGTATGATACTATTATAAAAAAATAGCCAAAAATGCAGCGACACGTCAAAACCAATCATGGCATCGTACTGTATACTCTGTTCCAAGGTGGTGACACGAAGAATGCATGCCCTACAGTGTGATGGCTGCGATCTATGGCAATATACATACTGATCAATCATAACAAAACAAGTTATGATAAAATATTGAAGGTGGAACATTGTTCATACACATCATACACTTCATACACAAGCAAAGAAACAGATCTATCAAATTCTATTAGCAATTTCTGTGAAAACGTGTTTATATGAGGGGAATGTTTAAATTACTGCATGTGCCTGATTTATGGTTTAGTTAATGCAAATTAATTAATAGCATGTGTGTGTCTTTCGGTAGGTCTGATATAATCAAATCAAAGGTATAACACGTGCTTGTTTGATAATCCGATTAGACACGCGACCACTGTTTCAGTTGATTCGGTCTAGCAAGTGTCATTAATACTTTAGCACTGATTGAATTATGGACAAAATTATTAATGATAGCTGTATTTGATTGGATTTTCACCTTAAATTTGGTGAAAATGATCATAAATAATTTCAACTCTTATCTGGTTTACATCGTATTCATAGGACAAATGTACTCTATTTAGTTACTTGGTATACTAATTGTACGTCACGCATATACGTGTTACTGGGGTTTAAATGGTTAAAATAGCATTTCCTACAGCACAGGATTTAGGCATCATGATCATAATTTCATGTAACAACAACAATAATAATATCGTCATCATATTTACCATTTAAGATTTCAATAAAATAAAAGATGGTATAAAATTTATAAATGAAATAAATGATTGCACTCGCCATTAAAACAAGTGCACTAAAATCTATCAAATAAATATTATTATTAATTAATCAATAAATAACATTTATGACATTTATTATATTACCAACAAATTTGTGCCACAATTTATACCATTATTAACAGTTTGACGAAACCACTACCACTTTTGTTCATAAAGTCCAGTTTGGCGAACCGGTAGTTTGACGAAACCACCATAATCCATATATAAAAATGTGGCTTTTTATTGAAAATAAATCTCGTTTATAAATAACAGCAAACAGTTTAAATAAAACAATATTGAACTGAAATACATGTACTTTTAAAATATTACCTGTTCACTCGTCTTTATCGGTCGAAACTCGTTATCGATACTTCTTTTGATTTAATGACACAATACGTAGTTTTAACCCAAAACAAATTATTCGCACCTTTGGCCGAACGTTCCGATTACGTTTCTATGAGCTCTAAAGCGGTTATTTCATCACGAACATGGATTTTGGGCTACAATTTCCCATAGTGCTTTGAAATAGTGATTGAGATTATAAAGATTTTGCGATCACGATCTTTACCCGTGAGGCTGTGCGGCAGTATGTCATTTCTGGGTTGATTTTTACAGTTTTTTCAAGCAATATAGGTAATTTCGATTTAATTAGACCAACTAAAATGAGAATTATCAATAGATAACCATAAAATCGCGTAATAAATGAAAATTACCATTTCGCCAGTGGAGAAATGGAAATTTATAGAATAAATGGAAATGAAATAGACATTTATATGCTGTTATTTTTTCAGGCCTTAAACTTATGATTAACTTTACATGAATTATATCGAATATGACCAATCTAAGATTCATTTGCTCATTAATAATTGTGCAATCATGTATTTACTTATTAAAATTCATTGCGCCACTAGAGAAATGGAAAGAAAACACGCAATGGAAATTTTAAAGTCATTTCTGGGTAGATTATAGCTGGTTTTTTAGTTACTTACTGTAAGGTTAGTTACTTAAGGTAATTTCGAATTAATAATGTCCATTACAAAATGTACAATTGTGTGTTTCCTATCCATCGGACCACGCGAAATGGATAAAATCTACGCAATAGATAGTTCCTAATTGGTGTCTTAATAACTATTGAATATTCATGAACAAAAAAGTGATAATGAAGTATAGAAGGTGGAATTTTGTGGCCATTTTGGAAAGTAAAGAAATTTCATAAGCAACCAGAGCAGACCCAGATCAGACGGCTCCTATAGCTGTTTGCTAATTCGTGAAAAAAGGGAAAGGGTTAAATCAGTAGCTTAATTGTAAAGCACACGCGTGATAGCAGCAGGGTTCCGTTTACGGGCGGTACGGAAGGTCGTGGGTTCGATCCCCGGCCGCGACAGACCAAAAGTCGTTAAAAGTTGGTACTAGTAGCTCCCTTGTCTGCGCTCGACATTAAAAGGTGTAGTTCTAGGACTGGTCGGCCCGGTGTCAGGATAATGTGACTGGGTGGGATGCCCTTGCCATGTGCCCGCGGCAGGGGTATTTCAGTGAGGCAGCACTATAACTTGTCTCATGCGGGTGCCATCTGCAAATAACTGAAATACTGTTGGTCGGACGTTAAACCCAACTCACTCACTCACTCCGTTTACGGTACTCTGAACGGTAGCACGTGCGACCTTTGTGTATTTAAGTCAACTGATACGAACCAGCATGGGATTTAACTGATGCAGAAGACTCCTATAGGAGTTCGGATCTGGATCCGCCCGATTAGGGTCAAACTTGTTTGCTTATGATCCTATAGGATCCGTCTGATCTGGGTCTACTCTGTTAGCAAAGGCGTGAATATGAGTGAAAGGGTTAAATAGCCCCGACTTATCCCTCTTACTAACACGTTAAAAGTTCAAATTAACTGTAATGTATATATCATGTATATGTCGGATGGGCGATATACTCGCACCAAAAATAGTCAAAGGTTTTTATACCATAACTATACCATAACTCCCTAATTTATGTATATAATGCTAAAAATTTACACAGACAGACAGACAGATAAATAGTTTATTAACGTGTCATATGTTAATATATACAATGATTAACAGTGTTATACACCTTTAACATTAACATCCAGCCGCATCGCGACTTACATGACACCATACAATCTACATAAAAACATTTACATACAGTAATAGATAAAATACATAAAGGCAGAATATAATATAATTTAAGACTTTAAAATATATAATAAAAACATCTTCTTTTTTCAAGTAAAAGAAATTACATGAATCTGAAAATTTAAAATCAATACATGTTCTTAACTTTTGTGAAACATGTGATTTCCTCGAATTTCTATACAAAGATTTTCCTACGTTTAAACATCCTTGCTATCGAAGTTCCAAGTGAGAACTGCATTTCCATCGACTGCATTAAAACACTAATTTTCCCTCACTATCAAACGTATTAAATGTAGGATTTACTTCAGAAGCTTTATTAAAAAGGTTTTCTCTTATATCAGAGTACAGATCGCAGATAAGAAACGAGTTTCATCTTCAACTTTTCCAGCATCACAAAAGGCACAGAGTCTTTGTTCTATAGGTATCTTGGGATTAGAGTATCGGCCAGTTTCAATACATAAAGGTAAAGACCATGAACGCAATTTAAAAAGAATGCGTCGATGATCTCTCGGTAAAGGTAAAATGCAATAAAATTCAGGAAACAACTGTGATTTAAACAATCTATATGTTCGAAGTTTATCAGTACTTTGTACAGAATTAATCCAATCTTCCGAGTCTTTAACTTTTAAAACATCCTTAATAGTATCAATCAGACGTTTTACAGAGCATGTAACATTTGTAATTTTATCCCGGACCCCCAGAGAATCTGCCAACTTTTCAACTTTTGATTCCCAGCTCCTTCTGTACGATTTTGACCAGGTAAAAACACATTTCAAAAGACGTTCATCATTCACGCGAGATAACTTTATATAGAGTCTAAAACATTCAAGTTTTGCATTGACATAGCAGGAATTCCATCCCATATCACCCCTTAATGCTACATTTGAAGCAAATTTTCCAGCTCCTAGGAAATATCTACATGCTTTATGTTGAACAATCTGTATCTGTTTATGTTCATTGACGCCCCAAATACCTGCGGCGTAAAATAGAACCGGTTCAACTAAAGACTTGTACAGTTTCGTGTAAACCTCAATTATTATATTTACACATATTTTAGGCTGTACATACAAAGCAGAGCAAACCGAACAGACCCTGATTAATTGGCTTCTACAGGAGCAACGCGCGTTTGATCTGTGAGCGGTTAGGTGTGTGGGACTGTCGCTAAAAGGTGTGATAATCCAATCATGCTATAATCGCTGATTGGATTAAACATCAACTTAATACGTTCAGGACTTTCACGGGTGCGGAAATCAAATCCGACTGATGAGGATTTGCTCTGTTATATACTTCTTTAATACCTAATTATGTCTCCCCCCATATT
Source organism: Azorinus chamasolen (assembly GCA_963576725.1). Lineage (NCBI taxonomy): Eukaryota > Metazoa > Mollusca > Bivalvia > Cardiida > Solecurtidae > Azorinus > Azorinus chamasolen. The sequence continues at coordinate 58,111,400 of OY755249.1, forward strand.
TATATGGGGGAGACATATTGTTTTCGTGAGAGTTGTCTGTCTGTCTGTCCGTCTGTCTGTCCGTCTGTCTGTCTGTCCGTCACACTTTTTGTCCGGACGATAACTTCAATATGCCTAATGCCAGTTGATTGAAACTTCATATATGGAAAGATCATGACGAGAGGAAGTGTCATGCACAAGGTCCATAACTCTGGCTTCACTAATATTGGAGTTATTGCCCTTTGTAAAAATATAACAATTTTTTGTCCGGACAATAACTTCAATATGCCTGATGCCAGTCGATTGAAACTTCATATATGTAAAGAACATAATGAGAGGAAGTGTCATGCATAAGGTACATAACTCTGGCTTCACTAATATAGGAGTTATTGCCCTTTGTACAAAAATTCACACTTTTTTGTCCGGACAATAACTTCTATATGGCTCATGCCATTGGATTGAAACTTCATATATGGAATGATCATAATGAGAGGAAGTGTCATGCACAAGGTCCATAACTCTGGCTTCACTAATATTGGAGTTATTGCCCTTTGTAAAACAATCACAATTTTTTGTCCGGATGACAAAAACCTCTAGTTAGACTTGACAGGACATTCTTTCAAATATGTTTCGGTTCAACCAGTAGAACAAAATTTTTATGATTCTAAAACTACTGGTAGTTTAAAATCTAAAGCTCGTTTTATCACAGAGCTAGACTGGATAAAGAAATTACAAACACCTTTTCCTTTAGGCCTTAATGATAACATTTTTCAAAGCGGCAACATTTCTAAAGATCCAAGTATCGATATTTTCTCTATATTTTCTATTCGAAAACGTAAAAGTAGATCACATGGCAGACGTAGAAATGGTAATATTAAGCGTAAATTACGTCGTAATATGTCTATTCATGATTTACATACTATTCTAAAACAAACTGGTAAACATTCTATGTTATATTGTTTATCGTCTTTACCCTTTTCCTGTCTTAAGTCAATAGACGAAGAGGCTGATAAAATCTATATGCGTACAGATCCGTTAATTAATACTGCCTCACTTATACAAAGTTACACACAGCATGTTCTTCGTCCACGTATTGATAAAGAATCTGAACATAAAAGACATTTTCTGAAACTTCAGTTCCTAAATAAAGGTATCGATTTTATTGATATTCAAAGTATATTTCGTGATAAGAATGTAATCGATGCTATTCCCAAATATTCCATCAACTCTGAATCACCTATCATCTGTTATAAATATAATAAACCTATTAGAAATGTTATTTTTAACTACAATAAAATTGTCTCTGACTTAAATATTGATGTTAACTTAATACCCCTATTTCTTGAGATTGTAGCATTTCTAGCTTTTGCTATAAACCAGTTGGTCATGTCATTACTGGTAATTTTGATATCATTAAGGATAAACGTCTCAGGACCCTCCTAACTAAAGGACCTAAATATAGATTACCTTCCCTTATTGATTTTGACGCTTGTCGAACTCATATTGCGGAAGCTATTCAAGAATTCTGCATCAAATGGTGTCGACGAGAACATGCTGATGTTAATGCCCTTTCGGATTGGAAGAAATGTATTTTTGATATTATTGATACGCGAATAACTTTTTACAAATCAAATTACCATCTTTTACCACCTCGACCTAGAGTTACATTTCGCTACTTGAAGAAAAACATTTCTAATTTTCATTCAGATTATGTTCTTGTTCCTGCTGACAAGGCATCAAACAATGTAATCATTATTTGAAGATTGTATTATGTTGATGTTTTAAAGAAGGAGCTAACTGATTCAAAAACTTATATAACAGTTCAAACACCTGAAAAAGATATAGTCTCGGAACATGCAAAAATGTGCAATAATTTTAAGTCTGGTCCTAACATAAAACAACATAAACTTTCTACTTTGTACTGGATTCCGAAACTACATAAAAACCCTTATAAGTCGCGTTTTATTGCCAACTCTAGCTGTTGTACCACTTCTAAATTATCTATACTTTTGACGTCCTGTCTTACTACGATCAAAGAACATGTTAAACGCTACTGTGATAAAATATATGAAAATTCTGGTATTAATGTTTTTTGGTCCATAAAAAATTCAAATGATGTTTTAACAAAACTTGAAAATGAACAGTATAACATTTCTTTACTGAGCTCTTATGATTTCTCTACACTCTATACTACTCTACCTCACCATCTTATAAAGGATAAACTTATTAAATTAATAGAAAAAACCTTTTCCAGAGAAAACAAAATGTTCATTGCTTGTAATGTTCAACGTTCATTCTTTTCGAATTCAGAAGTTGAACATTACACAATGTGGACTTGCCTTGATGTTTTTAGATCTCTTACCTTTCTTTTAGATAATATATTTGTGCGTTATGGGGATACCATATATCGTCAAGTTGTTGGTATACCCATGGGTACAAATTGTGCCCCTCTTGTTGCAGATTTGTTTTTGTATTGCTACGAGAGGGATTTTATGCTTAGCTTAAAACCTGATACACAGACCGATATTGTTAATGCTTTTAATAAAACTTCAAGGTATTTAGACGATATTTTGAATTTAGATAATCCTTATTTTGATACTATGGTTTCTTCAATCTACCCAAAAGAACTGTCTTTAAACAAAGCTAATCAATCTGACATTAATGCTTCATTTTTAGATTTGAATCTTTCAATTACAAATGATAAAGTTTCGTCCAAAGTATACGATAAAAGAGAAGATTTTAATTTTAAAATTGTTAATTATCCTTTTCTAGATGGGGATGTGCCACGTTCTACATCTTATGGGGTTTATATTTCTCAACTTATTAGGTTTGCCCGAGCCTGTTCTGTGCTTGAAGATTTTAACAGACGTAATTTAGTTATAACTGATAAACTTCTTAAGCAAGGTTACAGATATCACAAACTTCGGAAAACCTTTTCTAAATTTTATTATCGAAATTTACCTCTCATTAGTAAATATAATTGCAATCTACGGACGTTACTGCGACAAGGCATTTCTCAACCAGAATTTTATGGGGATGTTATCTACAAACTTAGGAAAATTCGGGGTCATATCCATTTTCATGATTTGTTTATAAAACGCATTAAAACATTTAAAAAGAAAGGTTATGATCCTATTATATTGCAACACACTGCATGTTTGGTTATCGACCCTTTTACAGTCGGTAGCTACGCTTCCCTTTTTGCTTGCGCGATGACAGGCCGAGGGTTTGACGGATTGTCACAGTTATTATGCTATGTTTTACATGTTGTCCTGTGTTCACCGTCGTCTATGTTGTTGGTAAGTCCAGCGGGGATACCTTTATTTACAATATTTGTAAAGCTAGGGTGACTTTGAGAGAAGTGTGAGGTTAGGACGTCCGTAAACCGGTTTAAACCCCCAGTGGTGTTTTTGCTGCTGACCGTGCCAAGGCGGTACTCTCTTTGTCACCCTTCCTTTTGTTTGCCTTGCGTCTTTGTGCTTGTGGTTTGTTCATGTTGTGGAACGTTTGTCCCTGGTTCTTGTGTGTCTTTTGGTGTTTTCTGTGTTCATTTCGTGTGTGTGTGTGTGCGTTTGGGTGTGTGGTTGTGTGTGTGTGTCATGCTGTCTATCGGTGTTTTTGTGGTGGTTGCGTCTTGCATGTGGCTTTGCCTGCTTGACTTTACTACTTTTCCATTGATATTTTCTGCAATGACCAAAAAATTATGTAATGAATAAAATCTAATAAATGGTGACATCAGATCCAGATCAAACGGCTTCTGTAGAAGCCGTCTGATCAGGATCTGCTCTGCTTGCTTCCGAGTTAAAATTGTATATTAGACTTGACATTTTCTGCAATGACCAAAACGTTATGTGATGAATAAAATCTAATAAATGGTGACGTCGTTAGTTCTTATGATTAACATATTAGATCCAGATCAGACGGTTCCTATAGAGGCCGAATGATCACAGTCTGCTCTGTTTGCTTCTCAATTTGTGAAAGATACTTGTAATTTTCAGAAAAACTTACTCTAATTATTGGTAACGTCGTTATATATTTATTACACTAACATAGTAGACCTAGATGAGACGGCTCATGTAGGAACCGACTGATCAGGTCCCGGTAAAGCAGGAGGGGTGTTTCCAAACGAATGACTTTAAAAAAATCCATTGCGTGTTTTCTTTCCATTTCTCTACTGGCGAAATGGATTTGTTTTTGGTAAATACACTATTTTATGATTATCTATTGACACATCGTGACACATCGTGACACATCGTGTTTTATTTGGTGGGATTCAATCGACCCTACCTGACAGTAACCATATTGGTTGAATAAACGGTTAAAATGGATCCAGAAATAACTTTAAAATTTCCATTGCGTGTTTTCCTTCCATTTGTCTAGTGGCGGAATGGACTTGATTAAATAAATACACGATTTTACAGTTATTAATGGTCAAATGAGACTCGGCTTGTTTGTTTGTGTTTGTTCTGTATGTGGTGTTTCCTGCATGACTCATTTTTGTACTTTTGGTCTAATCAGATAGAATTCCTGTAAAGTAGTCATAATGCCTGAACCCCCCCCCCCCCCAAAAAAAAACAAAAAAAACAACAAAAAACCAACCCCATATCAATGCATATTTCATTTCCATTTCTACTATTAATCTCCACTAGCGCAATGGAATTTTTTCATTAATTACGCGATTTTAAGGTTATCTATTGATAATTCTCGTTTTAGTTGGTATAAATCATTCGAAATTATCTTATAGTACCTATATTGCTTGAAAGAACTGTAAAAATCAACCCAGAAATGACTTTAAAATTTCCATTGCGTGTTTTCTCTCCATTTCTCTTGTGGCGCAATGGACTTTTTTAAAGTAAATACACGATTGCACAATTAGTAATGGACGACATATACTTAGCTTGATCTAATTCGATAGAATTCGTGTAAGAGTAGTCATACTGCCTAAAAAATGAACAAAATCAACATAAAAATGCGCATTTCATCTCCATTTCTCCATTTCTCCACTGGCGAAATGGAAAAGTTTTCAGTAACTACGCGATTTTATGGTTATCTATTGACCAGTCTTGTTTTATATGGTTTAAACCAATCGAAATTATCTTATTGTACCTATATTTGTTGAAAAAATTATTAAAATCGACCCAGAAATGCCTAAAACATTTCCATTGCGTGTTTTGTGTTCCATTTCTTCCATTTCTTCCATTGCGTGTTTTAGACCAACCCGTAATTACTGGACTGAACATATTTGGCAGATTTACCTCATCTCCGAAGGATTCATAACTATTTTAACTGCATACGATAAATATGTCGTATATAAACGGAGCGGGGGAAAGCAGTCTCTAGCTGTTGGATGTGTTAACAGCCAGAAAAAAATACGATCGGGAAAATTCATGTTGTTAACTACCCAAAATTGAACAAAAAGAACATAAAGAATGACCCTGTTTGATGCCGTTCAAGCTACATTACATGCCGGCGATGGCAGTAAAACGAAGAGTCTGGTTAAAAGCCTTGAATTGAAAAGACTTCAGTCCATCTTCACGAACTGTCGTAATTTATTAAGTACATGTATAGTTTTTAGTCTGTCGTTGTTTTGAAAGTTTTCTCCCTAAATCCGATCGAATGTGTTTTACAGGGTCAGGCATATTTGGGCCGATGCGTTTTGGAAAGACGGCAACGAAATGTATTAAATATCTACATTCTTAGCTGAATTCGTTTCCTACAGAGAAGTGGTTACTGGTTGGTTGTCAACCTTTCCCTGATGAATATTTATGTCAGAAAATATGACACAATTATTATTTATTAGCTGATTTTTTGAGAATGGTGTAGTTACACAAGACTTTTGTAGAGTAAGATCTGTTAAAAGTGTCATAAGCAAACAGACTGGGTCCTGATCTTTTGGCTCCAACAGGCGCCTTCAGATCTGGACCTTCTCTGTTTGCAAAAGGCGTTAAAACTATATATGGTAATGGGATAAGCAAACAGAGCAGACCACCTGATCAAACAGCTTAAATTTGAGCAATCTGATCCGAGTCTTGTCTGTTTGCAAATGCGTTTATATAGGGTTAAGCTAGGGTTTTAACACATTCCCTCATATAAACGTGTTCACGCATTTGCAAACAGAGCAGACCCAGAGCTGACGTCTCAAGTAGGATCATCCCAACTGATCAGGGTCTGCCCTGCACAGGTTTCTAGAATGGCTACAATGTACCACCATCCATATTTCATTATAACTTATGTTTTATGAATATTCAGTAAGTATTGAAATTTTGAATAAACAAGATGTGTTTGTGAAACACTATGCCCCCTCGATATGACATTTGACCCTAAAGGATGACCTTGATCTTGACATGTCACCCCTCAAACTGTGCAGCTTCATGGGGTGCACATGCATACCACATATCAAGTCTGTATCTCTACTGGTTCAAAAGTAATGGCCAATGTTAAAATTTGTGACCTTTGACCATGAAGAATGACCTTGACCTTGACATGTTACCCCTCAAACTGTGCAGCAAAATGAGAAACACACGTATACCAACTATCAAGTCTGTATCTCTACTGGTTCAAAAGTTATGGCCAATGTTAAAGTCGGTGACCTTTGACCCTGAAAGATGACATTGACCTTAAAATGTCACCCCCTAAATGTGCAGCTTCATGAGATACACATGCATACCAAATATTAAGACTTTATCTCTATTGGTTCAAAAGTTATGGCCAATTTGAAGTTGGTGACCTTTGACCCTGAAGAGTGACCTTGACATTTCACCCCTCACACTGTGCAGCTTCATGAGATACACAAGCATGCCACATATCAAGTCTCTATCTGTACTGGTTCAAAAGTTATGACCAATGTTAAAGTCGGTGATTTGACCCATGTGTTTGACCTCTGACCTTTAAAAGATGACCTTGACATGTCACCCCTCAAAATGTGCGGCATTATAAGATACATATGCATGCCAAATATCAAGTCACTAGCTGTACTGGCTCAAAAGTTATGACCAATGTTAAAGTTACAGACAAAGAAACAGACAATTTGACCTTTGACCCTGAAGTATGACCTTGACCTTGACATTTCACCCCTCAAAATGTGCAGCTTCATGAGATACACACGCATGCCAAATATCAAGTCTCTATCTCTACTAGTCAAAAAGTTATGGCCAATGTTAAAGTCGGTGATTTGACCCATATATTTGACCTCTGACCTTGAAGGATGACCTTGACCTTGACATGTCACCCCTCAAAATGTGCGGCTTCATGAGATACATATGCATGCCAAATATCAAGTCTCTATCTGTACTGACTCAAAAGTTATGACCAATGTTAAAGTTGCGTTAAAGTTACAGACAAAAAACAGACAATTTGACCTTTGACCCTGAAGATGACCTTGACCTTGACATGTCACCCCTCAAAATGTGCAGCTTCATGAGATACACAAGCATGCCAAATATCAAGTCTCTATCTCTACTGGTCAAAAAGTTATGGCCAATGTTAAAGTCGGTGATTTGACCCATATATTTGACCTCTGACCTTGAAGGATGACCTTGACCTTGACATGTCACCCCTCAAAATGTGCGGCTTCATGAGATACATATGCATACCAAATATCAAGTCTCTATCTGTACTGGCTCAAAAGTTATGACCAATGTTAAAGTTGCTGACAAACAAACAGACAAACAGACAGACAGACAGACAGACAGGGCAAAAACAATATGCCCCCCCCAGATCTTATCTGGAGGGCATAAAAAAGAACAGGGAAAGGGTTAAACAAATAAGCATATTTTATAAATTGTATAACTATGAAAACTTTCTTTTTATTCTGTTGCGTTGTGATGATTAAACCTTTGAATGCTGAAATTTTAAAATGAAATGGCCCATCATTGTTTAACTGTATATTGCATGACTCATTATATAAGACTTAAGTTGCTCGATGATTTTGAATACTAAACAGTGAAGACCCAGATCAGAGGGTTTCGTTTTTGGGTCTACACTGTTTTTAAATCTCAGTATACTTTTCTTTCCCGCATTCAAAGAATTTAACAATACAAACAATTTGTTTTGAATACATGAAAATAAATTGTGTTAGACAGTTTGAAACAATATTATAACATGACTTACTCAGCCTTAATACTGCTAAATTACTAACTAGACATGGGGATCAAAGGTGTCAGATGGCCAGTAAATCCCATATGATCGCAACAGGGGACAATGGTCAGTGATTACATAACTGCCATCTATCACACTTTCTTATCAACAAAGTTATGCATTAAAAATAGAAGAAAACTATATTTTGACAAATTAGATCTATGACTTAGGATAGAACTTTAAATCCCAACGTTTTGGGTTATTCTTCAGCCATTCCAAGTATTTAGGGTGTTGATATGTTAAGTAAAAAGATATAAAAAAAGCTCTATAAAAAATAGATGATTACATTTGTATTTTTATCATGCACTAGTCATTCACAACCTGTTAAATAGCTGATCTGGACTGTATGATAAATGGAACTTTGGTAATCTGGAACCGAATTACATTATCTCTATAAATAATATGGGAATGGATTTGGAACCAAACCATCTGGAACGTATTAATTATTACGTTATAAATGCTTGCAGATTAAACGAGAAAAAAACCGGTTACAAACTGAACTTTTTCATGCAGAGGTGCAGATTTTGGGTACCATAATTATTTTTTTTTCTTTTGGACTCTGTCTTCAAGTGGGACAAATTGCATCAAAAGTTCGCTAGATGAAAGTGATAGTAAATCATGTTAAAAACGTATTTTAAACTAAAAAAACTAACATTAATTCATTCATAGAGTAAATTCTCGACCCTGTGCGTTAACAATTCTTAAATATCGTATAATTATATTCCTCGTCGAGCCGTAATAACTCGAAGATTCGCCGATAGATAGTCCTGTGCATCATTCTGTTAGATAATTATTTTCTTCTTAAAAGCCATAGAGCAAAACTAAAAATAGAAAATAATGATAATCTTAACATTTAATGTGTGTTTCTACTTATGATGTTTGTGAAATTTGTATCCCTTTTCCTTCCCAGGGAAATTTCATTGTTTTTTATCTCGCAATGTCTCTTTCATTGGTAATCGCTCTATTTGTAGATAAACTTTGTACCTTTTTCTTTCTCACTTTCCTTTTCATTATTCTTTCTCCTGGTGATCAGAGGACATTTCCTAAGCATGGGTCAGACACGATGGACAGTTCGACACTTTTTGTAATTTTGCTCCCAAATGGGTAATGATTTAAATTCATGGAGATGTTCCATCGGTCTGTACCATGGTAGGGTATATATCAGTTATAGATATATGAAAGTACAAATGAAATTAACTTTTGTATTGTACAGTTGTATAACATATTGCTTAGATTGTAAGTAGTAGTTTTTAAAGTATTAACCTTTTGCAAAGCCAGCATTACAAATGTACATTTTTACTACATTTTACTACTCTTAATACTGGAAGCGGGAGATGTAGAAACAAATCCACGCCCAGTTACACCTGATCTCATTAAACCTAGCTGTTTGTCTGTTCTGCACAGTAATATAAGAAGCATTAGAAACAAAATTTTATTAGAGAACATTTTACAGATTTCGATATATTGTGCTTCACTGAGACTCATTTAGATATGACAGTTCCTGATGATTGTTTAATTATATCAAATGAATATGATGCTCATTATAGAAAGGACAGGACCAATCATGGTGGTGGAATACTAGTTTATGTTTCCTCCGGTGTCATTCACAAAAGGCTGGTAGACCTAGAACAATTTTGCACAGAGTCTCTTTGGATAAGCGTTAGAGTTAAAAAAGAACTTTACTTGATAGGAACCTTCTACAGTCCAAAGACGTCAGATTCAGATTTTTTTTATGAAATTTAATAGTAATATTGAAAAAGCTTTTGAAATTTCAAATAATATAATACTGGTAGGGGATCTAAATGAAGACCTATTAAATCCAAGTAATAAACGTTTAAAAAATATTATGATTACTAATTCATTGGTAAATACAATTCAAACACCTACAAGGCTTGGTGCACTACTTGATCCAATAATTATTTCTGCTGACATGACATTTACTGACTCCAGTACAATTTCATTTCCACCTGAGATAAGTGACCATAGTGCTACATTTATTATGCTACCTTTTCCATATGATATAAACAGTTCCTTTAAAAGAAATGTTTACTTGTACAATAGAGCTGACTTTGATAAGTTAAATGATAAAATATCAACCTTTGATTGGGAGCGCTTGTTACAAGGAACTGTAAATGATGCATGCAATTTATTTACGGAAATCTTTATTTCTTTTGTAATTTATGTATTCCATCGAAATCAATTATCGTGAGGCATGACGACAAACCATGGTTCGATTCAAAATTAAGGCATTCTTGTAGAGTGAGAGATAGATTAAAACGTATAGTATTAAAATCTGGTAAACAAAATGATTTTCAAAAATACAAACATTTAAGAAATAAAGTCAACAACATGAAAAAACATGCAAAACAGTCTTTTTTTTGTTCATTAAAAACAACACTGGAAAATCTTGAAACAAATGATAAGAAAAGTTTTTGGAAAATTATCAGACATTTTGTTAAAAATACTACATGTACAGTCAATATACCACCTCTTTGTGAAACTTCGAGTACAGGGGAACTTTTATATTTTACATCAGATCATGAAAAGGCTAACTGCTTAAATAACTACTTTGTTTCAATTTCTAGTGTAAGAGATGAAAACGCTGTTCTGCCTCAATTCACTGTGAAAACTTCAAATAGTTTATCAGAAATCATTATAGTTGAATCCGAAGTTGAAGATCTCATTAGATCGTTAGCAACGAACAAGGCATCAGGACCTGATTTAATATCACACAGAATGCTTAAAGGGGTTGTTAAATCTATTTCGAAACCTTTAACTATACTTTTCAACAGGTCTTTAAAGGAAGGGGTTTTCCCAGACTCTTGGAAACTGGCTAATGTTGTGCCACTTTTTAAAAAGGGAGACAAATCTCTACCGTCAAATTATCGACCTGTTTCTCTTCTTAGTTGTTGTGGTAAATTATTAGAAAGAGTGGTCTTTAAACATATGTATAATTTTTTTCATGATAATAATTTACTTTATAAATACCAATCAGGATTTCTTCCAAAACACTCAACAGTGCTTCAACTTATTGATATATTTCACCACATTTGTCAGTCCTTTGACAATAAGCAATTCTCTTGTATGATTTTCTGTGATATATCAAAAGCATTTGATCGTGTATGGCATAAGGGGGTTATTTTCAAATTAAAACAAAATGGTATAAATGGAAGACTTATAAATTGGTTAACAAACTACTTAAGTCACAGAAAACAAAATGTTATTTTGCGTTCGTCAGTCTCAGCCAAGTCTATATCTGCAGGAGTACCCCAAGGCTCAGTGTTAGGACCTCTATTATTTTTAATCTATGTCAATGATATTTCAAATTCCTTGTTAAGTTTAACTAGATTATTTGCAGATGATAGCTCTCTGTACTACTCGGCATCATCATTAAATGATATAGAAGGTATTATCAATCATGATCTTAGTTTAATAACTGTATGGGCCAACACCTGGCTCGTTGATTTTAACCCTAACAAAACTGAAGCGATGTTGTTCACACTTAAAAGCTATGATAAACCACCAGATATAGTTTTTGAGAACACTCCTGTGAAATTTGTAGAAAATCATAAGCACCTTGGAGTTACTTTGAATGCAACTGGTAATTGGAATAGTCATATCGATAATATTTTGCAATCAGCATCCAAAACTATAGGTATTATGAAAAAATTGAAATTCACATTAAATAGAAAATCTTTAAATCACATCATATGTCAGACCTATACTTGAGTACGCCTCTATTGTTTGGGATGGCTGCTCAGAGAATTGCTCTGATACCTTGGAAAAACTTCAAAACGAGGCAGCACGAATAGTAACAGGTCTCACTAGATCAGTCGCATTAGAAAACTTATATCGCGAATGTGGATGGGAATCTTTATCTAGTCGCCGCAAAACTCAAAAACTCTGTTTTATGTATAAAGTTTTTCATGATATAGTTCCACCATATATTAACGATTTAGTACCACCGACTGTAGGAGAAGAAACTCGTTATCCTTTGAGAAACAGAGCTGATTATATGTTGCCACCATTTCGAACGTCCATCTCAAAAAGATCTTGCATTCCGTCCTCAGTACTTCTCTGGAACAACTGTAACCGTGATTTAAGGAATTTAGATAGTTTCACTTCTTTCAAAAGTGCTTTACGTAAAGAATCAGGGTATCAGATTATTCCTTCTTATTACTTTTATGGCAATAGGTATTTATCAGTTATACATGCTCGAATCAGAAATAATTGCAGTAACTTAAACAATGATCTTTTTATTAACCACATAAGTCAAACTCCAATTTGTGAACGTACTGATGATGTTGAAGATGCCGTTCATTATTTTTTCCACTGCAGATTTTTCCAGAATCAGAGAATAGCATTATTTTATAAAACACATAATTACCATCCATTAAATATAGACACGCTTTTATTTGGAAAAAGCGATTTTTCTGATGAGGATAATAAAACTGTATTTGCTGCTGTCCATTGCTTTATAAAGCAAACAGGAAGATTTTCTTCTCTTAGTAACGTCGATAATATTTGACTACTAACAACATTTAAGATTTACCAGGATATTACATGTTAGCATATATGATTATTGGTTACCTCAAACTTTGCTTTCTCCGGCCTTTGATCACAATCCGCAATCTCTCTTCTTTATCTCTCTCTCTCTCTTTCTACACATTCTCTCTCTCCTCTCTCTCTCTCTATATATATTGTTTGTTTATATTTGACATTATTTATACACTACCGCCATTGAATGTAAATTGGAAAAGATTTGTAGGGGGAGGGCCGTTTCTAATGTTGTCAGAACTTGTGGCCCGACCCCATTCCAAATATTATATGGAATAAAATATGTTTAAACTAAACTTATGATGTTCGAGCTCATCCGTAATGGGTGTGTTAAAACAAATTTTGTGAAAACTTTGATGCCTTTTCTTGCATTGTTTATCATTCATGTAATAGCGGACAGGTCACGGGACATTCAAAATGGCGGCGTCAATTTATCAAAAATAGAATCGTCTATAGACAGATAGGGCGATGGTAGTAGGAGGCGTATTAGGAACATTGCTGAAACAAAGCCCTTCACTCCCGAACGTTCCGATTACGTTTGCGTTAATGTTTAAACTATGAGCTCTTATAAAAAAGCAATGTGTTACAATTTCCCTGGGTGCTTTAAAATAGTGATCGAGGTAATACAGATTTTGCAATCACTTTCTTTACCCTTGATAGTATGCGGCAGACTGTATAGATAGGTAGAGATAAGGGCGATGGTAGTAGGAGGCGCATTGGGCACATTGCTGAAACGAAGCTCTTCAGTGGAAAAAGGTAAAATTCTACCATCAATGCAAGAAAATTAGTCATCGGAAAAACCAAACACAATATAGGTCTGCGCGATACGCGCAGCCCAACAAGGTTCCCCTCTCGCCATTTTTTTAAACAACGGAAGTGCCGATATTTTACCCTGACCCGGCTAGCGCGCGATTTTGTACGTCCTCTTCGGGAACCAGTACCAAATCTGTATTTCCCGGAATATACCGGATATGTCATTTATGTAAACAAAACAAAATGTTTAACCAGCAGCTTTTTATATACACTGTGACACGGGAATTCAGGCTTGTATAAAAACTGAGTTTTTGGACAATCTATCGTAAGATTTGTACAAAGCAAAGTGTTTTTTATTCATTTATATCGATTTCATCGATTAAATTCGTTCCTGTCATCGAGTGCCTATGTCTTTTTATATACACTGTGACACGGGAATTCAGGCTTGTATAAAAACTGAGTTTTTGGACAATCTATCGTAAGATTTGGACAAAGCAAAGTGTTTTTTATTCATTTATATCGATTTCATCGATTTAATTCGTTCCTGTCATCGAGTGCCTATGCGTTTAACAGGAGTGCAAATTTTGTTTACACCGGAAGTCACTCTTCAATCGGTCATGTGATCAAACTAGCGGACCGTGATCTCTTCCAAAAACGATGCCTGCTAGAAAAGGACTCTCCGCGAAAAAGAGTTGGTGGCGGTCGTTTCGTCAAACTGCTAGTTCGTCAAAAAGGCAATACAGTACAAAAGGGGTTGTCGTTTCGTCAAAAAGGATTATATAGAGAATTGATTTATATATATCGCCTTTTTGACGAACTGGCAGTTTGACGAAATGACTTATATATTAGTAGATCTATTAACCTTAGTATTGATCTTGATACTTTATGCACGCCACGGGCCAAATCGTTTGGGACTAGATCAAATATATATCAGAACTGTATGTTTTTTAGTGATTAATTAACTCAGAAATAATTAATTAGTGAAGAATGCGACAGTACTGTATACGCTACGGGCGAATTCGTGATTACCGTTTCAAATAGTTTGGGACTAGATCAGATATTGATCGGAACTGTATGTTTTTTTGTGATTAATAAACTCCGAAATAATTAATTAGTGAAGAATGCGACAGTCCCGTATACGCTACGGGCGAATTCGTGATTGCCGTTTCAAATGGTTTGGGACTAGATCAGATATGGATCGGAACTGTATGTTTTTTAGTGATTAATAAACTCCGAAATAATTAATTAGTGAAGAATGCGACAGTACCGTATACTGTTTGCACGCTTCGGGTGAATTCGTGATTACCGATTCAAATAGTTTAGATCCAGATGACACTCGGGTGCTATTTAATGATGTCAGCAAACAGAAGGTAAGCCATTTTGAAGGCGTTGTTATTGTTGCAAATAGTTTGGATCCAGATAAGATCTGCATAAGCAAAATTTTGACAAATTTTACCGAGGACAGTTACATAGGAAACTGAGGGCTAATAATTTTTTGAAGTGTGATTATACATGCAAATAGTTTAGATCAAGGCGAGATCTGGAGGAAAACTGTGGTATTTTATGATGAAATAAAATGCACAAACGTAAACTCCTACAACTATTGAAGACAACGACTTTTCCAGACGAGAATTACATAGCAACGGATTACCCATTTTCAAATATTCTTGATTCAGATTGGACCTGGATCAACTGTTTGACACATGCATGAATACTATTTTTATGAATATTTATAATGCAGAGGCTGATAAATAAATACCCAAGACAGAACATATGACAACTTTTATTACACTCATTCAAACATTGTTTTATGAATGATAACATTTAAGTACATCTATACACACGCAGAGTGTTTCAAACTACAGGGACCCGACACGATAGATTTTTGGCGGAAAAATACGTCGTCACAATTATTTTCAGATATCAATCGTGTCGGGCCCCTGTTGTTTAAAGTTATTGTATCTTTCAAGTCCGTATATTATTAAAGTCCAGAACTATTTAAGGAATAAACTGCGTAGAAAATATGTATCTATAGAAAAATAAGTTAACCCTTCGCTTGCTGAATTTTAAAATACATTTCTCCTTCTTTACCCATGCCCATGTATAATTACATATATCTTCACTGTGTACAAGTATATCACTGTACAATCACTGCTGTGGAGTGCACTGGTTGCACAATCAACTTGTAAATAGTGCAGACCCTGGTGAGACAGCTCTGGGTCTTACTATTTACAGGTACGTATATTGACGTGAATAGCAAGTAAATGAGATCATTTACATACAAATGTACATGTAATGAATCTAGTTTTATCTAATCTACATAACAATAATGTTCTTCTTATAATGATGAAATAAATGACTAAGTTGCACGGTTTAAATATTTACATGTATACATGTTAACCCTTTCCCTGTTATGTGTTTATTCCAAATTTTATAACCTGAAACTGAATATTCCTAGACAAAATATTTATATTAATTAAAACAATGTATATATTTTGGAAAAATGTGACCATTTTAGAAATACCATTATCAAACAGAACTGACCCTAATCAGACGGCTTCTATAAAAGCCGTTTAATCTAGGTCTACCGTGTTTGCAAATGCGCGAAAACACATTTATTAGGCAAAGGGTCAAAATCGGTGCTAGTCGTAAGTTGTATTGTATTAATATTTACATACAGTTACATAGTAACAGTAGTGGTCTGATCTGGGTCTGCTGTTTGCAAATGCGTGAAAAGAATCAGACCTATCAAATTCAATTAGTAAACGGGAGTAGTTTGATCTGGGTCTACTCTAAATGACTGAGTTGTACTGTATAAATGTTACATATATTTACATATGTACATGTTAACCATTCTCTTGCTGAATTTAAAATACATTTCTCCTTCTTTACCCATGCCCTGTTGTGTAATTACTTTACTGTGTACTGGTAATTCGCTGTGCAGTCCCTGCTGTGGAGTGCACTGGTTGCACAATCAACTTGTAAATAGTGCAGACCCTGATGAAACAGCTCCAGCAGGTGCTGTCTCATCTGGATATTCACTATTTACAGGTAGGTATATTGACGTGAATAGCAAGCGAAGGGTTAACCCTCTCCATTAAAAGAAGCAGTAATATTTACATACAATTACATAGCTACATGTTAACCATTCCCTTGAAAAGAATCAGGTTTATCAAATTCCATAGTAAACAGTAGTGGTCTGATCTGGGTCTACTCTGTTTGCAAATACATGAAAAGAATCAGGTCTATCAAATTATATTATATTTCAAATATCATTACCTATTGAATATACATAGACAAAATTGTTCTAATAAAATACGGTGGAACATTGTAGCCGTTTGATCTGGGTCTATTCTGGCGAAAAGAAATCAGATCCATGGATTAATATTTACATATATTTACATATATACATGTTAACCCTTTCCATGTTCTACGCTTATTTCAAATATCATTATCTATTGAATATTCATGGACAAAATATTTACAATAAAATATAATATGAATAACATTGGAGCCCGTCTGATCAGTTATACGATGGAAAGGGGATTGAAAGCGTTATTCAATCGTCATCATCGTGGATGGGGTCATTGCAGTCAACTGTTGCTAGGCCCGCGATGTTGCTGCACGTCCGTAGAAGATGCGTTGTGGTTACTTCCTCATCCTCGTAAGCGTCCCATGCGTCAAAAAGACGTCCATGTACCTCTTTGTATCTTCTCCGGTGAGTTCTGGTTAGGAGGTGGTCCGATACCAGTCGTATCTGAAGCTCCACGGTCTCCGACTCCCTCCTAAGCAATGGCAGCAGCACATATAATCCCAAGCCTGCGCGTCCAGCTCTCGTATTTATTCTCATGTGCCAACCTGAAATGTAGTAAGTCAACATATTGTTAATATCACATTGTAAGTAAATATTTGCAATAATTGCTGTCAGGATAAAATATCAATTTATGAATTAATAAAAGAAGAATTTTAATTACTGATTTAATCCACATAATCGTTTACAATACAGTAAATTCTCTCTAGTACGTCCACTAAAACGTATTGGTCGTGATAGAAGTTCTATTTTAGTTGAACTGGTCGGGGAAACCTGATGTATTATAAACATTATAAAATAAAATGTCGGAGAAACCTGATGTATTATAAACATTATAAAATAAAATGAAGCAAAAATTAATATAAAGTATATTCAACTTACCCTCCACGTCATTGTTTGTCCGGACTGTCTGCCTGAATACGCTCCAATTGTCTGGCGTCCATAAACATCCCGCTATCCAGGTTCTTTTGACGTAGGTTGCCACCTCCAACAACTGACCTCCAACCTCCTCCGCATGTTCCAGCAAATGGTTAAATCCGTCACTGATGTGTTCAGATGGTAGATACGGGAGCGCCATCAGCTTTCGCAAGTACCGGAACTTGCCCCCCTTCTGCACGTAGGCTGTAAACAGACCTGCATTCTGGATTTTCCGAAACCCTCTCTGGCTCCAATGGAAGACACATCCTTTTAACACAACTCCTGTGAATGTCTCCCTGAGTGCCTGCCACGTCGCTGAAAGGTAGACATAAATAAATAAATAAATAAATAAAAAATTAGACATAAATACGGAGAACTGTACACAACTAAAATTCCATTGGTGAACTACAGGGTAACACTTTTCTATCGGTTGAATAGATTTAGAGCAATAAGGAATTGAAATTGGGTTGCATATTTTCTGGGACACCCTGTATATATTGACATGAAAATATCAACAAAGCGCCTTTGTATTACATTAGATTTCCAATACAGGAATTTAAAAATACTTACCAGCTTCAAAGTCCATCATAATCCACTCTACCAATGGATCACCAAGGTGTCCTCTGAGACTGTTCAGCACCTGTAAAAATACAAACAATTCTATTTTTTAATTCTAAACAGTTTTTGTCATAACAAACATACAAATCAGCATTTTGACAATCAAAGCAGCTGTGCGGGGTTTTCCACCACCATATAGTGATAGTTCTAGTTATTATTATTATGATTATGATTATTATTATTATTATTATTATTAATAATAATAATAAATTTATTAATTGTAAACAAGATCTTCATAAAGAACATACAACATCAACATTTTTCTTTATTATCATTATTATTATGAATGAATTAACGAGTACTGAATTAGATAAACATACATGTACATAATCTTCTTTTGACCTCCTGGACATCAATACATTGACAAGTGGAACCTGCTTAACGTCTTCTCCTGACTTGACGAAGGCATGAATTGATGACAGCTGGTAGAAGGGCTTCTTGACTATCTTGAACGTTCCGTCGATGAACCATCGTCTTGCCTTGCGTAGATGTCCCAGCTGTGTCTGCGTGGCAAAGATGAGGTGCCGTGCTCCATCTAGCGTCACATCATCAATGATGAAGTCCGGTTCAATGAAGTCTCTGTCCAGCTGAAATATATGTATAAATGATCACTGATAGCTGTTATTTTTTATACAATTTACATTCTTTATACAAATTGTTATATTTAAACTTATCTTAAGCATTGCGTATTTTACTTGTTTCCCATTTTTACAAATCTTGGTAACGGCTTTATCAGACGGCGCACGTCCGCAATTTTGCCTTCATATTCTATATAAATGTTAACCATTTTTTTATGCCCCCAAAGCTAGGCTTTGGCGGCATATAGTGATCGCACCGTGCGTGTGTGTGTGTGTGGGTGGGTGTGTGGGTGGGTGTGTGTGGGTGTGTGTGTGTGTGGGTGTGTGTACCTTTTGTCCGGAGTATATTTCCTTTGTCACATCAGCTACGGATACCAAATTTGGTGTGTGAGTTCATCTTGGGATGGGGGAGTGTCGCGTACCATTTTCATGTCACTGTGACCTTGACCTTGATTTTACAAAAAGCTTGTCCGGAGCATATCTCCTTTACCTTACCAGCTACAGATTCCAAATTTGGTGTGTGAGTTCATCTTGGGATGGCGGAGTGTCGCGTACCATTTCCAGGTCACTATGACCTTGACCTTGACCTTTGACCTTGATTTTAAAAAAAGCTTATGCCTTACCAGCTACAAAAAGCTTGTCCGGAGTATATCTCCTATACCTTACCAGCTAAGGATTCCAAATTTGGTGTCTGAGTTCAACTTGGGATGGAGGAGTGTCGAGTACCATTTTTAGATCACTGTGACCTTGACCATGACCTTTCACCGATTTTACAAAAAGCTTGTCCGGAGCATATCTCCTTTACCTTACCAGCTACAGATTCCAAATTTGGTGTGTGAGTTCATCTTGGGATGGCAGAGTGTCGCGTATCATTTCCAGGTCACTGTGACCTTGACCTTAACCTTGACCTTTGACCTCGATTTTAAAAACAGCTTATACCTTACTAGCTACAAAAAGCTTGTCCGGAGTATATCTCTTATTCCTTACCAGCTAAGGATTCCAAATTTGGTGTGTGAGTTCATCTTGGGATGGAGGAGTGTCGCGTACCATTTTCAGACCACTATGACCTTGACCATGACCTTTGACCGATTTTACAAAAAGCTTGTCCGGAGCATATCTCCTTTACCTTACCAGCTACAGATTCCAAATTTGGTGTGTGAGTTCATCTTGGGATGGCGGAGTGTCATGTTCCATTTCAGGTCACTATGTCCTTAACCTTGACCTTGACCTTTGACCTCGATTTTAAAAAAAAAGCTTATACCTTACCAGCTACAAAAAGCTTGTCCAGAGTATATCAACTATACCTTACCAGCTAAGGATTCCAAATTTGGTGTGTGAGTTCATCTTGGGATGGAGGAGTGTCGCGTACCATTTTCAGATCACTGTGACCTTGACCTTGACCTTTCACCGATTTTACAAAAAGCTTGTCCAGAGCATATCTCCTATACCTTACCAGATACGGATTCCAAATTTGGTGTGTGAGATCACCTTCAGATGGCGGAGTGTCGCGTACCATTTTCAGGTCACTGTGACCTCGACCTTGACCTCTGACCTCGATTTCACAAAAAGCTTGTCTGGAGCATATCTCCAATACCTTACCAGCTACGGATCCAAAATTTGGTATGTGAGTTCATCTTGGGATGATTGAGTGCTGCGTGTCATTTTCAGGTCACTGTGACCTTGACCTTTGACCTCGATTGAACAAAAAGCTTATACCTTTCCAGCCTTTCACCGATTTTACAAAAAGCTTGTCCAGAGCATATCTCCTATACCTTACCAGATACGGATTCCAAATTTGGTGTGTGAGATCACCTTCAGATGGCGGAGTGTCGCGTACCATTTTCAGGTCACTGTGACCTTGACCTTGACCTTTGACCTCGATTTTACAAAAAGCTTGTCTGGAGCATATCTCCAATACCTTACCAGCTACGGATCCAAACTTTGGTATGTGAGTTCATCTTGGGATGATGGAGTGTTGCGTGTCATTTTCAGGTCACTGTGACCTTGACCTTTGACCTCGATTTAACAAAAAGCTTATACCTTTCCAGCGGCAAAAAGCTTGTCCAGAGCATATCTCCTATACCTTACCAGATACAGATTCCAAATTTGGTGTGTGAGATTACCTTCAGATGACGGAGTGTCTCGTACCATTTTCAGGTCACTGTGACCTTGACCTTGACCTTTGACCTCGATTTTACAAAAAGCTTGTCCGGAGCATATCTCCCTATATCTTACCAGCTACGGATTCCAAATGTGTTATGCGAGTTCATCTTGGGATGGAGGAATTTCGCTTACCATTTTCAGGTCACTGTGACCTTGACCTTCGACCTCGATTTTACAAAAAAGGTTGTCCAGAGAATATCTCCTATAACCTTACCAGCTACGGATTCCAAATTTAATGTGTGAGTTTATCTAGGAATATAATCGTCAAAGGTTCTGTTTCTAATGTTAAGAACTGACTCCTGTGTCATTTTTAACAGCATCAAAATTTCATGTTACACCTGCACTACATTGTATTGTTTTTCCGCCAAAATGCATTAAGGTGTCAAACACTTTGGGGGCATTTGTCACCCGTGACGACTCTCTTGTTTATTATACATTAAAACGCTAATTAACTGCTACAAATATAATAAAGTATAATGAAATCTTTATACAGATCATTGGCAGGATATCTTACTTTTAATTCCCTGCTGAGGAAAATACATGTAGTAAACAAATAGTCAGGTTACCCGACTAATGATCTGAAATAATATATATTATTATATATATTATTTATATTTAAATGTTACCTCGAAATCATGATCGGTGGGCTCCTGAGGTCTGAACTTCTGTCGGTGTCTGTTGGCTGCCCTAGACAAGTTTTCTGGCTTCGGAAGCTGGGCATCGTCTGATGAAGTCATTCCACACATGACTGATTCAACTATCTCTCCTGCAGCCTGGAAGACATGATCACGCGCAACCTGCTTCACCTGGAAAAGAGTTAAAAATCCGTAATTTAATATTTATACAGTTATATAAATGTATATATTTGCAGACGTGTTGAACTAAATTGGTCTTGTATTGACTCGTCGCTTGAAATCTGATGATTAATAATGTGTATGCAATTTACTGAATACAATAATGTTAATCCTAAATATTGTAATAATGTTGTGACCTACCTTCACTGACATCTTCACCTTTTTTCCAGCGCTGGGATCAGGAGGATGACAATGACTGTGTAGACTGGATGTGAAGAGATCTCCAAACTCTCTCACGCTCGCCGGGCACTTGTGCTGTTTCCCACGTATACTGCATGTCCAATATGTCCGGTTCCCATGCACATTCTGGAATAAACATATAAAATACTGTTACATTATGAAACTCGAATACTCAATCAGTCAATTGCATCCGTAATTATTGCGTGCATTTAGAATGTTATATAAATCAAATAATCTGCCTGAGTGTCGTAGCCGAGTGTCGTAAATCGTGGAAATGCACTTGTCAGCTTTAGCATGTTTCATTTTCTATGGCATATTAAGGCTTACGTGAATCTTACATGAACACTCATGTCGCAGTGTTATTATAAGAAATCATTCTCACCCGAACAGTGTAGGTATAACCATGGCTGCTGATGGTTTCTTTCCTCCTCGCTTGCTGCCACCTTGTATCACCTCATACGTCTCGGGTATGTCTTCTGGCACGATGTCGTCGGGGGGAGGGTCTAGAAGAGGCTCGTCTGCCGGGGTTTCTGGACGGTTGAAATGTCGGTCAGCGATGTTGAATGATAGATCCTCTAAGACATTTTGCACCGTGCTGTCCTCTGGTACCGTGATGTCCACTGGAACCGTGATGTCATCTGAACATAAAGATATAAAAATATATAATAGAATCTGTTATAGAATTATTTTACTCTCAGTCTCCTTTAAGCATACATCAATACATGTACATTATAAAAAAATATAAAAAAAATGTGTAAATGGTATTTTTTCCTTTTCACAGCTTGCAGATGAAATGTATATGCTATCATGTATGATATATGATATATTGTATCCTCGTTGACTTATTTATGTCAATTTTTCAACATAATGGTTATGTACCTGTGTCAAGTGTGTCGTCTGCGTCATTTCTAACTACAGTTCTCGTACTGGTGATGATACTGGCGATCTGTCTGGTAGGCGCATCACTGGTGGGGGTGATGGCGGGTCTATCTCCACGACTTCATCAGGCTCCTCGTTAGTGGAACAGGTCTTACAATGCCACTCCATTTCCAGTTTCCCTGACTTCATTCTCTTATATTCTGCAGACGTCACCCCTGTTGAATCGCATAAATTAAAAACAAATATCATGTTTTTTTAAAAAAAAAATACTTTTGTACAAATGTTCTTTACGTTCTTTCTCTGTTCTAGAGGAAATGTGTTCAATCAATGGTATTAACGCATATATTATTATATCATAATACATATACCCTTGCATTTGTAATATACGAATATTATGTGTAATACTATGCAAAAAAGTAAGGTGTAGAGCAGGATGATTCCCCGACCTGCATACACCTATTACGAGGAAAATAAAATTATTGAACAAAAAATAAATAAATTGCAACATGCTCAAACAGTTTGGACCTATATCAGTATCCAAACTGTTAGAATGCTAGACCATGCATCATGACATTCCATCATACGTATGCCGGTGATAATTACATTATAATTGTGTGTTGTTTTAACAGTGTACATCAAATATTACAATTCGAGCATTACCAATCAGATGTTCACACCCGATCAACAATGCATAGCCAATCAACGCCCTTTGCACGTGCCGCTTATAAACAATACAATACAATACAAATAACTTTATTGCAAATAAAACATTATTACAATGTTTATAGCAAAAACATATAATACATTCATGAGAATGAGGTCAGACATGGAAAATAATAACAATACTATTTCCTGAAAGGTCTTTAAAATGGTAATAGGCAAATAGCAGGTTGCACAAAGTCTTAGGTGGTTTAAGTGAATACCATGAAGATCTAGATCTAGATCTGTGTCTAGATCTAGATCTACATCCACATTATTCAGAAATTCTCTCTTTATTAGCAAAATACAAAAACTTTGAAAGATTATTTAGTTCTATTTTTGATTTAGAATATAATAATGCTAGGTAGGCCATCTACAGAAATATCCCTTTAAAAACTTATTTCTAAGCTCTCTAAACCTTGGACACACCATCAGAAAGTGAAACTGTGTTCATGTTACAGGATTTACATAGCCGTTGCTCACGTGGATTGTTCGTATATCTCCCAGATTCAATAAAAAGCTTATGAGCAGACACCCGGAATCTTGATAAGGTAGTCATATATTTTCTATCGTGTATGCAGTCAATATACTTCTCGCGTTCGAAATTGTGTTTAAATAAACTATAGCTTTGTAATCGCGGAGAATTATTCATTTGTGAGTACCATGACTGTTTATAAAATATCAAAAGTAACGTTATCCAGGGATTGGTTATGCCATACGTATCCGAAACCATGCTCTTCTAATATAGTTTTTACATGTGAAGCCCAGTTTTTGTTTCTATATGTAACTTTGTTATCCGCGTCAAATTTTATGACACTGGATATTTTAAACGTTAATGATAAGCTGTCATGTAAAATAAGTTTCCTCCAATATTTCAAAATTGTTATTTTTCGAAATATATTTAGATGGACTCTACCCAGCTCCCCATACAAGGCTGATAAGTTTGTAGACTTACGTACTCCTAGGACGTACCTCAAAAATTTAATGTGTATCATTTCAATATCAGTGGCTCTATGCGTACCCCATATTTCTGAACAGAAATTCAGCACTGACCCAACTAACACATCAAATAAATGAATCTTTTTAGAGGTTGGCAGAGCAATTTGTTGGAAAATGGAAAACAAGTTATGCAACGAAAACGAGGCATGATCGGCGATTAGTTTTTGAGTTCGAGCCAAATTACCGTTCTTAAAGAAGTTAACACCGAGATATTTAAATGAGTAAACCAGTTCAATTTTTTGACCGTATATATAGAAATCAGCTGATGTGTTTCCACTATTTTCAAAAACCACAGCTTTCGTTTTGTTAACATTGATTTTCATACCCCATGCAGAGACCTATATTACGTGTTTACATATGTCTCTGCCCCATGTATTACAATAGTTTTCGACATCCGTAAGCATAGACTGTAGAGTTCTTTTGTGACGTAGCGAACAAAGCCATATCGTCCGCGTATAATATTAAAAACAGTTTGACGTCATCAATTGTTATGACATCATCTAGATCAGAATTAATGTTTTGTGTGACGTCATTTACGAAAAACATAAACAGAAGAGGCGAACTAGGGTCCCCCTGTTTCAATCCAATATCAGAAGATAGGAAGTCTGAGATATCCGATTTGTATCGCACGCATGACTTCACCACAGTATACATGGATCTTAGCGCCAAAACAAATTTACTGCTTACATTTTCATTTACTAACCTTTGCCATAAATACTGCCTGTCAATTTTATCGAAACACTGCTCATAATCAATAAAAACACAATAGAGCTTTTGCTTGGAGTTAAGCACTTTAGAGATGATTGCGTTTAATATAAAAACACAATCTGTAACGGATTTCCCTTTTTGGAAGCCAAATTGGTTGTTGGACAACTTATTATGTTCTTTTGTCCATTTAGTCAGTCGGTTAAGTAAAATTTGCGAATGTATTTTCGCTAATTAATATGTTGACGATTGTTATTCCGCGATAGTTCTTAGCAACATTTATATCACCTTTTTTGAACACCGGGGTAATGATTCCTTGTTCCCATGCCATGGGATATTCATGATCATTGAACATCTTGTTGTATAATTTAGTTAGAAAGGGCGAGATAATATCAAATGCCGATTTAAATACTTCAGCGGGAAGGTTGTCTAATCCAAGAGCTTTATTACTATTTTGCATGAAAACAGCGTCACGGATTTCTGTGTCTGATATTTCCAAATCTAAGGATTTATTATCTAGGTTTGAATTTTCAGAGATATGATGGTCAAGATGGCCTTGTTTGACGCCACCAAACATTTCTTGGAAATGCCTTAGTAACTCATCAATTGTTAAAGAGTCAGAGACGGAATGTTTGTTTTTATATGTCTTCTTTATAGTTTTCCAAAAATTGCGCGGTTCAGAAGATGCCAAATTGTTAATTCTACGGCCTTCCTGTATTCTATACCTACGACGCGCTTTCTTTTTAGTTTTATTATAACGAGTTCTCTCGCTGACAAAAATGTTACGATTCTCGTCGTTTTTAGGGTTTCGGCTTTTGCCGAAATCCTTATAAAATGGATTGCGACTCAAACTATGGCGGAAAACCCTATTGCACGAGCTCTACCTAGCGGGAATCACCCTAAGAGAATACGCGCATGTGCAGTGCTTGGCTTACAATCCGGTTCCGGAATCTTACAAAATATTTATAATGAAATATGGAAGGTGGATCCATTAGCAAACAGAGCAGACCCTGATCCTATGGGAGCGAGCTGTCTTATCTGGGTCGAATATGTTTGCAGAGGCATGAAAACAAGTTTATATGAGGGAAATTAAGGGTTAAATAGACTTCTTCTGTTCTTCACATCTGAAGCTACAGTGTAAAGGTTAGATCTACAGCACTGGTGTTCAGTAGTGCAGGGCAACTGTTACATCATGCTAAAATCTCTCGAGGTCATACGCTTAACTCTTTGCACGCTAGCGGCGAAACCGTGATTACCTATGCAAACAGTTTGGATCCAGATGAGAGGCCACATAATTCTGCGTCTCATCAGGATCCAAACTGTTTGTCATCTTGACCATATTTTTACATAAAATGAAAGAAAGTTTATTGAAGAATTGAAGCAGACGGCAATTGTTGCAAACGAAAAATCACCCAGCACTGTAAGGATTAAGCAAGCTGTAGAGATCTGTAATATCGTCTGCACAGGTTTGTCATCATTTGAATTTCTAAAAGATCAGTTTTAGGCATTTTGACCTAAGGCAAAATTGTCACAAGTTGTAAACAGTTTAGATTTTGGTCAAACAGTTACTTGGTATTAGATCTGAATCCAAACAGGGTGTCCCACTTTAAAAAGGAGAAAGGCAAACAAAATGAGACAAAGCACTTTCTTATCTTTTAATTTATATACATTTCATCATTTATTGATTTACGTGTCAGGCTTATAGTATGTTATAGTGTCTTATTATGGAAAGCCGTAGCTGTCTTATATGGGCAGTTTTCGTATTATCGAACCAACATGGTAATATATAGAATCATATTTTCAATATATGACTTCATTTTAGCAATATATGACACCAACTTACAATATATGTAACCAAACTATGTATATATGAAACCACTATAGTAGTGTATAGGTTCGAAATTACAATATATGAAACCAAACTACATATATATAGAACGAGAACACTAATATATAGAACCAAAATGCAGTATATAGATTCATAATGACATATATGGATCAGAAACTATGCTATATGGAACTAAAATGACAATGTATAGGTTCATACCGATATGCAATATATGATACGGGTTTATCAATAAATTTAACCAAAGTAGGTATATATCGATCCATCTTTCATTCTATTGAAGCAAAACAGCATTACATGATTTCATTTTGACCTTATATCATACGAAGAGTCCTTTATATGAATCCAATCGAAATATGTATTGAACCAACTGTCCTTATTTCAAACCAATTTAACAATATATTGGACCAGTATGCAATATATGATACGGATTTATCAATATATTAAACCAAAGTAGGTATATATGAATCCATCTGTCCTTATATTGAAGCAAAACAGCATTATATGATACCATTTTGACATTATATAAAACGAAGAATCCGTTATACGAAACCATTGATTTATTCCTCCTATAAAGAAATAGTTCCACTTTAAACAGTCAAGAATCTGCGACATATGAAATATTTTTATAGCCTAGCAGATGGTGACTTAAAACCTTTCCCTGATAGAAGCACGTTTAAGCGCATTTAATTTATTCATCCACTGAAGAAAATAGTTCATTTTTACAGTCATGAACATATAGCATAAGAATTATTTTCTTTATCCTAGTATATGGTAGTTTAAAACAGGCTGAAAGTAAAGCCTTGGGCGCATTCTGCTTTACTTTCAGCATGCTTTAAGTGGTCACATTTCGTCCTAACTAGAAACAGGTAATTGGGTAAAGGGTTAAAGCGAGATGAAAGTAAAGTAAAACGGACCTTTAAGAGCATTCTTCTTTATTTTCATCTTGCATTAAGTAGCCACCTGTCAAAAACCAGACACAGGCTATGAGGTAAATGGTTAGGGTCGATCCGGGTAAATACGGACAAGGGTATAAATACGGACAGTCTCTCAAAATTACTATTTATGACCTATATGTGCTTGGTATACTTTTTGTTTGAAAGGAAAAAAACGTTGAAAATAAATGTATTAATGAAGTTTTATGTTCTATAACAGCCGTATGTCTGAAATATTGAAAACTCTATGAAGGAAGCTGAATAAGCTTCACATTTAGAGCACCAACATTGTTGTTTACTTTAGAATTATCTTCTTCTTTACTTCAAAATTATTCTCCAGATGGTAAACAGTTTGGATCCTGATCAGACACCGGGTTATACACGGCGTCTGGTCAGGATCCAAACTTAACATTTAGCTGATAAACTTCCACTCGATCCATTGTTATATACAACGCCGTGTACTCGGTGAACCATAGCAAACGGCGACGTGGTAAATACTGCCTTCACTGTTTTATCGGTGTGTACCTCGATAAAAAAAATGCGAAAATGTAATTTGTCACTAAGTGGGTTTTGCGACTTTTTTGAAAGGCCTCTCGCGTGTTTTTTGTTACTTGTCAATAGTCACCAGAAACTCACCGATGACCCCCCCCCCCACCCAAAAAAAATTAAAAAAAAATTGTGATCGAAGTATGTTAAACTAGCCTAAAACTATCTATTTGAACCTTAAACCACTCCGAAAAACAAGAAAAACACGACCCGGAAAAAATTTCCTATCGGGTCTATATAATCTATTGAAAGGTATCTAACTACGACAGATCAGCTGCGGAAAATACAACAGTCATGTTTTTCAAAGTCTTACAGCAAAGCCAATTCAACACCGATTTTAATCATTTTGGTCTTGATCCGTTCCAAATTCCATATGCTAAGCGGCACAGTTAGTGCTTTCCTTAAATATTTCCCCGTCTTGTCGCTGCAAGACCGCGAATTTGAAAATACGCTAGAGCGAAACGATGTGACTCCCGCCAGGATGCATAGAAGTATATAGGGGGATCTGTATTCGTTAAACTTTTCAGCAAAAACGCGAATTATGCTGAAACACATTCGAAAAATATTCAACTTACCGCAGTTAAAACGGTGCTGGCTATTTGTAGTCTGCTATGAGACGCCAGTTTTCTTTCTCCTACTTTCGTTTTGAACGTAGGTGGCCAAATCGAATATCGAATAGTTTATGAGCCGGGTCACAGCAAAATGGTCGCATCCGTTCAAAAGGAAAGTTGGAGAAAGAAAACTGGCGCCTCGTAGCTGACTGGAAATAGTAAGCACCGTTTTAATTGCGGCGAGTTTAATGTTTTTAGATAGTGTTTAACCATAATTCGCGGTTTTGTTGAAAAGATTAACGAATACAGATCCCCCTATATACGTCTATGCATCCTGGCGGGAGTCACATCGTTTCGCTCTGGCGGTTTTTCAAATTCGCGGTCTTGCAGCGACAAGACGGAGCAATATTTAAGGAAAGCACTAATTGTGCCGCTTCGCATATGGAATTTGGAACGGATCAAGACCAAACTGATTGAAATCGGTGTTTAATTGGCTTTGCTGTAAGACTTTGAAAAACATGACTGTTGTATTTTCCGCCGCTGACCTGTCGTAGTTAGATACCTTTCAATACATATATAGACCCGATAGGAATTTTTTTCCGGGTCGTGATTTTCTCGTTTTTCGGAGTGGTTAAAATAGATAGTTTTAGGCCAGTTGAACATATATCTACTTCGATCACATTTTTTTTTTTGGGGGGGGGGGGTGTAATATATGTAGACGATGTCGATTTCTCATTAAGCTGTTTGTATTAGTCTCAATCGTCTAGGAGCTTGATTGGTAATTAAAGTATAAGGTAAAACACCTGTACGATACTGAACGAATAATAAATATAACCGAGCACATGGTTGTTGTTAAATATTACATGGTGTCAGAAGTACCTTATAACTACGAAAATATAAAACACAAAGTATAATCAGCTACGTCATTCGTGAGTACAATCATCGTACATCGACGGGATGGACGCATTAGGCTGTAGAGCGCCCCAGATGGAATGGGAATCGAGCGATCTTGAGGCAAGCTGGAAGCGGTTTATAAAACACGCGAACTTTGTGTTTAATGGGCCTCTGAAAAAGAAAACAGAGGAAGAAAAATGCGCATATCTGATGATATGGGTTGGTGATAAGGGTCGCACCATACATGATACTTGGACGATCACCGAGGAAGAAGCTAAGAAGCTGACAACATACATTGAGAACTTTGAAAAGTATGTCAAACCAAAAACGAACACATTGTACAATCGTTACAAGTTTCAAAGCAGAATCCAGAATCCTGAAGAGACATTTGATCAGTTTGTAAAAAAAGCAACAAAATAAGAGAGAAACTTATCTGTGAAGGATCAGAGCTCACGTTACAAAAAACTATTGACATTGCCAAGTCATATGAAATTGCTAAGGCGCAGTCATCAAAGATGAACCTTGAAGCAAGTGGCGAAAGTAGCATAAATGCAGTGAAAGCAGGAAGTAAACAAAAAACCACACATACAAAGTTCAAGAAACAGCACATAAACAAAGAATGTTCAAGATGTGGTAAATCACACGGAGCAAGTGAAAAGTGTTCAGCTATGGGTAAAGTTTGTAATAAGTGTCACAAACCAGACCATTTTGCAGTCAAATGCAGAACTAAAATAAGATATAAAGAAAGAAGACAATTTGACAGTAGAAGAGTGCATCAAGTGGCTGAGCTCGAATCGGATGATTCTACAGACTCAGAAGAGCTCTATATTGGCATGCTCATTGAACTCAGTGGTGAAAATTACAATGTAAATTCTCTGAGGGATGATTGGCTGGTCAATACTGAAATAAATGGCAAACAAGTAAGAATGCAGATTGATACTGGTGCAAAATGCAATGTCATGTCAAACGATACATTCAAAACCCTGAACGTGGAAGACCGCACCATTTCAAGATCTTCTGCAACTCTGAGATCCTACAGTGGACACACATTAGAGACACTTGGAAACATAGCATTACCAGTTAAAGTTAAAAGTCAAACCCACAATGTGAAATTCCACATAGTAAAGAACAATGCTGAAACTATTCTGGGTGCAGAAACATGTCAGAGTATAGGCCTAGTAAAAAGAACTGATGTTCACGCAGTGACAACCAAAGTCCCATTCGATATTATGGCGAAATTTCCTGAGATATTTAAAGGACTAGGCTGTATGCCTAGGGAACATCATATTACAATAGACAAAGAAGTGACGCCGACAGTACACCCTCCAAGGAAAGTGCCTGTTGCACTTAGAGAAAAAGTAATTGAAGAACTAAAAGCAATAGAAGAACAGGGTGTGATTGTCAAACAGAATGAACAGACTGATTGGGTCAATTCAATGGTTACTGTTGTGAAACCTAATGGAAAATTGAGAATATGCATAGACCCCAAGGACTTAAATAAAGCCATAAAACGAGAACATTATCCACTTAAAACCATTGAAGAGATTCTTCCAAGGATGCCAAATGCCAAAGTGTTTTCAAAGTTAGATGCGACTTCCGGATTTTGGCAGTGCAAAATAGACAAAGAAAGTCAAAAGTTGTGTACATTCAATACACCACAAGGCAGGTACAGCTTCACCAGGTTACCCTATGGTATACGGTCAGCCCCAGAGGTTTACCAGAGACAGGTATCTGAAATGCTGAATCATTTAGACAGTTGTGAAGCCATTGTTGATGATATTCTCGTGTGGGGAAAAGATATGGCAGATCATGACAAAAATCTAGACAGAGTACTGAAAAGAATTTCAGAGAACAATCTGAAGTTAAATAAAGACAAGTGTGAGTTTAGGAAAGAGAGATTGACATACGTAGGGCATACATTGTCATCAGAAGGACTGGAACCTGACTCAGAGAAGATAAGAGCTGTGAAAGACATGCCAAAGCCAGAGAATGCAAAAGAACTCATGACATTTCTGGGCTTCATCAACTACCTCGGAAAGTTTATTCCAAATCTTTCTGAGAAAAGTGCACCACTAAGACAATTGCTTGAAAAGAATGTAAGTTGGCACTGGGAACAGTCACAAGAAGAAGCATTTAAGGTGTTGAAAGAGGCAGTAGTATCAGCTCCGATCCTGAAATACTATGATCCAAAAGCGCCAGTTACACTCTCAGTGGATGCATCATCGAAAGGTATCGGTGCCGTACTGATGCAGGGTGATAAACCAGTTGCATATGGCTCCAGGGCTATGACAACCGCACAGCAGAATTATGCACAAATAGAAAAAGAGGCACTGGCAATATCGTACGGATGCACAAAGTTTCACCAATACATCTTTGGAAAACAAATACATGTAGAGACTGATCACAAACCTCTACAAGCAATATTTGGAAAACACCTCAGCCAAGCACCTGCAAGACTGCAAAGAATATTACTGTCATTACAAAAATATGATCTAGTAGTGAAGTACAAGCCAGGCATCCAAATGTACATATCTGATTGTTTGAGCAGAGCTTTTCTCAATGAGACAATGGAGGATCTAAACAGTGAACAGTTGATTGTGAATGGTTTCATACTTACCAATATCTGAAGAAAAACTCAGACAATTCCAAAGAGAAACTGCTAGTGATCCAGAACTCAGCAAGCTGAAAGAAACTGTCAGTAAAGGATGGCCAGCTGACAGAACAAAACTGGACGACAAAATTGTTCAGTACTGGAATTTCCGAGATGAGATTTCATCAGTAGACAATTTGCTCTTTAAGTCACACAAACTCATTGTGCCAAAGTCGCTTAGGTCAGAAATGCTCGACAGAATTCATGAAGCACATCTGGGAGTAGTGAAATGTAAAAGCAGAGCTCGTGAAACTCTGTTTTGGCCAGGAATAGCAACAGAAGTAGAAAACAAAGTTGCACAGTGTGAAATTTGTTCTCTAAACCGCAAGAGCAAACCAAAGGAACCAATGTTAAAAACAGAGATTTCCAACAGACCATGGGCAAAAGTCAGTACTGACTTGTTCCATTTCAAAGGAAAAGACTACTTACTGACTATAGACAGATTTAGTTCGTGGCCTGAGATAGCTAAGTTAGACAATCTGTCAAGTGAAAACACCATCATGTATCTGAAAAGTCAATTTTCAAGATATGGAATACCTGATGAGCTTTACAGTGACAATGGGCCACAATTTAAATCACATAGCTTTGAAAAATTCAAGAAAGACTATGGTTTCAAACAAGTAACAAGTTCGCCACTGTATGCTCAGTCAAACGGACTAGCGGAAAGAACCGTACAAACAGTAAAAAACATTTTGAAGAAAGCTGACGATCCATATAAAGCCATCATGGCCTACCGAGACACGCAAATTGAAGGCTTAGGCCAATCACCCGCACAAATGTTCCTGGGTAGAAGATTGAAGACCACCTTGCCGGTGACAACACCATTACTGAAAACATCAGCAAACAAAGTTGTCACAAAAAGAAAGAAGCTGCAAAACAAACAAAAAATGTATTATGATAAGCACTGTGCTAAGCCGCAAAAAACATTCAATAAAGGTGATAAAGTGATATTGAAGAGTACAAACAAATCCAAATGGGAACCAGGAACAATTATTGACAAACACCAGGCACCTAGATCCTTTCTAGTGAGAAACTACAACACCGGTGAAATTTGTCGTAGAAACCAGAAACACTTACAACAAACAAAAGCAAGGTTTCAACAACATCCGAGGGAAGATCAGTTGGAATCGTTCTGTTCTGCAACAACACATCAACAGAGTCATCATCAAGAGTTGTCAGATCAGAAACCTTTAGAACCAACTCCGCAAAATCAGCCAGTTGTAACAACACGATCTGGTCGACAAGTAACTATTCCATCAAAGTACAAAGATTTCCAACTTAATATTAAGTAACAAGTGACATGCACTTATACCTTAATAGAAAGTGTTAATTCAGTATACAAAGAGAGCTGCAGTGTTAAGAGGGCACAATAACCCCTCGCAGTCTCTTAATTTCATAGTTAGTTATACCGTAGTCTAGTCATCTTATACAGTAGTCTAGTCATCTTATGTTTTCTAGTCATCTTATGTTTTCTAGTCATTTTTGAACATTTACCATATTTTAATGTTTTCAAGAAAATCAGAAAATAGTACAGGAAGTTAACTACCGAAATGGACAATCAAAGAACTCTAGTAGAACATTTGAATATTTAGACATTCGTAAGAAAGGGAGATGTAATATATGTAGACGATGTCGATTTCTCATTAAGCTGTTTGTATTAGTCTCAATCGTCTAGGAGCTTGATTGGTAATTAAAGTATAAGGTAAAACACCTGTACGATACTGAACGAATAATAAATATAACCGAGCACATGGTTGTTGTTAAATATTACAGGGGGGTTCCATGGATGAGTCCAATCATGCGTCGGGCACCTTTGCATAAAGCTACAAAATGTGTTTACAATCAGTCAAGCCTGCCATTGGCTAATAGATAATTTGTCGCTTTACACATAGCTAACAGACTCCGCCCACTGTGATCTAGCACGTGGTCTCGGCTTACTCTAAGTGGTATATCTGTAGTGTCAATTAATGGTTGACTACTATCTAAATATTTATCAAAAATCAAAAAATCACAGCTATCACTGGAACGAGCGTTAAAATCTCCTGAAATAAAACCTTTACCCAACAATTCGTACTTTAAAATACCCTTTTCAATCTCGTCATAGAAATCAAAATTACCAGTTTTTACAATTTTAGAATCTAATGGGGGTATGTAAACGTGGCAAATATAAACATCTGTCTTAAAATCAAACAACTGACCTGATATTTGTATCCATACTATTCCTTTATCAACACTTTCAACTAGTGAATTGTATTTTGCGAATTTGGTTTTAAAATATACAGATATTCCACCACTGAAGCGTCCTCTGGTGTTTTGTTTAACTTTAGTTCCATATACATAAAACATGTTATATCCATTAATTTCCAAATTTAACGTTTCTTTCCTAGAATCCAAGTTTCATTTAAGAAAAACAGGTCAAATGTATCAATAAATTCAATGAAGTCACTGTCCATAATGCTTCGTTTAAGGCCGTTTATGTTCCAAAAGGCAATCTTAAGCGTTTCCCTCTCACGACCCCTCTACTTGGTGGCAGGTAGCTTACTTTGCCTGCTTGACTTTACTACTTTTCCATTTATGTTCCTCGCCCTCGACGAATAGTCTGGAACCAATGAATTTCACAGATTTTCCGGCCTTTTTCGCGTCATTCATCGCAGGGTAGAAAGGTTTTCTTGCGTCTCTTATGCGTTTAGGTAACTGAGCACCTATGCCGTAACCTAGCGTTTTTAACGCGGCGTTCCTGTCGAAGGCAGCCATTCGGATACGTTCCCGTTCTTTGGGGTAGTGAAACTTGACTACAATGGGGCGAACCTTTTTGCTATGATGTGGCCATATTCGATGTGCACGATCGATTGTTATATTGTCCGTAATGTCCAGATTGTCCGAAATGACTGATTTCACTAGTGTTTCGCAATCTTCAACATTGCCCTTTTCACATTCCGTTATTCCATAAAATAGTAGGTTATCCCTCATATCTCTCATTTCTAAGTCAGAAAATTTATCATCGAGAACCATTTTCTCCTCAAACAACTTTTTAGAGTTCTTCTCAAAATTATCACAGGACTCTCTTAATCTCCGATTTTGCTAGTTTGAGTTCATCACGGTGTCTGTCTGATTCCGTTGCCAGGAAACTACACGATTTCTCTGTTTCAGTCACTCTCAAGTCAATCATTTTCAAGTTTTCTTCCATATCGGTGACTTTCATATTAATTACATTCACAGTTTTCTCAATGTTTTCTACTGCGTTTAACTTTTCCTTAATATGTTTCATTTCTCCTAATATTTCACATGCCCATGGGGGTGGCTGTAACGGGTTACTATAACCGGGCGGAGTCGTGTTCATCAGTCCGACAAAACCTCCATGTTGGGGGTAGGGAGAAGGAGATGGAGAAAACGACATACCACAATATGTGTAATCCCCGTAATTAATCCGCTTGTTTAGTATTTGTGTAGTCCGAATCACGATTTACCTGTGCCATTTCACCTGTACTTTTGCATGTACTTTTACACGTGTCCAAAGGCGATATAACTTTCCGCTTATTTTTCTTCTTATTTCCTGCACTATTTTGGCTATTTGCTATTCCAGCCATAAATATGGAATTTTATGCATCGGATTAGAACAAAAACTCCAGAAAGCGCTCGATATTTCACGAAATAATGAACTTTTTATCAGAGCTCTCAAAATCCATGTCCGTCTCACAATCATACCACGTGATTATAAACACCAGGGCTAAAGGGTTAAAGAATTTTCATGTTTGATCAACCGTCTATGTCTGGGATAGTGCTTTGCTGATTGTTAATTGTAATATTTGATCAGGGTCTAAACAATCGACTATCAGAATCAACCCTGGAAGTAATTTAAATAATGCGCCCACTCAATGATAAAACGTGTTTCAACGCATTTGCAAACAGAGTAGACCCAGATCAAACGGCTCCTAGAGGAGCCGTCTAATCAGGGTCTGCTCTGTTCGCTAATAGATCTGTTTCTTTGCTTTCTAAAATGTCTACACTATTCCACCTTCCATGATTCGGCATAACTGTATTTTGTTAATGAATATTCAGTAGGTATTGAAATTTGGAATAAACACAGAACAGGGAAAGGGATAATTGGCAGGTTTCTCTTGTAAATATTTTCATTAAATTTTACAGGATCGATGCAGATGACAACCTCAAAGCTGGCGAATGGGGAATAGTTAAATCAGTCGATGTAATTCAACCTGATAAAAGTTAGTTAAAAAACCAGTCCCATCTGCACTAATTCTCATTCTCTATAATTATGTTTGCATATCACAAAAAGGAACAAAATTTCCATAAATGTCTTTCATTTCATATATACATGTTACTAACCTGGATCCAAACTGTTTGCAAATGTCAGACAAATCAATGTGATCAAAGTATTATGTTAACGAAATAATAATTAAATGCTTGACGAAAAGTTGCTAACCTGGATTCAAACTGTTTTTAAATGTCAGACAAATTAATGTGATCAAGGTATTAAGTTTACGAAATAATAATTAAATGCTTGACGAAAAGTTACTTACCTGTTTTGCAAACTCTGTGTTGCCATCCTTCGCAGCCGTCGAAGCATATAGCATGCATGCGCTCCGTAACCTTTCCAGTACAGCTGATGCAGTAGTAGTCCGACATTCTGACTGTTTGATGCCCATCTCCGATCCACACATTTTATATACATGCAGACTATAGAATTTATCATTTTTTTGCAAATTATCCTAATTAAAGTATATTAATATGCCGAAAAGGGCACATAAAAGTGATCACGCAAGAGTTTCACTAGCGATGCGGATTGATTAGGAAGGGGGATTAACCTTAATTACACAATCTTAAAGTGTTGATAACAGTTTGTGCCGCCGAACCAGTGTCGCTGATTGTTCAAAAATAAGATATTTATTTATTTATTTCAGTCTCATCTGCATACATACATTAACAACAAACATGTATAGATGACGATGTATACAGCCATTCTATAAATAATTATAAGAGACTATACATATCACAAATGAATACTTATTCACTCTCACTATATACAGTGACAATAAAACCAATTACAGGTCGCTAATCGTTGCAAAGATGCATAAAAATTGCTTAAAACAGTAAAGTAAAATTTGACCATGAAAACACAGCGCAAAAACGCATACCCCAAAAAAGGTTTTAAGAAATCTTGTAACCCCTCTGATCAGATCAGAAAGGCACTGATTAGCAACCGGTAACTGGATGGTCATAAAAGACTACATGGGGAATGGGCTAAGAGAATACTTGCATTATTTACATAAAAACGACGATCTTCGATTCAAAATCTTAAAGCAGGTTTTGGCACAGATTCTGACCATATGAGGTTCAGTAAACAGAAACTGTAACTTATTCTCATCACCTAATGAAGAGAAAGTACTTGATACCTGTGTTGCCTTTTCAAAAAGACCATCACGAATATCATGGTATAAAGGGCAGTGGAGGATAACGTGTAATTCTGACTCCACCTCGTCACAGAAAATACACTTTCTATCTTTTTCCGCCAGATGTCTAACTTTATAACAACAAATATCGGAGTCAAGCAGGGGGGACCCAAGCTCAAGTTTGCTCTTTTTATTTTTTTGTGAATGATATTCTGGATCTATAAATTCCAACATTGAAGGTATATTTACAATTGATGAATTACAGATTTTCATGCTGTTATTTGCAGACGATGCTGTGTTATTTGCTCATACGCCGGTCGCATTGCAATCAATGCTTATAGATTTACAAGTGTATTGCAATTTATGGGGTATTAAGATAAACACAAACAAAACCAAAACCATGATCTTTGAAAAGGGTAGAGGTACTACTCATGACTTTATTTTATGCGGTACCATATTAGAAACGGTAAAATCATTTAAATACTTGGGTATACATCTGTTCAAGAACGGTTCATGGAATAGAACTCAAAAACGCATTTCACAACATTCTTCATACGCCCTACACAATTTATTCATTGCTTTTAATCAAATCGATATGTACTTATCAGACAAATGTAAACTATTTGACAGTCTTGTGGGACCTATTTTGAACTATAATGCAGCAGTATGGGGCTTCCATGACTCAAAAAGTATCGAGCAAGTACATTGTAAATTTTTAAGAAAGATTCTCAATGTGAAGAAATCGAGCAATCTGGAATGCCTTTATGGTGAGACTGGTCGTTTTTCCCTCTAAACATTAGCAGAAAAATTTATAATGGTAAATTACTGGTTAAAACTTTTAAAAACCAATAATCCTCTTCTAAGTAGCGTTTAAAGAATGCTAGCAACAGATACAGACTTAAATAAACATTACAATAATGCGAACTGGGCTTATCATATAAAAACATTGTTAAGCAATATTGGTATGTCAGATGTATATTTACGCATATATGCCAGTTTACGCATATACTTTATTTTCTTCCCATGAAACAGCGCATTATAGATATATATAAACAGTCTTGGTATTCAAAGATTAATAATTCAAGTAAGCTTTCTACATATTGCTTATTCAAACATGACCTAACCGCAAAAAAATATCTGGAATGCATGAATGAAAATAAATATAAAATAGCACTTACAAAATTTAGGATTTCAGCTCATGATCTTGCAATAGAAACAGGTCGGTACACTAATATCGATCGAAAATTTCGAACTTGCTTATTTTGCAACATGGGAGTAGTAGAAAGTGAGTATCACTTTCTACTAGTGTGTCCGAAATATAGAGACATTAGACTGAAATATTTGTCTCCATACTTTTGCAGATGGCCAACTGTCAACAAATTTATTTCTCTCATGAGTTCAAGCTCAGAGCGCAAAGCTTATCTATCATGCTTTTAAATTAAGAGCCCAATCTCAATAATACATCTCCATGGAATTTTATATTGTTAGTATTATTAAAGCTCTTGCTGTGATTAAGTTTATTAATTAAGCTGATTAAGTTCTGACTAACAGTTCATTTACTTTAATTATTGCTGGTCTGTTAAATAGAATTATTATCTCTGCAACATGTACAAACTTGTTGTCAAAATTGACATGACAGAGCAAATACTTCCAGTTTTTATTCTTCTGGAAGATACTAGGAATTTGTGTGTTTACTACTCTGTTTATTAAGGCTATAAATATGTATGTATTTTATGCCGAATAAACAATATGTTATGTTATGTTATGATTGCATGGTTTGTAGGTGTGAAAAAGCAATTTGACTAACACTTGTAATTTGTTCACACTTATAAAGTAATTGATATTTGTTGCTTTACAGATCTTGCTTGTCAAAACTTTCAAACATTTTAATCAACAAATCGGTATCAAAATTCATCTTTAAACTTTGTATATTACAAATTTTAAGTGCTGTCCTATCATTTCCAATCTCGGTAGTTCCGCATATGCAAAAATCTGTTTGTTGTTCGAGAATTACTCATAGCGCTATATATTATGGGGATCAGTTATTTTTCTGGTTAAGCGGTTTCTTAATTCACCAAAATAACTTAGATAATTCACACAGATTTATTGAAATACTTTTCATATATATCAGGTAATATATCCTTTTTGACGAAACGTCAAATGTTTGAAATGCGGAATCAAAACCCTTCAATATGAAATATTTCCTTTTTTTAAATTAAAGACAGATAGTGTTTCAGCTAGGCTAGAAAAATAAAAATATTTTATACAAAAATTTAAACCAACCCTCAATGCAATTAATTTTTAATTCAAACATTTGTCTGACAGAGTTACCAGCCTTACAGGAAGTAGGGACGTCGACGTCATGACAACAAAGTCATGACGTCATAATATTGCGCCTGATGATCTGATGAAACGCGTCGCGTATTTTTAAGTTGTTAATTAAAGATTTAAAGCCATATAACATTTAGTCTTTTTTAATATATATAACTATATATATATATAACACTCGCGAGTGGCCACAAAACTGCTGATGTGCTCATCACGGTGTATATTCGTTGGCTGGGTCGACCTTATATAAATAAGTGCTGGTCCTGCGCTGGGTAACACAGCGCGTCCTCTGCCACCGGAACCTCTGGCTGCCACGCCCAGCTGTCTGTCTGAAATCCTGCCGGGATCGCCAATTGCAACCAGGGGTTGATAACGAAGAATAATAACACGTCTGCCGGTTCCAATAAATTTATATTCAGAACAAAACAGCCTGAAACAATATGAACACTTATAAATATCACAGACTAAAGGTTTCAAACAATTCAGATTTCCGATTTTTCGTTACTCGCGGTCTAAATATACCAAATAATTAACAATGGAATTAAAATAGTTTTCTAGATAAATACAAATAACTTACCTGACTATGGCACGCTAAATGAACTTGTAATATTATAAATAGAATAAAGTTGCTGTGAGCAGCAATTCTAAATATCCTAATAGAGATTTACTGTCAAGGTGCTTACACCTTGACTATATGACGAAGAGTGCCGGGTTAGTATAATTATCTAGTGACGAAGCTGTTTAAGCGGGAAGAAGGGTGGATGGGAAGGTTCTATAATTAGGTGCTCGTGCAAAGTGACCACTCGCTCATCAAACCAGTTATACAACTCATTCATTCATCAAGATTTTATTCATATCAAACCAGAAGGTCACAGACCCATGTGGCAACATTCACATAATGATATGACGGACAAAGCAATACTCACACATGCAAATAAATCAAGAAACATTCAAATCTCTGTTATTCTTTACAAAAACCATTATATATTAAGTCGTATAATTTTGGTTGCACTTAATGATGTACAAAGTGACTACATCTTTTACATGCACACGTAGTTTCAGAGAAGTGTCTTGAATCATCAAGCATACTATGGAATGTACGGCGAATACACGTAAACCGGATATGACGTACTATGGCAAAATAGCACGATAACATCCATATAAAATGAAACGTGGTCAACACTAACATAAAAGTAAAAACACCGTACATAGAAGATCAAGGTAACGCTCAATGCAGAGTAACTGTCAATCTCCACATGATTCTTTCAACAAATGTATTTAGGAAGGGGAACAAAATCAGACACTCATGTAAACACACAAACACATATCTCGTACTCCTACTACTCCTTGCATCAAATGACATACATCCAAATCCTGGACCTAAAAATAATAGCACTGTATACCTGTGTGGCACATGTGACCTACCTGTCACTTGGGACCACAAAGCAATTGTCTGTGATACGTGCAACCAGTGGTATCACACAAACTGCCAAGACGTACATAGCGGGGCATATAGCAACTTTTTTTTTTGCTAATAAATATGCTCATTTATTCTGATTTATCACGTGATTATTCTTGACAAATTCATTTCCTTAAAAGATAAGTAGGTATGTGTCACACAAAACACTTGCAGATATTGCAAGACGCAATCAAAGACAGAACTTCTTGTGCTTAATAATACGAGAAATTCTGTAAACAGTGTTTTGCAGACAATTCATGACAGACTGTTACATAATTGCTTTTCAGAAATACATAGAAATATAAAAAGTATATAAAAAGTTGAATTTTGGATTCCAATTTGCTGAAGCTCCATTGTGGAATGCACCAGACAGACGCATACATTTTTGGATGAGTGAGTGAGTGAATGAGTTTAGAAAGAAGAAATTAGTGATTAGAATGTTACAAATTTGCATACTTGTTTATACACCAGCATTGCTTACAACCAGACAGAAACAGTTTGATACTTAAATATAAAATGGCTTACGTTTATCAGAAAAAGGATGATCTTGTGAAAAATTCGTAACCATGAGCTTTTATGGAATTTTCAGTTGAACTTACCTATGACGCTTTAGATTATCAGTAAAATATACTTGTCTATATCTCGGAGACTTAATGCAAAAATGTTGTAACTACATCCTATGTGGAGACGGTTTAATCCTGATAGTCGATGTATCATCAGGAATCAAAACTTTTTGATGCCATGGTCGTGAGTTTGGAAAGAAACGAATAATTTCACGTGCTTGCAAAACAACATAGAACATTTACAGAGATCCAGACAAGATGCGTAAATTAAAACATTTTCAAAAATAACTTCTTAATTTCTCCAGGAAACCCTATGTTATGACAACGTTTTAGAAGCGTCTCAAAGAGGCGATTCTGAAAAGTGGTTATAACATATAGTGTAGCAAATAGCCCCCGGTTTGGAACACCCAACCGGTCTATGAAATATAACAAGCAATGCTATATATCAAAATGTTTGCCAGGGTCTATAGTATATGAAATTGAAATTCATTTTGACTGAAGTGGTTGGAGTTGGCAGAAATCCAAGATGGCCGCCAAGATGGCCGCCAAAATTGAGAAAAAACAAACATATAATATTTTGTCTTAAGTTTTATCTATTATTGTACCTACTGAATCCAAACCTGTTTTATTTTGACTAATAATAAATAAATATCTTTAAAATAACAAACTTGTTGTGAAGTTCATAGAGGTTAGGCCTAAATATAAGGTCAAAGGTCAACATTCATACAAATTTGACCTCTGACAAATATTTTTGTTCCCTACATTCTAAGTATGAAATATTTTAACACACAGTGTGCATAATCTATGAAATGATATATGCTTTGTTAACTTCCAGAACTGTTGAATTAGTTATACAATATTTGTTGTTGCCATGGAGATATTAAAGATGGCTGCTAAAATTAAGAAAAAAGACAAAATATCATTATTTGCTTAATAAATCTGTTATTGTTGTACCTACTGGCACCGAATCTGTTTTGCTTTATCTAATCATTGAATATCCTTGACTTGAATTACATTTAATTTGTAAGAGATGAAAGTGTAGTTAAAGGTCAAAGATCAAACCGTGTCTAAATGTGACATCTGACAAATGTTCTTGTTTCCAATTAATCCAAGTATGATATATTTGGAAACAAATTGGTACATCAATAAATTTAATATCACTTCCCAGTAAATGTAGATCTAGTACAGACATATAATATATTGACACAGTTTCTTATTCTTCATACGATTATCTTTCAATATGCGACGTGTCACGGCATATATGTACAATGGCGCTCCAGATCAGTCGGCGCATTCGAAGAGTCTGACCATAGCGCTAGAGTGTCCATTATTCTGTACAATATGGCAACATTTATTTAAAAAGTATAGTTATCAGGTCAGACTGTGCAGACAGACAAACAACTCTAACAAAAACAATGTGTAAAGGGAAGTAACTCAAAATGTTGCTACCATAGTAATGGACTTGATGAATGATACTTCCCCTCATTATGCGCTTTCCACACCACATTTTTCAACAACAAAAATGATAACAGCTAA
This sequence comes from Azorinus chamasolen, assembly GCA_963576725.1. Classification (NCBI taxonomy): domain Eukaryota; kingdom Metazoa; phylum Mollusca; class Bivalvia; order Cardiida; family Solecurtidae; genus Azorinus; species Azorinus chamasolen. The sequence goes on from OY755249.1 coordinate 58,155,444, forward strand.
TAACTTAATATTGATACCAGAGTTATAGCTCTTGTGCATGACACTTCCTTTCATCATGCTCTTTCCATGTATGAAATGTCATTCCTATAGCAATCAGTAGCACAGGAGTTATTTATCGGACAAAAAAATGTAACAAAGGGCAATAACTCCAAATGTATTGAAGCCAGAGTTGTGGCTCTAATACATGACACTTTCTCCCATCATGCTCTTTTCATGTATGAAGTTTCAATCCAATGGCATGAGCCGTATAGGAGTTAACAAAGGTGGTAAAGTGTACAAGGCGCAATAACACATGATACTTCCTCTCATTATTCTCTTTCTATATATATAGTTTCAACCAACTGGCATTAAGCATATATAAGTTATCGTTCGGACAAGAACGTGTGATGGACAGACAGACAGACAGATGGACAGACAACTAATAGGGTTTGTTGGAGAAATGATGATTGTTTTATATTTTTTTCATTTATTCAATATAATGTATTATATACATATATCAAAATAACAACAACAACAACAACAAAATAATCGTCAAACTATGGATTTCCGTATTTTTAAATAGAAAGTGTGTTACATCAGTATATTATACTTTGCAACATTTTGTTAAATTTTGCAACGAACGTATTATTTGTGTTTTTATAGTTCAGTAATTCAAGTAATGTTTTAAATTCATAGAGAAAAACTTTAACAAGAGATGTTTGTAAAACATGTATACCCCCAGACCCCCTGACCTTTGATCTAGTGACCTCAACTATAGAGGTCATCTAGCGGTCATGACTAATCACCACAGCAACTTTGAAAATCCTAAGCCAAACCACTGATCATTTATTGATTTGAAAACATTTCACAAGTTAAGGTCATGGTGACCTTGACCTTTGACCTAGTGACCTCAACAACTATAGGGGTCATCTAGTGGTCATGACCAACTACCACAGCAAGTTTGAAGATCCCGAACCAAACCATTGAGCAGTTATTAATTGGAAACTATTTCATCAGTTAAGGTCATGATGACCTTGACCTTTGACCTAGTGACCTCAAAATCAATAGGGGTCATCTAGTTGGCATGACCAACCACCACAGCAAGTTTGAAGATCCTAAGCCAAACCCTTGAGCAGTTATTGATTGGAAACAATTTCACCAGTTAAGGTCATGGTGACCTTGACCTTTGACCTAGTGACCTCAAAAACAATAGGGGTTATCTATTGGTCATGACCAACTACCACAGCAAGTTTGAAGATCCTAAGCAAAACCCTTGAGCAGTTATTGATCGGAAACTATTTCACCAGTTAAGGTCATGGTGACCTTGACCTTTGACCTAGTGACCTAAAACACGACAGGGCTCATCTAATTGTCATGACCAACCACCGAAGCAAATTTGAAGATCATAAGCCAAACCCTTGAGCAGTTATTGATCAGAAACCATTTAATAAATTTAAGGTCATGGTGACCTTGACCTTTGACCTAGTGACCTCAAAAACAATAGGGGTCATCCAGTTGTCATGACCAACTACCACAGCAAGTTTGAAGATTCTAAGCCAAACCCTTGAGCAGTTATTGATCGGAAACCATTTAACCAGTTAAGAGCATTGTGACCTTGACCTTAGACCTAGTGACCTAAAAAACAATAGGGATCATCTAGTGGTCATTACCAACCACCACAGCAAATTTGAAGATCCTAAGCCAAACCCTTGAGCAGTTATTGATCGGAAACCATTTCACCAGTTATGGTCATGTGACCTTGACCTTTGACCTAGTGACCTAAAAAACAATAGGACTCATCTATTTGTCATGACCAACCACCTAAGCAAATTAGAAGATCCTAAGTCAAACCCTTGAGCAGTTATTGATCAGAAACCATTTTACCAGTTCAGGTCATGGTGACCTTGACCTTTGACCTAGTGACCTCAAAAACAATAGGGGTCATCCAGTGGTCATGAGCAACCACCACAGCAAGTTTGAAGATTCTAAGCTAAACCGTTGAGCAGTTATTGATCGGAAACCATTTAAACAGTTAAGGTCATGGTGACCTTGACCTTTGACCTAGTGACCTCAAAATCATTAGGGGTCATCTAGTGGGTCATGACCAACCACCACAGCAAGTTTGAAGAAACCAAGCCAAACCCTAAAGCAGTTATTGATCGGAAACTATTTTACCATTTTAGGTCATGTGACCTTGACCTTTGACCTAGTGACCTAAAAAACAATAGGGGTCATCGAGTTGTCATGACCAACTACCACAGCAAGTTTGAAGATTCTAAGCCAAACCCTTGAGCAGTTATTGATCGGAAACCATTTAACCAGTTAAGAGCATTGTGACCTTGACCTTTGACATAGTGACCTAAAAAACAATAGGGATCATCTAGTGGTCATGAGCAACCACCACAGCAAGTTTGAAGATTCTAAGCTAAACCGTTGAGCAGTTATTGATCGGAAACCATTTAAACAGTTAAGGTCATGGTGACCTTGACCTTTGACCTAGTGACCTCAAAATCATTAGGGGTCATCTAGTGGTCATGACCAACCACCACAGCAAGTTTGAAGAAACCAAGCCAAACCCTAAAGCAGTTATTGATCGGAAACTATTTTACCATTTTAGGTCATGGTGACCTTGACCTTTGACCTAGTGACCTCAAAAACAATAGGGGTCATCTACTTGTCATGACCAACCACCACAGCAAGTTTAAAGATTCTAGGCCAAGTCGTTTATTAGTTATCATTCGGAAACCATCGATCTACCGACCGACCGACCGACCGACAGACCGACCGACCGACATGTGCAAAGCAATATACCCCCATTTTTTCAAAAGGGGGGTATAAAAATGTCACATCCAGTTGTTGCTGAGAAAATAAGATTTATATATGCTAAAGCCTACTAGGGTGAGTAGTACATTAACATGAAAATAATCGGCATTTGTAATCTTGTATCCGAAAAGTAGTGTTTTCAAGTTCTTTAAATCGGCCTTAATACCACAGTGTTTAAAAAGAAAGAGAATTTTCCCCCCAAAAGGATTGTAAATCAGAGCATGTTATAAATGTGTGCTCATAGTCTTCATTTTCATTGCATTTCAAACAGTTCGGTGAGTTTTCCATTTTCCACTTATATCTTATTTCTCTTGTTGGGAATATTTTATTGATTGTTCTATATTTATATTGTTTAAGTCTATTGTCATATATTTTGTTAAAATAAAATACTTATCCGTCCATGGCAGAATGCAACCGAATTTTTCGCACCAATAGCGGTGCATGATAGGTTTCTGAAATTGCCTAACTAGTACACATTGGTATATATTTTTATTGTTACATTCATATAAGGATCGGTTGTCTACAGCTAGGGTCAGTGACGTTTTCACTCTCGTTTTGTATGAGTTTTCCGTTTTTAGCAAATATTTCCATTTTTTAGGTATTGCTTGTATTAATGTTTTATATTCTATTATCCAATTTCTTTTATCTTCTAACTTCGTTAAAATGTGTGTATGGTCTATCATTCCTGTGTCGTTGATTATATCATTTACAAATATTATACCTGCATTTATCCAATTGTTAAAAAGTAGACATTTATTTCTTGATTTAATAAATTTGTTACCCCATATGATTTGATTTCTAACATTTGCAAATGTTGAGACTTCATGTTGCTTATTGCATTTGGTACTTATCCAAATTTCTAATACATCTTTGTAAAATGCTGAAAGGTGTGTTGTGTCTAACCTTTTTAAACTGTCTATGTTCATGTAGAATATTAAAAAAAATGTTCTATAGGCCTGGAATAGGTATCTAGGAATTGCCTTCCAGTTTGCATCTGTATCATCTGTTAAAGCCTTGACCATCTGTATCATCTGTTAAAGACCTTGACCTTTGACCTAGTGACCTCAAAAACAATAGGGGTCATCTACTTGTCATGACCAACCACCACAGCAAGTTTAAAGATTCTAGGCCAAGTCGTATATTAGTTATCATTCGGAAACCATCGATCTACTGACCGACCGACCGACCGACAGACCGACCGACCGACCGACATGTGCAAAGCAATATACCCCCATTTTTTCAAAAGGGGGGTATAAAAATGTCACATCCAGTTGTTGCTGAGAAAATAAGATTTATATATGCTAAAGCCTACTAGGGTGAGTAGTACATTAACATGAAAATAATCGGCATTTGTAATCTTGTATCCGAAAAGTAGTGTTTTCAAGTTCTTTAAATCGGCCTTAATACCACAGTGTTTAAAAAGAAAGAGAATTTTCCCCCCAAAAGGATTGTAAATCAGAGCATGTTATAAATGTGTGCTCATAGTCTTCATTTTCATTGCATTTCAAACAGTTCGGTGAGTTTTCCATTTTCCACTTATATCTTATTTCTCTTGTTGGGAATATTTTATTGATTGTTCTATATTTATATTGTTTAAGTCTATTGTCATATATTTTGTTAAAATAAAATACTTATCCGTCCATGGCAGAATGCAACCGAATTTTTCGCACCAATAGCGGTGCATGATAGGTTTCTGAAATTGCCTAACTAGTACACATTGGTATATATTTTTATTGTTACATTCATATAAGGATCGGTTGTCTACAGCTAGGGTCAGTGACGTTTTCACTCTCGTTTTGTATGAGTTTTCCGTTTTTAGCAAATATTTCCATTTTTTAGGTATTGCTTGTATTAATGTTTTATATTCTATTATCCAATTTCTTTTATCTTCTAACTTCGTTAAAATGTGTGTATGGTCTATCATTCCTGTGTCGTTGATTATATCATTTACAAATATTATACCTGCATTTATCCAATTGTTAAAAAGTAGACATTTATTTCTTGATTTAATAAATTTGTTACCCCATATGATTTGATTTCTAACATTTGCAAATGTTGAGACTTCATGTTGCTTATTGCATTTGGTACTTATCCAAATTTCTAATACATCTTTGTAAAATGCTGAAAGGTGTGTTGTGTCTAACCTTTTTAAACTGTCTATGTTCATGTAGAATATTAAAAAAAATGTTCTATAGGCCTGGAATAGGTATCTAGGAATTGCCTTCCAGTTTGCATCTGTATCATCTGTTAAAGCCTTGACCATCTGTATCATCTGTTAAAGACCTTGACCTTTGACCTAGTGACCTCAAAAACAATAGGGGTCATCTACTTGTCATGACCAACCACCACAGCAAGTTTAAAGATTCTAGGCCAAGTCGTATATTAGTTATCATTCGGAAACCATCGATCTACCGACCGACCGACCGACCGACAGACCGACCGACCGACCGACATGTGCAAAGCAATATACCCCCATTTTTTCAAAAGGGGGGTATAAAAATGTCACATCCAGTTGTTGCTGAGAAAATAAGATTTATATATGCTAAAGCCTACTAGGGTGAGTAGTACATTAACATGAAAATAATCGGCATTTGTAATCTTGTATCCGAAAAGTAGTGTTTTCAAGTTCTTTAAATCGGCCTTAATACCACAGTGTTTAAAAAGAAAGAGAATTTTCCCCCCAAAAGGATTGTAAATCAGAGCATGTTATAAATGTGTGCTCATAGTCTTCATTTTCATTGCATTTCAAACAGTTCGGTGAGTTTTCCATTTTCCACTTATATCTTATTTCTCTTGTTGGGAATATTTTATTGATTGTTCTATATTTATATTGTTTAAGTCTATTGTCATATATTTTGTTAAAATAAAATACTTATCCGTCCATGGCAGAATGCAACCGAATTTTTCGCACCAATAGCGGTGCATGATAGGTTTCTGAAATTGCCTAACTAGTACACATTGGTATATATTTTTATTGTTACATTCATATAAGGATCGGTTGTCTACAGCTAGGGTCAGTGACGTTTTCACTCTCGTTTTGTATGAGTTTTCCGTTTTTAGCAAATATTTCCATTTTTTAGGTATTGCTTGTATTAATGTTTTATATTCTATTATCCAATTTCTTTTATCTTCTAACTTCGTTAAAATGTGTGTATGGTCTATCATTCCTGTGTCGTTGATTATATCATTTACAAATATTATACCTGCATTTATCCAATTGTTAAAAAGTAGACATTTATTTCTTGATTTAATAAATTTGTTACCCCATATGATTTGATTTCTAACATTTGCAAATGTTGAGACTTCATGTTGCTTATTGCATTTGGTACTTATCCAAATTTCTAATACATCTTTGTAAAATGCTGAAAGGTGTGTTGTGTCTAACCTTTTTAAACTGTCTATGTTCATGTAGAATATTAAAAAAAATGTTCTATAGGCCTGGAATAGGTATCTAGGAATTGCCTTCCAGTTTGCATCTGTATCATCTGTTAAAGCCTTTACCCATTTTATTTTTAATGATTTGATGTGTGATTCTAAATCTAACATTTCGAGTCCTCCTTTTAATTTGTTTCCTATCAGAGTTTTTCGTTTCATCTTTTCTCTTTTTCCATTCCACAGGAAATTGTAAAACATGTTATTTAATCTACTTACCGTGTTTTTGTGTACAGTTAGTGAGTGAAACAAGTATGTGAACATAGGAACAAGTAATGTTTTAATAATTTGGATTTTGCCGTAAAACGTTAGTTTGCGTTTTTTCCAATTTTGTATTATTTTGTGACATTTGCTGATTTTATTTTCCCAGTTAAGTTCTGAACAAAGTTCTTTATTGTTGTGGAAGTAGATGCCTAAAGCTTTAATCGGGCGTTGTGGCCACGCTATATCTCCTACCGAGTCCGTACAGTACATTTTGCTTCCTATCCACATCCCTTCTGTTTTGTTTCTATTAAGTTTTAACCCCGAAAATGTTCCGAATGTTTTAACTATTTCTAACGCGAGTGTAATGTCGCTTTCAGTTCTTAAAAATAGCGTTTTATCATCAGCTAATTGCGTAATTGTTAGGTTATATGTTTTATTTAAAGTATTTACTTCTATACCAGTCAATTTTCAGAATTTCTGATGTTAGCCGCCATAACTTCAGCTGCTAAAATATATAAAAGAGAGGATATGGGACAGCCTTGCCTGATCCCGCGTGTGAGTTTGAATATTTGTGATCTAAACCCATTGTTGAAAATGCATGCTTTGCAGTCTGTATACAGGATTTTTATCCAGGAAATAAAGCCGTCTTTAGAACCAAACTTTTTTAACACATCAAAGAGAAAATTCCATTCAATAGTATCAAAGGCTTTACGAAAATCTAAAAATAATATAGCTCCTTCTATCTGTAAATTTTCTGCATAATCAATTACGTCCTGGATTTGTCTCAAGTTGTATCCAATATATCTGTTTTTAATATAGCCTTGTTGATCTAGATGCATTTGGTACTTATCCAAATTTTGTGTATTATGGTTTTTAGTCTATTTGCCAGTGCCCTTGCTGCTATTTTATAATCAACATTTAAGAGGGAGATTGGTCTCCAGTTTTCTAAATCAGACGGGTCACCTTTTTATATACCAATGCTAACGAGCTTATTTTTTGTGAATTTGCCAGTTCATTGTCTAAGTAAGATTCGTTGAACGTTTTAGTTATGATATTTTCAATTTTGTGCCAAAAACATTTATAAAAATCCGAAGTAAGGCCATCTAAACCCGGGCTTTTGTTTGATTTCATTTCTTGTACAGCCTCTCTTAATTCCCTGCAGCTGAACAGGCCTTCGCAAACTTCTGCATCTGATTCTTTCAATTTGGTGAATGTCGTGTTGCTAAGATAAGTGTGTATTTCATTTGAGTCTATATTGTTTGTCTTATATAACGTTGAATAAAAATTTACTTCTTCGTTCAATATTGTATCTCTATCAAATGTTTTTTCTCCATTAATACTTGAAGATGAAAGTGATTTTCTTGATTGTCTAGCATTCTCAAGATTTAAAAAATATTTCGTATTTTTTTCTCCTTTTTCGATGTAATTTACTCTAGCTCTTATCTGTGCACCTCTAGCCTTCAAATCATAGAGCGTCTATATTTCATTTTCTACTTCGTTTATGTCATTCTTAATATTATTGCTCGGATCTTGTTTAGATAGTAATGTTGTTAATTGTTCTTCTAGAATGCTTATTATGTCTCCCCCCATATTTATATGGGGGAGACATATTGTTTTCGTGAGAGTTGTCTGCCTGTCTGTCTGTCCGTCTGTCTGTCTGTCCGTCACACTTTTTGTCCGGACGATAACTTCAATATGCCTGATGCCAGTTGATTGAAACTTCATATATGGAAAGAGAATAATGAGAGGAAGTGTCATGCACACGGTCCATAACTCTGGTTTCACTAATATAGGAGTTATTGCCCCTTGTAAATAAATCACACTTTTTTTGTCCGGACGATAACTCCTATATGGCTCATGCCATTGGATTGAAACTTCATATATGGAAAGATCATGACAAGAGGAAGTGTCATGCACAAGGTCCATAACTCTGGCTTCACTAATATTGGAGTTATTGCCCTTTGTAAAAAATATCACAATTTTTTTGTCCGGACAATAACTTCAATATGCCTGATGCCAGTTGATTGAAACTTCATATATGGAAAGAGCATAATGAGAGGAAGTGTCATGCAGAAGGTACATAACTCTGGCTTCACTAATATAGGAGTTATTGCCCTTTGTAAAAAAGTCTTACTTTTTTGTCCGGACGATAACTTCTATATGGCTCATGCCATTGGATTGAAACTTCATATATGGAAAGATCATAACGAGAGGAAGTGTCATGCACAAGGTCCATAACTCTGGCTTCACTAATATTGGAGTTATTGCCCTTTGTAAAAAAATCACAATTTTTTTGTCCGGATGATTACTCCTATGTGACACATGCAATTGGAGTGAAACTTCAAACATGGAACGATCATGATAAGAGACAGTGTCATGCATAAAATCCTTAACTCGAGCTTCAATAAATTTAGAGTTATTGCCCCTTGTACATTTGTTTAATTCTTTCGTGTCCGGACGATAACTCCTACATGACTCTTGCCATTGTATTGAAACTTCATACATGGAAAGAGCATGATGAAAGAAAGTGTCATGAACAAGGGCCATAATTCTGGCTTCAATACTTTTGGAGTTATTGCCCTTTGTTACATTTTTGGCCGATCAATAACTCCTGTTCGACTGATGCTATTGGAATGACATTTTATTTTTTGAAAGAGCATGATGAAAGTAAGTGTCATGCACAAGAGCCATAAATCTGGTATCAGTATTTTTGGAGTTATTAGCTGTTATCATTTTCTTCTTGAAAAATGTAGTGTGGAAAGTGCATAATGAGGGGAAGTATCATTCATCAAGACCATAACATTTTTAGTGATTTCCCTTTACATATTGTTTTTATTAGAGGGGAGACATCTGTTTTTGTGACAAAAACCTCTAGTTTTTTCTTTTCTTTTTCTTGATTGACGTTTTGCATATTTGATTGTTATATCTTTAATATCTATCTTTAATGATTCCCACAAAGTTTTCATCAATTCGTTTTTATAGAGCGCTGCACATTTGTCGATGGTGTCTGATATCAGCTGGATATAGTGAGGGTCTGCTAAGTGCATGTTATTAAATTTCCAAAAGCCTGGACCTCGTTTAGTATTATTTAATAGTTTTAATGATATGGCTAGATGATCAGTGCATTTAATGCCTGCTGGTCTTATGTCCGCTTTAAGTTTAAGGGGAACTATGTTTTCTTCTATTAACCAAAAGTCTATCCTACTTTTCTCAATACAATTTTTTCTTTTCCATGTAAACTGCGTTTTGTTTGGATTCATTTCCCACCAAATATCTGAAAGATTGTATTTTTCAATCAAATTAATGAGTGATTTAATCGGTACGTGTGTTTTGTTATTGTTTTTATTGCTACTAAGCCGGTCTGATTTGTTTAAAATTTCATTCATATCTCCACCAATAAGTTTTAAACCGAGAGCATTGTTTTCAATTAATGTGCTAACAGGTTGAAAAAATATATTTCTGTTAGACTTATCGTTATTAGCGTACACATTGACTAATGTATAAGTTGTTTCGTCATGTATAATGTTCACAAAAACATATCTACCCAAGATGTCTATACAGAAATCTATTATTTCATATTCTATATTTTTATTAATGAGTATCGAACAACCTTTGCTTGAACTAGAACCATATGAATGGATTATTCCCAATCTGAAAATTTTGTGTTTACAGTGTTTGATATTTCGAAAGTGAAGTGTGTCTCTTGTAAAAACAGAATGTCAACTCTTTGTAGAGTGACATATTCTTTTAATCGTAAACGTTTGTCTTTGTCTCGTAAACCCTGTGTGTTTAAAGAAAGTAAATGTAAGCTAAACACCATTCAAAAGAAAAAGATAAATGAAAACAGTGTTAAAAAGATTTCTACACTTACAACGGAGGTAACACTGTCATTTTGAGAGTAGATTACCTCACTTTTGCACCGACAGCTTACAAAATACAAATCGTACAAAGCAAATCATTTGTCTATAAAATGACATAGTGTCTCAAACCGTATAAATATCAAATTCGAATAAGCCATCTATTAAGAAGACAGGTACATAGTTTACGTGTACCCGTGCCTTAGACAATGCAACATATGTATCAGCAAACAAGCGATAAAAACTCCGCTTTACTACATTATAAACATATGTAAAATGCAGCGTTTCAATCACCATCATCATCATACTCGTCGTCATTATCATCATCATCATCGTCATCGTAATCATCATCATCATCATCATCATCATCATCATCATCATCATCATCATCATCATCATCATCATCATCATCATCATCATATTATTGGTGCTAAATACATCAGTGCTATTATATAAGCTACAAAGCAAAGTACACGCAAACAAGGTAGGTAATACCATCATTTAGGGTAGATTATCTCCCGTGTGTACCGACAGCTTAAAAATTGTGCGAGAGAACACGTGCGTATCATGTCCATGTACTCTAAGCGGAATGCAGAAAATACAAAACGCACAAAGCAAACCACTGGAACATGTGTATCAGTGATAAAACTCTCTTAAGCATCTTCTTAATCACCACCACCACCATCATCATCATCATCATCATCATCACTATCATCATCATCATCATCATCATCATCATCATCACATCATCATCATCATAATCGTCGTCGTCGTCATATTGGTGCTCAATACATCAGTGCTCTGATATAAGCTGCAAAGCAAAGCATTTGAAGATAGAAAGGTATAGTATCTCCATAGATATGCTTACGGATCATCATCGACTAAGTAAATACGTGTCTGTGCATATGAAGATATTATTATAATTTTACCCATTAACAATACCATTTGTCATCAACATTATTACTATGTAGAAAAAAACCCGCATTTCATGAGCATCTATAACGTACCTGTCAGTGTAACTTCTGTCAAAAGATGTAGCGACACATCCATAATCATAATCATCATCATCATTATTATTATTATCATCATCATCATAATCAATCATCATCATTATGGATATTATAATGAATGTCATTGTTTTCCGTATGAACATTGAGCCTATGCAATGTGGATAGGTCATAATTGACGCCACCACAGCATGCCGAGCAACTATTATAATGTTAACATCATCATCACTAGTAATCATCATCAGGATAATTATTACATTCATTATCAACATTATCGGTCATTATCATCATCATTATCAAATATTATAATTATTTTTATCAAATCAGCTTTCAGTTTCAAAGTCCATAGAACAGTCCTTAGCATCAATACACATGTAAGTGTACAATGTAGATCTAATCACTATCATATTCGCTATCTTCATTTCGCGATTTTTTTGTATTGGCATGCAGTATTTCCGCTGGCGTAGGCGGCGAGCGCACGCCTCTTCAAGACTTTTTCTTGCTTGGTGTGTTACGTCTATGTTGAACGAATTGCTCGAGGCTTAACTGCCCTTTTGGTATGTCAGTTTGTTTATGTGTTTTTTGTTTGTGATTTCGTTTCGCACGGCTTGTCACTGGTGTCTCCTTATGTGTCGCCGTGTTAACACATGTCGCCGTGTTGTTGACATCTATGTGTTGAGCTGGGGATTGCCCCCTGTACATGTATTTTCGTCATCTGAGCTTCCATTGGAGTCGTTAGAGGAAACAGTGTTGGCATCAGGGCACGATTCCTTTTTATGACCGGGTTTCTTGCAGAGCAAGCACATCCAGTCAATTTCACATGAGCTGAATGTGTGGCCATTGCCTAGACACTTGGAGCACTTCAAAACAGTCGGCGTCTTGGTTTGACCACGATGGATGACCTTGGCCTTGAAACTTCCAAAGTACATAAATCTGTTGAGGGGCTCTTTGAGGGATGATGTCTTCACTAAAAGTAGCCTATCACCCGTTTCACAATTAGTCAGTTTGCCTTTTACTCTCAATTTCTCCCGAGTATTTGAGATTAAGTCAATGCCTTTTAACACTAGAACTTTTGTGATTGTGGTATCATCAACAGACAGTGGGATATTTTGGATCCGTATGCGTGTAGTGTCCTCGTAGTCAAGTCTTTGAGGGTTTGTCTGTAATATGGGCAGCGCATGTCCCCTTAGATTGACCATCTCTGTGATTAGCTTTGCCTTATCAGTTAGATTGTCTAAATAAATTCGTTGCAATCCGGTAATATGTGATGGGTCAATAACACCAGAAAGACCAATGTACAATTCTTCATGTTTAATAAACTCGGTGTAGTTTGGCTTACGTTTTCCGAAAAGACTTTCTTCTCGAAGAAAAACGAGCGGGGCGCCATTTTGTTTAGTGTTGTCCATAGCTCCGTCATTTGTACTCACGGTTTCTACAGTTTCTCCGTCGGGCGCTGCCATTTCCAATTCTTTTCGGTAAAATCCGAATCTCCAGACACTTATAGAAAAGTTGGTGTCAAATTTTTGCAGTAAACAAAAACTATTTGTGTACAGTTATTTGATTTATTCAGAGGTTTCCAACACTGCCTTGGCTTGTATCAGTTACCTCCCCTCTGAAAATCATATAGCAACTTAATGAATGATAGTGAGTCAGTAAGATGGGACTGCCTCATCTGCGGAAACCCAAATTATACAAACATATGCTTCGGAACAACAGCAGTAGAAACCTCCAATCAGTATTCGGTCTTGTCAAATTTGAATACATGCTTCAACCCCCAATCGAAACAACAGGAAAGACAAACCTAAGAAACAGTTTACCCCACTTAGAATATTAAACATCAACTGCCAATCAATTAGAACTAAACAACATTAAATTGAAACTATAGTAGATAGCACAAAACCAGATATCATCATAGCAACAGAAACATGGCTATATCCAGGAATAAATAATAATCAAATAATTCAGTTTAATATATATAGAAAAGATAGAAAAGATCGAACGAGGGGAGGATTGTTAATAGCAGTACATGAGAAATATCCGAGCTCGGAAATTCCTGAACTTGACACCGACGCCGAAATTATCTGGGCCAAAGTACAACAATGTGGAACTAAAAAACTAAAAATATGCTCATTCTACCACCCAAAACGTCAGATGACCTAGATTCCTTTGAAACATCCATCCAAAGAGCAAACAATATGGACATGCCCAGATACTGATGGGGGGGATTTCAACTTACCTGGATGGGACTGGAAAGAGAAATGTCTCAAACCTAAAACTCAAAACATAAACAAGAGGGCCATGATGGCCCTAAATCGCTCACCTGGTTACTATAGACATATGCATACAATGTATTTCTATGTAAAAATAAGTAAGCTTCAGATTGGGGCCAATATGAAACCAAGGGCCATAATTTTAGACCTTGAGCTTCAAATTTAAACAATCTAAATAAAGGAACATTAGATGATGCTTCATATAAGTTTCAAAGTTCCGGGCCTTACAATTTCACAGAAGGAGATTTCAAAGATTTTCCTATGAAAAACTGATAAGCCAGGGGCGGTGCCATTTTGGTCCGGGGTTCATAATTTGAGCAATCTTGGTAGAAAACCATTAGATGATAATACATACTAAATTTCAAAGGTCTAGACCTTACAGTTTAGGAGAAGATTTTCAAAGATTTTCCTATGAAAAACTGATAAGCCCGGGCCGGGGCCACTTTTGGTCTGGGGGTCATAGTTTGAACAATCTTTGTAGAGGACCATTAGATGATGCTACATACCAAATATCAAAGGTCTAGGCCTTACGGTTTCAGAGAAGAAGCTTTTTATGAAAAACTGATAAGCCCCGGGGCGGGGCCATTTTTGGTCAAGGGGCCATAATTTGAACAATCTTTGTAGAGGACCAATAGATGATGCTACATACCAAATATCAAATGTCTAGGCCTTACGGTTTCAGAGAAGAAGAATTTTAAATATTTTCCATGAAAAACTGATAAGCCCCGGGGCGGGTCATATTTGGTCCAGGGTCATAATTTGAACAATATATGTAGAGGACCATTAGATAATGCTACATACAAAATATCAATGGTCTAGGCCTTACGGTTCAGAAAAGAAGATTTTAAAGATTTTCCTATGAACAAGGAGGCCCTGAAGCGCTCACCTGAGATGACCCCAGGGGCGGGGCAATTTTTGACCAAGAAGTCATCATTTGTACAACATTGGTAGAGAACCACAAGGCAAAACAGTATGCCATTAATTAAAGGTCTAAGACTAATGGTTTCAGAGAAAAATAATATTTCATATTTTTCCCATGAAAAACTGATAAGCCCCAAGGCAGGGTCGTGAGTTGAACAATCTTGGCAGAGGACCACAAGTCAAGCTACATATTTGTAGAGGACCATTAGATCATGTTACATACCAAACATCAAAGGTCTAGGCCTTACAGTTTCAGAAGATTTTTAAAGATTTTCCTATGAAAAACTGATAAGCCCTTTGGTGGGCCATTTTTGGCCCAGGCGTCATAATTTGAACAATCTTTGTGGAGAACCATTACATCATGCTACATTCTAAATATCAAAGGTATATCAAAGCTTTTCCTATGAAAAACTGATAAGCCCTTGGGCGGGGCAATTTTCGGTCCAGGGTCATACTTTGAAAATCTTTGTAGAGGACCATTAGACCATGCTAAATGCCATATATCAAAGGTCTAGGCCTTACAGTTTCAGAGAAGAAGATTTTTAAAGATTTTCCTATGAAAAACTGATAAGCCCTTGGGCGGGGCCATTTTTGGCCCGGGGGTCATAATTTGAACCAACTTTGTAGAGGACCATTAGATCATGCTACATACCAAATATCAAAGGTCTAGGCCTTACAGTTTAAGAGAAGAAGGTTTTTAAAGATTTTCCTATGAAAAACTAATAAGCCCTTGGGCGGGGCCATTTTATGCCCGGGGTCATAATTTGAACATTTTTTGTAGAGGACCATAATGTCATGCTTCATACCAAATATCAAGAGTCTAGGCCTTACAGTTTCAGAGAAGAAGATTTTTAAAGATTTTCCTATGAAAAACTGATAAGCCATTGGGCGGGGCCATTTTTGACCCGGGGGTCATAATTTGAACAAACTTTGTAGAGGACCATTAGATCATGCTGCATACCAAATATCAAAGGTCTAGGCCTAACAGTTTAAGAGAAGAAGGTTTTTTAAGATTTTCCTATGAAAAACTAATAAGCCCTTGGGTGGGGCCATTTTTGACCCAGGGGTCATAATTTGAACAATCTTTGTAGAGGACCATTAGATCATGCTGCATATCAAATATCAAGAGTCTAGGCCTTACAGTTTCAGAGAAGAAGATTTTTAAAGATTTTCCTATGAAAAACTGATAAGCCCTTGGGCGGGGCCATTTTTGACCCGGAGGTCATAATTTGAACAATTTTTGTAGAGGACCATAAGATCATGCTACATAAAAACTATCAAGAGTCTAGGCCTTACAGTTTCAGAGAAGAAGATTTTTAAAGATTTTCCTATGAAAAACTGATAAGCCATTGGGCGGGGCCATTTTTGACCCAGGGGTCATAATTTGAACAATCTTTGTAGAGGACCATTAGATCATGCTTCATACCAAATATCAAAGGTCTAGGCCTTACAATTTCAGATAAGAAGATTTTTAAGGATTTTCCTATGAAAAACTGATAAGCCCTTGGGCGGGGCCATTTTCGGTCCAGGGCCATACTTTGAACAAAGTTTGTAGAGGACCATAAGATCATGCTACATACCAAATATCAAAAGTCTAGGCCTGAGTTTCAGAGAAGAGGATTTTTAAAGATTTTCTTATGACAAACTGATAAGCCCTAGGGCGGGGCCATTTTTGGCCCCGGGTTCATAATGTGAACATTTTTTCGTTACCCCTAACCACTGATGCTTCTTACAAAATTTGGTTAAAATCGGGTCAGTAGTTTCAGGGGAGATGTTGTTTGAAAATGTGGACGGACGCTGGACGGATCGCGGTCACAATAACTCACCTGAGCCTTTGGCTAAAAACTGATAAGCCCCGGGGCGGTGCCATTTTTGGTCCGGGGGTCATAATTTGAACAATCTTTGTAGAGGACCGTTTGATGATGCTTAGTAACATACCAAATATCAAAGGTCTAGGCCTTACGGTTTCAGAGGAGAAGCTTTTTAAAGATTTTCCTAAGAAAAACTGATAAGCCCCAGGGCGGGGCCATTTCTGGTCCGGGAGACATAATTTGAACAATCTTTGTAGAGGACCAATAGATGATGCTACATATCAAATTCAAATGTCTAGGCCTTACGGTTTAAGAGAAGAAGATTTTTAAAGATTTTCCCATGAAAAACTGATAAGCCCCGGAGCGGGGCCATAGTTGGTCCAGGGGTCATACTTTGAACAATTTTTGTAGAGGACCATTAGATAATGCTACATACCAAATATCAATCGTGTAGGTCTTACGATTTCAGAGAAGAAGTTTTTTTTAAAGATTTTCCTATGAACAAGAGGGACATGGGGCCCTGAAGCGATCACCTGAGATAAACTTGTACAACCTTGGTAGAGACAAAGCAGTATGACATTAATTTACGGTGTAAGCCTTATGGTTTCAGGGAAAAAAATGTTTCATACTTGTCCCATGAAAAACTGATAAGCCCCAAGGCAGGGCCAATTTGCGCCAAGAGGTCAGGGTCGTAAGTTGAACATTCTTGGCAGAGGACCACAAGTCAAAGTTACATTTTGTAGAGGACCATTAGATCAAGTTTATGTTACATACCAAACATCAAACATCTAGGCCTTACAGTTTCAGAAGATTTTTAAATCTTATGAAAAACTGATAAGCCCTTGGGTGGTGCAATTTTTGGTCCAGGGACCACAATTTGAACAACCGTTGTAGAGGACCATTAGATCATGCTACATACCAAATATCAAAGGTCTTGGCCTTACAGTTTCTGAGGAGAAGATTTTTAAAGATTTTCCTATGAAACACTGATAAGCCCATGGGCGGGGCAATTTTTGGTCCTGGGGTCATAATGTGAACAACATTTCGTTCCCCCCTAGCCACCCACTGATGCTTCTGACAAAATTTGGTTAAAATCGGGTCAGCAGTTTAAGAGGAGATGTCGTTTGAAAATGTGGACGGACGCCGGACACCGGAGGCTGGATGACGGACGGATCGCGGTCACAATAGTTGATCCTGAGCCTTTGGCTCAGGTGAGCTAAAACTAATAAGCCCCGAGGCGGAGCCATTTTTGGTCCGGGGGTCATAATTTGAACAATCTTTGTAGAGGACCATTATATAATGCTACATACCAAATATCAAAAAGGTCTAGGCGTTACGGTTTCAGAGGAAAAGAGAAGATTTTTAAAGATTTTCCTAAGAAAAACTGATAAGCCCCAGGGCGGGGCCATTTTTGGTCCGGGGGACATTATTTGAACAATCTTTGTAGAGGACCATTAGATGATTCCACATACCAAATATCAAAGCTCTAGGCTTTGTGGTTTCAGAGAAGAAGATGTTTAAGTAAATTATTGACGACGCACAACGCACATATACATGACGACGGAGACTGCCCTCTCACAATACCTCACCTGGCCCCTGGCGGGGCCAATTTTGACCACAGGGGCATAAATTATATAACTTTTGTAGAGGACCTATAGGTGATGCTATGTACCAAAGATGAAAGCTGAGAACCCTGTAGATTCAGAGGAGAAGATTTTTAAAGGTTCAAATTGTTGACGCGGGACGACGGACGACGACGGACATCAGGCGATCACAAAAGCTCACCCTGAGCACTATGTGCTCTGGTGAGCTAAACAGATATTCCAATATCAATGGGAAGGGGGGAGTTGTTGCTGCACACAAACTGGCAGAGTATTCGGCACAACGAAGGCGGCCAGTCAAAGGAAGACGAGTCTTATCTATCTATCTATACATTCTGCAGCACCCCATCATGGAGATTATGTGCAGCTGCGCGTCTGTGCTAAAATTTGTTAAGAGTAATAAAGCATGTTAGAAGAGAAGAGTGACGACAGAGAAGATAATTTATACAGTGAGATAGTGTTATAGAGGTTTCAGTGAAATTAAAAACAGGATAAAAACAATGTTGTGTCTTATGGCATTTTGTGCTCCAGGGTCTGGACTGCTGTCTTGAACATTTGCAGTTCAGGCAGCATGACCACACTCTGTAGCAACCTATTCCACTGGACAACTGCCAGTGGAAAGAAAGAGTACTTGTAGCAGTTCACTCTGGTATGGATCTGACAGAAGGCGAGAGGATGGCTATGCCGGGTCATTCTGTTTGGGGTTTGGAAGTACTGGGGGATTTTAAGAGCTACTAGTCCATAGTGAATTTTGTACAGCATAGTCAGTCTGGCATCTGCTCTGCTCTGTTCTAAGGATCTCCACCCCAGGGTATTTAACATGGAGGTGACACTGTCATATTGGGAGTACCTACCCAGGCTCGTCTTTGGCATGCCTCGATTTTGGAGATGTTGGCCTGGGTATGCGGGCTCCATGCAGGAGAGGCATATTCCAACTGGGGCCTAACAAGTTTTATAGGCTAATTCCCGTACTGGCTTACTTTTTGTTCTTATATTTCTCTTTATAAACCCCAGAGATCTGGACGCTGTCGATGTAATGGACTGGATGTGGCGGCTCCATCTAAGATCATTTGAGAGGATCACCCCCAGATACTTGGCGTCATCGACAGCATCCAAAGTCTGGCCATGCAGGGAGTAAGACGTTTTAGTGATGCGCTTAGCTCTGGAGATATGAAGAACATGACATTTACTAGGGTTAAATGACATGTCCCATTTATCTTACCAGAGTTGTAATTTCTCAAGATCGGATTGTAGAGTAGAGCCATCTTGATCATTTCTGATAGTCAGGTAGATTGCAGTGTCATCGGCAAAGAGCCTAATTTGAGAAGTGATGTTGTCAGGAAGGTCATTTATCGTAGACTCACCTTCTATCAAACCTCACCTGTATTTCGAACCTTTCATTTTTTGGTGTTTTTACGCATGTACAAGAGCATACTACGTCAAAAAATCATGAGTACCGTTGCTTTGTCTTAAACAACGCCTCGTAGCTTTAAAACGAAATATACGTCATAAACAGGTCAATACAGTTTATTTTTCCTTCAACTATGCTAAACATGAGAAAACTCTTAATACGTTATAGAATATCAACATAAATTGAAAAGTGTACCACATTAAGAATGTTTGACAGCTCTGACCCCTTCAGCTTATGCAAAGGTCGCGTGCCCATGATGAAATCACGTGATTATGGTACAGTAAACAGTCTCTAAAATGAAGGTTCGATAAGCAGGTGATATTATTCTGGCAGCCATTTTTGTTTTTGTTATACGGGTGGTGGGGAACACTGGATTGTTTGGGGATTAATAGATGAGAATGAAATTACTTAATTGTTTCAAGGTATGTATAAAATATTATTTTGAACTGCTGATTTATTTTTTCCCTCAATATTCACAGTAAACGTTTTTTGTTCCTGGTCAAAGGTTAAGAGGTTCGATAGACGGTAAGACCATGCTATATAAAGAAGGAATAAGAGATGACCAAGTACAGAGCCTTGGGGTACCCCTGAAGTGACTTGGGACAGAGTCAGAGGACTCACCCTCTACAACATTTTGGTTAAGAGTGAAGAGTTGTGTCTTGTCAGCTTTATCTATCCCGTTTAAAATTTTGAATACTTGGATCATGTCTGCTCTAAGCCTACGATATTCTAGTGAAGGTATTCCCAATTTTTTCATTCTGTCTGTATAAGTTTTGTTCTGATTGCCTTGTACACGTTTTGTAGCTCTTAAGAAGAAGAAGAACTATGCATGGCAGTAAAAAACAAGCAAATCAACACAAAATATATATCCGAGGCCCTTGAATCGTTACTGCCCAAGAGTCGTGCTTTTTTTGTTTTCTTCCCGCGTCTCGCGAGATTTCGTCCGCGCATGCGCATGCGCATACCGTGGGGAATTTTTTACTACGCTTGTTTACTACAGATTTTGCTACTGTTCCGAGAAAATGCGGTCTAAACAGGAAAACTGAACAATTTCAAAAGAATATAGCCATAACTAATGCAAAATCGTTGTGTAACAAAACACTATTCGAAAATATCCCTAATTCACAAATTATAAAAAAATTCTTTCATTTTACTGTATGCCGTCTGCGTACTGTTTACAAGCTTCTGTCAAAGTCACGTGACCTCCATTGATAAATTTAATGTTAAACAAATATATTATTAGTTTTTCGTTACTGTAAATTATTTTTAGGCGAATCCAATGCAAAGAAGAAAGGGGAACAGGCTTTACTCCCCTACAGCTATGACCAATGCCTATTTAATGGTTAAGCAGAATACCATGTCTGTAAAGAAAGCCTCCAGTGTGTTTAGGGTACCTGACACTACCCTCAGAGATAGAGTTTTGGGAAAGGTAGATCCTGATACTGCAGTGTTTGGCAAAAATCCTATATTGAGCCAGTATGAAAGACAATGACATCATATGGTTATGGATATACCAGGCAAGAATGTGTAAACATTGCTTCTGATTATGCTGTGCAGATTGGGAAAAGAACATCAGACAGACCATTTACCATAAAATGGATCAGAGGATTCCTTAGGAGGTGGCCAGAACTAAGAGTGTTAAAGCCTAGAGGACTTGAACATTTGAGGGCTAAAATGGCATCAAGGAGGTGGTGGAGGAGTACTTTCAGTGTTTACAAGACACTCTGATCAAACACAACCTTATTGATAAACCACATCTCATATTTAATGTGGATGAAAAGATAATTTCAGTGGACCACAAGCCTCCCCATGTTGTTGCAGACTCCACCCATTGTCCACAATCAGTCACACCAGGTCGAGGCAAGAATGTTACTGTACTAGGTGGTGGGAGTGCTAGTGGAGTGGCAATACCACCATTCTTTGTTTTCCCTGGCAAAATAATGTGGCCAGATTTAATGGAAGGTTCATCTCCAGGAGCAGATGGAACAGTCAGTGAGACAGGATGGTCAAATGGGATTATCTTTAGACATTATTTAGAACACCATTTTGTAAAATATGTACCTGGACTGAACCAGCCAATATTACTCCTGCTTGATGGGCACAGGTCCCATGTCTCAGTGGACTTAACAGAGTGGGCCAAATCCAAAGGAATAATAATATTCATTTTACCTGCTCATACCAGCCATGTTTTACAACCAATGGATGTAGCTTGTTATGGGCCATTTGAGAGGATATATAACAATCTGTGCCATACATTCATGCGCCAGACATCAACCACCACCACCCGCTACAATGTTTGTGAAATGGCATGCAAGGTTTATCTTAAGGCTTTGGCACCCGAAAACATCCAGTCGGGTTTCAAACGCACAGGTATATTCCCAATCAATTCAAATGCTGTGCCGAATGAGCATTTAATGCCAGCAACAGTGTTTTCCAACAGCACTGTACAGCATGCAGCAGACAGTGACAGTGACACTGACAAGTCAGATTGCTATATTGACTTTTTATCCAAGAAGGAAGAAAAACTTAAAGAAGTAAAAAGGACTGTGAAAAAAGAAAGAAACACAATTAGTAAGATTGTATCAGGGAAGGCCATTACAGAGACTGTTTTTGAGAAGATGAAAGAACATGAAGAGAGCAACAAATACGGCAAAAAATCAGAAACATGGAATAAAAAGCAGACAATAACACCAACAAGAAAACAAACAAAATCAACAAGACAAAATCATTAACGATAAAACAGATATGCTCCTTCAAAATGCAACAACAACAGCCAGGCCCGTCAGTTGTGAATCTCTCACCCTCAAGATCTTCAAGTTCTAAAAGTGATTCGGAATCTGATGTTGATCCTTCAGAACTTTGTTGCAAATGCAATAAATTCCAGCCAGAGGAGCTGAAGAAATGCACTTCACTGGTTTTCACAAAGTGGGCCCAGTGTGACAAATGTAACCATTGGGTACATTTGATATACTCTACATCTGTGAGGGTTGTCAGGAGAGGAGATTCATTTTTTTGTCATTATTGTAAACCAGAAGAATAATGCTTAAATTGCCATAAATATATGTTATTGCTTATAAAATTGAGTTAAAACAGTCAACATCTGTTTCAAACAGAAAAAAGTACAAATATGAGTCATGAAGGAAACATCAGATACCAAAAAAGTTGTTTTTTTACACGTAAACCACACTGGTTAAGTCATAATGGCCTTAAATTGTGTATTGGAATGACGTCACGACTCAAGGACCAAATCAAAATGGCTTCTGATGCTAACTGTGACGAATTGAACATGTGATTAATAAACAGATACTTTGTGATTCGCGAGACATTTTGAATGGAATTGGAAAGGAAAATAATCAATTTAAAAGGTATGTGATCTCTTTTTTTATTGTTCTACTGTTTGTTATGAATATTATATGCGATCGAAACGTTAGGGTAACGATTCAAGGACCTCCGAGGATATACAATTAACTTACAGTTTCGTCATTATGTCCTTCCTAGTCAATATTTACACTCTCTGCAACTTCCATCGCTTTTTTACCCGCTGCCGTGCCGGTTCCCAGTTACGGGTTTTACGCTCACTGCCTTACTGAACGAATTGGTTTCCGACTATTCCACTAAATTCTTGACGTGGGGTGATTTTCACGAAAAGCTGATTATTATGTGCATATGTTGACCTTTGTGGGTTATCTCCCCAAATTCAATTTATAGGTGGCGCTCGCGCCGAGTAGGCCCCTCATCCGGATAAGTTCTGATTTTATCGATCGCCATTGTATGTGTTTGCTGAATTTATTCATGATAAAGATTGATCAACAAAATGATTTAAATCATGAAGATGAAATGATTTTTTTTACATTTTGAACATAAATATTGTTCTTTCAACCATTTTGCACAAACAGAGAAGGGGTGGGGTAGACATTACACTCTCAGGACCGGTCATTACACTTCCCCTGTCATAATGTAAAATCTGACTTCAATGATATTGTGTATATATATGCCCTTGACAGTTGTTTGTTCGATATAGTTTTAATTTTAATATTTCATCCTTTTTGTTCATTTGAGAGTCCATACCTACTTTAATTATTGCAAGTAAAAGTTTGCCTTTGCATACAGGGTAGACCCAGATCAGATGACTCCTGTACAGTGTAGGGGCTTTCTGATCAGGGTCTGATCTATAGTTCCTACTTTCGCAAAACATTCATGTGTTAATAATCTTAATATGCCATTTAAAAAATATCTAATTAGCCACCATTTCTTACATTACATGGAGTAAATGGTTAACATGTTCAGGCAGTTTTATCCAGATCAAAATGTAAAAAAGGTTTCTACCCACCACGGTCATTACAATTAGCTGATGTCTTATAGACTGGTTTCCTATGTGTAAGGGTTAATGTTTTAATTTTATTTGATATCTGAGGTGATTTCTGATATAAATAAAAACTATACTCGGAACACAGCAAAAGCAGTGTACGGTCAAATAGTGTGAATTCTAATCAGTTATTAAACCTTTTTTACAATTCGATCTGGATCAAACTGCTTAAACGTGTTAACCATTTACTCCATGTCATATAAGAAATGGTGGCATCGTGAATATTTATAAGATATTTTTTTAGAATGACAGATTAACACATGATTGTTTTGCGAAAGTAGGAAATATACAATCAGATCTATTTTATTCCATAAGAAAACAGATCAGACCTTGATCAGAAAGCACCTACACAGTACAGGAGCCATCTGATCTGGGTCTACCCTGTATGCAAAGGCATAAAAAGTTTTTTTATGGAGGAAAGGGTTAACATGGTTATTTTTCAAAGTACATGTAGTTCAACATATTTTGTTTAAATGTATTATTGTTTTAATTTCAATGTGTATTTTTTATCGCAATTTGCATGTACTATATGTAGGCAAATTTCACCTTATAATTTCCATACAAACTGACCAAACTTTTATTTGTAATAATTAAAGTAAGAATGGACTCTCAAATGAACGAAAAGGAAGAAATATTAAAATTAAAACTACATGTATATCGAACAACTGTCAAGGGCATATACACAATATCATTGAAGTCAGATTTACATTACGACAGGGGAAGTGTAATGACCGGTCCTGAGAGTGTAATGTCTACCCCCTTCTCTGTTTGTGCAAAATGGTTGAAAGAACAATATTTATGCTCAGAATGTAAAAAAAATAAAGTCAGAAAAAATTCTGCTAGATGGGTGCCACATCTGTTTACTGATGAGCAAAAGAGGCAACGGATTAAAGTGGCCAAAAAGCTGCTTCAAATGTTTCCAACTTATGACAAAAAGCAGTTTGCCAATGTCGCCACAGGTGATGAACATTGGGTCCATTATTTTGAGCCCGTCAGAAAGGTTAGCAATAAGATCTGGGCCACAAGATACAGCAAACGCCCAATAATTGCACAAACGATCTTTGGGTGCAAAGAAGGTTTTGTATGCAATTTTCTTCTCTGGTGAAGGAGTCGCAATAAAAGTGCCATTGAAGAAGGGCAAAAGCATCATTGGAAAGTACTACAAAGACGTAGTACTGAAGAAACTGAAAAAGTATTGTTAGAAACGACGCCCTGCCACTGGTTTTAAACATATCCGTCTTCTACATGGCAATGCCCCCGCTCATACCTCCGCAATAGTTACGGCGTATTTGAAGAAAGAAAAAGTAACTGTTTTGCACCCCCTCCCCCCGTATTCACCAGACCTTGCCCCATGTCATTGGGCTGCGAAAGCAGCCCAATCTTATACGGCTTTGAATTTTGACTATGCGTTTCTGCGTCCTGTGTTTCTATAAAAGCCAATCTTTTTAATAAATATAATTTAGCCTACTGTGAGACAAGTTTTTATTTATATGTATTCATTCATTTTATTTATTTTCATTCATATAAATATTTTTCTCAGCATATTTTGTCAGGGTTATTTCTTTCTTTTCTGCCATGATCCAGTTTCAGTGAAAATGCTAGTGAATTAGGTATAAGTGATTAAAATCACATTCCCAATCATAGCTGTCAGTGTGGTGTAAGGGTTATAACGATGGACTAGGAAGCATGAGGTCATGGGTTCGATCCTCGGTGGAAGCTGAATTATTTTTTTTTCTCTCATATCTTCTTAGCACCCTTAGTATACGTGCTTTTGGTTTAAAACCATTATAAGTGAAAAAGTTAATGGGCATTGAGTCGACCTATTGGAATAACTTCCATCGCTTTTTTACCCGCTGCCGTGCCGGTTCCCAGTTACGGGTTTTACGCTCACTGCCTTACTGAACGAATTGGTTTCCGACTATTCCACTAAATTCTTGACGTGGGGTGATTTTCACGAAAAGCTGATTATTATGTGCATATGTTGACCTTTGTGGGTTATCTCCCCAAATTCAATTTATAGGTGGCGCTCGCGCCGAGTAGGCCCCTCATCCGGATAAGTTCTGATTTTATCGATCGCCATTGTATGTGTTTGCTGAATTTATTCATGATAAAGATTGATCAACAAAATGATTTAAATCATGAAGATGAAATGAATTTTTTTACATTTTGAACATAAATATTGTTCTTTCAACCATTTTGCACAAACAGAGAAGGGGTGGGGTAGACATTACACTCTCAGGACCGGTCATTACACTTCCCCTGTCATAATGTAAAATCTGACTTCAATGATATTGTGTATATATATGCCCTTGACAGTTGTTTGTTCGATATAGTTTTAATTTTAATATTTCATCCTTTTTGTTCATTTGAGAGTCCATACCTACTTTAATTATTGCAAGTAAAAGTTTGCCTTTGCATACAGGGTAGACCCAGATCAGATGACTCCTGTACAGTGTAGGGGCTTTCTGATCAGGGTCTGATCTATAGTTCCTACTTTCGCAAAACATTCATGTGTTAATAATCTTAATATGCCATTTAAAAAATATCTAATTAGCCACCATTTCTTACATTACATGGAGTAAATGGTTAACATGTTCAGGCAGTTTTATCCAGATCAAAATGTAAAAAAGGTTTCTACCCACCACGGTCATTACAATTAGCTGATGTCTTATAGACTGGTTTCCTATGTGTAAGGGTTAATGTTTTAATTTTATTTGATATCTGAGGTGATTTCTGATATAAATAAAAACTATACTCGGAACACAGCAAAAGCAGTGTACGGTCAAATAGTGTGAATTCTAATCAGTTATTAAACCTTTTTTACAATTCGATCTGGATCAAACTGCTTAAACGTGTTAACCATTTACTCCATGTCATATAAGAAATGGTGGCATCGTGAATATTTATAAGATATTTTTTTAGAATGACAGATTAACACATGATTGTTTTGCGAAAGTAGGAAATATACAATCAGATCTATTTTATTCCATAAGAAAACAGATCAGACCTTGATCAGAAAGCACCTACACAGTACAGGAGCCATCTGATCTGGGTCTACCCTGTATGCAAAGGCATAAAAAGTTTTTTTATGGAGGAAAGGGTTAACATGGTTATTTTTCAAAGTACATGTAGTTCAACATATTTTGTTTAAATGTATTATTGTTTTAATTTCAATGTGTATTTTTTATCGCAATTTGCATGTACTATATGTAGGCAAATTTCACCTTATAATTTCCATACAAACTGACCAAACTTTTATTTGTAATAATTAAAGTAAGAATGGACTCTCAAATGAACGAAAAGGAAGAAATATTAAAATTAAAACTACATGTATATCGAACAACTGTCAAGGGCATATACACAATATCATTGAAGTCAGATTTACATTACGACAGGGGAAGTGTAATGACCGGTCCTGAGAGTGTAATGTCTACCCCCTTCTCTGTTTGTGCAAAATGGTTGAAAGAACAATATTTATGCTCAGAATGTAAAAAAAATAAAGTCAGAAAAAATTCTGCTAGATGGGTGCCACATCTGTTTACTGATGAGCAAAAGAGGCAACGGATTAAAGTGGCCAAAAAGCTGCTTCAAATGTTTCCAACTTATGACAAAAAGCAGTTTGCCAATGTCGCCACAGGTGATGAACATTGGGTCCATTATTTTGAGCCCGTCAGAAAGGTTAGCAATAAGATCTGGGCCACAAGATACAGCAAACGCCCAATAATTGCACAAACGATCTTTGGGTGCAAAGAAGGTTTTGTATGCAATTTTCTTCTCTGGTGAAGGAGTCGCAATAAAAGTGCCATTGAAGAAGGGCAAAAGCATCATTGGAAAGTACTACAAAGACGTAGTACTGAAGAAACTGAAAAAGTATTGTTAGAAACGACGCCCTGCCACTGGTTTTAAACATATCCGTCTTCTACATGGCAATGCCCCCGCTCATACCTCCGCAATAGTTACGGCGTATTTGAAGAAAGAAAAAGTAACTGTTTTGCACCCCCTCCCCCCGTATTCACCAGACCTTGCCCCATGTCATTGGGCTGCGAAAGCAGCCCAATCTTATACGGCTTTGAATTTTGACTATGCGTTTCTGCGTCCTGTGTTTCTATAAAAGCCAATCTTTTTAATAAATATAATTTAGCCTACTGTGAGACAAGTTTTTATTTATATGTATTCATTCATTTTATTTATTTTCATTCATATAAATATTTTTCTCAGCATATTTTGTCAGGGTTATTTCTTTCTTTTCTGCCATGATCCAGTTTCAGTGAAAATGCTAGTGAATTAGGTATAAGTGATTAAAATCACATTCCCAATCATAGCTGTCAGTGTGGTGTAAGGGTTATAACGATGGACTAGGAAGCATGAGGTCATGGGTTCGATCCTCGGTGGAAGCTGAATTATTTTTTTTTCTCTCATATCTTCTTAGCACCCTTAGTATACGTGCTTTTGGTTTAAAACCATTATAAGTGAAAAAGTTAATGGGCATTGAGTCGACCTATTGGAATAACTTCCATCGCTTTTTTACCCGCTGCCGTGCCGGTTCCCAGTTACGGGTTTTACGCTCACTGCCTTACTGAACGAATTGGTTTCCGACTATTCCACTAAATTCTTGACGTGGGGTGATTTTCACGAAAAGCTGATTATTATGTGCATATGTTGACCTTTGTGGGTTATCTCCCCAAATTCAATTTATAGGTGGCGCTCGCGCCGAGTAGGCCCCTCATCCGGATAAGTTCTGATTTTATCGATCGCCATTGTATGTGTTTGCTGAATTTATTCATGATAAAGATTGATCAACAAAATGATTTAAATCATGAAGATGAAATGAATTTTTTTACATTTTGAACATAAATATTGTTCTTTCAACCATTTTGCACAAACAGAGAAGGGGTGGGGTAGACATTACACTCTCAGGACCGGTCATTACACTTCCCCTGTCATAATGTAAAATCTGACTTCAATGATATTGTGTATATATATGCCCTTGACAGTTGTTTGTTCGATATAGTTTTAATTTTAATATTTCATCCTTTTTGTTCATTTGAGAGTCCATACCTACTTTAATTATTGCAAGTAAAAGTTTGCCTTTGCATACAGGGTAGACCCAGATCAGATGACTCCTGTACAGTGTAGGGGCTTTCTGATCAGGGTCTGATCTATAGTTCCTACTTTCGCAAAACATTCATGTGTTAATAATCTTAATATGCCATTTAAAAAATATCTAATTAGCCACCATTTCTTACATTACATGGAGTAAATGGTTAACATGTTCAGGCAGTTTTATCCAGATCAAAATGTAAAAAAGGTTTCTACCCACCACGGTCATTACAATTAGCTGATGTCTTATAGACTGGTTTCCTATGTGTAAGGGTTAATGTTTTAATTTTATTTGATATCTGAGGTGATTTCTGATATAAATAAAAACTATACTCGGAACACAGCAAAAGCAGTGTACGGTCAAATAGTGTGAATTCTAATCAGTTATTAAACCTTTTTTACAATTCGATCTGGATCAAACTGCTTAAACGTGTTAACCATTTACTCCATGTCATATAAGAAATGGTGG
The DNA here is from genome assembly GCA_963576725.1 of Azorinus chamasolen. NCBI lineage: Eukaryota > Metazoa > Mollusca > Bivalvia > Cardiida > Solecurtidae > Azorinus > Azorinus chamasolen. The sequence continues at coordinate 58,184,695 of OY755249.1, forward strand.
CATCGTGAATATTTATAAGATATTTTTTTAGAATGACAGATTAACACATGATTGTTTTGCGAAAGTAGGAAATATACAATCAGATCTATTTTATTCCATAAGAAAACAGATCAGACCTTGATCAGAAAGCACCTACACAGTACAGGAGCCATCTGATCTGGGTCTACCCTGTATGCAAAGGCATAAAAAGTTTTTTTATGGAGGAAAGGGTTAACATGGTTATTTTTCAAAGTACATGTAGTTCAACATATTTTGTTTAAATGTATTATTGTTTTAATTTCAATGTGTATTTTTTATCGCAATTTGCATGTACTATATGTAGGCAAATTTCACCTTATAATTTCCATACAAACTGACCAAACTTTTATTTGTAATAATTAAAGTAAGAATGGACTCTCAAATGAACGAAAAGGAAGAAATATTAAAATTAAAACTACATGTATATCGAACAACTGTCAAGGGCATATACACAATATCATTGAAGTCAGATTTACATTACGACAGGGGAAGTGTAATGACCGGTCCTGAGAGTGTAATGTCTACCCCCTTCTCTGTTTGTGCAAAATGGTTGAAAGAACAATATTTATGCTCAGAATGTAAAAAAAATAAAGTCAGAAAAAATTCTGCTAGATGGGTGCCACATCTGTTTACTGATGAGCAAAAGAGGCAACGGATTAAAGTGGCCAAAAAGCTGCTTCAAATGTTTCCAACTTATGACAAAAAGCAGTTTGCCAATGTCGCCACAGGTGATGAACATTGGGTCCATTATTTTGAGCCCGTCAGAAAGGTTAGCAATAAGATCTGGGCCACAAGATACAGCAAACGCCCAATAATTGCACAAACGATCTTTGGGTGCAAAGAAGGTTTTGTATGCAATTTTCTTCTCTGGTGAAGGAGTCGCAATAAAAGTGCCATTGAAGAAGGGCAAAAGCATCATTGGAAAGTACTACAAAGACGTAGTACTGAAGAAACTGAAAAAGTATTGTTAGAAACGACGCCCTGCCACTGGTTTTAAACATATCCGTCTTCTACATGGCAATGCCCCCGCTCATACCTCCGCAATAGTTACGGCGTATTTGAAGAAAGAAAAAGTAACTGTTTTGCACCCCCTCCCCCCGTATTCACCAGACCTTGCCCCATGTCATTGGGCTGCGAAAGCAGCCCAATCTTATACGGCTTTGAATTTTGACTATGCGTTTCTGCGTCCTGTGTTTCTATAAAAGCCAATCTTTTTAATAAATATAATTTAGCCTACTGTGAGACAAGTTTTTATTTATATGTATTCATTCATTTTATTTATTTTCATTCATATAAATATTTTTCTCAGCATATTTTGTCAGGGTTATTTCTTTCTTTTCTGCCATGATCCAGTTTCAGTGAAAATGCTAGTGAATTAGGTATAAGTGATTAAAATCACATTCCCAATCATAGCTGTCAGTGTGGTGTAAGGGTTATAACGATGGACTAGGAAGCATGAGGTCATGGGTTCGATCCTCGGTGGAAGCTGAATTATTTTTTTTTCTCTCATATCTTCTTAGCACCCTTAGTATACGTGCTTTTGGTTTAAAACCATTATAAGTGAAAAAGTTAATGGGCATTGAGTCGACCTATTGGAATAATTTCATGTAGACTGTAAGTATGGGAGTTTGTATGCCTTGTGAACATTACTTAATGTGATAATGGTTTCTACGTCAGTGTGTTTAAGCAAATGAATAACATTGATTTGTGACGTAATGTGTATTATTGGTGTCAAACACAGGTATTATGCACCATGTCTCATTAAAGCATTCCCCGTTTCTGCAACATGTATTAAATTCATACATAACAGTCATGTTTTCCCAATGTATCTGTTAATTAAAAATACTAAAATATATTGCTCCCTCTTTTCTTCTATCCTGCTTAAATACATGTTACGCAGCCATTTTACGCTTGCGTAAAACCTTGCTTGTTTCTTTTTGTTTCCCATATTGAACTCATTCCTTGCTGGGCGGAAATACCAGTTCCGAAAGGCACTTGGATCTGCCATTCATCAGTACCTTATTGCTGTACCCAAAATCAGCGTACCGTGACGCATTCAGGAAGTGGATACATCGGCTGAAACTTTGCATTTCTAGCCACGGGGAGTACTTCGAGGGCATGAAATGAGCACTTTTGGGCTAACTTGAAATTTGAAATCTCCGGATAGAAATAAGCAATTCATTTCGAACATCCCTCGTAGTATCTCTCGCGGTGGCGGTGGTCTAGTGGTAACGCGCTTGACTATTAGTCCGGAGGTCCGGGTTCAAATCTCGGTCCCACCCGGAAATTTCAGAGACGCCTTTCTGGTCTCCCACCCGCACATCCTCTCCACTCAGGGGTACCCACCTGTGAAGGTCACACGCCGGTACTGCGGCTGCATGAATACGCCATATGTTAGCAGTGCTCAATATTGTAGGCCAATGACTCGATGACCAGGGGAGTAAATGTACAGTCGGCTGAGCGGTCATTCGGACTGAAAGTAGACTATAACTAGGTACTTTACTTTACTTTTAGTATTTCAGATTGTTCTGTGATATATGTGTCAATATTAAAGTAATACTGTGATAACAGCTTGTTCCCAATTTGAAAATATAGTAATATTGAACACTTCCCTCATTCAAACGTGTTTTCATGCACTTGCAAACAGAATAGACCCAGATCTGGGTCTACTCTGTTTTGCTAATGGAATTTGGTAGACCTGTTTCCCAATGATCTAAAATGACTGTGCTGTTACTACCTCTATATTTCATTATTGCTGTAATATCCAGGAAAATACAGGAGGTATTGAAAATTAGACTAATACAGAACAGGGAAAGAGTTAAATGTTATTAAGAAATGTAACTCTTTATATGCTTTTTGAATAGTTCTGTAGGAGTAGTCTATCTTTGCTAAGACAATATTTTGAGATCTTGACTTTCTAGTTCACAAGGACCCCATTGGAAATTGTCAAAACTTAATGGGTTATAACTATGTTATCCGTATTTAAATCATAAGCAATGTGATATTTTGTTAACCCTTCTCCTGCTGAATTTTTAAATACATTTCTCCTTCTTTACCCTTTTCCTGTTGTATAATTACATATATCTTCACTGTGTACTAGTATTTCGCTGTGAAATCACTGCTGTGGAGTGCACTGCAGGAGCTGTCTCATCTGGGTCTTCACTATTTACAGGTATGTATATTGACGCGAATAGCAAGCGAAGGGTTAATTCAACTTAATTGTATTTATAGACATAACTGCTTGATAATGTGATATTTTAAAAAATGTTGTAACCTTGACATATATATTCACGAATAAATATATCTATCTATCTATGGTAGTGATATTTGTGTATGGTAGTACTTATTTAGTGTGAAAAAACACACATCATAAGCAGCTATATTTTTGTACCATTAACACAATATTTCGGATAGTCTACACTGTGGTCTATGCACACTATTTAATGACTTTAAATGTTTTCTACACTTTATTTAAATTCATTGGACTTATGTGCAATATTTTATGTATAATTACTCTACCTGCATGCTACGTTTAATACCAAGATGCACACGCAGCTCTATAATCTATTGTCTAACAATATATCAAAAATGATATCTTGAATATTAACAGAATTTTAACAAGAGGGCCATGATGGCCCTAAATCGCTCACCTGGTTAATTTATACTTGTGCATACATGTATTTCTATGTAAAAATAAATCAGCTTACTGATAAGCCCCGGGGCAGGGCCATTTTTGTCCCGGGTCATAATTTGAACAATCTTTGTAGAGGACCATTAGATGATGCTACATACCAAATATCAAAGGTCTATGTATAACATTTTCAAGATTTTTAAAGATTTTCCTATGAAAAACTGATAAGCCCCGGGTTGAGGCAATTTTTGGTCAGGGTCATAATTTGAACAATCTTTGTAGAGGACCCTTACATGATGTGTTACATACCAAATGTCAAAGGTCTAGGCCTTACGGTTTCGGAGAAGAAGATTTTTTTTAAAAATCCTATGAAAACTGATAAGCCCCGGGGTGGGGCCATATTTGGACCGGGGTCATAATTTGAACAATCTTTTTAGAGGACCATTAGATGATGCTACATACCAAATATCAAAGGTCTATGTATAACAATTTCAGAGAAGAAGATATTTAGAGATTTTTCTATGAAAAACTGATAAGCCCCGGAGCCGGGCCATTTTTGGCCTGGGTGTCATAATTTGAACAATCTTTGTAGAGGACAATTAGATAATGCTACATACCAAATATCAAAGGTCTAGGCCTTACGATTTCAGAGAAGAAGAATTTTAAAGATTTGCCTATGAAAAACTGATAAGCCCCGGAGCGGAGCCATTTTTGGTCTGGGGGTCATAATTTGAACACTCTTTGTAGAGGACCATTAGATGATGCTACATACCAAATATCAAAGGTCTATGTATAAGAGTTTCAGAGAAGAAGATATTTAGAGATTTTTCTTGAACAAGAGGGCCAGAATGGCCCTGAAACGCTAACCAAACAATCAGAGGAGAAGATTTTCAAAGTTTTCACTATATGTTTCTATTGAAAACTAGCCGGCCCCAGGTCGGGCCAATTTTGACCCCAGGGGGAATAATTTATAATTTTTTTAGAAGACCTGAACATAATGCTATGCGCCAAATATAAAAGCTGAGACCTTCCCAGTTTCAGAGGAGAAGATTTTCAAAGTTTTCACTATTTGTTTCTATTGAAAACTGCCCACCCGTGTGTGGCGGGGCCTATTTTGACCCCAGGGCCTTAATTTATATAACTTTGGTAGAGGACCTGAACATGATGCTCTGTGCCAAATATGAAAGCTGAGAGCCTTCCAGTTTCAGAGAAGAAGATTTTCAAAGATTTCACTATTTGTTTCTATTGAAAACTGCCCACCCCTGGGGTGGGGCCAATTTTGACTCCAGGGCCAAAATTTATACAAATATTGTAGAGGAACTGAACATGATGCTATGTGCCAAATATGAAAGCTGAAAACCTTCTGGTTTCAGGAGAAGATTTTCAAAGTTTTCACTATATGTTTCTATTGAAAACTGCCCATCCCTGGGGCGGGGCCAATTTTGACCCTAGGGCCATAATTTATTTAACTTTTGTAGAGGACTTATACATGATGCTCTGTGCCAAATATGAAAGCTGAGAGCCTTCCAGTTTCAGAGAAGAATATTTTCAAAGATTTCACTATTTGTTTCTATTGAAAACTGCCCACCCCTGGGGCGGGGCTAATTTTAACCACAGGGCCATAATTTATATAACTTTGTAGAGGACCTGAACATGATGCTATGTGCCAAATATGAAAGCTGAGAACCTTCCAGTTTCAGAGAAGAAGATTTCAAAGATTCCACTATTTGTTTCTATTGAAAACTGCCCACCCTGGGGCGGGGCCAATTTTGACCCCAGGGCCATAATTTATATAACTTTTGTAGAGGACCTAAACATGATGCTCTGTGCCAAATATGTAAGCTGAGAACCTTCCAGTTTCAAAGAAGAAGATTTTCAAAGCTTTCACTATTTCTTTCTATTGAAAACTGCCCACCACTGGGGCGGGGCTAATTTTAACCCCAGGGCCATAATTTATAGAAATTTTGTAGAGGACCTGAACATGATGCTATGTGCCAAATACGAAAGCTGGGAAACTTCCAGTTTCAGAGGAGAAGATTTTCTATATGTTTCTATTGAAAACAAGGGACCCCTGGGGCGGGGCCAATTTTGACCCCAGGGGCATAAATTATATAACTTTTGTAGAGGACCTGAATATGATGCTATGTGCCAAAGATGAAATTTGAGAAAGTTGAGAACCCTGTAGATTCAGTAAAGAAGATCTTTAAATGTTAAATTGTTGACGACGAACGTCGCACGACGCACGCCGACGGACGACGGACTACGGGCGATCACAAAAGCTCACCCTGAGCACTTTGTGCTCTGGTGAGCTAAAAACTGATAAGCCCCGGGTGGGGCCATTTTTGGCCCAGGGGTCATAATTTGAATAATCTTTGTAGAGGACCATTAGATAAATGCTACATACTAAATATCAAAGGTCTAGGCCTTACGATTTCAGAGAAGATTTTTAAAGATTTTCCTATGAAAAACTGATACTCCCGGGGGCCGGGCCATTTTTGGTCTTGGGGTCATAATTTGAACAATCTTTGTAGAGGAGCATTAGATGATGCTACATACAATTTATAAAAAGTCGAGGCTTTACAGTTTCAGAGAAGAAGATTTTTAAAGATTTTCCAATGAAAAACTGATAAGCCCCAGGGCGGGGTCATTTTTGGCTTGGGTGTCATAATTTGAACTATCTTTGTAGAGGGCCATTAGATGATGCTACATACCAAATATCAAAGATCTAGGCATAATGGTTTAAGAGAAGAAGATTTTTAAAGATTTTTCTTTGAAAAACTGATAAGCCCCGGGGCGGGCCATATTTGGACCAGGGGTCATCATTTGAACAATCTTAGTAGAGGACCATTAGATGCTGCTACGTACCAAATACCAAAGGTCTAGGCCTTTCAGTTTCAGAGAAGAAGATTTTTAAGAATTTTCCTATGAAAATCTGATAAGCCCCAGGGCGGGGCCATTTTTTCCCAGAGGTAATAATTTGAACAATCTTAGTAGAGGACCATTAGATCATGCTACATACCTAATATCAAAGGTCTATGCCTTACAGTTTCAGAGAAAAAGATTTTTAAGAATTTTCCTATGAAAATCTGATAAGCCCCTGGGCGGGCCATTTTTTGCCCAGGGGTCATCATTTGAGCAATCTTAGTAGAGGACCATTAGATCATGCTACATACCAAAATATCAAAGGTCTATGCCTTACAGTAAGAAGATTTTAAAAGATTTTCCTATGAAAAACTGTTAAGCCTTTCCCTCATCTGTTCTGTTTGCTCAGATACAAATACACACATCTCTAGTTTGCTTTTGACATGATATAGAGCATTGTTCAAGCTTTATGGGATACAATAATTATTGTCCGGAAGTCATACAGTTTAGATCCTGACGAGATGCCGAGTTACTCTGCGTCTCATCTGGAACAAAGCTGTTTGCAAATTTATACATTTTTTTTACAGAATGTTCCACCCACTGAATTTTAAAAATTCAAGCTATAATCAATTTCTCTACCATAATGCAATCAGTACGTATATCAAACAGTTTGGATCCTGGTGAGACGCCGAGTTACTCGGCGTCTCATCAGGAGCCAAACTGTTTGCAAGGGTAATCACTCATCTGCCCACAGCAGGCTAAAGTTTAACGGTGTAATTAGCTCAGTACGAAAGGAATATACTTTACGAGAAGATTTTTAATGACAAACAGCACAGGCCTTGATCAGGGAGCTCCTAGAAGAGTCTCTAACATGAGTGTACTCTGTCAGTACGTTCGATTGATGTGTTCAATATCTCTTTCGGTGCAAATGGCGAAACTGTGATTACCGTTGAAAACACTTAACCCTTTCGCTGCCAATGCCGGATCTGGGATTACCTATGCAAACAGTTTGGATCCAGATGAGACGCCGATTAACTCGGCGTCTCATCAGGATCCAAACTGTTTGTTACTGTTACTATGTTTTTGAAACAAAAATGAAGAAAATAAAAAAAAATGAAAATTTGTAGCAGACAACAAAGTTAGCAGACGACAGAGCTTGGCAGCGAAAGGGTTAAGGATGCAGATGAGACGTCGTTCGCGTAAGACGGCGTTTCATTAAGATCTAGATCTAAATTGTTTGATTCATTGATGTCCCATGTTTTACTAAAACAAAATGGAAGAAGAACACTCGAAAATAGAACCCTTAGCAATGGCAAAGTTTGTACAAAACAGTTAAATAGTTAACAAATCATTTTGCTTCGCGTAATTTTAGTTGATGTGAAACTCTGAATCACGTGTACTTAACCCTGTTAATACTGATTTTTCAAATGGACCATTCCAAAATTCAAACATGTCAAGCTTAACTTTACTATTCAAATACGGTTTAACCCTTTCGCTGCCAATGCCTCATCTGTGATTACTGATTACCTATGCAAACAGTTTGGATCCAGATGAGACGCCGAGTAACTCGGCGTCTCATCAGGATCCAAACTGTTTGTTACTGTCACTATGTTTTTGAAACAAAAATGAAGAAAATAAAAAAAATGAAAATTTGTAGCAGATGACAAAGTTAGCAGACGACAGAGCTTGGCAGCGAAAGGGTTAAAAACAAGTGTGACATGACAAACATTGCAGACATTGATGAGAGGGTTCTTGTAGTGAGTTATCTCATCTATGTCTACATTGTTTACAAAGAACAGTTAGTTCCCCCTGTGTGTTGAACAGTTTATAGGTACTTAGTGTTTTATATAAATATTTCAGTAGTGTTTCGTGTTATGAACAGTTATATTGGATACATATACAGTTATATTGACATGTGTGTCTGGCCATCGGTCACACCAAAATTTGTAAGTCCAGTTGGAATTTGAGAAATACACATCTCTCTGACCACAGCAGTAATTGATAAACATGTGACGGGTGGTCAATTAAAATGACAAATCAAGGGGCGAATTGCCCCGGGGCGATGTGTTACATAGCTTTCGAAACAGAAATCATCGATGAATGTTCGAACATTTATTTGACAGTTTCCTGTACGAAATTTCTAACGGCAAACATTGATTGGTTCGTTCGTTAAGTTTCAAAATACGGAAATAATCTTAACAAACGTGAATTTTATGCGCTTTTCGAAATACACATTATAACTTTTAACATGAGTCACATTCAAAAAATAAAATAAATAAATAAAATAATCAAGCATCCTAGTGATCAAGTACTAGAGATTAACCGTGATTGTTTTTGTTTGTTAAGGATATCTATTCAATAAGATATTAAATATTACGGAATTTTAAACAACGATGACCTACCTATGGATACTGATATGTAAGTATTTATAAGAATATTATCTTGCACATTGACAAAGGCAAATTTGACGATTTCCCATACAGTTTACTTTAATTATCATATATTATTTGCCATATATTTTAACCGTATATTATTTACCTTAAGTTTATAAGTTACGATATGTTATTTACTCTATATTTTTACCGTATAGTATTTATCTTACTTACCGTATACCTGATATAAGTTACCTCCGAGGCAATTCCTATGATAACCAATAAGATAGGTTTTGTCGAAAAAATAAGAGATTCAGAAAAAATAAGAGATTCAGATTTGTCAGTACGTTTGCAAACAGAGTAGACCCAGACCAAACGGCTCCTATAGGAGCCAACTGATCTGGGTCTGCTCTGTTTGTTAATGGAATTTGAAAGATCTCTTTCTTTACTTTTTTAAAATGGCTACAATGTTCGACATTCCATATTTCGTTGTATCTGTTTTTTCATGAATATTCAGTAGATATTGAAATTTGGAATAAACGTAGAACAGGAAAAGGGTTAACACTGACGTTTTGAACCTGTAGAATTAGAACTGTATGATATTATAAGCAAAGAGAGCCGAATCTGACCAGATAGCTCCAACAGGAGCCATTTGACCTTGTCTACTTTGCAAGTCTTAATTTTTGCAACGGCATATGTTACAGTCTGCAATTTTTTTTAATAACGGCATAGGTAACAGCCTGAATTGTTTACAAAGGCATATGTTTTGGCTGTAGAATCTGATCTATATCATACCAAAAGTAAACTGAACAAACCCTGATCAGCTGGTCCTGCAGCAGCCGTCTGATCTGGGTCTGCTCTGTTTGCAAATGCATGAAAACAGTTTATATGAAGGAAAATGTTCAAATAAGTAATGATGTACTGTACTTTGGAATTTCTTGTATACACTTAATCACTATCTAATATTATTAATATTCATGATGTTATTATTTATTAAATGAATATTCATGGAGTTAATGGGTATCAGCTAATACGTGGTTACTCGACAGTATAACATAATTATAAATGTGGCACATATATAGTTATTATACGTGCGTGTATTATTTATTGATTATTATTACATTTGTGTGTATTAATTTTGCGCGTGTCTGTATTTATAGTTCGTGTACACGCAGTCAGTTATTGCATGTAGACTACAGAAAATAACTTTCTATTACGATCTTGCCACCGTTTATATATCTGCAGTCACTACGGTGTTCATGAACGGAAATAGTTTCATAGACATACAAACACTTTTTTAACACATTTGCAAACAGGGTAGACGCAGACCAGACGGCTCCTACAGGACTCGCCCTGTTTGCTTATGAAATTATATAGATCTGATTCTACAGTGTTTTATTAAAGCAAAATTATCCTTTGAAACCTTTACATTATCAAGAACTGAACTTCGATATCTCGAACTCGGATAACTTCGGTATTACTCGAAGTCAATGTTCGGTCCATCCAAAATTTACAATACAGAATTCTTCTAAAATGTATCACTTCGCATATCTAGAAATACGCTTGACAGATTAATGCAGGTCAAAAGTAATGCTGAAATGCTCCTACAGGAGTTTTCAGCATTACTTAACACATTACCCCCTAGTGACGCATATTTGCGCCTCTATAAAACTCACATTGTGAAACCATTGTGATAAATAGAACATTTGCTCCTATAGGAGCAAATGCTCTATTTATCACAATGGTTTCAAACTATACAATTCTAAAATTTTCCTTTCCTCTAGTTAACGCTCCTTTTCGGTAGATTGCATGTAATTCAAAAAGGTTGGGTCTCAAATAGCCTAGGAGAGAATGAGTTAAGATCTGCATAAAGCTTTGAACTTGAGAAATTGTCCAGATTATAAATCGGATGTTATCTCGAAGTAATTTGTATGGTCTCTTGAAGTTCGAGATTTGAAGTTCAGTTGTATATACATGTATTCATGATGTCATTAATTCTTACATGTAAACTGAACAGGTAGCCTACATAGTTAATATTCTGTTTGTTTTATAGGCGTTTCACTAACAATTGGCCAGACACTGGGTCAGTTTCCCGGACAACCTCAACAACCAAATATGCAACCCCAGCCGGGCAATTTTCAAAACCCAAATAGGAATCCTGTCCAAAATCCGCCCATGCAGCCCACACCAGTTTTCAACCCAGCCCCTGGACAACCCGGATCGGTCCAAGTTGGTCAGCCCCAACCTCAGCCTGGTACCGTGAACCAGCCAGTTAATGCTGCTGTTCCAGCTCAGGCACCGGAAACCAATAACGACGACGTCAGTCAGTTCACGTGCGCCCAGGTATTTAATCTGAGAACATATGAGATATATATCTGAAGTAGCAGTCGTTTCGGATAAGTGCAAACCACTCATTAGTGACCATTGAAACTGAAATTGTCCAAGCTGCAATTACAAATATACCAATGTCTCTACCCATCTCTCACCCCTACCCACAGGGGGGCCATTTCGTGGGTATACATGGTCTAAAAAGTAAAAAAAAATGATTGGGTCGATTTAGTGTTATATTATGTATATAATATAACACTAAATCGACCCAATCAAATTTTTTTGACTTTTTAGACCATGTAGACCCACGAAATGGCCCCCTGTGCCCCTACCCGCTCCGCTGAATTTACCCCAACCCCTCCAACACAAACACATATATGCACGAACAAATTCACACACACCTCGTGTATATACGCACCCACTTACCCACCCACACAAGCGAGAGCATCCCCATTCCCATACGCTCTCCCCACCTCTCTCTCTCTCTATCTCTCTGCCATATATACACCGAAAAACACACACACACGCGCGCGCGTGCACGCATGCATACACATACGCACGTACGCACTAAAATAATAATAAATCTCACCCTGTAACGTTTCTTTATTCTATTGATTGGAATTGTTTTGCTGTCGATTACAACATTTGTTATCTGCTACAGTGTTCGTTAAAAACCCTTTTCAAAACCATATTCACAGTATCAAACAGTTTGGATCCTGACGAGACAGCGTGTCTCATAATATTGATAATTTCAGTTCAGGTATTTTTTCAGCAAGTTAAGGGTTAAGAATAAACAAGTAAAAATAACGTGTTTTTTTCTCACAAAGCAACTTCTAGACGTACATTGCAATGTATACTTTTCTGATGGATAGAACTCGCTTCAGGTGATAAATGTAAATTCAACTCCTTAACTCTTATCTCGCTACTCGCGTTCGCATTTACAAACAACATAGCTTCAGATGACACACCAAGTACCCCGGCGTCTTATCAGGATCCAAGCTGTTTGACACTCGGTCAATATTTTCTGACAAAGTTTGATCGAATCGGAAGTAGTTAAAATGCACCGGATCCAAATTTGAGCAGATTTTTTTCTTTCAAAGCGGTATTTAACCCTTTCGGCGCCACATTTCTAATTGTCGTCTGCACACCAATTTTGTTAAATCATTCGGTAAAATGAAGAAATAAGATAAACAAACGCAAATTTCAAAGGAATAAAACAAAGATATATAAATGGAGTTTGAGACAAAAAGTGAAGTCCCTGATCAGACGCCGCCTTTTCAAGGCGGCGTCTGATCTGGGACTGCACTATTTGTCGTGGTGCATTTTTGCGACATTGGCGGTGAAAGGGTTAAGACTCTACGTACATCGATTATGTCCACAGATCGAAATTCACCAGGATGTTCATTGAAACTGATGGATGTGTCGTTGTAACATAAAACTAAGCATTTGCCATTGTAAGATAACTGTTTCGCTAATACGACCATTATTAGATTTTGGATTCCCTTCATATAAACGCCTTTCATAAATCTACAAACAGAGTAGAACCAGACCAGACGGCTCCTATAGGAGCCATATCTGATCAGGCTCTGTTCTGTACATGTATATAGATCTAATTTTACATTTTTTGTCAAATTCAAAACAAAATTATTGAAACGTTTACTGTATAAAACTTCAACTAATAAATATTCATGATGTCATAATTTAGATGAATATGCAACAGGGAAAGGGTTAATCAGGTGACAGGACAAAAGTGGGACAAAAACTTTCTGCCATACTTTTACCCTGCATTAAACAACCACCTGCTTTTATAATTTCCTACATGTATGTTAACAAATTATATAAGGTCGGACAAGTGAGCCTCTACTGCAGTAAACTGATTATTGTGTGCTCAATCATGGATGCGAGATGGTTGTAAGGTTTATTCAATAGATCTTTTTTCATCAAAATCAAACACAAAGTAATCGATAGCTAACATTTTCGCTGCAAAACACATTGTCGTCTGCAAAATGTGTCGTCTGCTACACATTTCGTTTGTTTAAATGTCTCCCCTTTGCTTTCCAAACCATTACCACTGTAACAAACAGGCTGGATCCTCACGAGACACCGAATTACGCCGCGTCTCATCTGGATCCGAACTGTTTGTATAGGTAATCACATATACGACATTGAGTTAACCCATTTGCGCCCAGTGGATTTTTCCATGTTTATATGTTGGATTAGTCCATTTTTTATCTATGGGGAGCCTGGTCTAAATTTATCATCAAACAGTGCGGCGTCTGATCAGAGTATACACTGTTTGTCTACGTTCCATATATGGGATCGTTGGAGCAAATGGGTTAATGGAGAATGATACACTTGACAGATACAGTAAAACCCCTCTAAAACCCCTCTAAAACCCCTCTACCGGTCTTTGAGACAGGTGGCAGTTTCATGCAGGATGAAAGTCATGCAGAAAGCTCCTAGAGGAGCTTTCTGCATGACTATCACCCTGCATGAAACAGCCACCTGCCTAAAAGTATCTGAATTCTTTTCTACTAGAATTCCAGTTTAGAGGGGTTTTACTGCATTACTTTCTGCTGTATTCAATCGTCAAACAGATTCGTCATATTTATCCCCAAAACACATCTTTCAGGCTGGACGAACGGCTGTAGCCCAGTGCTTCCAACAAAACGGAGGGTTCCAAATGATGAATGTGATTGCTCTCCTATCAAATGGCACCCAAGGACAACTTCCGGCTAATGTCGATCAGGTCAAAGGTCAACTTTGTCAGTAAGTCACTAATCATTCATAACATTTTATTATCAAAGTACTGCATTTTTGTACATGTATTTTGTGCGGTTTTTATTACAAAATGACCTCTCATAACTATCTGCATTTATTTATTTATAATATTTAGTTCATAACTTTTTAAACTCCTGGAACGAAATTTGGTTGACTCTAAAATGCTTGAAAGTGAAATACATGTACCAGAAAGAGATGCGTCTGTGTAAAGGAAGAAGATGAATCGGTTTTGGTATGTCCTAGAGCAAAAATAGTCTATTTACACATAATGTATACAGAAAACCCTTCTAGAGGAGCTTTCTGCATAACTTTCCCCGTGCATTAACTCTTTGCACGCTACCGGCAAAACTGTGATTACCCATGCAAACAGTTTGGATCCAGATGAGACGACGCATAATGCGGCGTCTCATCAGGATCCAAACTGTTTGTCATCTTGACCATATGTTTTGCAAAGAACTGAGAGAAAGTTTATTTTAAGAATTGAAGCAGACGACAAATGGTGCAGACGAAAAATTACTTAGCGCGCCACCTGTCTTCAAGACTGATATTTATATACTAAATTGAACGTCCGGTTCTCTTTTGGCTCCTATTAGTATGTTTGTAGATGCAATCCGTGACAGATCTAAAGACGGGCGAAAGCAACGACTAAAACTATACAGTAAAACCCCGCTAATGCGACCACTTAATGAATAAACATGGGTGCCTTTATAAGCAGGTGGTTGCTTAATGCAGGACAAAAGTAATGCAGAAAGCTCCTCTAGGAGCTTTCTGCATTACTTTTGTCCTGCATTAAGCTACCACCTGCATATAGCACCCATAATTATACCTCTTTTAGGTGGTCGCATTAGCGGAACTTTACTGATCCGTTCAAAATACTCTATCAATTTGTATGTACATAATTTCGCAATCTTTTGTTTCCTTCTGAACGATAAAAGCAAAAAAACCACCCCAAAACAACATTGATGATGTTATGATGGCAGTAATTTGCTTTGTAGTCCATATGCGAAAAATAAACATACGTTTTAACAATCCCCAGTTTATTTTAGATTAGACTGGTATATATACTTTAAGTGATAAATACGTGGACATATAGTTTAATTAATATTATGTATTGCATATATTGCTACAGAAAGTCTATTGGCTATAAGAATTGTCTAATCCGATTTTTTTTTTCTCTCTTTTTTTTTCTAGAGTGGAGAACCAAATCAACGCATGCGTATTTAACAGTATTGCACGATTCAATGGTACCCAGCAGTGTACGACACTTGGGTCATTCATAAAACTACAACAGGAAACAGTCGGTCTACTCAACGGGATTCAACAGCTGTGCGGTACAGGTACGAGTTATCCAAATGAACCAATTACAGTAAAACCCCTCAATAACGACCACTAAATTGTGTTAATTAGTTGGTATTTAGAGCAGGTGGCTGCTTAAAGCAAGGTGAAAGTAAAACAGAACGCTCCTACAGGAGCGTTCTGTTTTACTTTCACCTTGTTTTAAGCAGCCACCTGCCTTTAACACAAAATACTTGATCTAATTTAGTGGTCGTTATAGAGAGGTTTTACTGTACTTCATAGAAAATACCTTGGATGCTTTTGCAGACAGAGTAGACCATAATGCCATTATAGAATTTGAGTCAATGAAACCCCATAAAGTAATTACTTATTACAATGTTATACCGGTATACCAGACAGATGGTTAAGGTGTTGTCACGTGCTTCGTTTCAGCGTCGGCGAAAACCTGTCTTAAGAGGTCATTCATTTATTGAATATAAGAGTCTTAAAAGCAAGTGGTTGCTTATTGCCGGTCAACAGTAATGCAGAAAACATTACCTATAGGACTTTCTGCATTACTTTTGACCTGCATTAAGCTACCACCTGCCTTACAGACGCATGCTTATACCTCTTTTTAATGGCTGCTGAAGACAGGTTTTACTGTAAGTATCACAGTCTTTTGGTGGACTAGATCTCAACTATCTTAAGTAAAGCTATCTGGATACATTCCCCAAGGCTATTTAAGATCGAATTAATAATAGTTACACTCTGCTAAAGGGTCATAAACGTATTATGTGGCTGAGTAATGCCCCTGAAAATATTTTTCCCAAAAAGACACCCATGAATATATTGAATAGCTACATAAGTTGGTCAAATTTAAAAGCAATTACATGCGGACACGTTTTACTGATTTTTTTTCAGGCATACTTCCCAAGGTAACAATGTGTATGAGGCGTTTAAGTTATGACATGATGCAGTGCTATGAGAAAGTCGGCCTGAATCCAAGTCTGTATGCTCCAGGAGGCTCCCGGCTCGAGGGAGCGGTTATTGGCGATAATCGGGAGGCAGCAAAAATGTTCTGCAGGTAAATCAATCGCTCATTATCGGCGGTATAATTATACAATGTCTTATCATGCATGTGCCTGTCTCTTTGGAATGTAAAGTTAAAAAGAACGGTAGTAATTTAAACTGTCATACGTAACCACAAGATACACCGGCTTTTGAGTCGAAAACAGTATTTTCGCAAGTCGAAAATATGCACTGTAACCATTGTTTATAAAATATATGACCGGCGTGTTGGAATTAATGGTTAGGCAGGATGAACGTCCTTTGTATTAGCTTTCTGTGTGGCGTTTGGCCTGCATTAACCTTTTCCCTCATGTAAACGTGTTTTCACGCATTTGCAAACAGAGTAGACCCAGATCAGACGGCTCTTAGAAGAGCCGTCTGATCAGGGTCTGCTCTGTTTGCTAATAGAATTTGATAGATCTGTTTCTTTACTTTCTAAAATGGCTGCAATGAATCACCTTCTATATTTCATTATAACTATTTTGTCCATGAATATTCAGTAGGTAATGAAATTTGTAATAAACATAGAACAGGGAAAGGGTTAAGCCATTCCCAATCTTAAGTTCTTAACCTTTTACCAGTTGAATATTACAAATTATGACATTATGAATATTTATTAGTTGATATGTTTTATAATGGCCTATGTACGCATGCTTATTTTGTATTAGTAGATGCTGTAGAGCCAGATCTATTAAAATTTCATAAGCATCCGGAGTAGATCTTTCATAAGCAGCCGGAGGAGATCTCTGTTTTCAAAGGTGTGAAAATGTGTTTATATGAAGGAGACTCTTAAGGACCCATAATGGTACATGCACATGTACTTATCTGAGTGTTCGGAAAATGGAGATTTTAATATATATCACATTGACATGATATCCACCAGATTCTATTCCGTTTCCAACATTTTCCAGGGTCCCAGAGGAGGCAGATTTCGCATTTACGCTTTCATGATTTCTCCTAGACATATTTAGTTGTGGCTATGCTTAAGATTGATTGTCACAGAGACGATTTGAAACGTAGATTTTGATGGAGAGATTGTTTTTGCTTTGAACTGCTACCCTTACCTAGAGCCCCGTGTTCTATTCTGTCCTATGATGTTCTATTCTATTCATTTCTAGCAAGAGACAGGATTTGTTCAACTGTCAGAACCAGGTGATTGAAAACTGTCCTAGGGCCAAAGACTTGCAGGAGTTAAGCGGCAATGATCAGAAATCCATGCAGAGCGGAATGGAAGTTCTCTGCAAAGATGTTAATGGTGAGTTAACTAAAACAAACTCTTTTATAGAAACCACTTAGTGCATAAACACACGGGTCTTTAACTATTTCCCCCATAGACTATTTTCAGATCCAACCTCTTTGAATACATCTACCAAAAAGGAGCAATTACTAGTGAAAAGGAATTTTATTAAGAATTATATAGTATTGAAACTATTGTGATAAATAGAGCATTTGCTCCATAGGAGCAAATGCTCTATTTACCACAATGGTTTCAAAAAGTGACTTTTACAGAGGCGTAGAAAGGCGTATTTATGGAGGAAAGGGTTAAAGCAAGACAATGTTGATAGCAAGGTGGATACTTATCCCTTTCCCTTATACATGCGCCTTTTAACGTCTTTGCAAACAGAGTAGACCCGGATCAGACAGCTCCTGTAGGGTCCGCTCTGTTTGCTTTTGAAATTATATAAATCTGACTCTACTGTTTCTTCCAATACCGAAACAATCGGTGTACATTGAATTATAAAATTTCAGTTGATAAATCTTCATGATATATCACGTTATGTTTTGCATGTAGAGTGCCTGTTATTGAAATTTCATAACGCATAATTTCAGGGAAATGATGAAGTACAGTAAGGGAGTTTTAATGATTTGTATTGCATTTCCAGAATGGTGCACGCATTGCACTTATGTTCTTATGACTATTGATCGCATTAAAATGCAAATTGAATATTAAAACAAAACCAACAACAGAAGTAAGTTACCTTAATAGACTGGTTTGTATTGAATTTCTCGTCATTTCAACAGTATTTCAGTTATTTCGATCCAGTACATTACAGACAGAGGAAGAACCCATGAATGAATGAATGACTGACTGAATGAATGAAATGAAAAGACTTTATTTATTTATTTTCCCATGTACATTGTATTTACCTGTATATGGAACAACTAACGGTGCCACTCAGTTAATGCGCGTGGTACTGAAAAGCCACACTTCATTGTCAGAAACATTTTTAGTTAATGTGTAGTGTTAACCAATTGCCTCTTACTGACACATCATTATTGAAACCATTGTTATAAAAAGAGCATTTGCTTCACAGGAGCAAATACTTTATTTAACACAATGATTTAAAAAGTACAGACTTCGAAAAAATCTGTTTGGCATAAAACTGTCTATGAGGGAATAGGTCAAGCAGCATTAACTTACTAGCATAGTGTAGCATAATAATTATGCTGGTATTTTGTACATAGCGTTAGCTATAATTTAGTACATATAGCGAAGACCTTTCGGAAAGAATCGCTGATGGCTGAATCTTAGGAAAGCATATGCTGGTATTGTGATTTATTGAACATTACCGCAGAAACATTTAAAACCTTTGCAAATTTCATTTATTTATTTATTTAGATTATGTTAGCGGCCTAGTCTGTTTCCAACAACCAACACGTAATGTTCAGTCATGCGCTTCGGATCTTGTACGTGATATGACAGACGTGACAATGCGACAGATTCGTGACGGCCTTTCTGCTGATGCCTTCTTCACAGAGTACTGCCAGTAAGTACATAACCATTTTACCGGAGAAGTCCTTTTATCAGTAACTCGGCGTCTGATCAGGATCCAAGCTGTTTGACACTCAACTAGAGTTTCTAGAAGGTTTTAATGATTCGGAAATAAGTAAAGACTGTAGCAGATTAATGTTTAAACAGGCGTCATAGTTTGATCAGGCTAAAGTTTAAGATATTGTTTTCTTCTTTATAGTACTAGCCACAATTATTAACCCTTTACTCCATGAATATTCATGTAAGAAATAGATTTAATTGTTATAATGACACGTGGACGCAGCGATGTTAAACCAAAGAAGAAACTGCAGTCATATTTACATGTTTATTATTTCATCAGCAAACAAAACAGACCCTGGTCAGACAGCTACGATAGGAGCTGTCTGCTTTGGATCTACTCTGTTTGCAAAGGCGTAGAAAGGCGTATTAAATGAGTAAAGGGTGTGTCTTTTTAAATATATGGCACTTTCAAAACTGTAATGCGCATGTCTGTTATTTGTAAAACATGTTTTCTTCTTCCAGAGCACGAATCCAGAACCTAAAATGTGACAACAAAGCATGGGGTGACGTTTGTGAGCCGGTATCAGTTGGTCTGAAGTCCGAATTCCAATGTAACTTGTTACCAACAAAGTGTAAAAACGACCCGAAAGTGCGCGACGTTTATCAACAAGTTTGCTCCCCGGCCAGTTTCGCGCGCAATTTGAGAAATCCAGATTCTCCAGGCTCTGGTGCAGCGTCGTCTTCGGTTGGAATCACAACGCTCGTGGTGTCTATCATTGTAGGAATTCTAACTATGATTTAGATTTAAGTTTTGTCCATTTATTCCGACATCACTGCCATATGCAAACAGATAGGGCCCAGTTGGGACGCCGAGTAGCTCGGCGTGTCATCAGGATCCAAGCTGTTTGATACTTTTCAATTAATTGAAATATATATACATGTAGACAAATCCTTTGAAAAGCAGCAGATAAGTGTTTGAACATACAATTTAATTATAAAGAAGACAGGTGTAGCTATCATTTCAAATTTTATGTATGAATCACACCACCCTGTTTTAACCCTTTCCCTGTTCTTTATTTCGACCAAATTTCAACACTTACTGAATAACAAAATAGTTAGAAAGAAATATGGAAGGTGGAACATTGTAGACATTTTAGAAAGTAAAGAAACAGATCTATCAAATTTTATTAGCAAACAGAGCAGACCCTGATCAGACGGCTCCTCTAGGAGCCGTCTGATCTGGGTCTACTCGGTTTGCAAATGCGTGAAAACACATTTACATGAGGGAAAGGGTTAAGCAGATTGTGTACAGTATAATCTAACTTAAGCGCCATTCATTTATTGAACATAGGAGTCTTAAAAAGCAGGTGGTTGCTTAATGCAAGGCAAAAGTAATGTAGAAAGTTCATACATGATATTTATGCATTACTTTTGACATGCATTAAATCATCATTATTAGACATTTTTTATGACCGCTTAAGACAGATTCTACTGTAGATACATATCAGCAGCCGCACTCATGAGCAGTGTTATAGGTGGTCAGGCTCCGAGATTATTGAACTTCTGAGTCTGACTGCATTCACAAGTTTCTGGTCAATAAACTGGTTTTACAAGCAACCATCGGAACAAGGTTTCTGAAAAATAAAACTAGCAGTAATTACTGTTTTACTACCAAAAGTTATGTTAAAGAATTCATTCTTATCATATGCAATAATTATATATTACATTTAGATTTATTGATACTTTTTTCAGAAATCATCATCAATGAACGCGGTCTCAAATTTTTTTTGTGTGTGATTATCCCCATAAAATACAATAAAATCCCTTTAACCCAATACCTTATAGGTTATTTTTTAGACCCAACCTCTTTAAATAAATCTACTGAGATTGAGCATTTACGAGAAACAAAGGCGAATATTTTGGAATTGAGTAGCTTTGAAACCAATGTGATATATAGAGCAGTTGTTTCTATGGAGCAAATGCTCTATTTATCAAAATGATTTCAAAATGTGTCAATATGGGGGAATGGGTTAAACAATCACTCAAAATAAGTATTATTCTGGGTTACAAAGGCAAGTAGTAGCTTCAAGCAGGCCGGAAGTTATGCAGAAAGTCCTTGTAGGAGTAATCGCGTGCTTGTTCATTAGGGAAAGGGTTAAAGCAACCCGTTTCAGGCCATTTAATGCAGGTCAAAAGTAATGCAGGAAGCCCCAATAGAACCCGCCTTACAGACCCATACTTGGACCTCGTATTTGATGGCCGCTTAAGACAGGTCCTGCTGTATTCAATAAGCCATCTCGTGTGCCGGAAACCTACCTACCTACTTATGATATAGGCATGCATTCTTTTTTATTTGTGTAGATCAGATGTAGAATAAGTTACTATATCACGTGACCATTTAAAAGACCCATAATGCAGGAGGTATTAGGAATAAGCCTTCTGCACTATATAATATTGCCCTGCGTAACACAGCCACCTGTAATTGAAGACTATAGTAAAACCCCGCTAATGCGACCACTTAATGAATAAACATGGGTGTCTTAATAAGCAGGTGACTGCTTAATGCAGGACAAAAGTAATGCAGAAAGCTCCTCTAGGAGCTTTCTGCATTACTTTTGTCCTGCATTAAGCTACCAGCTGCCTCTAACATCCAGAAGTATACCCCTTTTAGGTGGTCGCATTAGCGGGGTTTTACTGTATAAGTATATTGACCTAATGAACACTTAACCATTTCCTTAATATAAACACCTTTCATGGAGTCTTAACAGAGTAGACCCATATCTAATTAATATTCATGATGCCATTATTTTTTATATGAATATTCATGGAGTAAAGGGTTATATGGTCGCTTTTGTGGCGTTCTACTAGTTGAGTTTTTGTTGTGAAACTTGGGAAAATCTGCTGTTACACAAGAGGCGACGTCAGTGGAATAAATCAAAATCTTCACCAATCTGTCAATTTAGATTGCAATAAATTTAAACGTTAAGTCTTTCCAGCATGAACAATCATGACGCCGTGAACTTTTATAATTGTGTATGAAGGCTGTATCTTTTGGTCATGGCAGACACTATAGAATCAGACCTATATAATTCCTTTAGCAAACAGAGCAGACCCTGACCAGCAGCTCCTACAGGAGCCGTCTGATTTGTGTCTGTGTCTGTGTCTGTTTGCAAAGATGTTGAAAGGCGTGTCTATCTGGGAAATGGTTAAAATGATCATCGTATAAACATGTTAATGTTTCGTAGTATACAGATCGAATCCATCATTATAGTCCTTGATCTATAGGTGTACTCTTCGCAACAGGACGTGCATTTCGAAATTATCGTGTTTAATTGTTTTCATGAGTAATCGAAAATTGATTAGACGTCCAATAACTATTCATCATTTACTTGAAAGCGACGTCTATATGCAAACATAGTAGACCAAGATCAGGGTCCATGCTTATAAAGCTTTTAGTTGAGTCTGAGTTTCGTTCTCAGGCTTTTGATTGGTCAGATTTGAGTTCTCGAGCTTTTGATTGGTCAGATTTGAGCCAAAGGCTCAAATCTGACCAATCAAAAGCTTGAGAACGATCTCAGACTCAACTAAAAGCTTTATAAGCATGGACCCAGATTGGTCCCGTTGGAACCGTCTGATCAAGGGCTCTGCTTTGATTGCTTATGGAATAATGTAGAAAATAAGATACTACGGTTTCTGCCATTACAAATATTCCTGTGTTTATATTCCATTATTAAAATCACTAAATGATACCTGTATTCACGAATATTCTTTTATGACTATTCAAAAGGTTGAGGTTTAAAGATTGATTGTTATGATTTTTAAAAGCTTATGTCTACTTAATGAAAAATGACAGTACAGTGGAGATTGTCTTAAGCGTGCATCACAAAGAGCTCTAGTTATGGGTCTGAAAGACCGGTGGTAGGTTAATGCAGTTCAAAAGTAATGTTGCCATTACATAAACAATCGTAAATGACTTCATTTGTTATCATTCTGTGTATACATGTATATTAGATACGTTCAATAAAAAAATGACGCGGGCCTTTCTTTATAAGCAGCATGTTAAGTTCAATCAACTACATGTAGTTTAAATAAATATGAAGACGAGTTGTAGAATTGTTAGAACTGTAAAGTTATAACCCTTTCAACCCTGAAATATCAGAGTGGAATAACTTAATAGTGTTTAACTATATACTAGTCGACTCAGCATGAAAGGCGTAAACTTGCTGGAGTATTTTGATTGACAAACAGTGCATGGTTAGATCAGAGGACTCCGCTAGGAGCCATCTGATCCGGGTCTACACTGTTTGCAAATGACAGTGCGCGTGTCTCTCTGGTTAAAAGAGTTAATTCGATCATTATTTTTCGAACCTTTTCGATACCCTGTAACATATAAACACCGAGTTAGTTTGATGACTTAAATACACTGTTATCCCATCTGAGAACAGAAATGGAAGTAAGTCTGTTTTCTGTATAAAACAGATGACATTGGTTGCTGACGAAAAGTACACGTCAATATACCTACCTGTAAATAGTGAAGACCCAGATGAGACAGCTCCTGCAGGAGCTGTCTCATCAGGGTCTGCGCTATTTACAAGTTGATTTTGCAACCAGTGCACTCCACAGCAGTGATTGCACAGCGAAATACTTATTCACAGTGAAGATATATGTAATTATACAACAGGGCATGGGTAAAGAAGGAGAAATGTATTTTGAAATTCAGCAAGAGAAGGGTTAATATGTCATTCCTGTTGTAAATCTTGACACAATAAATGCCAACATCATACCCATTAACATTGTCTTTCATGTTTATTGCTTATGTCAACTGTATAAATTCACATTTCGTTTCTTTCTAAATAAGCATTTACTTTGTATGTAAATAAAAATGAAATACAGAAAGTTGTTATGTGACGTTTTAGTCTTACTAAACTTGACCTGAACCTAATTATCGTTAAAAAGTGATGTGCGACTGGCTTAAGCCCAATTTAATGTCTGAATATAGTAACATGGCACTGGTCCTATTATTGCAAAACAGGGGGCTTTGTCCACTTTAACTGTTGTGATATAGTGAGTAAAATGGAGCCTAGATCAGAGCATAGGCAGCAGTATGTAATGGAAAGTTTTGATGGACCCTGCTGAACTGAAAAATTCCATACCGAGCGATTTTTAGATCCGCCCGATTTACTTTAAGGTATGTCCAGCAATGGCCATTTGTTTACCTTTATTCAATTTGACCTTCATATTAAAATTGTTTAAATCTATATTTCTAACAATAGATCAGCAATTACTTTAATACAGTTATTAAGTAAATGTCCTAGATGTCATAAATGTTAAACAACAGTTTTTAAGAGTTAAATAAAAACATTAATTTTTACCTGAAAATATGAAAAAAGGTGGTGTCACTTTTCCAGATTTTTGTAAAAAAATCCTATTAATAAGTTCTTATTATATGATAAATGTTCGAAATTAACTTTTTCCCAACACCACTATATATTTCAATTATAGCAAACATACGAGGGCTATTCAGTATGTAATGAAACTAGCGTTCGATTTTCCTTGCATTGCACGTGACCGTTAGTCCCTTTATATACACGTGCTATTCACTATCTACCCTGTACACAGATACCAAATATGTGTATATGCGTATACATTGTATAAATATTGCTAAAAGTGTACATTGAACAGGCCTACTCGTATACACTGCGTTCAAAATGGTTGGAAAACGGTCTCAAGAAAGCGTTAAAATTCGGAACCCATTTGTTTGTTTCTTAAATAAACCATCAGTTGCATTACATACTGAATGTCCCTCGTATGCTTTTTATTGGATAATTTGCTATGATTGAAAATAGTGGTGTGGAAAAAAGTGAAATTAGAACATTTATCATAGAATAAGGACTTATTGATACACCAACAGGACTAAAGAAGATATTTGGAAGGAAACTTTGATATTTTTGTGGGTTTTTTTTAAAAACATCTTGAAAAAATGAGTTATATGAAACCTCTTTTTTGCACATTTTCAGGTAAAAATTAAAGTTTTTATTTATTTCTTAAAAAACGTTGTTTATCATTTATGAGCTACACTAGGACCTTTACTTAATAACTGTATTAAAATAATTGCTGAAAAGTGTTAAAAATATAGATTTAATCAGTTTTTAATATGAAGGTCAAATTGAAAGAAAGTAAACAAACGGCCATTGCTGGAAATACCTTAAATCTCCAATGTTCGCCCGGTAGTTCAATTCATATAACCTGGCATGACATTGAGGGATATATTACATTTACAAATAATAATAGCTCAAGCGATAACATGTCGACAAATATCTGAAATATATTATAAGTTGGGCGGGACATCTTCAAAAGCGTCCTTATGGATTTTCAGTTCAGTCGGGTCCACCATGATTTCCACACGTGTATACACCATACACCTTTACTCCATGAATATTCATGCAAGCAAATATGATAATGTGAACATTAATAATGACACTATGGCGCAGGAATTTTTAGTATAACAGACATTGTAATTAGCATATCTATATTCTGTCATAAGCAAACAGAGCAGGTCCTGATCAGAGGGTTCCTATGGGAGCCACCTGATCCGGTTATTCGCTTTTTGCAAAGGCGTAAAAGGGCTTATCTATGGAGTAAAGGGTTAAAGTCAGTTCGACATCTCTACATGTGCACCAGAGGTTGGCATTCTCCATCATATCTGATTTGACATGATAGTTTAACCCTTTCCTTCATATAAACGTGTTTGTAAACATAATAGACTCCGATCAGACGGTCCCTATAGGAGCCATTTGATCAAGGTCTGCTCTGTTTGTTAATGGAATTTGATAGTTCTGTGTCTTTACTTTCTAAAATGGCTACAATTTTCCACCTTCCACATTTCTTTTTAACTATTTTGTCCATGAATATACAGTAGGTATTGAAATTTGGAATAAACATAGCACAGGGCAAGGGTTAAATGACCGCTCCGCCTGTCACGATTCAGTGGTTAAAATGTTTGCGTCATAGGTTATGGCACAGTGCACGGTTAAAATATCTGTCACATATTATGATACATTAGTTAAATGTCTACTACGCCTGGAATGAGTTGATGTTCGTAAGAAGGTGATACATTTTATTATATGATCGTCTTACATGTATGTTGTCACACCCAGAATGGGAAAGTGTCCTACAACATTATGTTTGAGAATATATATACACCGGGATTGTAGTTCCTAGAAGACTAATACTTACCCACCAGATGTCAGAACTAATATATCAGATCAACCCGTCTATATGTAAAAACTGTTGTCTGCTACAAATACATTTCTCTATTATATCTTTTCAGAAATTGGTATTGAACCTAATGTGATGTCGAATTACATGGTGTCTCATCTGGATCCAAACTGTTTCTCTTGCTGAATTTTAAAATACATTTCTCCTTCTTTACCCATGTCCTGTTGTATAATTACCTATATCTCTATTTGTGTACAAGTGTTTCGCTGTGCAATCACTGCTGTGGAGTGCACTTGCACAATCAACTTGTAAATAGTGCAGACCCTGATGAGACAGCTCCTGCAGGAGCTGTCTCATCTGGGTCTTCACTATTTACAGGCAGGTGTATTGACGTGAATAGCAAGAGAAGGGTTAAATGATGTCTCACGAATCGGTCTTAGGAGTAGACCATAATCCTTAGATACACCTTTCCAAGCATTTGCAAACAGAGTAAATCCAGACCAGATTACTCCTATAGGAGCCGTCTATTCAGGGTCTGCTCTGTTTGCTTATGATATAATATAGATATGATTCTCTATTCTCTGCCATGACCAAATCTTCCTGTGTTCATATGCTATTCTACATGAATATTTGTAGAATAAAATGTTAATTAATCACACTCATATCCAAAGTTGTGATAAATATCATAATATGCAATTTTTTAGCACGAGAAATGGGGCGTTTCTCTTGTTTCCTTACTGCAAGCTACTTAACCCGTTACTCCATTAATACGCCTTTATGTGCCTTTGCAAACAGAGAAGACTCAGATCAGACCATGCCAAGATACCATACCATACCATACCATACCATACCATACCATACCATACCATACCATACCATACCGTACCGTACCGTACCGTACCGTACCGTCGTACCGTACCGTACCGTACCGTACCATACCATACCATACCATACCATACCATACCATACCCCACACCACATCACACCACACCACACCACACCACACCATCCACACCACACCACACCACACCACACCGCACCGCACCGCACCGCACCGCACCGCACCGCACCGCACCGCACCGCACCGCACCGCACCGCACCGCACCGCACCGCACCGCACCGCACCGCACCACACCACACCACACCACACCACACCACACCACACCACACCACACCACACCACACCACACCACACCACACCATATTAGTAAGCAAACAGAGTAGACCCTGATCAGACGGCTCCTATAGTAGCCGTCTGATCTTGGTCTACTCTTTTTTCAAATGCGTGAAAAGGCGTTTATATGAAGGAAAGAGTTAAAGCCTTGTTTTCAATAACCTAAAACAGGCTGAACTATATAAGGACGCCGCGCTATACCGTGTCTAACGTGGACCAACAAATGATTGAGTGGGTAGTTGTGAACTTTTCGTCCCCAATGTGATGAAGGTTATACGTAACAACAACAAAGTTCAAACTACAGTAGAACCTGTCTTAAGCGGCCATTCATTTATTGAACACAGTAAAGCAAGTGATTACTTATTGAAGCTCAAAAGTAAAAGCTCATGTAGGAGTCTTAAAAAGTAAGCGGTTGCTTAATGTAGGGCAAACGTAATGCAGAAAGCTCCCAAAGGGACTTTCTGTATTACTTTTGACCTGCATTAAGCTACCACAACCTTACATATCTATAATTAGACCCCTTGTTTATGACAGGTTATGCTGTAAATCTTAAAACTGGATTTGCAAAAAAGGAGTTCGTACGAGCCAAATGAATTCGAATTACGTTCAAAACTACAGGTGGAAGTAGGAGCTGTTTGCATTATTTATGTCCGGCATTTTCCATTCACCTGCTTTTAAAGACACCCACATTTGATCATAAAGTGGTCGAATTAGAGGGTTTTACTGTATTCATATAATGACGATATGTGCCTCAGACTACAAACTCAGAGGCCACATGCGCGCACTCAGATGAATGTACAGTAAACCCCCTCTAAACCGGAATTATAGGTGAGAAGAATTTAGATACTTTTCGGCAGGTGGCTGCTTAGTGCATGGTTAAACTCATTCAAAAATCTTCTAAAGCAGCCACCTGTCTCCAAGACCGATATCTATACTAAATTAAACGTCCAGTTTAGATGGGTGTTACTGTACAACCAATCGTCAGAGACAACCAAGAGAGATCTTGATGATCGTTAACCTAACGTGCACTTCTTCAAACAGCTTTGATCCAGACGCAAGGCCGAATGCTTCGGCGTCTAATTCCGATTAATTATTTTTGCCATTAGATAGATGATTTATTGAAAAATGGTAATTGAAAGTTCACGAGAAGACGGTTTAAGTCATTACCTCATAGGCTTTGTTTAGATACAACCTCTTTGAATAAATCTACCGAAAAGAGCATTAACTAGAGAAAAGGAAACATTTAGAATTTAGTAGTTTGAAACCATTGTGATAAATGAAACCATTATCACAATGGTTTCACAATGTGACTTTTACAGAGTCGTCAAAAGTCGTCAATATGAGGGAATGGGTTAAGTCGAGGACATATTTGCAGTAGGAAAATGGTAGAATGTACACACCCAAATAACACTAGAAATATCCGTGTGTTTGTTGACCCTTTGCTCCATGAATATTTATGTAAGAGTGAAATTATTGATTGGCTGAAAGTTTATACGTGCGTGTAATGGCATACGTATGAACACAGGAAAGTTTATTCATGGCAGAAAGTATAAAATCTGTATCTGTATCAATCCATAAGCAAACAGAACAGACCCTGATCAAACGGCTCCTATAGGAGCCATCTGATTTAGGTCTACACTGTTTGCAAATAGGGATAAAGCTATTCAGACCACTCCTTTATGCTAATTCACACTGGATAACGTTGGCAAATATATACGACCAGGAACCCGTTGAAAGGCGTATTTATGGAGAAAAGTGTTTAAGTACATGTATAGTAGAACCCCTCTAAACCGGAATTCTAGTAGAGAATATTTGAGATACTTTTAGGCAGGTGGCTGCTTCATGCAGGGTGAAAGTCATGCAGAAAGCTCCTCTAGGAGCTTTCTGCATGACTTTCACCCTGCAAGAAGCTGCCACCTGTCTCCAAGACCGATATTTATACTAAATTTAACGTCCGGTTTAGAGGGTTTTTACTGTATTATCATTTCATTTATAATGAGATGTACACACGCACAAATGTTCGGACAAATGACTGTTTTCTACTATGGATGTGTTTAGGGAACATAAATGTCTAAAATCAATGATCACAAATTATGTAACACCGAACATGGTGAAAACAGAACAAAATATATATACATTAAGTACATTCGTTTTATTCTCAATTTATAACAAATTTTCGACACTAATACAAAATCAGGCATACACAATAAACATTTCATTCAACACAAATATTCCCGCACAATCATTTACCTAAATCAACCAAGTTCACAGACTGGCTTCTTCATTGTTCCGTAATTACATACTCAAAAATTTGAAAACCTTTCTTCATCTTTAATTCTTTGTATGCTAGCAAACAGGTTAGATCCAGAGGGGACGCCGAGTAAGGTTCCTCCTCAGAAACCAAACTGTTTGACACTGACTTTGTTTTCGTAAATAAATTAACGAAGAGTGCACTTAGAAACCCAAAGCAGACTATGATAATCTAAGAAGATTAAATCCATTTGGTACAGAAAGGGTTAACCCATTACCCCATAGGCTATTTTTTTTTAAAAATACAACCTCTTTGAATAAATCTGCCGAAAAGGAGTATTAACTAGAGAAAAGGAAAATTTTAGATTTTGTAGTTTGAAACCATTGTGATAAATAGAGCATTTGCTCCTATAGGAGCAAATGCTCTATTTATGACAATGGTTTCACAAAGTGACTTTTACAGAGTCGTCAAAAGTAGTCAATATGAAGGAATGGGTTAACGAGAAAATATTTTTATAAACAAAATGCTCTGCATGCTAACAGTACAGCTGATTGGTACAATGGAACTCCATTGGGTATCAACCACAGTGACAAGCCCTAACTCGGCCTCAAGAGGCAAATAACAGCTGTGTCAGTTGTTCAGCCTTTGGCATCATATCAGTCACAAGCCGCTAACTTTACCTCGAGACGTCATTTAGGCTGCACACTGTACGTTTAAACCCCGGAACCATACAGCAGGACCTGTCTTGAGCGACCATTAAAAAGAGGTCTAAATATTGGTCTTTTAAAACAGATGGTAGCTTAATGCATGTTGAAAGGAAGGCAGAAAGCTTATATTTCAGATTTCTGCATTACTTTTGCACTGTATTAAGGAACCACATGCTTTTTAAGAGTACCGTGGTTAATAGAAATGGTCATATAAGACAGGTTCTACTGTATGTCTAATTCAATCACCTGCTAGCCTAAACCCCGACCTGTTTTGTTTTCAAACTATATAAAATAACTTATTCATCAAATATCTAATGCGAGTGACAAACAGCATGGATCCCGATGAGGCGCCGATTAGATCGGCATCTGATCTGGGTCTAAACTAATTGCAAGTGCAATAAAGAAGTCACAATTAGCAGGCTATATGTTAATATAGCACTGTATTCGTACATAATTACCAACTGTACTTATCATAAATCTTCAAACTATAATGTTACCTTGAATATTTAGATAACAGTTTAGTAATTTTAACCCATTGCCTCCTAGTGACGCATTTTGACGCCTCTGTATAAGACCTTGTTTGAATCCATTGCGATAAATGGAGCATTTTCTCCATAGAAGCGAATGCTCTATTTATCACAATGGTTTCAAAACTACATAACTCTAAAAGTTTGCTTTACTGTAGCAAATGATCCCTTTCGGTAGATTCATTCAAAGAGACGTTTCTAAAATAGTCTAGGAAGGAATGGATTAACTTGGAGAAACGAACATCGACGTACTATAACAGTAGTGGAAAATCTCGAATATAAATAAATATGAATAATAAATTACGTACAAATATTACATCATTGTTAGCACAATTTTTTAACGAATTTGACAATAAATAAACGAATAAATACATCGTCTCGCCGTCTATTAACCCCTTTTATAATGAATATTTATGGATCAACTGATCCCTTTATGAATATTTATAATGTCAAAAAATCAAATTTTACTTAGACAAACATGTAGGATCATATCTTTATCATATCACAAGTAAACAGAGCGGTCCCTGATCAGACGGTTCCTACAGGGACCTTCTGGTCTGGATCTTCTCTGTTTGCAAAGGCATGGAAATACATTTATATCAAGCAAAGGGTTAAATAGGTATGGTTGCTTGAACTGAAAGCAAACATAAATTAGTTTCAGAAAAGTATTACATAAGACAGAACACCTCCCATTTCACGTGAAAGAGAAAATGACCAGCATGTTTCTCTCAAAGTCAACATTCATCACTGAATCATCACTCAATTATACATATACATGTACACCAAAACCTCTATAACGCTACCACTTAATTAATTAACCAGTACAGGCCTCGAGGTTATGAAACATGTTGCTTGAGTCTGAGATCATTCTCAAGCATCTGACCAATCAGATACTTGAGAATGATCTCAGACTCAGATATTTTATAACTTTGGACCCATGTGTCTTTAAAAGTAGGTAGCTACTCAATACACAACAAAAGTAATACAGAAAGCTCTCGTTCCGCATAACTGTTGTCCTGCTTGAAGCTACCACGTGCATTGTACAACTCAGAGTTGGTCTTCTCTTAAGCGGTCGTTACAGAGAGGTTTTACTCTATTATAAAGAGAATACATAATGGCAAACAACTTCTCTGATGTCAGGTTAGCTCATTTTAATATTTACTCATTACATGCCATCTAAAGATCAATACATCATCATTGCATGTTGCATGACCTAATTTATTAGCGCGGATCACGTGGTTTGCTTTGCCATTATACTATATAGGTAACTGCTGCTATTTATTAATAACTGTCGACTTTTGAGACAAATAAATGTCCCGTCAACGCATAATAATGCATGTATAATACCGTATTGATATTGACCTGTGCAGATCAGACCGGGTGGTCTATTATCATGCGCATCATCATAAAAGAAGACAGAGATAAATGCAACTCGAGGGCTTGGTGCAAAACTATTCTAACTCCTTCACTTTGTGAAGGAGTTAGAATAGTTTTGCACCAAGCCCTCGAACTGGTTTATAACGAAGCTAACCTTAACTCTTTACTCCAAGAATAGTCGTGTAAGATATAATGACATCATGAATACTAATTAGATTATTTGTTGTAATTGCACATGGACACAGGGATTTTGACCAGTGCAGAAACTGTAAATTCATATCGATAGTATTTCATAAGCAAAGAGCAGAAACTGATCATACGGCTCATACAGGAGCCGTCTGAAATAGGTCTCCCCTGTTTGCAACGGTGTAGAAGGGAATATTTATGGAGTAAAGGGTTGAAATTGACGGGTTTGTAATCAAACCCATATTATCTGAAAATTCCCGCTCACTGTAACTGTCTTTTATAAAATGAGCATTTCCTTCAAATTCTAGGATGGATTTACTTGTATATCACGTCTTAATATAATATAATGTCTATCAAACATTTACACGAATAAAACAAAAATGGCTGCCAGAAGACCAGATATTATACCAATGGAACTGGAAGCTGTTACTCCACTTCCGTTATCTCCTCCACCGCCACCACTTTGTCTGGATAATGTACCGTAAGTCTGGTCGTTACACATGACGTTGTAGTTGCCGACCTGCAGGTTCTTGCAGTGCTCCTGGATTAGATCACACTCCAGCTCAGTTTTCAGTCCCACTACGTCTGAGCTACACGTCTGTTTCCATCCGTTCAAATCACAGCGTAGCTGCTCAATTCGAATTCTGAAATAAACATCAAGTAAAGTAAAGTAAAATATCGCTAATACGACCAACCGAAATAAGTATAACACTGGATTTTTAAAACAAGGAGTAGCTTAATGCAAGACAGAAGTTATACAGAAAGCTACTATAGGAGCTTCTTGTATTACGTTTGTCCTTCATTATATCTTGCAATTACCTACATAAGGTTTAACCCTGTCAAAGCTGATTTTCAAAGTGGAATAGTCTATCACGGTTTAAAGGTAAATTTCAGTTAGTATGAAAGGGTATAATTTGCAAAAAGATTTTAAATTACAAACAGTGCGGACCCTGATCAGAGGCCTCCCATAGGAGTCATCTGATCTGGGTCTACAATGTTTCCAAAGTTCAGTATACTCCATTCTCAATTTCAAAGGGTTAACCATTCGCTTGCTATTCACCTCAATATACATACCTGTAAATAGTGAAGACCAAGATGAGGCAGCTCATGCAGGAGCTGTCTCATCGGGGTCTGCACTATTTACAAGTTGATTGTGCAACTAATGCACTCCACAGCAGTGATTGCACAGCGATATACTTGTACACAGTGAAGATGTATGCAAATATACAACAGGGCATGGGTAAAGAAGGAGAGATGTGTTTTAAAATTCAGCAAGAGAAGGGTTAAATCCAGATTATGAAACGCCGAGTACGCCTAGAATTTAAGAAAATACCGAGTTACTCGGCATGTGACCGGGAGCCACGACGTTTGTAAATGTCGGTTAGGTCGCGAATCGGCAGGATAAGTCATAATATTATACAGCATCAAGTAAAATTCACAAATAATTCTGTTAGTAAACGGAAATAGCAACTTACGAGCAAAAGTCCCGGAAGTAGGAGTCCGGGGACAAGTTTTTGGTGACTTGCTTATCGGCAAGGTTCATCATTTTCGACTCTGTATTTGAGATGCACTGCTGTACTTGGGCATTGCCGTTGGAAAAACACTTCACACCTTTGTTGTATACTGTAAAATAAAAGTATCCGTGATTACAACGTCATCTAATCATTTACCTGGCACCATTTGAAGTAGTCATTTGAAGCCATTTGGCGGTTGAGCAAAACATAGAAGACCAAGACTGAACGACTCCATAGGAGATGTCTGATATGGAGCTGCTCTGCTTGCTCAATTTTTTTTATGGATCTGCAATTGCCTAACAATAGGAGGTAATACTCTATTTATCACAATGGTTTACAAAACTGCATACTTCTAAATTATTCCTTTTCTAAAGTTAATGCTCCTTTTCGGAAGATTTATTCAAAGAGGTTGGGTCTAAAATAGTCTATGAAGGAAAGGGTTAAGGAGATTATGGAAAGTTAATACGCCAAATAGGCGAATACTTACGGTTCATTTCTTTGCAAATCAGGTTGACAGCCATTTCTAGGGACTCTTGTTGGTGACCCCAGAAAGCAAGGACACTTCTGGCGGCCGGACAGTCCTTCAGGGCATTTCTCATGCATCGGAATACCTGTGCCTTGTTCCTGCAAATGTGCAACACATATACAAATTAACTGGCTTACGGTAGGTCGGTAGTTCGAACTTTGGCTTCCCTCTCAAATATATATTGTCAATTTATCTTTGGCAAAACAAATGTTAATGCTTGATTCAACACAACTACTGTTCGCCGTGTAATGGATCTCTCTCTCTCTCTCTCTCTCTCTCTCTCTCTATCTCTCTCTCTCTCTCTCGCTCTCTCTCTCTGTCTCTCTCTGTCTCTCTCTGTCTCTCTCTGTATCTGTCTCTGCCTGTCTGTCTCTGTCTGTCTGTCTGTCTCTTTCTGTCTCTCTCTATCTCTGTCTCTCTGTCTCTCTGTATCTCTCTCTCTCTCTGTCTCTCTCTGTCTCTCTCTAACTCTCTCTCTGTAAGTACGTGCCATGCATATACCTGTTGAATATGATGCATAAATGATGGAATATGTAACGAGGTACTATATGTATAAGTTACGAATAAACTATGTCTATGTCTTAATATCATATAACAATTTACTGATTTGATTAGCCACAAACCCTATGTCTATGTACGTCGGCAAAGATCGACTATCTACGTCTATGTACTTCAAATATCGTATGTCCGTGACTGAGATGTGACTTACCCGCAGAGCGACTTAGCGCTGTTCATGTCGCCCATGAAGTTTCTGCGATCTTGTGTAACGTTGATAAGGAACATGTCTGCTTGCATGCCATAGTTCTGGAAACACTGGCCCATAGTCGACTTGATGTTCTGTGCGCAAAGGGGCTGTTTGTGCACGTGAATGTCCGCTTCGTCACTTCCGGGAATACCAAAAGCTGCAAATCAGACATAAAGATATCAGCTCTACTTATCATGATAACAAAAACCCTTTGCCAGATAGACAAACATTTTCACAAAATTGAAAACAGAGCAGACCCAGATCAGACAGCTCCATTAGGAGCTATCTGATCAGGGTATGTTTGGGTTGAATGTCAACTAATACAAACATAATTCTAGTTGTTGTTTTCATTATGCTATTAAAAAATCAGCTAATTTGTATATTCACTGAGTCATTATGTTTTACACGAATGTTCGTCAGGTAAAGGTAAATATCTTTCGCTGTCAATGTCGCATCTATGATTACCTATGAAAATAGTTTGGATACAGATAAGAAGACGAGTAACGCGGCGTTTTCCCATGATCCAAACTGTTTGTTACTGTGACGACTATTTTTTAAAACGAAACTGAAGGAAAACATGAGCAGATAACAAAGGTTCCACACAAAACAATTTGGCAGCGAAATAGTTAAGTACTTAACAAAGAACAACAGAAATATATGAACATGTGCAGTGAAACCTCGTATTACTTTAATCAAGTGTAATAACAAATCTTGTGTTTTTGAAGACCCCAGCATTCATTTTAACCATTTACTCCATGCATACTCATGCTAGAATTCATGACGCCATGAATATTAAGTAAATTAATATTTAAACTCGCATATAAAAAAGTTGCCAAAGCAAACACTGTAGAATTAGATCTATATCACTTCATAAGTAAACAGAGCATATCCTGATCAGACGGTTCCCATAGTCGTCTGATCTGGGCATACTCTGTTTGCAAAGACGTAACCAAAGCGTATTTATGGAGTAAAGGGTTAAAGTGTTTCCTCCTTGTACTACATATTCACGAGACGATAAGAAGGATGCTTACACATGCGCTTGTATTATCAAGTACAGTAAAACCCCGCTAATGCGACCACCAAAAACGGTCAAAATTCTGGGTGGCAGAGGCAGGTGGTAGCTTAATGCAGGACGAAAGTTATGCAGAAAGCTCCTATAGGAGCTTTCTGCATAACTTTCGTCCTGCATTAAGCAACCACCTGCTTTAGACGACATCAGTGGCTGTTTATTAAGTGGTCGTATTAGCGGGGTTTCACTGTACATGTAGTTTCCGACATCATTGTTTATGTTTACATGCAGGACAAGTTTCACTGACATTCAGTGAACAACAATCGTACAGTTGCCTTTGATCAATTGTTCAACCATGATGAATAGCATAAACTCGTTGTATAGTATCCGATGAGCAAAATATTCCAACTGACCGGAAACTAGTTTTGGCTAAGGTCTTCTAAAGTTGCGAGCAATTGATCACTGTTCACTCGCAGATATATATACTTACACGTGTCTGGACAGATGACATCAATGTTGTCCTTGTGAGATTTGTAACATCTAGATGGAATCAGCTGACACTCGAATTCATTCTTCAGTGCCACTGCACTTCTTTGACACGTGGGCCAAGCATTCCCGTCACATTCCACATGCTTTACACGTAGTCTGAATACACGTGCATAGCATATTTAAGTTTAACAATTAAATCACATGCAACTATTCTGTAATTAACATAGAAACACAA
This sequence comes from Azorinus chamasolen, assembly GCA_963576725.1. Taxonomy (NCBI): domain Eukaryota; kingdom Metazoa; phylum Mollusca; class Bivalvia; order Cardiida; family Solecurtidae; genus Azorinus; species Azorinus chamasolen. Next base: position 58,221,761 of record OY755249.1, read on the forward strand.
AGAAAGAAGTTATCTGTTGTTGGGTTCGGAATTTCAGATACTTTGTATTTGTTTGTGTTTTATTACCATTTCAAACGAAAATAACATCTGCTAAAATGTAGAACTGGCCTTGGAGCGTTGACGTAAAAGATATTCACGCAGATCTTAATACATATTGGGATACATGTATATAGGTTATTACCGTTTATACTTCTGTAGCTTAGGACTTAGCAGATGCATAAATAAAGTTGCATATTCAAGATATCCATCAACACCTATGCTATGACCAGTTTCGAATAGCCTATAGTAGTACCTTAAGAGGCCATTAAACATGTGTATTTATGGATCTGTAAGGTAAGTGGTGGATTAGTGCAGGTCAAAAGTAATGCAAAAAGCTAGGAGCTTTTCGCATTACTTTTGCCCGGAATTAAGCAAACATGTGCTTTTAAGACTCCTAGGTTCAATAAATGAAAGTCCGATTAAGACAGGTTCTATTGTATTCTAAATATTCGTCACCAAGTTAAATATATAAATCTATCTGAGCCTTTGAAACTTGGCAGGATTTCATGAAAATGTTATCGCACAAATCTCAAGAATATTTAGTATTATTTACCCTTTCTAAGCATTTATTTTTAAATGTTTTTGAGATGGAGCATCCGAGCCCTGAAGTCTGCAGAAATGCACGAATGAACACGTGACCTATTACACAAGCCGCACATTGACCTTAAGATGTCTGGCCGCAATTCAGTTTGAACCTATAGTGACAAATTAAAAAAGAAAACGTTTAAAGTATAGCTAGATTCTTTTACAGAGACTGGTCAATTTAGCACTTATACTCACGAGCAAAAGTCCGAGAAGAAGCTGTCCATTGATAGTTTCTGTGTCAGCTGTTTGGTAGACAGGTCGGTAATGCCCATGGTCATGTCTTCCATACATTTCTTTGCAGAATCTGTTGGCTCCTTGAAACATTCTAGTCCAGCCAAATAATCTGAAGCAAAGGATAACTTGATGTATGAAGACTTAAGACATGTTTCATAGAAGGAAGATCATTGGATGACGTGACCATACGAGCGCATATATGTTTTACATATCGAGGGCTTGGTGCAAAACTATTCTAACTCCTTCACAAAGTGAAGGAGTTAGAATAGTTTTGCACCAAGCCCTCGATATACTCTGTTATAAGTGAATTATATGTTTTAGGGTAACTTCGAAAAGCGCCAAGCAGATACAACTGATGTAACGGCTATTGTCGGCGAATAGCGAATTATACAGTTACGAAAGGTTAAAGTTTCTAATTTGAAAGCATGAAGCACTTTTTTGAATTAATGTCATTCGGCCTAATCTTGGTACCAATTATCATCGACACAAATATACTATTAGATATCTGATCTGGTTCTACAGTTTGTAAAGCCTAAATGTTAGTTTTCGTATGGCATGGCTAAATTATACTCACTGGGAACATCGTGACATAGTTTCCCGACGGCACGCTCCATGCCATGCAGGTCAAAGCCGGTCAAGGACAGGGTCTGCTCAGCCCCCGGGCACCTGTGCATTACCTCCTGCATGCAGGTGAACAGGTCGTGTTTCTTGCTACAAGCGAAAAAATATGACGTCTATGTTTACGTTGTCTATGATTTAAATTGGGAATTTAAAAAACAAAATATATTTCTAAACATATATTTTCAATATATTTTCAAATACATCAGGGTCTGCCCTGTTTGCCATGCTATAAATTTCCTTTATTTAGAATCATTGAATAGTCATGGTTATTTTAGTATTGCATTAAGATCTGCTTTATAAGCGAAAATGGTAACACGGCACTTACTCGCAATATACTTTAGCCTCCTGTGTGTTTGCTCCAATGAGCGCTCCCCTGTGGTCGGTAGAGTTGCTGAGGTAGATATCCGGGCTAAGACCGACCTTGCCGAAGCATTCTCCGAACTGCTTTTGAAGAGTGAGCAGACAAGCCCCGGGGAGAGCTGGAAAAAAGAAATGAATGTTGTCAATAAAGGAGACGATGGCATTATGTATATAAGCGCTATTGCTTGTGCAGAATCCCCAATGATATTTCTGAGGTGAGGTTTAGTGCAAGCCAATTACAAAACATACATACATTTGTACAGTTAAAGCAGCTCGTGAAGAACCTGACATTTACTATGTATTAATGATATGGGCTAGAAGTGCCCAAAGATCGATAGGTTAATTCTGTTTCGCTTCTTGATACGTTATATTATAAAATGTTAAAACTCATTGCTTGATAAGTACTATTTTGTCTTAACCATCAAAAACAGTTACTTTTAAGTTTGTTTGTCGTATAAATCATATTCAAAAGACAAGAACAATGGACGGCACGAAACGTTTTACGCTTCCGATACAGTGAAAATGATTCCAACATCAGAGGGATAAGAAATGGCATATAGGAGAGCATAAAGCGAATGAAAAAGCGAAATAAGCGAGGTACATTGAAATAAGCGGAGAAATTACATAAAAACGATAAAAAGAGAATAAGGAAATAAAATATATGATAAGCCTTTGCTGTAATAACTACAATGAAACCCCTCTAATGCGACCACTTAATGAATAAACACACCTGTCTTTATATGCAGGTGGTTGCTTAATTCAAGACAAAAGTAATGCAGAAAGCTCCTAGAAGAGATTTCTGCATTACTTTTATTCTGCACTAAGCTACCACCTACATTTAGCACCCAGAATTATACCTCTTTTAGATTGTCGCATTAGCGGAGTTTTACTGTACACAATGCAAAACTAGGTGTAAAACTGACTTGCGCGACGAAAATTTACAAACAGGTCTGGGTCGATGCTCATAAAGATTTTTAGTTGAGTCTAGTCTGAGTTTGTTCTTAAGCTTTAGAAAATTAATGTCACAAGTCATTACTGATTCTACCAATACTTTAAACCCAATTGTGACATAATTATGTAAACAGAGTAAAACACGACCAGATCATTATCTGTGCTATCTATTACAACACATTGTTTTCAAAATGTCACGAAAAGGAATTCTTGCAAATTAATACCCTTGAAAATAAAAACAGGGTCAAATTCAATACATATATGAAGGAGTACATTACAGAAATACAAATTAATATGGGCTAAGTATAACTCTGGGTCAAAAGAGACATCGACCGATAAAACTTACAGTAAAACCCCTCTTAACAGGAATTCTAGTAAAGAAGAATTTAGACAATTTCTGGTAGGTGGCTGCTTAATGCAGGTTCACTTATAGAGGAGCTTTTGCATTACTTTCACCCTGCATTAAGCTGCCACCTGTCTCCAGACCGATATTCATACTAAATCCGGTTAAGAGGGATTTCTTGTATATGTTTCTCATTCTGATGTCGCTTTGAAGAAATAATCGGAAAAGAGGCATGTTTTTACAGTTGAAGGCAATGCGTCTGCACCGTTTTAATTTTGTCTTAGTCTGCAGTAATGCGGTACTTAAAAATACAAGTATGGGAAGTGTTAATCAAAAAGATTTGCTAAATATTTTAAAGCAAATAACAACAAAACTAAAATCTATCTAACCGGACATTCAAATTAATCTCTAAAGGCTTTTAAAGGAGAATTCTGCATGGCTTTCATCTTCCTTAACGCATGGTGAAGTAAAGGAGCTTTCTGCATGATTTTCATCTTGCATTAAGCAATCACGTGCCTAAAATATTTAAGTTTTTCCTTACTTCAAGTCGGATTTAAAAGGAATTGTACTGTAAAACATCTATGTAGAGAAAACACCAATCATAATATTGTGGTATTAAGGCGTACACGTAAATATAGTATACAAAGTAGTAGAGTGATGATATAGAATAGTCCTAAGCATGCCTTTTTCTGGTACAGTAGAACCTGTCCTAGGCGGCCATACATTAGTTGAACATAGGAAACATAAAAACAGATGGTTGCTGCTTAATACAGGGTAAAAGTAATTCAGTAAGCGCTATAGGATCATTCTAAGCAACAGCCTGCATTACAGACCCATAATACGACATCTTTTTGATGAAGATCAAATTCGCTTGCTGAATTTTAAAATACATGTCTCCTTCTTTACCCATGCCCTGTTGTATAATTACATATATCTCACTGTGTACAAGTATTTCGCTGTGCAATCACTGCTGTGGAGCGCACTGGTTGCACAATCAACTTGTACATAGTGCAGACCCAGATGAGACAGCTCCTGCAGGAGCTGTCTCATCTGGGTCTTCACTATTTACAGGTAGGTATATTGACGTGAATAGCAAGCGAAGGGTTAAGACAGGTTCTACTGTATTTGCAAATAATACTGTCATACCACCACACCGAGTAACTTGACATATCATTAGGATCCAAGCAGCTTGATAATTGGTCAATAGGTACGAAACGAAATTAACCATTTACTCCATAAATATTGATATAATAATAAAATGCTTTATGAACACTTTTAAGAGTAAGTTTAATAATGGCCGATGAATAAGGGAAGTGATTTGACCGTTTTGTTAGATTGCAGAATCAGAGCTATATTTATCTATAAGCAAACAGAGCAGACCCTGATCAGACGACTTCTACAGGAGTCGTATGGTGTTGGTCTACTATGATTGCAAATACATCAACATCGTCTCTATGGAGTTAAGTATTGGGTAAATAGTTGCTTCAAATCAGTCTGAGAAGGGTTTGTTTTGTGAAACAGGACTAGAGTTAAAAAAAACCCAGAAGCAAACTAGCTATAGCATGGCAAATAAGCAAGACTAATGGCGATTATAGTTAACTGAATGAGGCTGTCAACATATCACCTAATCCTTGACCTAATATAAACGCATTGTTGTGTCTTTGCAAACAGACTAGACGGTTCCTGCAGAAACTCTCCTTGAAAAAGATCTGACTCTAAAGTTTCTGCCGTGGTCAGAATTTCTTGTATGCATTGGCCGTAATAATAATAATAAAGTGCATAAAACCTCTCTATAACGGCCACATTATTACGTTCCTACGACATTCAAAATGCTTAAAAGCTGTGCAAGTAGCAACAAGTGTAAGTGCAAAAGACAAAAAGCGCGCATGCGTCAGCGGAAATTGAATGTCTCACTCTTGTCGCCACAGAAGGTAGACAAGGTCATAACAGTTTTCGCAAACATGGCTTCAATTTGAATCTGTTCGGTGGCAACACATCCGCTGTCAGTTACAATTGCCTTTCCACATCGTTCTAATGTTCTTACAGAACTGAAACAGAACTTATTTCATTAGACTGTCTTCGATATCAACATACAGAGTAGCTACAACCGCCAAACAAGTGCAAAATAGCCATGGAGACAGAGCCATTGTCACGTACAGTAACATCTCTCCGTGGCGACCAGAAGCTTTAAATATTGTACTTTTAAGACATGTGATAGCTTAATGCAGGACGAAAGTTATGCAAAATCTCCTACTTGGCATTACTTTTGCCCTTCATTAAGCAACGCCTGTTATAAAGATCACGATAGGTATTTATTCAGAGGTCGCTAAAGACAGGTATTACTATATTTCGATTGCATCAGATACTGCGAAAAAATCGGGATTTGATGTATTCTTAATACAGAGCAGATCGCCCATTTCCGAAAAAGCATTATGCGGGTACTCTGTTCCCAAAGCTACTACTGTGAACATATTGTTTGGCGGTTGTGTTCATAAGCACCTTTGAATCTTAAATCGAAAGCTGCACCGAAATATCGTTCTTGTATACAGTTCCAGATTTGAAGAATTAAAAGCCAAATAGTTTAATCTTATTTAAAATGGCGTTATAGCTGATTTGGAATATGTCATATTAAATATAATTATAACACTATTACATATAGTGCCCACGTGGGCTTACATGTAACCCTTTGCCTCATATAAACGTGTTTTCACGCATCTTCAAACAGAGAAGACTCAGATCAGACGGCTACTTCAAGCCGTCTGATCAGGTTCTGCTCTGTTTGCTTATGGCATTATATAGATTTGATTGTACACTGTGTGTCACAGTGAACAAATTCTTGACACGATGCAACTTTCTATTTAAGATCTAAAGTTTAGTTTTTATTTCATTTTCGTTGTCATTGTAACTCACATGTATCCCCACAAAAGGTTGCCGTGGTGATCATCATGTTTGCAAAGGCAGCCTCTACAGCCAACATCTCCATGCGACCGCAGCCAGCACTAGTGACAACGTCCTTTCCGCAGTTTTCCAGATTCTTCCACTGTCTAATAATACCAAATTCAAATACAAGGTCACACAATGAATCATGTAGAGTTATTGCCCTTGAACTAGCATGTTCTGCCATTGAATTGGTTTTGTTTCGTCTCTGTCTTTCTGTTTCGTAAGAAATTTGAACAACCGACAATGCCCAGTTATCACCCTTTAATATTTTACTTGTTCAATATTCATGTAAGAAAATACCGCGAATAGAATTTTGTAATGGCATATAAGTACAGGACATTTTGACTAAGACATGCTTTATAAAATCAGATATATATTATACCATAAGCTAACAGAGTAGACCCTGATCTGACGGCTTCTACAGGACCCGTCTGATCTGGGTCAACTCTGTTTGCAAAGGTGTGAAAAGGCATTTATATAAAGGAAAGAGTCAATACGTCTAAAAAGGTTTCATTGGTTTTATATTGTTATAATGAAATAAATAACATCATACCCGCATATTTTCTTCTTCAAAGCGGCAGCAGTTTGTCCAGCGGGAAGCGTCTGGTTGTTCAAGACCATCAGGATTACGCTCATGTCCATGTTCAATGTCTTCTGGGAGCATGTATTCATACCAGTTTCAAACTTGGCCATACATTGATTGTTGGTCGAAGGTTTACCAGTACCTGAAATGTTACAATATGCAGACAATCGGAACATCATCGGAACTACTCGGCTATACGGGTAGACAATCGGAACATCATCGGAACTACTCGGCTATACGGGTAGACAATCGGAACATCATCGCAACTACTCGGTTATACGAGTAGACATTATTTAGCTCTTGTCGGAATAACCCGAGTAGTAGCCATTGTTATGTTGCTTCGTTTACAAATATGATGGTCAAATCCCATGTGATTTTGGAGAAGGTAATTATTTCTCAGATTTACATATTTCTTCTGGGTAAATTTACAGTATCTATATAGCAAACTGATGGTATTAACCCTTTCGCTGCCAAACCCTGTCGTCTGCTAACTTTGTCGTCTGCTACAAATTTTCATTTTTTTTATTTTCTTCATTTTTGTTTCAAAAACATAGTAACAGTAACAAACAGTTTCGATCCTGATGAGACGCCGAGTTACTCGGCGTCTCATCTGGATCCAAACTGTTTGCATAGATAATAACAGATCCGGCATTGGCAGCGAAATGGTTAAGTGCAAGTAATAATCATGAAAACGTCTCGTTTGCCAGTTTTAACATGACTTAAGCTATTCATTGTCGAAAGATTCAATTTTGTTTTGTACATTTCATTTAATTTTACAGAAATAAAATATAATATGGGAAATACAAATAGAGACTTTGGTAGGATTCGGTTTTACCAGAAGAAACAACAATAACACGGATAAATTGAAGCTATTTACGGCTTAGAATATATCTATCATATTATTTATCCCTACAGTCTTCAGCAAGTTTGGAGACAACTCTGGTATCCTTCAACACCAAATTCCCGTTTCAATCAAAAAAGTGAACGAATATTGTCGAGGTGTACCTACTGATTTTCGTGTCTTAAATTATCAAACATATTCCCAGGCAGAGACTCAAGAACTAACTCAAACCTTGTCCTCAATTTGTTCGCAACTATCAGAATATAGTAGATAGAAACGACCCCTCAATAAATAAACACGGCCTTCCAGAGTTTCTGTGTTAAATTATTCTACATCACTAATGAAATAAATTATATCAATTTGTATACATCTCGAAGGAAAGCGCGTGGTTATTCATTGTAGAAAACGTAAAACGTTGTCAGAACTTGTGACCCGACCCCATTCCAAACATTATATGGAATAAAATATGTTTAAACTTAACTAAAAGAAAACGTAAACCAGGGTTATAAGTTAAATCCCACATGTCCATACGGACAAATCTAATGTTGAGACTAGGACTGTCATTGATTGCGTGCTACTTACAGACTGACTCATAAGCTCCAAGCATGTTTCTCAGGGTTGAGCCTACAGTTATGGTGTCTTGGGGCTGACATTGCTGCTGCAGACTCGTCACAATAGTGGATGCGCAGGACATAAGGTTTGTTTTGGTGTTACCGCTGAAGAAACAAGTTATGAATGCTGAAGAATGAAGACCTGAACTTGAAAGAAATAAGGGAGGTAGGAAGGGAGAAATAAAGAAAGAGAGATAGAAAGAGAGAGAGAGACAGAGAGAGAGAGAGAGGTATTTGAAGACATAACATGAAGTGCAAAAGTAGCTTAGAGAGTTAAAACAACATACATGTAGCCAAGATAGGGAAAGGAGTAAACATACATGGTAGATAGAGAAGGAAAGAAAGAAAGAACAGATTAAGAAATAATGAAGAGAAAGTAGAATGAGACAGAGAGAAAAACGAGACATAAGGGATTATCATTCGCCCTAGTTCGTATAATATGCAATATTACATGAACAAACAACTGCCGAAGATTGAAGTACGATCAAATGATAATCAATTTATTTAGGTTTCTTGTACAATTAACGATTACCCATTTACTCCATGGAAACATAACACAATGAATATTAATTAGATAACTTATTTATAATAACACATGAACGGCCAAAGCGGAAGCCGTAGAATCAGATATATATTATACGAAAAGCAAACAGAGCAGACCCTGATCAGACGGCTCCTATAGGAGCCGTCTGATCTGGGTCTTTTCTGTTTGCAAAAACGTTTAAAGGCGTATATATGGGGTAAAGGTTTTAAGACATTAAAACCACATGCCTGCCGAAAAGTATGATATCTGCTCAAATGGTTTCGGCTTAGTTTCAATTCGTTACAAGCTATTGACCAAGTTCCAAGCACATTGGACCAAGATGAGACACCGAGTGTCTCACCAGGATCCAAGCTGTATACAAATATCAGACAGGTCAAAGGGTAAATTCAAAATACCAATAAGTATCAACAGAACATAACTTGTAAGTGTAAAATACAAACACCTACCTGCAAGCCAACTGTTTCAGCTGATCTTTCGACATGCCTCCTGTTAGTGGCTGGTTGGAAAGAAGAAGGAAGAAATTGTCCTGGTCGATATTTAAATCTGACAAGCACTTCCGGAAACTCTGGTCGAAAGTTTGAAGGCATTTGGAAGGTGGTGGGGAAGCTGAAAGGCAGAATTCCGAGTTATCATGTGATCACTTATTTCACGAAAAACTTAACCATCTCAATGCCAGAATTTACGTCTACTTCAAGATTTAGAGTCGGAGCTTGTTCAATTTCTTTATAAAAAGGTAAACAGACTGTCTTACAGTTTGGATCCTGATGAGACGCCGAGTTACTCGGTGTCTGATCTGGGTCCAATATGTTTGCATATGGTATCACAGACCCATCTTATGGCATTGGAAGGGTTAAACTAACTGCAACTGAACCTTTTTAACCCATTTCTTCATAAGCTACTTTTAGATCATACCTCTTTGAATAAATCTACCCAAACGGAGCATTTACTAGAGAAAAGGAAACGTAAAGAATTATGTAGTTTTGAAATAATTGTGATAAACAGAGCATTCACTGTTTACCACAATGGTTTCAGAAAGCAATTTTTACAGAGGCGTAAATATGAGGGAATGGGACAAAAGGCACCAATATGAGGGAAATGGTTAATGCGACTATGCACTAGATCTAAGCTATTTGGCACTCAGGTAAATATTTTAGAAACAGCAACAATGCAATTCATATACAAGACGCTGCTTTAGAAATGTGGTCTTATTGTATTATAACAGTGTATACCCTGACCTGAAGCGGCTTTTAAGACAAAAGTATGCCCTTTTTTGCTGGTTGCTTTAGGGAGGGGTGTTTTACAGTATATACTTACGACCGCCACAAAGTCCAGCAATCCCATTGTTCATAGCAGTTACCGTGCTCTCCTTCAATCCCACTTCCGTTTGAGTGCAGGTGGGATCTGAAACCCCTGTGAGGGGCTGCATGCAATTTACGATCCCTTGTTTCGATCTGCAATTTAAAACAACAGTCAAATTTCTGTATGTACTGATATACCGATGTCGTTTTATTATCGCGCCATGGTCTTAAACATTTCAGTATAAAATGTTATTCATATATATGTAGAAAATAATTCCAGTATGATTATTTCGGCATCCATAACGAAATGCGGCGATCTTGACACCTGGTGCCTTTCATATGCAGCACTCGGAATGTTTATGTACTTGTATCAAGTAAGATGATGTTTATTACAGTAAAATTTATCTAAAACGACCACTTTATGATTTAATATAGATGTTTTAAAAGCAGGCTAAATGCAGGACGAAAGTAAGACAGAAAGCTGATGCAGGAGCTTTCTGCATGACGTTCACCTCGTATTAAGCATTAACCCTTTCCTTCATAGGCTATTTTTAGACCCAATCTCTTTGAATGAATATACCCCAAAGGAGCATTAACTAGAGAAAAGGAAACAATAGAATTTCGTAGTTTGAAACCATTGTGATAAATAGAACATTTGCTCCTAATGGTTTCAACAGGTGATTTTAAGGAGGCGTAGAAAGGCGTATTTCTGGAGGAAAGGCTTAAGATCACCTGTCTTAACAGACGGTTATTTAAGTGTTTCGTTTAGATTGGGTTTTCCTATTTCACGTGAATAAATAGTAAAACTTTCTTTTAAAAAAACATTCCTTGGCGAAAAAAATGACGTATTTAATAAATATATACAATCTTATCCAATCATTAAGAAAATCTTATAATGACATGATGCATTGCGGCGTCATATTCCTTTAGACTTACCCACATAGCTTAGTTATGAGATTCTGTTTCTGGGGTACAAGATTTGGTGGCAATGGACCATTTGTGCCGTTAGTGATAAGAGAAAACACAATCTCCAGCTCAAAATTGATCGTGTCTCTGAAACACTTTCGGAATGATTGGTCAAATAATTGTACGCATCGGGATTGTTGTTGTCGCTGCGCATGCGTAGTCACTGTTATTGTTAAAGCTGAAACAAAACGAAAGGAAAATATTAAGTGCATAATACAGATATACAGTAAAACCTCTTTAAAGCGACCACTTAAAAGAGGCATAAATATGGGGCTTAAACTCGTTCGTCGCCAATGTCGCCTGTTGGTACCATTAAAAACAGTGCAGTCCCAGGTCAGATGCCGCCTTTTCAATGCGGCATCTGACCTGGGACTTCACTGTTTTCTGTATTTTTTAGCCCAAGCATACAGGTTTTTAAAACCAAATGTTTTACTAATAAACCTTTATTATTTAGTTTAGAATTATATTTAATATGAAATTATTATTGCAGACGACACTTTTGAATTTGGCGCCAAAAAGAGTTAAAGACAAATGATAGTTTAATGCACGAGCTTTCTGCATTACAGTTGTCTTGCATTAAGCAATCACATGTGTTTCATGACATCAATTCAATATTTGGTCACATCGGAGGTGTTCAACTGTATTTGAGTATTGATATTTCATACACATTAACTAGAACTACTTTTCTTTGCGTAAGCTGTTGTGTAAAACGGTAAAATGATACAGACATATGTATGTGTTATTATTGAATATATGTACGCGTTGTGCCGACACCTTTGTATACATAATACTAACTTATCAAATGCAATACTAATTAACACTGATATCATGCCGTTTTGATTTGCCAGTGTGTTAGTTTCATGCAATGACAGCCATATATGTATTGCCACCTGTCTTAACCCTTTACCCCATATACACGCCTTTGCAAACAGAATAGACCTAGCTGCTACAAGAGCTTCGGATCTGGGTCTGCCCTGCGTGCTTATTGAATTATATTGATACCATTCTACAGTTTCTGTCATGGCTAAATGCTCTTGTTCATATACTAATATGATAATTAAGCTTATCAATATCAATAATACATTATTTCCTACATAAATATTCATAGAGTAAAGGGACACAGACTATTACTTTTAAAAAAGTATTTGATCTACTGAAAATTAACCCCTTCCGTGCCACAATGACGGGTTTATGATATCACATGCAAACAGTTTGGATCCAGATGAGACGCCGAGTAACTCGGCGTCTCATCAGGATCCAAACTGTTTGACACTCTGTTTACTGTTTTAAAACGAAATGGAAGAAGTGCACACACTTACACTAACAATAAACGAAACTATGCCCAGCAGACGACAATGCTGGCACCGAAAGGGTTAAGAGACGTATAGCTAAAGTAGAATTTGATTGAAGGAACATTCGGTTTCAGTTTGACCCTCTCCTGTATAAGGAGTGGCAGTGTCACTGCACTTCCAATAAAAAATACGGAAGTTAGCCCTTTGGCAAGAATACACGTGATCCACGCGAAAACTTGTACATGTACAAGCTTCAGTCTGGCGACTATGATTTTTAGTCATGCTTATGAAACTTGTTTCTCATAAATCATTAGCCTTTACTGTTAAACTCCTGAGACTCAAGTATCCGATGGCTAATACGAAATTCGAACATCGACATAATTCGGCCAAGTCCGTATTACCTTAGGCACAATATTGATTATCTGGAAATTGCCGAATTAACTGCTCAAGACTTAGTATACTTCGACAATTTTCGGACACATTAGACACTTTGCGGAATATACCGAATATTTTCGATGATGATTTGATATTGTTTTATACATCGGGTACCTTGAATTTGGAACAAAATATGATTACAAATGATGCAAAATTTCGAGATATTTTTACAAACATATAATAAACAACACCTCACTTCATTTCTTTTAGTTATTTTAAACATATTTTATTTGAAAAAGTATGCATTAATCATGATATCCACAGAGTATCACTATAGGATTTATATATTATTTATATATTTCTTTTATCATACGATACATCACATCTCATTTACAGCGTCACACTTGTAGAAAAACCTGAGCCCGAGATTATATGCCATTCCATAAGCTCAAAAACTGACCATTCAGATACTTCATAACGAACTAAGACCCAGACTGAGACATTTTATAACCCCGTGGACTGATAGCCCAAAGTAGCGATAAAGTAGAGTTTATCATTTCAAACACTCTGACTAAAAATGTTGGACGACGATGCTGGCACTGAGAGACAATTTGTCTTTTTTAGAAATTAGCATTTTTTTTAAAAAAAAATGGACATTAGCTTTGCCGCACAAGAAGTAGTTTGCCGTGCTTGTTTTTATCCAAATTGGTTGTTACCTACAACTTGCCTTGCAAACTTGCATATAAATTGGATCCAGATCAGATACCTAGTCACCAGCCGTCCGACATGGTGCATTTGGGAAAGGACAGAAGCAAAAATCTGCTTCAAATCATGACGTAGAAAATATCAGCGCCTTTTCACGCATTTGCAAACAGAGTAGACCAATATCAGATGGCTCCTATGATCAGGGTCTGCTCTGTTTGCTTTTGACATAATATTGATCTGAGTCTACAGTTTTTGTCAAAGCAATCATTTTCCATGAAAAGTTATACAAGATCAGCTAATAAATATTCATGATGCGATTACTTCTTACATGAATATTGAACAGGGAAAATGTAAGCGTTCTGCATTTACCAGAGTATACTTATTAACCCTTCGCTTGCTGAATTTTAAAATACATTTCTCCTTCTTTACCCATATCCTGTTGTATAATTACATATATCTTCACTGTGTACAAGTATTTCGCTGTGCAATCACTGCTGTGGAGTGCACTGGTTGCACAATCAACTTGTAAATAGTGCAGACCCTGATGAGACAGCTCCTGCAGGAGCTGTCTCATCTGGGTCTTCACTATTTACCGGTAGGTATATTGACGTGAGTAGCCAGCGAAGGGTTAAGAACTCATACTATTTAAATAATTGTCTCTGTATTGTAACAATTCATGCATAATAATTAAATCAACTTACCTATAAATAATATCGCTAAATTCATCTTGTTTGTGTTTCTATAAATCTGTCCCTTATATGGATTTCACTATTCTCCTATCGATGCACTACTCTGTCTCAATGATAAATGTAAAATAAATAAAAACTACAAATAGCCCCTTTTAAGTCCAACGATCGTACTAAGGGTGTGGGTTGGTCCCACTTAAGTTTCCGGTACCGAGATTCGTCACAAACTGAGGAGGCTATCGGTACAACGTGGGTTGTAAATGGTGGAAAGTCGGAAGTGAAATTTAAATTTAAATCGCCTCAAGTTAAATGATTGACGGCACAATTCAAGCGTGACGATACAGGAAAATTGCCGTGCGCGTGGACGTTAGTAGTTGACGGCAATAACCTTTAACCCCTAGTTTTGTTTCAGTTTAAACATATTTTATTTCATAATATCCAGAAATGGGATGGGGCAACAAGTTTTTCCAACTTAGAAAAAGCCCTTCCCCTACAGTGAATGGAATAATATAGTACATAGTAAAATGACAGTCACACAAATATATGCATATAAATTCAAAGGATCAGAGTAAGAGAGAGTGAGTAGGTGAGGGAAATATTGAAAACCTTTAACCCCTAATCTGCATTATAATTAGAATTGGCTCCTCCCTTTCAGAATAACGATTGGATTTTTATCTTACTGACGAAAAAGAGTTTCATGACAAACAGTGCAGACCCTGATCAAACGGGTCCCTCATGAGACCTTTGATCAGGGTATACACTGTTTGCAAATGTCCTATATACATGTACCCGGTTCTTGCACAGCAAGCGTTTAACTGTTCACGTTTACCTCTATTGTGTGAGTTGCAGGTTTGGTTTGTATATACAGAATTAGACGTATGTATAACTGTCCTTTAAGACCATTTGTGTTGGTTGAACCATATTAATGAAAATCACCATAAGATTAACAGAGAGTATAATTTTACAATAGCAAATGAGAGTAATCTCATCGTTTATTTGGATCAGAATAGTTTGTGTTGGTTACAGCAATGCTTGCATGATGTAGCAATTATCTATTTCAGTGTTGGAAACGAGTCATTAATGTACTTTGCTAACAGTGTAGACCAAGATGAGAGGGCTCCTAGAGGAAGCCCTCTCATCGGGGTCTGTACTGTTTGCTAAGCTATACTTTCCTTCAAAACTCTTTGAATATCCTAGTTAACTTGACTTGTGCGAATTTTGGAAAAGTCCATTTGAAAACTCAGCTTTTAGAGGTCTAACCTTCATTTTTCAACAACGATTTAACCATGATATTATTGCAACCATTTAGATGCAAGCAATGTACATCCAAATCAGACATTAGACATTTGATAGGGTTATGTAGGTTAACACTGATTGCAAAGATCATAACGAATCAGTAGAATCCATCTAGTACCACCTCTTGATAAATAAACAGTGGTAACGTCTAAAGCAGGTGATTGCTTAACCCTTTTCCTGTTCAATATTCATTTCAGAAATAAGGACATCATGAATATTAATTACCTGAATTGTTATAATGTAAACTTTTCAAAGAATTTTTGTTTTTGCTTGACAAAAACTGTAAAATCAGATCTCCATCATGTCAAAAGCAAACAGAGCAGCCGTCTGGTAGAGCTCTACTCTGTTTTCAAATGCGTGAAAACCCGTTTATATGAAGGAAATGGTTAAATCAAAACGAAAGTGATTCAGGAAGCTCCTGTTAGAGCTTACTGCAAAACGTTGGGGCTTCATTAAGTTATAGCTTATGTATCAAATGCTCTCAACCCATAGTCTTTGGTTGCGAGTAGACTATCATTTAAGCAGTCACCTGCTAAAATGATCTAAATCGTTTTTTGCTAAAAGTCCTATTTAAGGGGGGGGGGGGGGGGTCTCTATACGTCTTATATAGAATCATATTTGGTTAGCCCGTTACTCCATAAATACCCCTTTCTGTGCATTGGCAAACAGAGTAGACCCCAATCAGCCGTTTGATCAGGGTCTACTCTGTTTGTTATAATATAATAAAGATATGATTCTACAGTTTCTGTCATGGGCACACAATCCTGTGTCTATGTGCTATCATAATAATTAATATAATAAATATTTTTAATGTCATTATTACTTACATGAATATTCATGGGGTAAATTGTTAGTAATTGGGATCTAGACAAGAAAGGAATCAATTAGTTAACAACTACTGTACATGTAGTTTCCAAAATCACATTAGAGTTTCAGATCATTTGGGTGATGCGATTGCAAATTTACCGGGAGAGGAAATCATATACATGTATACAGAATTATTACAGATACTATGTGATTGCTGGCACATTGACGTTTGACCTTTATTGGGGAGAGGGACACTTAGTTTGAATAGATAAGCTTTTTCAGTTCAATACTCGATGTTATTAAGGGATAACAGAATGTGTCGTCTACATATATCTTTTAACCCATTCCCTCATGTTGACGACTTTTGGCGACTCTGTAAAAGTCACTTTGTGAAACCATTGTGATAAATAGAGCATTTGCTCCTATAGGAGCAAATGCTCTATTTATCACAATGGTTTCAAATATGTCACTGAAGAAATTGTAGATTTCATATGCAATTAAGAGGAGTATTAATAGAGTAAAGATGTAATACAAAATTTCATTTCCCAAACTATGTTAAGGTATCAAACAAATGGACCCTATCGTGAATATACGCCGATTTACTCCATATCTCATCTGGATCCAAACGGTTTACAAAAGCAATCGCCAATACGTATTTGGTGTGGCAACGTTCACATAGAATAAGCCTGTAGGCCAAGAGTAATTTGAATACACAATATTGCGACTTCACACTTAAGGGACTGTCAAGGAATATGCAATATTAAATATTACTGTTAGACAAGGGTCATTAAACTGTTCAACACGTCATATAACCCGTGATGTATTACATCCACTAAAGAGCAGCAAGTTCCCCAATACGACACCAATATTGCATCCTTGCAGATGCTTTAACCCTTCGCTTGCTTTTCACGTCAATATACCTACCTGTAAATAGTGAAGACCCAGATGAGACAGCTCCAGCAGGAGCTGTCTCATCAGGGTCTGCACTATTTACAAGTTGATTGTGCAACCAGTGCACTCCACAGCAGTGATTGAACAGCGAAATACTTGTACACAGTGAAGACATATGTAATTATACAACAGGGCATGGGTAAAGAAGGAGAAATGTATTTTAAAATTCAGCAAGAGAAGGGTTAAGGAACTATATTTCAACATCGCTAGAGAAATATGACGCTTGTTTTGGTTTTACCCATTTATTTCCATATTATTTAAGGAAACCCCGTCCAGATCCTTCTTTGGAACCATCCACTTTTCATATTGAACATTTACATCAAACATAATATTTGTTGGTATAAGACATTTACATCGATGGGTTCAGCCCAAAGTTCAGACAGTGATCAGAGGACTTCTTCAGGAGCCCTTTGATCTGGGTCTACACTGTTTGTCATTACCGTTTTATTGGACAAAGTTAATTAATGGGTTAACTCTTGCATCGCAAATGTCGCCAAAATACGCCACGACAAAGAGCGCAGTCTCAAATCAGATGTCAACATTTAAAGACCGCGTATAATTCACGTTTGTCTTAACCGCTAATTTATTATTTATTCAATTGAATTTATTTGCACTATTTCTTGATTTTACCGATTTACAGATTGGGGTGCAGACGACAATAAGACATTTGGTATAGAAATAGCTACATATTTCGTTAAGATGGAAATAAAATCCGCTCAAATGTATACCACTATGAAAGGCGTGTATGCAGACTGATTCCGAACAATTTACTCGGTTGCACATGTGCTAACTTTCGAAATTACAATTTATTGTAGTTTCTGTGGTCAAATCATCTCATAACCACAGAGAAAATGTGCAAAGTAAATCTACATGTAGTACAGTCGACAATATGCTCAAATGTTAAATGCAAAAAAGATAGTGAATATTTGATTGTTTGCTTGCAAAAATAATTATTTGTTTTGACAATCAGTTTTAAACGCCTTTACTTTAAGTGTTTTTTTTCTTCATTTGTTTTGAAGACTTCAGTATGTTGTTAGATGCGTAATCGGTACAAGTCACGTGAACCCATTTACCCATTATTTGAACCATAAATAGGACACAGCAACCAGAGTTGACCCATACCAGGGGGTTCTACCTAATATATATTGCTGTTGTAGGAATCCCTCGTATGTAAAATGAGTGCAGTAAAACTCCTGTAGACCGGAAGTCTAGTAGAGAAGAATTTAGATACTTTTAGGCTGATATCTGATTAATGCAGGGTGCAAGTCATGCAGAAAGCTCCTAGAGGAGCTTTCACCCTGCCACCTGTCCCCAAGACCGATATTTACACTAAATCGAACGCCCGGTTTAGAGATTTTTTTTTACTGTATTGCTATTGTAGGAATCCCTCATATGTAAAACGATAACTTGGATAAACAAGGACGTAAATGGGTTAATGTGAATATGAGTTAATGTAAATATGATTTAAGGAATACATAGGTTAATAAATAATCTACTCTCAGTAATAGTGAATATGATCACAGAAACCATTTATCCCTTTACTCCATGAATATTCGTGTAAGAAATAATGACAACATGCATATTTATCAGTTATTTGTTGATAAGGGCATATGTGCACAGGACTGTTTAGTAATTGTAGAAACTGTAGAGTCAAATCTATTATAATCTTATAAGCTCCTATAGGAGCCGTCTGCTCTTGGCCTACTCTGTTTGCAAAGGCACGAGAAAGGAAAGGTTTCAAGTAGAGAGAGATATTTGTAACTCAACTCACAAAGGTCAATATTACATTTACTAAACTGAGGGGTCTAATATCTATTGATTAACCCTTTCCCTGTTCAGTATTCATGTAACAAATAATGCCATCATGAGTATTTATTATCTGACCGTTTATAATATGATTTTTTCAAGAACTTGTTTGCTTTGACAAAAACTGTACAGTGCTCCTTCTCTACAACGACGGCCTTTGGGATACGAAGATTGTATGTGTTGTTCAGAGGGAGTTGTTATAGGGGTGGGGGATCAAACATAATTAGCTTGTTTGCAGATCCCCAGATAAGGTGTGTTTCGAGAACTAAAACCGTTATGCCTCCATCAAACCCTATGTTGTGACCACTGGTCACAACATCGGGTTTGATGGAGGCATAAAGAAAATACGATGGAAAAAGGTTGTTTCTGGAGCCTTGTTGTTTCGGAAACAGTGACATGCGTTGTTGTAAGGAGGGAATCGTTATTGAGAGGGCCGTTGTAGGGAGGGGGCACTGTATAATCAGATATTTATCATGTCAAAACCAATTAGAATAGACTCTGATCAGACGGCTCCTATAGGAGCCATCGGTACTGTGTCTACTCTGTTTGCAAATGCGTAAAACACACGTTTATACGAGGGAAAGGGTAAACTAGAGTCAGTACTAAGATCTTTAGTAAAGCTAATGTAGTGATTTATTTTGAAAGTGATACCGACTGACGATAGGGAATTTCATTTATGAGGTCACCTGGTTAAGGTCAATGCCAGATTTGACATTTATTTTATTAGTATTCGGTTCTTTTTAATAGCTTGCCTGAGTTTGGAATACGTGCCTGACCTTTATTCCGCTGCGATCTGCTCAGATGTGGATCTTGTGCAATGTTGACTATAGAGTATAGACGAAGTTTCATAACAGAAGCATTTCATAACAGTAACCCGGCATCTCATCAGAATCCAAACTGTTTGCAATTGTGAGTCAGGTCGCGGTTAGCGTGATAAGGGGTAATATATACATTCAGAATAGTATGTTGAATGTATTGTTTCAAGGCAAGCAAAGCTACTACTAGTTTACTTACTTACATACTGTTTTCCATTGGTGTTTAACCTATCTGTGTCCAGTGTCCCTTAACCCTTTCCCACATAGGCTATTTTAGATACAACCTCTTTGAATAAATCTACCGAAAAGGAGCATTAACTAGAGAAAAGGAATTTTTTAGATTTTTGTAGTTTGAAACCATTGTGATAAATAGAGCATTTGCTCCTATAGGAGCAAATGCTCTATTTATCACAATGGTTTCACAAAGTGACTTTTACAGAGTCGTCAAAGGTCGTCAATATGAGGGAAAGGGTTAAAAGGACAAAGGCAAATAGAGAAGGCCCAGATCAGAGGGCTCTGCGCTGTTTGCTGTATCCATCAATGTCAATGGCTTATTTCCGAAAGTAGTTTGTTTGGTGTGCCCCAACCCCTGTATAACAATGGATGGGTTCTAACGTTAGATCTGGACCAGTTTACCTTAAATAATATTGGAATAAATAGGTTAACTAGGAACTACCTTTTGGAAATAACAGCTGCTACTTAATGTATAGGTAATATATACACTATACCTTGTCTAGTCAATTCCTATACTTTGTACTCTATTGCTAACAAAACTATCTTGAAGCATTCAGTGTAGAACAAGGACAGATAGATATGTTACATGTAACCCTTACTTCATAAAATAAGCTCGACGTTGGAGTTGGTGCCATTTTGACTACATCTGATCCCATCAAACTGTTTGAGCTTTTGCGAATCTATAGTTAGGCTGTCCCATGCGGATCCAAGCCGTTTGCAAATGCTAGCTAGTATGATTTAGTAAAGACTCGATACTTCGAAATTTTAGTAAATATTTTAGTAATATTGTATGTCTTTTTTTAGGTTGGTAGAGGAACTTTCTGCAAGACTTTCACCCTGCATTAATCTGTCACCTGCTTTATAGATCAACAATGATACGTATTTGAGTGTTCAAATAATCGAGTTCTTACTGTAATTGGATACGAATTAAGAAACCTTATGATAAGGGTTGCATTTTTTTTTAATTCAAAGCATATCCTTCAATTTAAGTTCCAATTATTATTTTTACATTCTTGGTATTTTTGGGTATATAAAAATGTTTGTATTGTTAGTTATGTCTTGTTTCGAGGTTACAATATTTACATTTCTAAAGCCCGTGTTGAAATCTCAACCTCCAAGCTAAATACTATGGTAAATGTAATGCTGACTTTAAATATCATATTTGGGATACACATCTATCCGAATAGTATGTATATATTGTGGCAACATGACAAGTTATATTATATTAAACTACACAATTCTTAGTATATGTACAGGACAAATAACATCATGGCTTTTATAAGTTTGAGACCTCATCATGAAAAATGACAAAAGGGTTTGTAGGACAAGCATTAAAGGTTAAAACAGTTTCTTGTTGATATTTTTCATATGGTTGTTGTTGTTAATGATGATGATAATGATGATGATAATAATGAAGACTAATTGACTTTTATCACATTTGTCGGAGCTGTTGTTGCTAATATTATTTAGTTGTTTTGTTTTTGCTAGAGTTTGTTGTTTTTCTTGTTGATAGTTTTTGTGATTGTATTTCTAAGTTTTTTGTGTTTTCTCTACTGTTACATCCTTGAGGCCAATCAATGTGTCACTTGTCATGTAATCTTAGACCCGTAGTTCATGTAACGTTGAAATAAAATTAATAACAAGCGTGATTTCAGACATAAACGTCACTAATCAATGTCATTACCAATTTCAATATGTTATCAGATCTAAAGTTTAGACAGAACAAACATTGATATGTGTCCCTGGCGGAAACAATTTGGTCGCAAGCACAGTAAATGCGGGAAATTGCCGGAAGCGATTTTCTCGCACGAGGTTTAAAATCAACTTCCGGTTCAATGTGTATTGGTGTTTGAATACGGAACTATATATAATGGAAGTCGCATAAACATGCACGTTAATAGTGTATTCTTGATGATCTATACAGTCAATTTGGATCTGGGTAAAACGCCCGGTAACAAGATTAAAACTGTTTGGTAATCAAAATGTATTTTTGGAAGTAAATGGAAGTAAACAGACTTGGAGAAGATACTTTTTGCAGACTAAAACTGCTTATCCCCTTCCCTCATATAAACGCCTTTTCACCCATTTGCAAACAGAGTAGACCCAGACCAGACGGCTCCTATAGGAGCCGTCTGATCAGGGTCTACTCTGTTTGTTTATTCCATGATATAGATCTGATTCTACAGTTTTTGTCGAAGCAAAGAACTCCTTTGAAACATTTACAATATGAAAATAAAAATATTCATGATGTCATTATTTCTTACATGAATGAACAGGGAAAGGGTTAACATGCAAGGAAATAAGCACACCTCAAATGCACACTATTCTGACTCACATTTGTTTACTAAAGTGCTGTATTTTGATCACACAGGGAAATAACTAAATATAATTTGTCATACTGGTGGTTAAGCGATGTTTGTTTTACTAATAGTTTGACACTCTATGACTTGTATGTGTATTATTACTGAAAAAATATATTGTCTGTTCAAATTTAGATTTTGACTATTTCCGATTCGATCATGCCTTAGAGAAAGTAAATGACGAGTGCCAAACGGCAAAATGCGACACCGAGTTACTGGGCGTCTCATCGGGATCTAAGCTAGACGCAAATTAGAATCAAGTCACGAATAGCCGGATAAGGGTCTGTACGCTTCCTAACAGTTGGATGTATTTTCATACGTATGTATAAATATACAGCAAAACCTCTCTATAACGACCACTAAATTACATCAAGTATTTTGTGTTAAACGCAGGTGGCTGCTTAAAGGCAAGGTGAAAGTAAAACAGAACGCTCCTATAGGAGCGTTCTGTTTTACTTTCACCTTGCTTTTAAGCAGCCACCGGCCCTAAATACCAAATAATTTACACAATTTAGTGGTCGTAATAGAGACGTTTTACAGGTAAGGTAATCTCTTCACCAACCATGACCCAGCCGTCATCGTCACCCAACACTTAAATTCATACCCACATCATATACAGTTATACGGCGAAATTTTAGTAAAGAATTTGATGTATTTTTAGGCAGGTGACTACCTAATACAAGGTGAAAGTAAATATCAAGTGCCATACGGCCTGCATCTCAATGCGACACCGAGTTACCGGGCGTCTTGTCGGGATCTAAGCAGGATGCAAATTCGAGTCAATTCAAGAATAGCGGACGATTGTCACACATATTTATAAATATACAGATACGGTAAAACCTCTCAATAACGGCCACTAAAGTGTGTTAATTAGTTGGTATTTAGGGCAGGTGGTTGCTTAAAGCAAAGTGAAAGTAAAACAGAACGTTCTGTTTTACTTTCACCTTGCTTTAAGCAGCCACCTGTCTTTAACACAAACTACTTTATGTAATTTAGTGGCCGTTATAAATATAGATAGAGTAAAACCTCTCTATAACGGCCACTAAATTGTGTTAATTAGTTGGTATTTAAGGCAGGTGGCTGCTGAAAGCAATGTGAAAGTAAAACAGAACGCTCCTATTGGAGCGTTCTGTTTTACTTTCACCTTGCTTTAAGCAGCCACCTGTCTTTAACACAAACTACTTTATGTAATTTAGTGGCCGTTATAGAGAGGTTTTAATGTAATGTTATACCTTCAACAACCCTTACATCACCGTCACCGTCAACGTCATCTAACATCCAAATACACACGTCATATAGGCCTACGGTAAAACCGCGATACTTTGAAAGTTTAGTAATGGAGATTTGATGCCTTTGTAGGTAGGTGGCTACTTAATGTAGGGTACGAATCATGCAGAGATCTCCTAGAGGAGCTTTCTGCAAAGCTGT
Source organism: Azorinus chamasolen (assembly GCA_963576725.1). Classification (NCBI taxonomy): domain Eukaryota; kingdom Metazoa; phylum Mollusca; class Bivalvia; order Cardiida; family Solecurtidae; genus Azorinus; species Azorinus chamasolen. Next base: position 58,245,432 of record OY755249.1, read on the forward strand.
TACGTGTCTTATAGACCGATAATGATACTTGTTTCAGTGTTCGAACAATGGTTTTACTGTAATTATATACTTTGCGAAAATTCAACACCCCACTATAGAGCCTCCAGATAAGAGAAGCCTTTAACGTTTGACCCATCTGTAAAACTCACTTTTTGAAACCATTGTAATAAATAGAGCATTTGTATATGCTGCTTTTCAGTAGATTTATTCAAAGTGACAGGGTCTAAAAATAATATATGAGGTAATCACTCGGGACACACCAGCTATTTCTACGAAGCCGAACCCTGACGGAATACCACGAGTAGTTACGATTGTGTTGTAATGGGATAATGCTCCGGAACCGAGTATATATAACGTTTGCAAACTGCGTCGACCCAGTTCAAAGGGCTCACGAGGGAGCCCATTAATCAGCGTCTGCATTGTTTGTCATAGAGGTCATTTTAGTTATTGATAAAAGTAGATGCAACTTTTATTTAATTGTTCAGTGGATTAAGGGTCAACCATTTCCCTCAAATAAACCGCCTTTACGTGCATTTGCAAACAGAGAAGATCCAGACCAGACGGTTCCTATAGGAGCCGTTTGATCAGGGTCTGTTCTGTTTGTACCCATGTTGTTTTCGGATTAGTAATTAATAAAATAAATTCCGTCTGCTAAGAATATCGTCTGCTTAATATCTTAAGTGATTTTTAACCCTTTCGGCGCCAAATTTCTAATTGTCGTCTGCAATCCAAGTTTGTTAAATCATTCAGTAAAATAAGGAAATGAGATAAATAAAATCCAAATTTCAAAGGAATAAAGCACATATAATTATAGAAATAGAGATTGAGACAAATAGTGAAGTCCCTGATCAGACGCCGCCTTGACATAGTGTGTTTGTAATACATGTTGAAAAAGAGCTTAATTGGGTGAGGGAAATAAAACACTCCTATTGAATCATTGCTTTATTGAATTTTAGTACACACAACGAGGACTAAATTACATCAATTATTTTGTGTTATAGGCAGGTGGCTGCCTAAAGCAAGGAGAAAGTAAAACAGAACGCTCCTATGTGAGCGTTCTGTTTTACTTTCACCTTGCTTTAAGCAGGCACCTGCTCTAAATACCAACTAATTAACACAATTTAGTGGTCGTTATAGAGAGGAATTACTGTATATAGATCTAAAATATTACTAAAAAATGTTTGGGCAATTTAGGGGGGGGGGGGGGTATGCCAACTCTGCCCCCCTCTAAATCTGCACCTGGTACATGTAACTGTAACAAACTGATGTCAAACGGTTTTGATCTTTGTTATATTCCGAGTTATTTGGCGTCTTATCTGGATCAAAGTTCATTGCAAATACCAAATAGTACGCGAATGACATAACAATGATTACATTGTATTTTTATATGTCTTCAGAAAGTCGTTTCTTCAGAGATAACTGAAAATGCCGTCTTTGTCAGGGTATTTACGTCTTTGCAGACAGAGTACTCAGATCGGACGGCTCCAGTAGGCGCCGTCTGATCAGAGTCTGCCGTTTGCTTATGAAACGATATAGATCTGATACTACTGTGACTTTCGTGACCAAAATAGTTCAGCTCTATGTCATTATAAACATTCGGTTAATTGATATTCATGCTATCATTATTTCTTATAATTATTTCATATTCATCGAGTAATGGATTAACCCTTTCTCTGTTCGACATTTCTTCCTAATTTCAATACCAAGTGAATATTTATGTGCAAAATAGTTATAATGAAATATGGAACGTGGAACTTTGTAGCCAGTTTAGAAAGTAAAGAAACAGATCTTTCAAATTCCATTAGCAAACAGAGCAGACCCTGATCAGACGGCTCCTATAGAAGCCGTCTGATCAGGGTCTACTTTGTTTGCAAATGCGTGAAAACACGTTTATATGAGGTAAATGGTTAAATATATAAGGGGGACTGGCCCACATTATGCGGTAAGCTACTGGTGTAAAAAAGGGTTTGGTGAAGAATGCAGAAGAAAACTAAATCATAATAGTCATTATAAAGTTTAATACATGCTATTTAAACCATACAAAATAGTTCATACTACAATGCTTTGCATTTTATTTGACCGACCATTTACCACACCCACTGTTTACTAAAAAGGGCAGTAACCCCCTATGTTGAAACCCAAACCAAAACAAAATTGTGCTGAAAGTTAAGTCCCTGAAGTAAGTAATATTGGTGAAAAATCAAGGAAATAAACGATGTTTGCTAATGTGAACGATAAGGTTTTTTCTTAAATGATTAAGCTATGAACTTTTTATTTCTGTAATTTTAAGGAACATCTCTTAAAGTTTTTCTTTCATGGAAAATAAATTACAGGTGGCAAATTGTGTTTGCTCAGATACCAAGCTTTCTATGTTTTTTATATTTTTAAATATATGCATGCTCAGAATTCAGTGTGTCACACTATTATCTATTTTTGTACATATGTATCAGACATTTGCAATGTTTTTCTTGCAAACATATTCACAATTCTTTAATCTATACATGTTTATATTTACAGTATATTATGCGAGATCACGTGGTCACTAAGTATTTCATACTTGTGTGATAGGTAGACAAACGTTATGATATAATTTCAAGCCTTTACTCCATAGATACACATTTTAACGCTTTCTTTTGATTGGTCAGATTTGAGTTCTCAAGCTTTTGATTGGTCAGATTTGAGCCAAAGGCTCAAATCTGACCAATCAAAAACTTGAGAACGAACTCAGACTCAATTAAGTTTTATAAGCATGGACCCAGACTGCTCCTGTAGGGACGGTCTGATTTAATCTGCTCTGTTAGCTTATGTAGTTATATAGACCTGATCCTGTTTATCTGACATTATAAACATGAAGTTAATTAATATTCATGACGTCATTATTTCTTCATGACGTCATTATTTCTTACATGAAAATGTATGGAATAAAGAGTTAAACAACCTATACTATTGGGACATCAATGCGCTTCAAACATTATTTACAAGAGCACAATACAGAAGAACCTCTCCAATGCGACCACATAATGAATAAATAAAGGTGTCTTTATAAGCAGGTGGTTGCTTAATGCAGGACAAAAATAATGCAGAAAGCTCCTTTCTGCATTACTTTTTTTCCTGCATTAAACTACCACCTGCCTCTTCCATCCAGAATTATACCTCTTTTAGGTGGTCGGATTAGAGGGTTTGTACTGTTCTTTCAAAGCAAACAGTTTCAATAAAAATGAGAGAGCAAGCAACCCTAAATCTCACCAGGATTCAAACTGCTTGATAAGAAATGGGAGCAAACACGTTTGTATCTTTGCACAGGCGGCACGTTTAGATGACATTTGACAAATAAGCTAAAGATACGTGTACATAGTGGAACTATAACGTTTAGCCATTCCTTATCCTGTTGAAAAAATATTTTCTTTACAAATAATGTCAAACTTTGATTTATATCAATTATAAATTTAATTAATTAAAAGTAGAATCGGACAAGATATACCACTTTAATCAATTCCCTCGTATTGACGCCTATTTGACGCCTTTGTAAAAGTCATATTTTAAAGCCAGTGTGATAGATCAAGCATTTACTCCATGGTAGCAAATGCACTATATATCACAATGGCTTCTAAACTACACAATTCTAAAGTTATCCTTTTCTCTAGTAAATGGTTCTTTTCAGTAGACTTATTCAAAGAAGCTTAATTTATAAATAGTCAATGAGGGAATGGGTTAAACTCCAAAGCATCTCAAGTAGTACACATGTACAAATGAAATGATGGCGCCAAAAAGCTTTTGAAAGTCTACCCATTGATCGATTGTCAAACAGCCAGGATCCTGATGAAATGAATTCAAACATTTTGCTAATGACGATCAGGTCACACTTAACAGAAATGGTTATATAACATATCCATAATTAATACATATAATTTATAATAAAGCATATCAATTTTATCATACATGTCCTATCCAACACGCCTTCCTTTCTTTCACAAATCACATAACTAACATGTGAATATGTTGATCGTAGTATCGTCAGGTGACCGTTCATATTGCCATTTTGTATTTTTCCTCACATTTTGATCAGGATACACTTTTACTTGATGTTGGACAAAATAACGGATTTCATGACGGAATTCATGGCAGACTATTCTTTGGTTCAAAGGTCATACCAAACACGCATTTAATATTGAAATGTTTTTCATCGACTGAGTCAGCACTAAGAGAGACGATTTAATATATTTCATTACATTATCACAGAATGAAAACTAGTACAACACTAGTAAGTGTCATTATCAATGCGGAAACTGAAAGCGGTCTTATTGCTGACGACCGTAGATGCCGGTGAAAACTCTTAATTGCGCATGTCTGTTGCAGGCGACCCTGGAGGGAGCGGTCGTTTTTACAGCGGGTTGGGAGCAGGTTGCACTCGAACTCGTTCTTCAGTCCAACAGTTCCCATCGAACACTGTTTGCGCCAGGCCTGCAGGTCACACTCCATGTGTTGTATTCTAGCCCTAGGAAAAAAGAACAATTTTTTTGTTACAGATTGTAATTTCATCTTTAGAATGCTTAGTAGTGTTTGTCGGCAGAAACCATTTTCTGTTCAATAAATAGTGTTAGATTGTCATACATTATTGTACATGTATTTGACTATTTACTCAGAAATTGAAACATATGCAACCACTCATATGCACTTACTTGAGCGGTGATTCACTTAATGACCATACGCAAGAGTCTTAAAAGCTGGTGGTTGGTTAATGCAAGGCAAATGTAATGCAGAAACTCCCATATGAGCTTTCTGCATTACATTTGCCCTGCATTAAGCTACCAGTTGCTTTACAGACCAATAAGTATGTCTCTTTTTGATGACCGCTTAAGATAGATTCTACTGTATACTTTGTAAGCTGATTTCGAACAGGTTTCAAGTCTCAAGTCAATCTGATTTCATAATTACACAACATAATTACTTTCATCATTCTGTAGATAAACCCTTTACGTGATGAACATGTAAGAAATAATGACACTATAGATATCAGTTTGATGAAATGCGTACTGCATTATGAACTAGAGAATGTTGGACTGGTTGTCATAGTACACTTTTCTTAAAACATTCCTGAATATTGAGGGTAATTCGGCGTATAAAGGGTTAAAAGATGCTTACTGGCAGAATTTGTCGTAAAACTGACTCAATGGCATTGACCTCACAACCTGTTGAGCAGTGAGCGTCGTGACCTTATTCTTCATATCGTCATAACAACGCTCAACTTCCGGTGGTACTCTTTGAAAGCACTTAAGTCCATCTACATATACTGTAATGAAAAATAATAGTTGACATCATGTGAAATAAAAATCAAACAAAACACAGACAATTATACACTATGCCATAGAGACCGACATTCTTCATCTGGATTTGTTGTTCCTGATACGACCTTCATAACCCAATATCCTCTAAGTAACTATCGTCTCACTCTGATTAACTCACATCTGTTTGACAGTACATGTATTGTTTTTTCAATATTTTGTTCTGACGAGTCGCCATTGTCCTTGAATCACAATTAAATTCGTGGCTAATTTCTTTAACCTTCTGCCCTCAAAGCAATTGCAGTCTGTAAATAGTTTCGTTTGCTTCTATTCCAAACGACCACTTCCTCCTCCATTTTGTTAAAAACAAACCGTGTCACAGTGTCAAACTATTTAAATCCAGATCAACCGATGAGTTATTTGCCATATTGCCTGGATCCAAAGTTTCAAAATTTATCACTAATTCGCAATTGGTGCTCCGAATGTTAGTATTTATTTCAAAATATTTACATAGTATAAACGTTTTGAAAAACTATGACAGCTCTATTTAACTCATTCCCTCCTAGATTATTTTTAGACCAATCCTCTTTTAAAAAATCTACCGAAGAGGAGCATTTACTCGAGAAAAGGAATTTTTTAGAATTGTTTAGTTTTGAAACTACTGTGTTAAATAGAGCATTTACTCCTAATGCACTGTAAAAACAGCTTTGAAAGGGTTAAAGGTCGGATATTTCTTTGTGTTACTTTTCAATTGGAAAAAATGTTTATCTGAGTAAACTGTTTGAATTAACCATTTACTCCATGAAATTTCATATAAGAAATATTGCTTCATGAATATTAAGTAGGTTATTTTTTATAATGGCACATGAACATAGGAATGTCTGGCCATGTCAGAAACTGTAGAATCATATCTATATTATTCCATAAGGTTATTTCATAAGCAAACAGAGCAGACCCTGATCCGACGGCTCCTGTAGGGTCTACTCCGTTTGCCAAGACATAAAAGGCATATTTATTGAGTAACGGGTTAATCGTAGTTAGATACTGACCATTCACATCGTGACATAGGACCTCAATACCCTTCTTCAGTGACTCTGGTTCGAATCCACTCATGGCGACGAGTTCCGATGACCCCTCGCACCTGTCCATCACTGTTTGCATACATTGAAATAGTCTCTGTTTGACCCTGAAAATAGAAACAACAAACGTGCCAAACCCGACATAAGTTACTCCAAGCTGACACTACATACGCCAACCCGACACAACATAAGTCAAACATAAAGATAAGATACGCCAAGCCAAGATAGCATACGCCAGGCAGACACAATATACGCCAAACATAGAGCCAATATATGTCAAGCTGACACAGCATACGCTAAGCATACACAGTATACACCAAACATAGGTCAAGCCGATACAGTATACGCGAAGCAGATGCAACATACGTCAAGCAGACATAAGAAACGTCAAGCAAGTGAAGTGTGAATTAGTTTGGATCATGGTGAACCGCCGAGATACACGGCGTCTCATCTGGATCCAAGCCGTTTGTATAAGTAACCACTAATTATGGTGATTCCTAAGAGTAGCTTTCTGGTCATCGTGGCGGCAAAATAGTTAAAATGTACGCGAAAATATGAAACAGACCCTTGACGTTGTAAGATATCCTTCAAATGTTAAGCCTTTATCCTTAATGCTATTTATTGTAGTTATAAATTAATGTCAATGCTTATCTTTAAGACAAGTGGCAACTTAATGAAAGACAAGAGTCACACAAAAAGCCCACGAAGGAAATTTCAGCATGTTTTTTACCATTTCTTTAGCAATCATGTCTTAACCCTCTCCATCATAAATACGCCTTTTATATGCCTCTGTAAAAATCACTTTATGAAACCATTGTGATAAATAGATCATTTGCTACTATAGGAGCAAATGCTCTATTTACCACAATGGTTTCAAATTACACAATTCTAAAAATTTCCTTTTCTCTAGTTAGTGCTCATTTTCGGTAGATTTATTCAAAGAGGTTGTGTCTAAAAATAGTCTATGAAGTAAATGGTTAAAGATCCATAATATTCTTTACTAAACGTTTAGAGAGGTTTTACTGCATTTTCTCAAAAAAGTGATAAGAGCGTTAGTTAAGGTATTGACGACGAGGTTTCCAGTAACAAGTGTCTCATCTCGATCCAAACTATTTGCACATGTTATCACAAATACGCCTCTCGAAAGTGTGAATGCTATTGTAATGTTGTAATGGTTTGAAAATAAGTAAACACTCTCTAAACCCGATGTTCTATTTAGTATAGATGTCGATTTAGGTTTAACACTGGGCGAAATTCATACAAAAAGCTCATCTATGAGATTTCTGCATGACTTTCAACCTGCATTAAGCAGTCACCTGCCTAAAAGTATCTAAGTTCCTTTTTACTAGATTTCCTGTTTAGAGAGGTTTTACTGTATAAGTAAATCTTGATGTATCTTTAACCCATTTGCGCCCACGATCCCATATATGGGATATAGACAAACACTGTAGAATCAAATCAGACGCCGCATTATGCGGCGTCTGATCAGAGTCTACACTGTTTGCTGATAGGAAATTCAATATAAAACAAATCGAAAATGAAAATTTAGACCAAGCAGCCATTGGATCAAAAATGGACTAATCCAATATATAAGCATGGAAGAATCCACTGGGAGCAAATGGGTTAATCTCTTAGAAATACCTTCTCACAGTGTGTAAGATACATGGTATATTATTAGTAGACAATTAGTTATTGAGGAACAAATCAGAGAATAAAATAAAATAAAAGTCGGAAATAACAGTTTTACCATACCCTTTCATTTTTGGGGAAAACCAGCTCCTGTAAAAAGAATGTAATTTGTCAATACAATGTAGATGTATTTTTCAACGCAATATAAAAGCAGAAAGTATGAAATCGATTTTTAGTGCATATCAAGGGACTTGGATCGAGGCTATAAGACTTAAAATGAAGCCAGTGCTCAAGACGCATATTGTTCATGTGTATATTGTGCTTAAGGCATCATTAACTATCATGTTTCACTAATACAATTTTATATTTTGCATTTGAATGGACCGAGTCCCGAGGTTATAAAATTTCCAAATCTGAGTCTGAACTCGTTCTCAAGTACCTGATTGGTAAGGCTTTGGGCTTGCAGAAAATTAGACCAATCAGCTACCTGAGAGTCAGACCAGACCCAGGCAAAAAGGCTTATAACATCGGAGTCTGGGTCCATGCTTATAAACCTTTTAGTTCAGGCTGAGTACGTTCTCAAGCTGTTGATTGGTCAGATTTGAGCCTCTGGCTCAAATCTGACCAATCAAAAGCTTGAGAACTCAAATCTGACCAATCAAAAGCTTGAGAACGAAACTCAGACTCAACTAAAAGCTTTATATGCATGGACACAGGAATGTCTACTACGTCCATTACCTCATAATGCTATATTTAGATCCAGCATCTCTGAATAAAACTATATACGCTTATTCTGTGCAATATTCTCAACTCACCTGCAGAATTTACCGGCGGCTTGTTCATCCCGTCCAATTATGGCCCCCAATGCTTGAGTAAGATTGTGTCCTGTGCTGTAGAAAGCATTGCTGGGTGTGAACACACCGGGGTCAATGTCAACCTCTCGGAAGCACGCTTTCAGATTCAAGTTCAAGTCTGTTAAACAGGGTGTTGCTGCTGGAAGTGGACCTGGAAAGAAGACACGTTTGAATATTGTAACTGAGCGTCTCGAATAGATAATGTACGGATACAAATACGCATAAACGAACATTCTCTTCCAATCATTTGTTCACTGAACCAATTTCAAATTAGAAACGTATCATCTACAAAACATTCAATCAGAATTTTAAAGAGCCTGGATCCCTATGAAATGCAGAGATACTCGGTGTAATATTTAGATCAAAAACGTTTGCATAGATAAACACAGATTATATGTTAAGATGAAAATGCCTGGAAGTTATGCTTATTGTCATGCTCACCTTTTCCACATATCATCTGTACACCTGTAATGAGGTTAACGGTCTCCTGTTCGAGTCTAGTGAAGTCTGACTGGGTGGGACACTGGGCGGTGTTCTCCAAACTGTTGACGCCCTCGAACATGCACGCTATTATGGTACCCTCTTTCCTAAAGTAAGAAAATATACAGTTCAAAATCTCTATACATTAACCAACTTAACAATTTATTTAATAAATGTCGTCTTTCTACGCCTTTGCACACAGAGAAACCCCAGATCAGACGACTCCTGTAGAAGCCGTCTGATAAGGTTCTACTCTGTTTCTGTTTCAAATTTCACGTCACATTTTTGTTACATGCATTCAGCCATAAAATCAAAGACATGATAATCTTTGAAAAAGGTCCTTAGTGGTCGAAATATTAGATCAGAGCTATTCAATTATTTATGTATTATAATTTCATAAGCAAACACTCTGATCTTATAAGAGTCGCCTAACCTGGATCTACTCCGTTTGCAAAGCGTGCAAAAGCGTTTGTATGAAAGAAAGGGTTACGCTATATCAACAAAATGTGAAAAAGCTGAATCATAGAAACTGAGTATTCGGTAAATGATCAGACTCCGAACTACAGTAATTTGATCTTTTAGTAACGAAGAATTGAAATATTTTATGCTTAATGCAGGATGAAAGTCGTTCTTTTTGCATGACTTACTTACTTTTATTAGACTTTTCTGTCTAACCCTTTCCCTCATACAAACGCCTTTTTACCTCTTTGCAAACAAAGTAGACCCAGATTAGACGGCACCTGTAGGAGCCGTCTAATCATGGTCTGCTCTGTTTGCTTATGCAATTATAATATATTCGACTCTACAGTTTCTACCCATGTCGCAAATTCCTGTGTACAAATGCACTTATAAGAATTCTGCTAATAAATATTCACGACGTCATTATTTCTTACATGAATATTCCAATAGGAAAGGACCCTTTCGCTGCCAATGCCGGATCTGTGATTACCTATGCAAACAGTTTGGATCCAGATGAGATGCCGAGTAACTAGGCGTCTCATCAGGATCCAAACTGTTTGTTACTATTACATGTACTATGGTTTTGAAACAAAAATGAAGAAAATCAAAAGAATGAAAATTTGTAGCAGACGACAAAGTTAGCAGACGACAGAGTTTGGCAGCGGAAGGGTTAATTGATGCTAATGTGAGTGTTCGGATTAGCGAGGCTTTGTATACAAATCATAGCAATGCCTCTTACGTTCGGGTGAGGATTTATACATGTACTTACGCGCAGACGGCTTCTGTCACACGCATGGCATTTCCGGGCACAGATCCTTGCGCACCACGTGACATCAATGCAATAATCTGCTGCATCTGGAAGCCGCCATTGTTCTAAAAAATTAAACAAATGATGATAAATACGATAACGTTGGGAAATGCTGTTTAAACATCTTAACGTGACACACATGGATGCATAGTTCAATATATATATATTTAACCGTCTTCTATATAACCAACATGTTTCAATATTAAACCTTTTCCTCATAGAAATGCCTTTGCAGACAAAGTAGCTCGAGATCAGACAGCTCCTGTAGGAACCGTCTGGTTAGGGGTTGCTCTGTTTGCTGATGGAACTATATAGTTTGTGTAATGGCCTCAAGTTCAGTGTTCATATGCTATTATAAACAATTCAGTATTTATTATGTCATTTCTTACAACAACAACAACAACAACAACAACAACAAGAAAAGACGAATAATTCAGCACAGCTGAACAACGATTTGAACAATGGTTGATAAAATAGAAAAGTGGGTTTTGTTTTACCTGGAAACACTGGGCAATAGCATTCCGGCCAGCTGAAGCGCATGCGCTGTTCTGTTGGGAATTAGCGTTGCCGGTAGCCATGCCCCGTCTTGGACTGCCTTGGTTGGCTGCTGGAAATACCCTGGGTCTGGATGCACGTGGTATTGATGGTATACTGGGTATATTTGGGACACGCGGAGCTCCCCCGGGGTTGGGCCGAGGGGGAATTGCTGGTTGGGCCGACGTCATGCATAACACCGTTAAAACTGTGAATAAAGACATAAACACACATATAATCACATAAACATAAACTATGAACCCCTAAATATAGAAGATTAAGCGTCATGAGAAGGACATGTGCGTCATGTGCTGCATAAAGTTGTTTCAGCATCAGGTAGTCATTTACTCTTAAGATCCCCATTTCTATTCTTTGAGGCTCTGTTCTATTAACCTTTTCCCTCGTATAAACACTTTTCAAGCATTTGCAAACATAAACATAATAAACCCATATCAGACGGTTTCTGTAGGAACCGTCTCATCAGGGTCTGCTCTGTTTGCTTATGAAAAATAGAATGCATTTAACTCTACATATTATATCAATACCAATGTTTCCTATATACATATGCCATTTTAAAAATCCAGCCAGTAGAAAATGCTGCAAAAACACAATCAGGTTTTCAAACAGTTTGAATCCTGAAATGATGCCGAATTATTTGGTGTCTAATCTGGATCCAAACTGTTTGCAAAGGTAGTCATCTACCTGCAGCACGATTAACTTTAAGAGGCTATGCACTTTGTATTATAGACTGATATATTGACATCATCTAAGGGTTAGAGAGTATATAGACTTTCGTTTCCATGAACTATTTAAAACAAATAAGAATGTAAATTACTTTGAGATAGACGATTCAGAATAAGTAAAAATGTTTCATGTATCTATCATCTGATATAGTAGAAACTGTCTTAAGCGATATTGACTGAATACACGCATACCAGAAAGGACGTGGTTGCTTAATACAGTGCAGAATTAATGCAAAAAGCTCCAGTATGAAATATGTGCATTACTGTTGACCTGCATTAAGCTATCACCTGCCTTACAGACCCATACTTAGACCTGGTTTTGACAATCGCTTTGGACATGCTTTACTACACATGCAATATGGAACATTCAAAACATTATAAGATTTATCCACCCTTTACTCCATACGCCTTTGCAAACAGAGTAGACCCAGATGAGATGGCTCATATAGGAACCGTCTGACCAGGGTCTGCTCTAATCGCTTACGAAATGATATAGATGGATTCTACAGCTTCTTCCATGGCCACATTTTCATGTACAATAAAACCTCTCTAAACCGGACGTTTAATTTGGTATAGATATCGGTCTTGGAGACAGGTGGTAGCTTAATGCAGAGTAAAAGTCATGCAGAAAGCTTTCTGCATGACTTTTACCCTGCATTAAGCAGCCACCTGTCTAAAGCATCTAAATTCTTCTCTACTAGATTTCCGGTTTAGAGAGGTTTTACTGTATCCGTGTGCCATATAAAAAACAAACTAATCAACATTCATGATGTTATTATTTCTTTCATTAATATTCATGGAGTAAATGGCTAACCCTTAACCCTATGAATATTCACACAAGAAGTAATGACATACATTTTAATTGCCTGTATTCTATTACCATGGCAGTAGGTAAAAAATCAGATCTACATAATTCCACAAGCAATAGAGCAGACTCTGATCAAACGGCTCCTACAAGAGTCGTCTGATATTGTTCTTCTCTGTTTGCAAAACGTAGAAAGGAGTGATGGATAAACTACTAACCAAGTGGCAACTAGCTTGGGTCCCGATGAAACGCAGAGTCACTCGTCTTCTCACTTGAATCCAAAATGATTTGTAGGACACTGGTTTATAATTTACTCCATAAATACGCATTGAACGTCTTTGCAAACAGAGTAGACCCAGATCAGACGGCCTCTGTATGAGCCGTCTGATCAGGGTCTGCATTATTTGTATATATGCAATGCAATGATATAGATGTAATTCAACAGTTTCTGCTATGGCACACATTTCCTGTGTCCTCATTATAAAACCTAACCAGTTATTATTCATAATGTCATTACAGTAGAACCCCGCTAATGCGACCACTTAATGCGACCACTTAAACAAACATGGCTGTTTTCATAAGCAGGTGGTTGCTTAATGCAGGACGAAAGTTATGCAGAAAGCTCCTATAAGAGCTTTCTGCATAACTTTCGTCCTGCATTAAGCAACCACCTGCCCTTGTCACTGTGAATTATGCCCCTTTTTGGTGGTCGCATTAGTGGGGGTTTACTGTATTTCTTACATGAATATTCATGATGTAAATGGTGTAAAACACTTTCTACTCACCTGCAAACAGTATTGCAAGATCCATACTTGCCCTTCAACACTATAACGCCACAGACTGCAAACTTAATTGAAAATTTATTTAAATTAGTATTTGTGTTAAATCCGCACACAAAGTCAATCGCATGTACATGAGTGTCCAGAGAGTATTTAAAGCGTTTTAAACAAATTTCGATTATATATATATATTCATCTAGTTCATTCATGTGCAATTCTCCACACAGTATGAACATGTAAAAGAAAGTAGTTTAGTTTTATACAGAGTGAGACGGAATCGTGGTATCATGACTGTGCTATGTGTATCTGTCAAATTGGTATTTAATTAATCACAACTGAATTACCCGCACGTGGCGCATGCATATTGATGTCAACTGTCTACTGTTAATTTAACACATTATCCCCGAGTGACGCATTTTTGCGCCTCTTTAAAATCCACATTGTGAAACCATTGTAATGAATAGAGCATTTGCAAACAGTTTGGATCCAGATATACGGTGTCTCATTATGATCCGATCTGTTTGGCATTCTAATTGTTTATGTAAAGATTTGGAACAATGGTCTACTTTTATGAGAGTATGTTGCAATTTGCTTTAAAATTTTAAAGAAAAATATCAATACTTTTGTATTAACCATCTACTCCATGAATATTTATGTAAGAAATAATGACATCGTTAGTGATAGTTATATTATTTTTTCAGATGGCATATTAAAACGAGATTTTGGAATGGCGAAAACTGTAGAATCAGTTTTTTTTATTATTCCAAATAGAGAAGACCCTGATCAGACGGCCCTACGTGAGTCGTCTGATCTGAGTCTACATTGTTTGCTAAGGTTTTGAAACGTATATCTAGGGAATTGATGTCAATGTCATCTTTCTACAAGACGGTTTGGCTTCAGATTAATTAAACGCTAGTAACTCCGTATATCACACTCGCTCAGAAATCTCTACAAACCTTAAACCGTAATATTGCTCAAAATCAGAATATGATCCCAAACATTTTACGGCAGATCAAGTGCTAATATGAAGAAGAATGAAAATAAGCAGATAACAGATTGTCCAATGTGTGTAGAGCACGGCGAAAATAAACCTGATTCTAGATCTTAGAGATTGGGGGTACATGTAGTTTAAACATATTTATTTCAGACATTTACAGGGCTCCACAAGTTATCATGATCTTAACCATAAACGAGCATACTCTATAGAATGATGCCTTTTTGAACATTTGTAAACAGAATAGAATTAGACCAGTGGGAGTCGTTTGATCAGGATCTGCTCTGCTTGATTATTCATAAAGCTCCTTAGGAATATTTAAACCTTAGGACAACTTAAGGAAAATATTTATGTCTACATTTGTAGCGAAACTATGCAGTAAATTTTCGTTCAATGACTTCTACAATATTTGGCTAAATATATATTTGGTATACAGCTTTATTTGTCTGAACTATTTTAACTTACATTTATATTGATTTTATAAGACTAAGGAATATTCAAGAAACTAAGGGATTTTATTAAGTTTCTCCTTAGGAGCTTTATGAATACGGGCCCTGGCTGACTGTTTACTTTATGTCATGGCTAAAACGCCCGTGTTCATATGCGATTGAAAAAGAAAATCTACTTAATATTCATGAGTTCATTATTTCTCATGATTTCAATACTTATGGCATACAGAGTTAACATGCTAACTTCTGCTCAATTTCTGGTCTGCTGCTATTCTACCTGATACCGTTACGTTCAATCATTTGCGACACTAGTGACAGAGTGTCCAACAGGTTAAACCCTGATAAGACACAAGTTGCTCGGTGCATATGCAACGAGGTCACGGTACGCATGATATGAGATTATGTCGAGCGTCCCTTTTCTATTTTTCATACCATATTAATCCCTTACTGGATAGAACTACTCTTTTCATGCCTTTGCAAACAGAGTAGACCCAGATCAGACGGCTCATTTAGGAACCGTTTGATCAAAGCCTACTCTGTTTGCTTGTGGAAGTATATGTCTGATTTCGCAGTTTCTGC
This sequence comes from Azorinus chamasolen, assembly GCA_963576725.1. Classification (NCBI taxonomy): domain Eukaryota; kingdom Metazoa; phylum Mollusca; class Bivalvia; order Cardiida; family Solecurtidae; genus Azorinus; species Azorinus chamasolen. The sequence continues at coordinate 58,260,906 of OY755249.1, forward strand.
CATGATCAAACCATCTGTTTTTTTCATATACAGTAAACCCCTCTAAACCGGACATTAAAATTAGCATACATATCGGCCTTGAAAACAGGTGGCAGCTTAATGCAGGGTAAAATCCATGCAGAAAGCTCATAGAGGAGCTTTCTGCATGACGTTCACCCTGTATTAAGCTGCCACCTGCATAAAGGTATCTACTGTATTGTTTTCTCTACTAAACTTCCGGTTTAGAGGGGTTTCATTAACACCTGTATAAAGATTCATGAGGTCAAAGGTTAGCCCTTTCCCAGTTCAATATTCGTGTAAAAACAATGGCATTATGAATATCTTATAATGTAATTTTTTCAAAGAAATTTTCTGCTTTGACATGTTTTTCATTTCAAAAGCAAACAGAGCAGATCCTGGGTCACATGGGTCTACTCTGTTTGCAAATGTGTGACAAGGCGCTTATGTGAAGGAAAGGGTCAATAGCGCTTGCTGTGGAGACAAACTCGACTGGTTTGCATGGGATGTAAAAGTACAGACCAAATCTGAAGATTCATCCATTGAACAGACTCTGAGAAAAGTGGGTTTATGTAATCGATGCATTAAAGAAACACACTGTCTGGCATTTAGCATGCTTGATACAGTAGAACCTGCCCTAAGCTTCCATTGATTTATTGAACATAGGAGTCTTAAAAGCAGGATTGTTGCTTAACCCATTTGCTCATACGATCCCATATATGGGACGTATGCAAACAGTGTAGACTCTGGTCAGACGTTGCATTATGCGGCGTCTGATCAGAGTATACACTGTTTGCTGATAGGAATTTCAATATAAATCAAAAAACGAAATTGAAAATTTAGGCCAGGCACCCCTTAGATAAAAAAATGACTAATCCAATATATAAACATGGAATAATCCACTGGGCGCAAATGGGTTAATGCAAAATAAAACGTAATGCAGAAGGCTCCTATAGGAGCTTTATGCATTACTTTTGACCTGGACTAAGATATACCCATAATTAGTCCCTTTTTCATGGCCGCTTAAGATAGGTTCTACTAAAAATATTCCCATAAAAGTTTATGCTAGGAAATGGAATCGGTGACTTTTCGTTATTTTTGCATTCATAAAACTTTGCATGATAACAATATTTTATGGTGTGTGGAACTAAAATAACATACCATAACATATATTCTAGTTGGTATTAAGTTGCATAAAGCACATATATAGTCAATATCGAATTTGTGAGAATTGTGAAGTACATGTTAATTATAAATATATGTATGTGATACATGGTTTTCAGAGAAAGAAGAGCGGAAACTCTCCCTATACTTGTTCTAAATATATTGATGGTGAGCAAATTGTATCATCCATTTTCATTTTTTTGATCTTAATTTAAATGCAGAATATAAGAATTTGGATAAGATGTTGATTTCAGATTTGGAGTCTGATGACACGAGGTTAGAGAATTTATTGACAGTTGGCCAGTGGCAGACATATGATTTAAATTACTTTTGTCGGAGTTCTCTGTATTTTGGAAATACTAAAAGAAAATGATATTCGTCTTCAATAGCATTCATGCTGCATTTCGTGCACTTTCGATCTTCTCTTGCTATGTCTGTGTATCTTCCTTCTTCCATTTCTAAATCATGTGATGATAATCGAAATTTTGTTAGTGAAATTCTAAATTTATTTGTTTTGAAACTGCTAAGATATTTTTCTGATTTGAATTCATGTTTATAAATACAATATGATGAGATACGTCTTGAATTGTTGATATTTGCATACCAGGATTGCGTACATGTACAGATAGACCAACTTATTTTGGAACAAAACATGACCTACTCTAATGTAAACAAAACGAAGCGACTACAGCGCTTCTTTATTTTTAAAAGCCTTAGCAAGCCGTATTTTTTACAACATAGTTGTCTTGGTGCAATGGATATGTATCTGGACTTGCATGTGGCGGTCTTGAGTTCGATTCTTACCAGTGACTAATATTTGTTTTCATTAAAATACTGTCCGTACAAAACAACAATAGATATTAATAACATGTTATAATTATTAACAAAATATTAACATATAATAAAATTAAAATGAAAATTACAGATAGCAAATCAGTTTTTAAAGAAAAAAAGTAAACTGCATAGCTTGAGATTCGAACCCACGGCTCCCTGCTTGCAAGACTAGGTACATATCCATTAGACCAAAGCCCAGTACATAATATGTGTCGAGTTACTAAAGTGTTGTGTCTGGCCCTGTACGTTTGTGCTGTTATGTAAACAACAAAATAACAACAAGTCTCAATATAGCGTGGTTTACCTGTATATGTCAAGTATCCTTTGGTTGATATACATGAATTTGAAATTTATATCAGTGTTCAAATTATCCTGATAGCGAAAACCGAAATTCAGAATAATTATAATTATTTACTATTTATCTACTAATTATAATTATTTACTAATTATCTAACTTTTTATTCAATTGGTGTTTGACGTTTCTTTTTTCAGCAATAAGTTTAACACATGTATATCAGTCTTTATTATATAATTTGTAATTTAACCTTTCAGTGCAGAAAACGAGTCACTACTGGCCTGTATTGTAAACCCAGATGAGGGGACTCTAAGAAGGTCTACACTGTTTGTAATGTTTAACGAGTTACTACTGGCCTGTATTGTAAAGCCAGATGAGAGGAGACTCTTAGAGGGTCTGCACGGTTTGCAATGTTTTACTTTTCTTTAGAAAAATGTGTGAATATTCACGATAAGCTTGGCTTGTTTGAATTTTGAAATATACCATTTCACAACTCAACGTTGAACTACTAGCCTGTTTTATATCAGTTGAAATGAAACTCGAATATATCACGAGACGCCCGATGCTGGATTTACTGTAATTGGTTGATGTGTGTTTTAGTTTTTGTTTTTTTTCTGTTTTGCTATGACTTTTTGTTACTTTGTTTAAAAAGACAACATACCAACATGACCATTCAATTGAAATTTTAATATTACAAATCATGACATGACTGACCATGTCCCCTGGCCATTCATAGCGGAAGTGATACATTACTAACATATCTTCACACTCACCAAACATACCTTGGGTAGATACCAGCTCACTGTCGCACGAAAATATTCTCGTATTTATTTTGTCATATTTCACACATTTCTCTAGCTTCGGCAACCATCTCACCCAATCACTGGCATGTCGCCGGCAAATCGGTGATTGACTTAGCAAAGGGCTTGGATTCAGACGAGTCTCGAAACGCCGAATACCCTAGTTGTTTCATCTGTATCAAAACCGTTTTGAGGCTCTGCTTTTATTAAAGAAATAATATAACAAGAGACGCATTTTTACAGGTTCGAAAACAGAACATCCCGACCAGACGACTCCTGTAGGAGCTGTCTCATACGAGCTGACGACAATACTATCTCGTTTGCTCATTACAATATTGATATTCTTAAAGATACTTTGACCCGTGAATGCCTCTTGCTTGTACAGTGGTTTGAAGACAACTATATGAAAGCAAACCCAGAAAAGTTTCAGGCCATCTGCATAGGCAAGAGGACACATGATTTGATTGAACATTTTCAGATAGAAGACAAATCCATTAAATGTGAATCAAACGTCACACTATTAGGAATAAATATTGATTTTATGTTAGCTTTTAATGACCATGTGGCTGAAATATGTAGAAAGGCCTCTCGTCAATTGGCTGTTTTAAAAAGAATGGGCAATCTACTAACTATTGAAGGAAAACTGACTATATTTAATTCATTCATTGTGTCAAATTTTAACTACTGCCCAATTGTTTGGCATTTTTGTAGTCAAGCTAGTACCCGTAAAATGGAAAAGATCCAGGAGAGGGCCTTGAGATTCATATATAATGATTTCACTTCTCCTCTCCAGGATCTTTTAACAGCTAAAAACAGAAACTTTCTACATATTAGCAGGATTAAACTGATGGGTGAGGAAGTTTTTAAAATTATAAATAAAATATCTCCAGAATACCTTCAGGGTCTTTTTCAACTAAAAAATTCCTCTTATGATTTCAGGAAAGAGAAGCTTACCTCAGTCCCAAGGGTCAAAGGTACCAGGTATGGGCTCAGGTCATTCAGGTATGAGGCTGCCCGGGTGTGGAACAGCGTCCCAAATGAAATCAGAACTGCAGAGTCATTACCCTATTTTGGTGGCTGTTGCACACTTGGACTGGCTACATAATGTTGATGCCCTGTATGCTCTACCTAATTATGTGCTTACCCTGTAAATACTTATATTTTGCTTATTCTTTGGTTTGATCTGCTGGCATGTTTTTAGCTTTATCTTATGCTTGTTTCTTGGTTCTAGAACCTGCTTGAAGTCAGCTTTAGTTTCTCGCTTTTTAGTTTTAAAACTGCATGTTTTGCAATCAATTTTAATTCTTAACTGATTTTATTTATATTTAAATAAAGGACATTTTGTTTCTTACAAAGGTTTTTCGTTTCTAAATCTCTACTGACTGACCAGATCCAGATTGGGCAGCTCTCGAATAAGCTGTCTGATCGAGATGTGATCTAGTTTGCTGAGGGGTGCTCTAGTCAACTAAAGGGATCTATTTTATTAAATTTCTTTTATTTCGCAACCAAATATTCAATATAATTAATAGATCTAGCTGTGATAGCTTCATACTAATGTAAATACTGTGATACTGTCTTATATAAGCATGCTGTATGTGATACTTTTCTATGTGCTTGACTGCATGTTCATACTTTTATTTTGTCGTTTTTGTTTTTCTACTCTTGTTTTGTCGGAATAAAAGCCCATCAGGGCTTATGTTATTATGTTATGAACATCCTACGTTAAATAAAACTTGTCTTATGTCTTATGTCTTATGAGTCTACGATGTTTGCTTAACCCTTTCCTTCATATAAACGTGTTTTCACGCATTTGCAAACAAAGTAGACCCAGATCAGACGGCTCCTAGCCGTCTGATCAGGGTCTGCTCTGTTTGCTGATAGAATTTGATAGATCTGTTTCTTTGCTTTCTAAAATGTCTACAATGTCTATTTTATTCATGAATATTCAGTAGGTATTGAAATGTGTAATAAACAGGGAAAAGGTTAACGAGTTACAATAGAATCCCTCTATACTGGAATTCAAGTAGAGTAAAAAGTAGATACTTTTAGGCAGGTGGTTGCTTAATGCAGGGTGAAAGTCATACAGGAAGCTCCTAGAGGAGATTTCTGCTTGGCTTTACCCTGCATAAAGCTGCAACCTGTCCTTAAGACCGATATTTATACTAAATTGGACGTCCGGTTTAGGGGGGGGGGGGGGTACTGTGTATATATTTGAGTATACACTTGGTGGCATGACCAAACATCGCTGTGGTGATAAACCCCCGTTATAACATTTTCATGAGTATGAATATAAATGTAAATGTTAATGAATATTAATGCCATTAATTCTAACATGTACATATATCAGGAAAAGGCTTAAACAAGTTTGAATCGAGACTTTTTATCATTCCATGTTTTTATGTTGTTAAACATACCTCAATCGATGTATTTATTAGATTGTAAGATTAACCCTTTCAGCGCCAACGTTCTAATTGTCGTCTACAATCCAAATTTGTTAAATCATTCGGTAAAATAAGGAAATGCGATAAATAAATGCAAATTTCAAAGGAACAAAACGCAGATATATAAATAGAGATTGAGACAAAAATTGAAGTCCCTGATCAGCCTTGAAAAGGCGGCGTCTGATCTGGGACTGCAGTATTTGTCGTGGAGCATTTATGAGACATTGGCGGTGAAAGGGTAAACAATACACTTGAACCTGTCTAAAGCAATTATTGTTTGATTGAACATAGAAGCCTTAACCCTTTCCGTCATATAGACGTGTTTTCGCGCATTTGCAAACAGAATAGACCCAGATCAGACGGCTCCTATAGGAGCTGTCTGATTAGGGTCTGCTCTGTTTGCTAACGGAATTTGAAATATATGTTTCTTTACTTTCTAAAATGACTACAATGTTACACTTTCCATATTTCATTAAAACTATTTTATCTATGAATATTCAGTAGATGTTGAAATTTGTAAGAAACATAGAACAGGGAAAGGGTTAAACAAGACCTGTGGTTGCTTGATGCTTCTATAGGAGCTTTCTACAATACCTATGTCATGCATTAAGCTTCCACCTGCCTTTAATACCCAGATTTAGACGTCTTTTTGCTGATCGCTTAAGACAGGTTCTACTGTATTATTAATGGTTTAACCCCTTACGGACATGAATAACCATGTAAGGAATAATTAACTGGATATTGATTAGAGTTTATATGATGGCACATGGACACTGGCAATTTTGGCAATGACAGAAACTGTTGAATTATATCTTTATTATTTCACAATCAAACAGAAATACCTTAATCAGACGGCTCCTATAGGAGCCGTCTGATCTGGGTCTACTCTGTTTGCAAATGCGTAGGGAGGCGTATTTATGAAGTGAAGGGTTAATCCGAAATAAAACACGTTAATGTACTCCATATGGTAAAGGTTAAAACAAGGTACTGTACATATAGTACTGCTTCTTATCATTTGGACTTGATTCTGACCCAAATGTATGTGTCCTGATATTCTGATAAGCAAGGACTTTTCATTGTCATAGTTACTTACCTCTGAATGAATCATATCAAGGTATAAAGCTTATACCTTAACATTCAGTGATACATATGCTTTAAGACAGGTACTGTACGGATCATGGTAAGTAAATGTATATTATTTGCCTGACCGTGTTTATTCTAACTGCGAAAACGTAATACATGTATATAAGAAGATTTGGCATTTGCCTGTACACACTGAATGTTTGGTGATTCGTCTAGCAACTGATTTGGACTTTATTAATGTACCTTCGAAGAATAATAGAATGAGTAACGTTTGGAATAGAGCTAGAAGATTCATATAAACCATAAAGTTTATCATAGTGTGATAAGATGATACACCATTTGTTGATAAATGCTAGTTGCACAGGGTGTCCCATGAAAAACGGAACCCGGGATTAAGACCTGCAAGTTATCCCATTTCTGTAAATATTGCTAACTTAAATTAAAAGTTTGCACATGTATAGCTTAGTAAAGACAACATTTTGCCATGTGTTGTCTAAATTTTCTCTAAACATATTCATTGGTTTTTAAGATATCAGCATTTAAATGAAAGCACCCAAAAAACCGTTTTCAACATGATATAGGCATGGACTATGCACAGTACGAATATCATGTTAAAACAGATTTTAGGTGCATTCATTAAAAACTCATATCTTTAAAACCAATGCACATTTTTATGAGAAACTTGACAGACATATGCACAAATGACTTATCTACAACAGTAAATATTTCTATTTTAATGTGTCTTGTTACATTTGTTAAAATACAGATTTGATCCAGGGTTCCGTTTTTTTGGGACACCCTGTATACTATAGAAAATTTACACCTCGACAGAAAATAAAACTTACAGACAATGAGTACAGCCCTTAAAGACAAATAGTACATATCTTACAGACTATAAATACAGAATTTACAGACAATGACTATTTATAGACAACGAGTACAGAACTTATATACTATTTAGTAATTAGCTTGAAGACAATTAGTACATACAGTAAAACCTCTCTATAACGACCACTTAATTGTGTTAATTAGTTGGTATTTAGGGCAGGTGGCTGCTTAAAGCAAGGTGAAAGTAAATTTACTTTCACCTTGCTTTAGGTAGCCACCTGCCTTTAACACAAAACACTTGATGTAATTTAGTGGCCGTTATAGAGAGGTTTTACTGTAGCTTATAGACAACGAGTACAAAGCGTATGCGTACGTGCGTGTGCGTGTGTATGGTGTGCAGTCCCGAAATCCTTTGTATTCCCATACATTGTAAAAGGAGCTGCTCTACGTATTTTTACTAACAAAATGATTTTTTTTATTTATAGTTGGGTAAACTTCTGGTAATACTACTTGTGACTGTCAGCGTCCATGGCGGTGGTAACCAAACAGTGACCATGCGGTTGCTGAACAATGATGACCACTCTTGGTTGGGACAGTTTTCCATTCCCCTGACAGATAACGTACTTGCCTGGGAACTTGAAATCATTTTCAGTATTCCAGTCTCTAATTTAAAGGTACCATTTCAGACTCTGTTATAACTTGATCATTCAAGTTTCCAGTTTAAAGGTATCATTATAGACTCTGTTATAACTGTATCATTCCAGTCTCTAATTGAAAGGTATCATTCCAGACTGTTATAACATTATCAGTCCAGTCTTTAAGTTGAAGATATCATTCTAGACTATGATTCAAAATCATTAATTCAGTCTCTAACTTAAAAGTATCATTTCAGACTCTGAAATAACTTTATCATTCCAGTCTGGGATTGAATGATCACATTCCAGTATTTGATTTAAAATTATGGTTATTGTCCCTAATTTGAAGGTATCTGTTCAGTCTCTAAAATAGAAGTACTGTCTTCAATTCTAAGTCATCATTTTAGTGTTTTTATCATAAAGATCTGTAATGAATATTTCGTTATAGTCACAAACTCAAAATTATAATTACTGGCATAGTATTGACGGACTCTTTGGCCATGATAGAAACTATAGAATTACCATAGCAAATGGAGTATGCATTGAGCAGTGAGGCACAGCAAGCAAACTATCTGCTGACATAAGTCATTAAAATGCAGACCCTGGTCAGAGGACACCTTCACAATATCCCTCTGATCAAGGTCTACAGTGTTTGCTTATGTCCTTGTTAAAGGACACTGAGCACTAATGGATTGATATACTAGTAGTCACCGTTCAAGTGATTAAGTTATAGCTCACCCTCAGCTGACCTCACTTTGAACTACAAATTGATAAGACATATAAACTATCTAACATGTATGCTAACCCTTTCCTCGTTCTATGTTTATTCCAAATTGTAATACATGGACAACATAGTTATAATGAAATATGGCAGGCGGAGCATTTTGGCCATTTTAGAGAGCAAAGAACCAGACCTTTCAAATTCCATTAGCAAACATAGCAGATCTTGATCAGACGGCTCAAATATGGCTCTACTCTGTTTGCAAATGCGAGAAAAGGCGTTTATATGAGGGAAGGGTTAAGTACTACCCACCATATTTATCTTCAATCTACCTGTCTACGTGTATATTTGGTTCAATCTTTCATCACCTAACTCGCCGGAAGGCGACTTACAGGGCTTACTGAATCAGAGTTTACTATTGCAAACAGCATGGACCCAGATGAGATGTCGAGTAACTCAGCGTCTCATCATGAAGGGTTAAAACTCATTTCAAAGTGTTTAATGTGCATTATTTTTCTGTATGTACATGTAATTGGTTCACTTTGAATAGTTTGCTTTGATGACATCCACACGAAGTTTTAGACGCTATGCCAGGTGGCATATACGTTGCAAAAATGTTTTCTTTTCTATTCAAGTCCAACGGTGGAGATTGGAAAACCAATGGAACAAATGGTGGAAAAACCTACTTGCTGATGAACAAATTTGACCACGGCTTCCACAAAGCCATTGATGTGATACACCTAAATGTGTCCGGGTCTTACGGCGGTCCAGATCCCCCGTCAGCGTCGGCAGTCTTTGTTAATCTTACTACTGGGCCACAAACAATGCCTTCTCTGCCGGTGATGCCAGCAGGTAAATTAACATGGGTCATTGGAGAAAAAGAACACTAGAACATTTTAAAACTGTGCACAGTAGAACCTGTCTTAGGCTACCATCAAAAACAGGGCCCATGCTTATAAAACTTTTAGTTGAGTCTGAGTTCGTTCTCAAGTTTTTGATTGGTCAGATTTGAGCCTCTGGCTCAAATCTGACCAATCAAAAGCTTGAGAACTCAAATCTGACCAATCAAAAGCTTGAGAACGAAACTCAGACTGAACTAAAAGCTTTATAAGCATGGACCCTGGTCTAATGTTTGGGTCTGTAGGGTAGGTAGCAGCTAAATGCATGTCAAAAGTAATACAGAAAGCTTCTGTAGGAGCTTTCTGCATTACTTTTACCCTGCATTAAGCAACCACCTGCTTTTTGAGATGATTGCGTTCAGTCAATTCAAGGTCGCTTAAGACGGGTTCTACTGTAGATTGAGTGTTGAACTTGGCGTCTGACCTGCATCTACACATTTGGGAGGCGGAAGGATATGTCAACATAAAATACTGAATCTTTTAATGCGTGATCATCAGTGTAGACGTTCAAAACACCGATGAGGCGACCGATCTGGATCTGCACTGTTTTAAAAATAATTTGCTGACACTGTGGATGTTAGATCAACGTTATTGACTCTTAGCAAATGACGCATACTGGCGTAGCGACTTATCGTGATCTATACTGTTTGCAAATGAATGAGCGCCCTTTTTCTTATAACTGTGGTAAATTAATTAAAAATTAGAATTAATGAATAATTAAATGAAGGTAGGAACGTATGAAAGAATGGGGAATCAAGAAATTATTGAGGGAAGGAAATTACGAATTACTGAATTGAAAAAAAAATGAAATGGTTGAAGGATGAAAAAACGAATTTATGAATGGAGGAAATAAAGAAACGAATGAATAAGTGGATATTCAAGGGGTTATTCATGGAATAATTTACGGAAGGAAATGAGGGTCTTTGAATATACTAATTTATATCGAGCTATTTTCTCTAAATATCACTACTTGACGATCACTAGTTACTTCTTGGAAATATTTTTCTTTTGAGTAATCGTGACCTAAATTATTTTTGTTTCCGATTAGCTCTACAACAGACGGACTTCAACTATATCGATGTGTTGGACAAATCCTTACTATTTTATGAGGCGCAGCGATCTGGAAAACTTCCGGCGAATAACCGCATACCGTGGAGAGCTGATTCCGCGCTCGGAGACAAGGGCAACGAGGGCGAAGATCTCTCCGGTGGATATTACGATGGTGAATTAACGCTTAATCTGTTGAATAATTGAAACTGGCTCCTCCCTTTCTGAATACTGATTAACGCTTTACTCCATGCACATTCATGTAAGAAATATTGACATCATAGGTATTGATTAACCCATTCCCTCATATTGACGACCTTTGACGACTCTTTAAAAGTCACTTTGTGAAACCATTGTGATAAATAGAGCATTTGCTCCTATAGGAGCAAATGCTCTATTTATCACAATGGTTTTAAACAACAAAATTCTAAAATTTTCCTTTTCTCTAGTTAATACTCCTTTTCGGTAGATTTATTCAAAGAGGTTGTATCTAAAAATAGCCTATGAGGTAAATGGGTTAAATTTATTATTATAATGGCACATGGAAACAGGACTTGTTGGCCATGGTAGAAAATGTAGAATTATATCCCGTATATTCTCAGAAGCAAACAGCAGACCCTGATCAGAAACTTCTTACAGGAGCCTTCTGATTTGGGTCTACTCCGTTTGCATAGGCGTAGAAAGATGCATATATGAAGTACAGGGTTTATCAAAAACTGAAACATAATCTGTACACGACGAAAATTATGTTTTTAACTTGGTCTACACTGTTTGTAACTATTTGTGTTATATACTCAGTTCCAGCACATTAAGGGTTACGTATATATACCAGAATCTTGTGAAAAATTATGTCCTGTCGATGCAGTTTTGCTTTGCTTGATTCAAAGATTACACAATAATTACGTTTGAAATATCGAACACACAGTAGACCCTGTCCTATGCGACCATTCATTTATTGAACGAGGAGTCTTAAAAAGCAGGTAGTTGCTGAATGCAGGGCAAAAGTAATGCATTATTACCTGCATTAAGCTACCACCTGTCTTACAGACCCATAATTAAGCCTCTATTTGATGACCACTGAAGACAGGTTCTACTGTTGAGAAAACGTACTATCACATGCGTTCACAGTGTAAGGCGGCTAGGACTGTGCGTAAACCATTTATACAGATCGATGACTAAAATGTTCAGCATGTATTTGCCAAAATAATCCTGTTGAAAACGTGTTCATATTCATAAAATGCTCTGTTGTGCACATGTCTTCCATATATCAAAATACAAAGAGAAGCATATAACTATCCATAACCAGGAATAAACTCTTCGAATTCTGTAGTAGTTTTTTCTATCTTTCTTTTCAGCGTAAAAAGTGATCAGATGCAGATCCATCTTAGACATAATGTCTGATCTGGGTCTACATTGTTTGCAATGCAATAATACGCCTTTTCTTAGAGAAAGGTTCATATTATATACATGTAAAAATGTATGAAATCCGTCATTAGATAATTGCGTAGTGCTGAGAGAGACCAGACTAAAACTATATAAAAATAACTTAAATAGAATGGTGTTTAGTAGACTTAACTTAAGAAAACTGAAGCTATGCAAAGGTAAATATTTAGCAAAACAATGCTTAGGAGACGGAACTTAAGCAGACTGACGTTATGCAAAAATAACCGATGCAATACAATGCTCAGCAGATATAACTTACGTAAGTAGACTGAAGCTATGCAAAAATAGCTTAAGCAAAACTGTTTAGCAGACAAAACTATTGTAGATTGGAGCTATGCAAATATAATTAAGTTAGAATGGTGCTTAGTAGACACAACTTAGCAGACTGAAGCTAGGCAAACGTAACTAAAGCATAACATTGCCTAGCAGCCATACCAACTTATCAGCTGGACTTTAACTGCAGTTTTTAATAAGGCGCACTGTAACACTACGGTCTAAACACTGGAACATCTCCAATAAAACATTATTAAAAAGTGATACATCACATTTGGTTTTCAACAGTGGTTATGCATAATTATGTTAAATGCTAATTGCAGCTGGTGACCTTATCAAGTTCAACTACCCGTTAGCCCACACCTCTACCTTATTGTCTTGGGGTTACTTGCAATGGACGGACGCCTTTATTCAGTCTAGACAAGACGGTCATTTGAGAGACGCTGTGAAGTGGGCCATGGACTACCTTCTCAAATGCCACGTGGCCGAACACGAGCTCTATGTACAGGTAAGACATGTATTACTTTTAAAAAATGAACGGTTTGGATCCTGACGAGACGCAGAGCAACGGGCACAAATAGCTACAACAAAAACAAACAAACAAACAACAACAACAACAACAATAAAACAACACCTTTAAAATCCCCTTTCCCCATAAATACACCTTTCCACGCTTCATCAAACAGAGTAAATCTAGATAAGGCGGTTCCTATAGTTTGCTTGCTTATGATACATGTAGATATGATTCTGTCATGGCTAACATTCCTGCGTCTGTGTGCTATTATAACAGTTAATCTAATCAATATGCATGATGTAATTATTTCTTACATGAATATTTATGGAGTAAAGGGTTAAAATCAGACACATGTACAATAGATCCTGTCTAAAGCTCCCACTAGGAAGAAGTCTACGTCTTGGCCTTAAAGGCAGGTCATAGCTTAATGCAGGATGAAAGTTATACAAAAGCTCATACAGGATCTTTATGCATTACCTTCGCCTTGTATCAAGAAACCACCTGCTTTACAAAGACACATACATTTATTTATAAAGTGGTCGCTTTATAGGGGTTTAACTGTATGTAGCATGCATGTTGATCTACAGAGTCTGATAAGAGCATGCACTATTCGATACTAGTCAGAAACAACGGCGTCTTTAACAGCAAATGAACGTAAGACCACTAAAATAGTATGTCGCCGTAATAAAGAAATATATCGAGGGAAATTATCCCGAAGCCTTTACTCTGCGTATACGCCTTTTATGCATTTCCAAACAAAGTAAACCCAAATCAGGGTCTGCTCTGTTTGATTATGGAATAATATATATCTGATCTTACCAGTTTTTGCTATGGCTAAACATGTCCACGTTCATATGCAACTATAACATTATTTTAATATTGGTATACAGTAAAACATCTCTTAACCGGACGTCCAATTAGTATAAATAACGGTCTTGGAGACAGGTGACAGCTTAATGCAGGGTGGAAGTCATGTCGAAAGCTCCCAGAGGAGCTTTCTGCGTGACTTTCACCCTGCATTAAGCTGCCACCTGCCTAAAATATCTAATTTCTTCTCTTCTAGAATTTCGGTTAAGAGAGGTTTTACTGTACATAGATTCATTTCTAACATAAATATTTATGAAGTAAAGGGCAATTCTGTCGTGCTCAAACGTTTCATACCAGCTGCAGTGATAACAATATTAGCACAGGCTCATCAGAATGGTAATGTTCACATTATTGGATCCATTAAATGGTGATGCTATGTTAAACCCCTACGTTGAGTAACCGCTTCCCTTTTCAATATTCATGTACGAACTAATTACATCACGAATATTTATTAGCTGATTTGGTTATAGTGTAAACATTTCAAGTGTGTTTTTGCTTTGTAAAAACAACAACAACAAAACAAAAACTGTAGAATCAGATATATATCATATCAAAAGCAAACAGGACTGGCCCTGATCAGGTGGCTCCTGTAGGAAATGCGTGAAAAAGGCGTTTATATGGGGGAAAGGGTTAAGCCAGTTTCAGTGATTCTTACGAAAACACGTGGCGATTTATCTGTACATGAACTGCACACGCCCAGATCGTTTTGTTTCTAAATGCATATCGTTGAATGAATGTTATACTTTACTTTAAGATAGGTGCAGCGTCGATTGACCATCCGATATGGGGAAGACCTGAGAACATGACGATGGCGCGACCTGCCTACAAGATCACGGAACAGTTTCCCGGAAGTGACGTAGCATCAGAGACAGCTGCGGCTATGGCTGCGGGATACTTAGTTTTCGAAACAGTTGGTATGATCGTAGATCTAATCGTTTATAAGCTATCCCTTTCCCTGTTCTATGTGTGTTTCAAATTTCAATACCTACTAAATATTCATGGACAAAATAATTATAATGAAATATTGTAGCAGTTAAAAAAATAAAGCAAAGAAAGAGATCTTTCAAATTCAATTAGCAAGCAGAGCAGATCATGCTTAGACGGTGCCTATATAAGCCATCTGATCTGGGTCTACTCTGTTTGCAAATGCCGGAAAAGGCGTTTATATGAAGGAAATGACCACACTAGGCGTCTTGATTACCTTTTTAAAGCACGGATACAATTTAGTTTCCTGTACACTATATAATGCCTCATCAGGGATTGCATTATTTCTTGATGATCCTTTGAAACAGGGGTTATTAAAATGAAACCAGCTTTAAAAGGCAAGACAAAACTATAGTTTACAGACACCATTTCAAACTAAAAAAGCTTACTATAGGTTTTGAGTGAACATCATAATTACAAAAGTACAATCCGCGTGAGTAACACAAGTAACACTATTTAAATTTTGGTATTGGGAGTTAAAAGTCAGAAGATAACATGGTTTTTGTTTGTCCCCCTGATTATCTGTTCATTCATTTACCTGCCTGTCTAGTTGTCTGGCTGTATGTGCATGTGTCTTTGTCATTCTCTCTTTCCCCTTTTGTCAATATATGTGTGTCTCTCTTTGTCTCTCTCTGTTACTCCGTATGTCTCTATAATGTCTCTCTATCTGTATCTATATGTCTGTATATTTCTTTCAGTCCATCCCGTCCGTCCCTCTGTATGTCTCTACACGTATATCCATCTGTATAGTTCTTTCTGTATGTTTCTGTCTGTGTTTCTCTGTCCCATCCACTCCTCTTTCTCTTAGACACATTATCGACCTTTAGCCTTCACTGCTTGGTCGGCATTCGAAATTTTTTGCAAACAGATTAGACGTAGATCATATTGCGAACGGCATCTGGCTATACGTGAAATGAAGGCCATGGTGACCATTTACGCGATGGCACTTAACTGTGTGTTTTAACTATAGCTGATGATGTCGCTTCTCTGGATATACAGTAATAGACGAAACAAAAATCTTTGATTACCATGCGCGTTAGCGCTAAGTTAGTTGCAAGTAAGTCACATATTCTGAAGACATTTTATTACACAAATTTTCGAACATTTGAGCAGGGTGCATCTCTTATAGAGGACAAAATTAAAGCTAAAATTATATTACTTTTAGTCTCCATTAAGCAACCGCTTGCTGTTTGAGACGCTTATTTGTAATCGACAAGTAGTCAAATGTCTGAAGAAAGGGTTGTAACCATATGTAACAGAAACTACTCTACTCAGTGAGTCATTTAATGCATGTATCAAAGTAAATATACCATTCCCACAATTCAGAGCTACAGATAAATGCGTGTACCCAAATACTAAAATTGCCATTTCTCCACCAAACCTATACTGTGACCACCCGTTAGAATAGTCTCTTCGAGACGATTCTAAATAGTGGTCACAGTATAGGGTTTGGTGGAGAAATAAAGAAGACATTCTTGAAAATGTTGAATTGTACGTATCTTATCTGGAGCTCTGCTGACATAGTTCTTATCAATTTTCAGATCCATCATACGCTAGCACTTTACTTACACACGCTAGACAACTGTTTGACTTTGCTGTGAATTTCCCTGGAATCTACACCAAAAGCCTGCAGTTAAACACATACGGGTATGTACATGCTGTTAAATCTTGTATACTATTTTTTCTATAGTTAATATTTTCTATAGTTTTGTTTACCTCACGTTAATTAAAATATAGGTAACTCTCCTTAAATAGTCAGTTTTGGATATAATATTATATGCTTGGACCATTTTATGAATATTTCCTTGTATACTTTAAGAGGGTAAAACATATTTGTGAACCACTGATAACATTTTACATTGTCACTCGTGTAAACCAAAATACAGTAGAACACGTCTAACCCGGAATTCTAGTAGAGAAGAATTTAGATACTTTTTAGGCAGGTGGCTGCTAGATGCAGGATGAAAGTCATGCAGAAAGCACGGGTCTACCCTGTTTGCAAAAGTGTGAAAAGTCGTTTATATGAAGGAAAGGGTTAATGGCGGAGTTCTACGTACAGCACGAGCCATGTGTTATCAAGACAGCACCGAGAGATTCTTTTAGCGCCAAATACTTTTCATCTGCAAGCAATATCACTAAATGCACATTTACGAAACATCCAGCTCAAACAGGTTCTGTCTCAACTGTCTGACCAGATCTACTCTGGTTGCTTATATAATAATATATTTACGATTCTAGAGCTTTTGCCAATGACAAGAATCCTTTGCGAAAGAGTTAACCATCTGCTTGCTGTTCGCGTCAATATACCTACCTGTAAATAGTGAAGATCCAGATGAGACAGCTCCTGCAGGAGCTGTCTTATCTGGGTCTGCACTATTTACAAATTGATTGTGCAACCAGTGCACCCCACAGCAGTGATTGCACAGAGAAATAAGTGTAGACAGTGAAGATATATGTAATTATAGCACAGGGCATGGGTAAAGAAGAAGAAATGCATTTTAAAATTCAGCAAGAGAAGGGTTAATGCAAATCGAAAATTCACGTGGGACCTTTTTTAAACATTTGTCGTTTTGCATTGAGTTTCAGAAAGCAAGTATGTTAAGCCTTTACTGTATGTGCAGTAAACCTCTCTAAACCCGACGTTCAATTAAGTATAAATATCGATCTCAGGGACAGGTGGCAGCTTAACGCAGGGTGAAAGTCATTTAAATTATTCTCTACTAGAATTACAGTTTAGAGAGGTTTTGCTGTATATCCGTGTAAAGATATTGATATCATGAATATTAATCAGATTAATTTTAGGTAATCGTAAATTATCACAAGAAAGTTTGGCGGTGGTAGAAACTGTTGAATAGAAACTATAAAAATCAAACATAGCAGATCCTGATCAGATGGTTGCTATAGGAGCCCTCTGATCTGGGTCTACTCTGTTTTCCAAGGTGTTAAAAGGCGTATTTATTAAGTAAATGGTAAAAGACCCAGAGTGAGACTTTTGAGTGGTAACGATACAGATATTGCCTGTGTGGTAATGATACAGGTGGTTTACTCAGAGGTAACGATACAGGTGTTTTACTGAGAGATAACGATACATGTGTTTTACTGAGAAGTAAAAATACAGGTGTTTTACTGAGAGGTAACGATACATGTGGTTTACTGAGAGGTAAAGATACAGGTGGATTACTGAGAAGTAAAGATACAGGTGGATTACTGAGAGGTAACGATACAGGTGGATTACTGAGAGGTAAAGATACAGGTGGATTACTGAGAGGTAAAGATACAGGTGGATTACTGAGAGGTAAAGATACAGGGGGTTACTGAGAGGTAAAGATACAGGGGGTTACTGAGAGGTAAAGATACAGGTGGTTTACTGAGAGGTAAAGATACAGGTGGTTTACTGAAATATAACGGTACAGGTGCTTTACAGAGAGGTAAGGATACAGCGGTGTACTAAGAGATAACGATACATAGGGTTTACTGAGAGGTAACGATACAGGTGGTGTACTGAGAGATAAAGATACAAGCGGTCCACTGATAGGTAACGATACATGGAGTTAACTGAGAGGTAACGATATAAGGGGTTTACTTAGAGGTAACGATACAGGGGGTTTACTGAGAGATAATGATACAGGTGGTTTACTGAGAGATAACGATATAGGTGGTTTACTGAGAGGTAACGATACAGGGGGTTTACTGAGAAGTAATGATACAGGGGGTTTACTTAGAGGTAACGATACTGGGGGGGGGGGGGTTACTGAGAGGTAACGATACAGGGGTTTACTTAGAGGTAGCGATACTGGGGGGGGTGTTACTGAGAGGTAACGATACAGGGGGTTTACTTAGAGGTAATGATACAGGGGGTTTACTTAGAGGTAACGATACTGGGGGGGGGGGGGGTTACTGAGAGGTAACGATACAGGGGTTTACTTAGAGGTAGCGATACTGGGGGGGGGGGGGGGTGTTACTGAGAGCTAACGATACAGGGGGTTTACTTAGAGGTAATGATACAGGTGGTGTACTGAGTGGTAACGATACAGGTGGTTTACTGTAGATCGAGCAGTTATGCTGATGAAGTTTTCTGGGCTGCGTCATGGCTGTACAAAGCAACAGGAGAGGACAAATACAAGAAATACGCACTGGACCACAAAGTCAGCAAGCCAAATGGCGGTGCATCCTGGGAAGACAAGACTAGTTATGCTGACGTAAGTATTTAGTCAAGCCTGTATTTAGATGCCATAATTAAACTTAATCTACATCTAGTCTATCTCATTAATGACACCAACGCTTACATGAATATTCATGGAGTAAAGCGGTAACAGTTTGAATGTAGGAAACGACTGTACCACAACCCACACTCAGTGTAGACTCAGATCAGAGGGTCCCAAGAACAAAACATGCACTGATTGTCATTTCAAACTCTTTAGGAAATTATACACTTTCATGTTTAATGGACTTCATCGTTAGAAAATGATTGGCCATTCCACTTTGAAAATTGAGCATTCAAATGGGGAGTTCATTAGTAACGACTGGTTGTTATAGCAGAGCAACAGGTAAACGCGCGTCTCCAAGTACTAAAATCGTCATTTCTCCACCAAACCCTATGCTGTGACTACTCTTTAGAACCGTCTCTAATTCGAACGAGTGGTCACATCGTTGTGTTTGATGGAGAAATAAAGAAGCTATTATTGAAAATGTTTTAATGTATGCATTTTATCTGGAGCTCTGACAATGTTCAAAAGATATATTTCTAAAACTATAATGTCATATTTCAAGAAAATTGCACCTTTAATCCCTTTCCTAATGAACATGTATGCATATCCAATTTTATTTACGGTGGTCACTGTATACCCTTCGTTTGCTGAATTTTGAAATACATTTCTCTTTCTTTATCCATGCCCTGTTGTATAATTACATATATCTTCACTGTGTACAAGTATTTCGCTGTGCAATCACTGCCGTGGAGTGCACTGGTTGCACTATCAACTTGTAAATAAAGCAGACCCTGATGAGACAGCTCCTGCAGGAGCTGTCTCATCTGGGTCTTCACTATTTACAGGTAGGTATATTGACGGGAATAGCAAGCGAAGGGTTAACTGTGTACAGCATAACCTGTCTAAAGCGGTCAGAAAGTGAACAGACATGGGAGACTATAAGGGCTTATTTAGGATGGTCACTGTAGTCGGCTTCAAGTGTATACATAATTGTTGCCAGGTATTGCTGTATAACCTTACCGGAGATGCCAAGGTGAGAGAAGACATCCAGCGGGCATTGCAGCATTGGATGCCCGGAGGTTCCACGCCCTACACCCCAGATGGCTTCGTTTTTGCTGGAAAATGGGGCTCGCTCAGAAATGCAGGTAAAATTAATTACATTTTTGTATATAATGCAAAACCATTGTAAGTGTATTGTCACCCTTCACTCCATGAATATGCATGTAAGAAATAATAACGACATGAATTAGATTATTTGTTACAATAGCACATGGACACAGGATATTTCGGCAATGGCAGAAAAATGTAGACTCATATCTACCGTATATTGAATCATACGCAGACCTTCACTTCAGGGGCCGTCTGATCTGGGTCTACTCTGTTTGTAAAAGCGTAGAAATTTGTATTTATGGAGTAAAGGGTTAACACGTCGTCATCTATATATATATTAGAACGATGAATGCAGAACAACAGTAAAGAAGTTAACAGACAGAGCTTGGGACTATCGTCTTGTATTAAGCTGCTACTTGACTCATAGGCCAACAATAAGACTTCTTGTAAGAGATCGTTTTAGACACCCTCTTACTTACTTTCTTGAATATCAAATATTTACAGGTATTTGTAGTAGTCTTAGTTACGTGATTTTGTACATGTACAAATAGATCATAGACGAACACCGTAATGCAAGACCCGTGAGTCTCCTTATGGAGTATTATAGTAATAATATTGTAACCAGCTTTCGATATAATATATGTTTAACAATATACCATATACTGAAGCTTCTAGATAAACTACGTCTAGAAATTCTTAACCAATTTGTGTCTAGTGTCCCTTAAAACATAGACAAACAGGGCAGATCCAGATCAGAGAGCTCTTGGAGCAGCCCGCCGCTGGCCAGGGTCTGCACCATTGGCTGAACTCGTCCATGTTGATGGTTTATACTAGCAAGTATGCTGCATGTTGTACGTCCCACAGGGGTCTGGACCGCTTCATGGGGGTCTACATGTAATATTATATAGTACATGTAGATCCCCATGAAGCGGTCCAGACCCCTGTGGTACGTCCCTCGATATGGACAATTGATGGGTTGTAAAGTAAGACCTGCACGAGTTTTTCCTTAAATGTATCACCTTAGATTTAGTTCTTACAGTGCGGGACACGAGTCACTAATGTCCTTTGCAAGCAGTGTAGGCCGGGATGAGAGGGCCCCTAGAGGAGCTTTTCTTTCGAAAAATCGCTACATACAGTAAAACCTTTCTATAACGGCCACTGATTTGTGTTAATTAGTTGGTATTAAGGGCAGGTGGCTGCTTAAAGCAAGGTGAAAGTAAAACAGAACGCTCCTATAGGAGCGTTCTGTTTTACTTTCACCTTGCTTTAAGCAGCCACCTGTCTTTAACATACAATTCTTGATGTAATTTAGTGGCCGTTATAGAGAGGTTTTACTGTATTCACCATAAGCTTGACATGTTTGAACTGGAACAGTCCATCTGAACATTCAGCGCTGTTACGGCTAACGTTCAGCATACCGCGGACGAGTCTGTGGTTAACATTGCAAAAGGTTTTGGCTGACGAGACTTCTTATTAGAATCTAAAGTGTTTGTCACTGATCGTATGCTTGTAAGAAAGAGACAAAACATCTTAATGTGTCTTTAAATAACAAAAAGGCCAAGTTTTGAGCGTGGGAAATATTTGCCAAGCAGGCTAAATATGAACAGACCACGATAATGATGGATACCATCATTAATCATGTCCTTGTAGATTCATATAAGTAATAATGACATCATAAATATATATATATAACTGGATACAGTTGAACTTCGATATCTCGAACTTCAAGGGACCATACGAATAAGTCGAGATAAAAGAAGTTCGAGTTATCCGATTTCTGATCTGGACAATTTCTTAAGTTCTCAGCTTAATGCAGATCTAAAGTAATGCTGAAAGCTCCTGTAGGAGCTTTCAGCATTACTTTAGACCTGCATTAAGTCGAGATAAAAGAAGTTCGAGTTATCCGATTTCTGATCTGGACAATTTCTTAAGTTCTCAGCTTAATGCAGATCTAAAGTAATGCTGAAAGCTCCTGTAGGAGCTTTCAGCATTACTTTAGACCTGCATTAAGCGTGTTTCTAGATATGCGTAGTTATACATTTTAGAGCAATTATGTATTGTAACATTTGGAAGGACTGAACTTTTAATTCGAGTTATCCCGAAGTTCGAGTTATCCGAGTTCGAGATATCGAAGTTCAACTGTATTTATAATGGTATAGGTACACATGACCTTTTTAAACTGTCGAGTCAGATCAATTATAATATCATATAATTTAATAAGTAAACAGAGCAGACCCTGATCAAAGGGCTCCTAGCCTCCTACAGAAGCCGTCTAATATTGGTCTACCCTGTTTGAAAAGGCACGAGAAAGCGTTTGTATGATAGAAAGGGTTAAAAAGAAAAATATAGTACAGTAGCATTTGGTAAATGCACGATACAATTTATCAAAAATGTATTACATATACAGTAAAACACCTCTAAATCGGAATTATAGTAGGAACGAATTTTGACACTTTTAGGCAGGTGGCTCCTAGAGGAGCTTTCTGCATGACTTTTACCCGGCACTAATCTTCTACCTGTTTCCAAGACTGATATGTATACTTAATTTTACGTCCAGTTTAGATGGATTTTACTGTATATATTTATATCCGACTGCATTACTTTTAGCCAACGTGGTTCTTGTGGCCCTTATGGCAGCAGACAGCGGTATCAATTCCACCTATTACCGGTGCTGGGGAAAACGGCAGATAAACTACGCTCTCGGGGAGAACTCGGCCAACCGTAGCTTTGTTGTGGGCTTTGGAAACAACTCCCCTACTCACTACCACCACAGGCCCAGGTATGTAAGAGACAGGCAAATGAATGATTTTGAAGAATAAATGGATGGTTGTTTAACGACGCATGTTTGTTGGGCATACCAGAGGTGGGCTTGGATAAAGAAGAACAGTGTTTGTGTTCCATAGTATTTATTCCACTGTTAGAGTCTGCCCAGAGTCGGATTTGGTGCAGGTAGTATCTGACCAATCAGATGCTTAACCCATTCCCTCATAGGCTGTTTTTAGACCCAGCCTCTCTGAATAAATCTACTGCAAAGGGGCATTTACTAGCAAAAAGGTACTATTTTTTTTTAGAATTGTGTAGTTTTGAAACCATTGTGATAAATAGAGCACAATGATTTCAGAAAGTGACTTTTACAGAGGCGTCTAAAGACGTCAATATGAGGGAATGGGTTAAGAATAAACTCAGACTCAAACAAAACGTTTTATAACCTGGTCACAATCTTGTGGCGGCAGGGCTGTATTAGCCTTTATACTACCTTAGTACACAAGTAGGATTGACGTCTAGGGAAAACGAGGTAGCGGGTTCGAACCCCGATGGGGTTGTTGTGATTTTTTATGTGCATATATATAAACCCATTACTTTATTTGTTTTTTATCAGCACAATTATTAAAATGTAATACATGTATCCACTACTTTCATTCTGTGGGCGCATCAGTGGTAAACAGCGTCTATACTGACTTGCTATACCAAACATCTTGTGTTGCGATGTGACAGTACAGTAAAACCTCTATTAACCGGCCGTTAAATTTAGTATGAATATCTGTCTTGGAGACAGGTGGCAGCTTAATGCAGGGTGAACGTCATGCAGAAAGCTCCTCTAGGAGCTTTCTGCATGACTTTCCCCCTGCATTAAGCAGCCACCTGCTTAAAAGAATCTAAATTCTTATCTACTAGAATTCCGGTTAAGAGAGGTTATACTGTACTTCTAATTGAAATACGGTAGAACCTGTCTTAAGCGACCGTTTGTTTATTTATAGGAGACAAAACTAGAAAAGCAGATGGTTGCTTAATGCAGGGCAAAAGTTATACAAAAAAGCTCCTGTAGAAGCTTTCTGTATCAACTATTAAGCTTGAACTGCATTAAGCTACCACCTGCCTTATATACTTTAGACCTTTTTGGTTGCCGCTTAAGACAGTTTCTATTGTATTCGACGTGCTCAGTCGTAGGTACATTTGGGTCTATTCTGATGTTTCACTGTATCTATTACAATGTTGATCAGTGTCATGGTATAGTATCCATAGTATTCGATTGTTCTGTTTAATAGTTCCTGTCCAAACATTATTGCTCCATGTGGATTCGAATCATTCAATAACCCTGGTCCGAATCCTCACACGCTGTACGGTGGACTGGTAGGTGGACCGGGCTTGAATGATGACTACGCCGACGTAAGGTCCGACTACGTGAAGAATGAGGTTGCCATGGACTATAATGCTGGCTTTCAGTCTAGTATCGCAGGTAATGGGTCCATGATAGGTGACAGCCCATATTTATAAATTGGCCCAGATATACGAAAAAACAACTTTTAGTTTCTGCAAACAGTGAAGAAACAGACCAAACATCGCAAACAGGTAATATCTGGATGATACACAAAAAAGGCCTGGCAGGCCGTGCAGAGCCTGGACAGATTGAACGATTTATAACCATTTCGCTGCCAAACTCTGTCGTCTGCTAACTTTGTCGTCTGCTACACATTTTCATTTGTTTGATTTTCTTCATTTTTGTTTCAAAAACATAGTAACAGTAACAAACAGTTTGGATGCTGATGAAACGCCGAGTTACTCGGTGTCTCATCTGGATCCAAACTGTTCGCATAGGTAATCACAGATCCGTCAATGGCATCGAAAGGGTTAAATGCGATTGTGCTGACTTGTCTAGTTCTTCATTCTTTTCAACATCTTAAGGTTTCTTTTGGTATTGAAGGACGCAGTTGTATAGTCCAGATATACAATATCATGTAACAGAGAATGGGTCTGACACGTTTTAATAAGCCAACTTCTGTGGTGTGGGGAATTGCGTAATTTTGTTCACATGCACTGTCATTTACAAACAGTGTAGACATTGGAACCCTTTGATAAGGGTCTGCACTATTTGTCATTCCAAATTATCTAGCAAGTTTAAGCCTATCATACTGAGTGGACTCTATAGTTAACAAGAGCTGTCCGCGGACAGCGCGCTCTACTTTCTTTTGGATAGTGTAGTGGAAGTCCTAAGTCAGATAGGGGAGATAACTATAGCAAAATTAATGTGAAATGGCCCCCTTGTAATAGTCAACGTGCATACCAAATTTGAACCAAATATCTTAGTTTCTGAGACATGGAAAACTTAACCAACAATGAGAAGTCTAAGTCGAAAAATGGGAATAACTATGGCAAAATTAATTTTAGGGTTACCTACCCTTGTGAAATGGGTTCCCCTTGTGATAGTAAATATGTATATAAAATGTGAACCAAATATCTTTAATGGTTTCTGAGAAATGGACCTTAAAAAGGTTAACCAACACCGATGCCGACGTCGACGAGAGGGTCATGGTACATTAATAGCTACACTTTTGGAGCTAAAAGTGGTGGGATATCCAGTGAAAATTCGGCGTTGAACGGGTAAAAACAACAAACCAACAACAATAAATCAAACAGAACAACAAACCTAAAACACTCACAGTGTCAAGCAGTTCGAATCCTGTCAAGACACAGAATACGCAATGTCTCATCTGGGTCAAAACTGCAAAAGACATCACAAACACCAGGTAGCGTTCGATCGATTTAGTCAGATTTCAACGAGTCTGTCAGCTCTACGCTGGACCGAATTGCTATCAGTTTCTTTCTGTTCTAATTTATTGCAGGCTTAATCCACCTTGCACTGCATAACCAGTTACCAACAGATTGTCCCTAACTTCAGCTGTACATGTAATCAAATAAATCGTTCAACAGATGTAACAGTATGTTGTGTTTTCTTCCCACTTGTACTATCAGATAGTAAAAAGTAAAATCGCCATTGCTCCACCAAATCCTGTGTTGTGATCACTCTTTAGAATCGTCTCCAAGAGACGATTCTAAAGAGTGGTCACAACACAGTGTTTGGTGGAGAAATAATGCAGCTGTTCTTGAAAATATTTTAATTTACGCATCTTATCTGGGCCTCTGTGCATGTTGTGTTTTCTTCTCATCTGTATCACATTCAATTTCTTGAACAAAAGACAAAACAAAATGTGGGGTGTCAAACTTTTATTGCTCACATAGACTCTCAAAGAAGCAACAACATGTTAACTGTGTTTCTAACATCTAGCTAAACAGTATGAAGGTGTAAAAACATAGAAACAACATTTTATGCATGAGCAGTAATTGGTTAAAGGACAACCACATCATACTATTTAAATATGGTGTTGGCCCAGATCAGTTGCAATTCTTATGTAACAGCTGTTTAATGCTAATGTACAAGGAGTTAATGCTTTTTGGCACCTTTGCTAACAAGAGTTGACCCAGATCAGATAGCTCCTGTAGGCGCCATCTGATCAGCCTCTGCTCCGTTTTGTTAAGGAAATATATATATATACAAAAAGTTATTACTCTATAATTTTTGCCAAAACCAAATATTTCTGCGTTCATATATAATTATAACAATTCATCTGACACATATCCATATTGGCATTATTTCTAATATGAATATTCATCTGATAAAAGGTTCAACACAAAGGGATCTACATATGCATACTTAATCTATAGAAGTATTCTACTGTTAACCATGTAGCCAACACGTTTATAGTTATTAATTGTATACATGCACAGTGAATGATATAATTATGAAAAAGAAATGATGTCTATGTGCTACACCATTGTAACTAGCGTAAAGCCTGTCTTAAGTGGCCACTCATTTATTTAACATAGGAGCCTTAAAAAGCAGATGGTTGCTTAATGCAGGGAAGAATTATTGCAGAAAGCTCCTGTATGAGCTTTCTGCATTAATTTTGACCTGCATTAAGCTACTACCTGCCTTACAGATCCATAATTACTTAATTAGACTTCTTTTTGATATTGGCTTAAGACAGGTTCTACTGTACATATTTTGGAGACATTCTTGAAAAGATATGCAAACAGTCTGGATCCAGATGAGATCTCAAGTGAATAAGTGTCTCACCAGTCTTATAAATGTTTACAATGATGAGGAAGAAAACCCCAAGATTCAAGAACAGAATATGAAAAACTCTCATTGGTTGTTTCATGTGATTACTAGCGGGATCCATTTAATTGAACCAAAACAAACAGTGGAAACCCAGATCAGAGGGCCCTTGATGAAGCACACTGATCAATGTCTGGAATGATTGCTGCCCCCTCAGCATTATGGATAGGTTTCAAAATTAAATTGTACAAGACTCAAGTCTGTCTGTCTACTCAAGAGTGTAGTTGCAATAGCGGTTTTTCTAATAAGACCTCCATATGAAGGTAGATGAAAGTACATGTACTTGTAAAAGCCATATAAATTAACAAATGTAAGCAAACATACCAAAACATCCATTCATATACATTGCCAATTAACATTATTGCTAACACTTTACTTAAATAAGACACTTAAAAACCACATTTACAAACAGGGTAGACACAGATGAGACAGATCATGTAGGAGCTGTCTGATCAAGATCTGCTCTGTATTCATGTGGAATAATATAGACATGAGTCTACAGTTTCTGCAACGACCAAAGCTTCCCTTGTCTATTATTATAAAACACCAGCTAGTTAACCCATTACCTCATAGGCTATTTTCAGACCCAATCTCTTTGAATAAATCTACCAAAAAGAAGCAATTACTAGAGAAAAGGAAACTTTTAGAATTGTGTAATGTTGAAACCATTGTGGTAAATTGAGCATTTGCTCCTATGGAGCAAATGCTCTATTTATCACAATGATTTTAAACAGCGACTTTTACAGAGGCATCAATATGAGGGAATGGGTTAATATTCATGAAAGCCATTATTTCTAGCATGATTATTCATTAAGTAAAGGGTAACCAATGTGGGTCATATGCATTTCTATATTATAAGTAATTTATATTAACAAGAACTGTCAAGAGTTAATGCTATTAGTAGATCGGGCTTAAAAATCAACATAATGTCACTAATGTGGCTTTTCATCAGAATCCAAACTGATTTTGCAGAGGTTGTCATAAAATTATCTGCTAGCATGCACAGAAATGTATGCTTAAAGTAAGAATGAGCAAACATGAGTTAATAAATAACTATAATAAAAATACCACTACAACGATTTGTCTACTACGGTATATCACTGCGAATTCCACAGAGCTACAGATAACGGTGCGTACCCAAATACTAAAATCGTCATTTCTCCACCAAACCCTATACTGTGACCACTCCTTAGAATCCTCTCGAAGAGATGATTCTAAAGAGTGGTCACAGTACAGGATTTAGTGGAGAAATAAAGGAGTTATTCTGGAAAATGTTTAAATTTACGCATCTTATCTGCACCTCTGATTCTTATAATATAAAAATAATAATACTGGTTCTTTATTTTCTGAAGCTTCCCTAAGATTTCTTCCCTTAACAGTAATTTGTTTCTCCTCTCAGAATTACTGAGACGATTTTGCAAAGTATTGGTAATAAATCTGTATAATATTACTATAGAAATTGAGTAATATAGAAATAATATATCAAAATTGTAAATCTTAAGCAGATAAAAATTCATACGAATTCTGAAATAACTGCATGTAAAATTAAAAAAAACAATAACTTAAACATAGCATATTAACCTTAGAGGTACATCGCTTTACATGCCATTACATGTGGATAAAGTAATACTTTGGGTAACAATACTATCTGATAAAATACTTGCATCTGGTAAAATACTTCCCTATATCATATTGAGCAATGTTTTTGTTCCATTTTATTTGAATTAAATTCAATATAATTATTCAATATAAATGATGACAAACTATATCTTTTATAGTCATTTAACCCATTCCCTGGTAATGGCCCCTTTTGACACCTCTGTAATTGTCACTCTTTGAAACCATTGTGATAAATTGAGCAATGAAGCAAATGCTCTGTTTATCCCATTGGTTTCAAAACTACACAATTCTAAAATTTTCATTTTTTCCAGTAAATACTCATTTACAGGGGATTTAGGAAATAAGGTTGGGTATAAAAATAGCCTATGTGGGAATGGGTTAAAGTTCAAAGCAATATCATTATTTTACTGAGCTTTAACTCTTTTGCAGCAACGTATCAAACAAGGAGTTAAAATGTGCATTCTTAGTATTAATAAAAAATATTTTTTACAAGCCGTATTTGTATATCTGTACAGCTTATGCTTTAACAATAACAATTATATTGGTTTGATGTAAAAAATAATAAGAAAAATTGTGTAAAAATTCTTACAATGTGTGGATAAAAATACTGTTTTATAAAAAAAAAATTGTACCCTGCCTCCAGATTTTTTACGACAACATTTTCTTCAACATTTTGCCAATAAATGTATTTCCATTCTGACAAAGAAATTAATACGACCTCATAACAGCGCTTGGACAGACTCAGACTAGCTGTTAAGTCTAAGTGGTGCTTGGCCAAGGTTTACACTGTATGCCACTTATCAGAAACAACAATATTCTGGCCACTACAAAAACTATCAGTTAACTTTTTACTTGGGAACCCCATCTTTTCATGCCTTTGCAAATAGAGTAGACGCAGATTAGACAGTGCCTATAGGAGTTGTCTGAACAGAGTCTTCCCTGTTTGCTTTTATGTCACAAATCCAATTCCCCATTGTGTAATGGCGATAAATTTTCCTCTTTCTTTTTTTTTTTTTACATATTTTATATAAGAGAATTAATCTAATATTCATAATAGGTGTAGACTTGCACAACTATTCATAAAGTAAGGGGTTTACAAGATATATCTGATAATAGCTAAAACCACACATTATAGATGATTAACAATAACAATACTGATATGTGAATACCTACTTGTATAACAGAAGTTAAACTTAAAAAATATCACAGATTGGTGCAAATAAACTACGATAAGCTAAGGCAACATATCATTTTTTCAACATTATGTAGAACTGCGGACAAGGCCATGTCTATTCAACACATTAAAACCTATATCTTTCCTTCAAAGACACACCTTTTAACACCTTTGCAATCAGAGTAGACCCATATCAGGCAAGTCGGGGCTGTCTGATCAGGGTCTGCTCTGTTTTCTAATGTAATAATATAGATCTAAATCTGCAGTTTCTGCCATGACCAACATTTCTGGTGTTCACATTTCCATTATAAAAATTCATGTAATTAATATTCATGATGCTATTATCTGTTTCATGAATATCCAGGAATAACTTGTTAATACTGTAGGCAGGATTAATAAGATTGCATGGTGTGAAACAGTGTGCAAAGCTTGAAGCATTTTCTGTCATTGAAAATGCACCCAGCATACTAAAGGTGGAGTGCCACAATCTGATAGTATGTATGGAAACCTGCTTGATAATTATTAGTTTCATGTCATCTACATATGGATGATAACTCTAGGTAATATGCATTTTCCTTTTTTCCAGAATTACTTCCCTTTGTTAACAGTTTTTAAAAAAATCTACACTGACATGAACATTGTGGCATGAAAACAAAAAAGACAAAAAAAACAAGGCATTTGTACAAAATTGATTTTTTTGAAACCATATTTTCATACATTTGACATGAAGAAATAAGGGATTCATTTAACAATATAACAGTGCTGTAAATGTTTATAAAGGTTATAGATGGTTGAATACATAAGAAACATAGTCAACACTTGTATGATCACACCCCCACCACTGTCAGGGACCTCGCCATGGGCATCTCCGGTAGTTTTTCTGGTGACTTCAATGCCAATACTCCCCTAAAGTGAAGGTCCTTATTGATTGCATTGATTGGATGAAGAGAAGTGGATTGAGCCTTTGGTACAGCATATCTAAAAACAACAATAAGACAGAGTTTTACAGTAAAACGTCTCTAGACCATAATTTCATATTGATATCAGTGCTGATCTTTAAAACAGGTGTCAGCTTAATGCAGGGTGAACGTCATACAGAAAAGCTCCTTTGGATTTTCATCCTGCATTAAGCAGCCACCTGCCTGAAAAGATCTATTTTTCCTTACTAAAAGACAAGTTTAGAGGGTTTATTTATTGTCCAGTATAGAGAACTTTACGGTATGAATTTTATGGCTATCTAAAAAGTGCTACAACAGGAGCTTCCTTTTATTGTAAGGTAATTTGAAGCGGGAATGCAAAGAGTTATGTGTGCTTCATCAAGGTACTGAACAGTGGCACAGTCTCTGAACAAGAATACCCATATAATAAGTATTTTCTCTAATTATTAACCATAAAAGAAAATCATGCATTTGGTTCATTATAGGTACGGATCTTTGGATGATCACAGGACACCTGGTTTCAAAGCCAGTTTATCTATTTCAGCTCTATAAATCTATTGCTATTACACTACAGTAAAACCTCTCTATAACAGCCACTAAATTACATCAAGTATTTTGTGTTAAAGGCAGGTGGCTGCTTAAAGCAAGGTGAAAGTAAAACAGGACGCTCCTATAGGAGCATTCTGTTTTACTTTCACCTTGCTTTAAGCTGCCACCTGCCCTATATACCAACTAATTAACACAATTTAATGGCCGTTACAGAGAGGTTTTACTGTAAATATTTGACCAGACAAACATAGGCAAACAGTGCACCTACATGATCTGCTCAATTAGGTTCACTTAATCCTTTACTCCATGAATATTTATTAAGAAAAATTTATATATGAATATTAATTAACAGTATTTTCATAATGGCATTATGAGGAAAGGAATATTATTTCAAATGCAAACAGAGCAGACACTGATCAGACGGCTCCTACTGGACCCTACTGGGTCTTTTATGTTTGCAAAGAGGTAAAAAGGCATATTTATTGAGTAAAGAGTTAACCCATTACTTCATATAAATGCCTTTTCACACCTTTGCAAACAAAGTAGGCCCAGATCAGATGGATGCGGTAGGTGCTGTCTGATCAGGGTCTGACCTGTTGGCCTTTGAAACAATATAGACATGATTTTACCGTTTCTGTCATGGTAACTTATTCCATGAACCATAATGTCATTAATAAAAACTAGTTACTATTCATTAAATCAATAGTTCATACTAAATATGCATGAGATAAAGGGTTAAGGTTATCAACATCATGTAGAATCAACTTACAGTAGAACCTGTCTTAAGGGACTTTGAATTGAGTGACCGCAGAAATCTTAAAAAGTAGGTGGTTGCTTAATGCAGGGTAAAAGTAATGCAGAAAGCTCCTATAAGAGCTTTCTGTATTACTTTTGACCAGCATTAAGCTACTGTCCTGCCCTACAGATGCATGATTTAAGATCTCTTCTTGATGGTCGCCTAAGACAGGTTCTACTGTACTTAGTCTTATGAACCAGTACAAAGAGGAGATTGCGTGTAACAATATCTAGTGTAAATACCGTATATTAACCATTAACCCTTTCCTCCATAAATACGCCTTTCTACGTCTCTGTAAAAGTCACCTTTTGAAACCATTGTGATAAACAGAGCATTTGCTCCTATAGGAGCAAATGCTCTATATATCACAATGGTTTCAAACTACAAAATTCTAAAATTTTCCTTTTCTCTAGTTAATGCTCCTTTTTGGTAGATTTATTCAAAGTGGTTGGATCAAAAATAGCCTTTGAGGTAATGGGTTAAATATATAAGACCTTTGCAAACAGTGTGGATTCAGAACAAATGGCTCCAGATGGAGCCCTTTAATCAGGGTCTGCACAGTTTGTCATGAAAATCATTTTCTTCAGTGATAAATTTTTATACAAATTATTTCAATTAGTTTTCAGAAAGGGAGTAGCAAGTTTAATTATTCACCAGGTTAAGCGTTAATGTTTTACCACATTAGAAATGACAACAACAAAAAAATCAATCAGTGTCTTCTTCCTCAACATTTACTTGCAGCCTTATTACTCCTATAAAGCATGCTATATCGGTGAAATGGTGAATATCATTACAAACTAGTGAGACCCATATGAGATACAAAACTAATTGTTGCAACAAATCAAAACCATTTCCCCGACTCTGATCACTTTCAGAAGTTATGGATGAAACCATTGAGAAGCGATATATGCAGATATGATAGACTTGTCTTTTAAGTTTTAGGGAACATAACTTTAGTCAGCATATCGAGCCTTGTTATTCTAAGTATGTGGAAACCTGGTCTCCTTTTTCCACTAAATATGCCAGTTTAACACTATTTTGATAACTTTAACCATTTACTCCATACATACACATTTCTATGCCTTTGCAAACAGAGTAGACCCAGATCAGATGGATCCTGTAGGAGCCCTCTTATCAGTGTCTGCTTAAGACCTTATATAGAATATGGTTCTCCAATTTCTGCCAGTGGCAAACACTTTCTATGTTCTTGTGTCATTATAAAATATAATCTAATTAATATTCATGATGTCAATGTTTGTTTCATTGATAATCATGGAGTAAAGGGTTAAATATGCTCTTTCAGGAGCAGTTTGATCTGGGTCTACACTAATTGCCTACATTCTTAACCCTTTACTCCATAACTATGCATTGCTATGCCTTTGCAAACAGAGTAGACCCAGATCAGATGGCACCTACAGGGTCTGCTCTTTTTGCTTACAACATGATGTAGACCTAATTTTACATCTCCTGTCTTGGTTAAATATCTGTGTATTCATGTGCTATTTGAAAAGTACAGCTAATTAATATGCACATGCAATGTCATTACTTCTTACATGAATATTCATAGAGTAAAGGGTTAATGTATTAGGGTAAAGAGGAAATGGTAACATCAAATACAAAGCATTGCTTTTAATCTGATAATTGATAGAAATGCCTCTGTAAACAGAGTAGACCCAGATCAGGCAGCTGCTATAGAATCTTGTCTGATCAGTGTCTGCTCTGTTCGCTTACGGAATAATATAGATCTGATTCTACTGTCTCTACTATGGCCAAAAACACTTTGCTCATTGTCCTTTATAAACATTCAGCCAATAAAGATTGATGACGTCATTATTTCTCACATGAATATTCATGAGGTAAAAGGGTTTATGTTCCATATACATAAACAATCAATGAAATTAAGCATGTGTCGATGATTATATAGGACAGAGCGGTCCACATATAAACCTCTAGTTTTACTTGATTGTCATTCATCTTATATAATCTAAACTGTCAGCATAGATAATCACAAATTGCCATTTATTAACCCTTTACCTGTTCACTATTTATGCAAGAAATAATGACATCATTAACCTTTTATTTCATATAAACACTTTCTCATGTATTTGCAAACAGTGTAAACCCAGATCAGACTGCTCCTGTAGGAGATGTCTGATCAGGGTCTGCTGTGTTTGCTAATGGAATTTGGTAGATCTGTTTTTTTAGTTTCTAATATGTCTACAATGTTCCACCTCCCATATTTTATTATAACTATTTTGTCCATGAATATTGAATAGGTATTGAAACAGGTAAAGGCTTATATTAACCCATTACCTCATAGACTATTTTTCGATATATCCTCTTTGAATAAATCTACCGAAAACGAGCATTAAATAGAGAAAAGGAAACTTTTAGAATTTTGTAGTTTGAAACCATTGTAATAAATAGAGCATTTGCTCCTATAGGAACAAATGCTCTATTTATCACAATGGTTTCACAAAGTGACTTTTACAGAGTCGTCAAAAGTCGTCAATATGAGGGAATGGGTTAATCAGATTATTTCTTATAATGGCATGATATTTATGCTCAGGCAGAAAGTGTAGAATCAGACCCATGTAATACCATAAGCAAACAGAACAGACCCTGATCAGACAGCTCCTATAGGAGCCTTCCGATCTGTGTCATCTCTGTTTGCAAATGCATGAAAAGGTGTTCATATGACCAAAAGGGTTAAGATATCAACACCTCTCGGATCTTCCTCCACCTGTAACTAGCTGGATGTCGCAATATGACCTAACGAAAAACTGTTAAATTGACAATAAACCCCAATACAAACAGACAAACAAACAAACAAAATTAAGTACAAAGGAATAATTTTCAAAACCCATTATCTTTTATATGCACATTAGCTTTGGAAAGGAAATTGTTCATATGAAATTGTAAGGATGGTCTTAAATCACATCGACCTACTTAAGAATAGTGGATCAATTACCAGTATTCAATAGCATGAGTGACAATATGCAACCTTGGAAGAGATGTTTATCAGAGTTTCTCAATGATAATAGCTGCCTTTGGGGTAAAGCAATTAACCCATTCCCTCATAGGCTATTTTTAGATCCAACAACTTCGAATAAATCTACCGAAAAGGAGCATTAACTAGAGAAAAGGATTTTTTTTTAGAATTTTGTAGTTTGAAACCAAGTGATAAATACAGCATTTGCTCCTGTAGGAGCAAAGGCTCTATTTATCACAATGGTTTCAAAAAGAGACTTTTACAGAGACGTAGAAAGGCGTATACAATGTATATGGAGAAAAGGGTTAAAATAGACCCAGATCAAGGGATTTCTAGTGAACCCAAGGGACTCCAATAAGAGTCTGCACTATTTGCTATGGGATTTTATTTCCTTTTGCATCCTAAAATTCAACATTAACCCTTTACTCTATGAATATTCTTTGCTTTGCTCGATATAAACACCTGTTCATGCCTTTGTAAACAGTAGATACAGATCAGACTGCATTTGACCTTTGCAAAAAGAACAGATACAGATAAAAAAGGAGCTGTCTGATCAGGGTTTGCTCAAGTAGAAATAGTAAAATCAGATCTATATTATGCCATAATGCTGCCATCTGTGACTGCCATAATGCTGCCATCTGTGACTGCCATAATGCTGCCATCTGTGACTGCCATCTGTGACTGCCATAATGCTGCCATCTGTGACTGCCATAATGGAGGCATAATATAGATCTGACGGTACAATTTCTACTTGAGGAAAACTGCTGTCTTCATAATGCCATTATGATAACAAATAATTGATGTCATTATTGCTTTCATGAGTATGCAACAGGGACAGTGTTAATTCTAGCATAAAAGTAAACATAAGAGATTTATTGCCACAGCAAACAGAATATATAAATGTCAGATTTAGCCATACCATAAAAGCAAATAAGAAAGACCTTGATTAGACCTCTTTTTTTTTATCGATACAGAAAAAACCCTTCCAAATTGGACATTTTATTTAGTATAAATACTGGTCTTGGAGATAGGTGGCAATTTAATGCAGGGTGAAAGTCATGCAGAAAGCTCCTCTAGGAGCTTTCTGCATGACTCACCCTGCATTTCACAGACACCTGCCTAAATGTATCTAAATTCTTCTTTACTAGAATTCTGGTTTAGAGGGGTTCTAATGTACATCACTGTTACTGATGGCAGTGATTTTATGAATTACCTTGTTTTGGTCATGTCATCATTACTGTGCCCAGCAAAGCTGGTTGAGTAGGTGGAGACAAAGTCCCCTTTCGTCTCGTCAGCTATCTGTGACTGCCACTTGTCTTGCAGTCTGTTCAATAGTCCATAGTTGGTTGGATCAGCTGAAAAATATAGCAAAGCATCATAGATTAACCCAGAAGTCAAGATAAGATTGTGTAAATTAAATAATTTTCAAGAATAAATTTTTTAGTTCTCCATCAAACCCTATGTTATGACCACTCTTTAGAATCATCTCTTCGAGACGATTCTAAAGAGTGGTCACAACATAGGGTTGGTGCAGAAATTATAATTCTAGTATTTGAGTACACATCATTATCTATTGCTAGAGCTATATCCTTTGAAAGTGGGACATGCATGCCCTGTCTTTAGAAAACAATGGAGATCCAGATCAGAGGGCTCCAAGAGGAAATCCTCTCACAAGTTTAAGCCATTCATACTGTGTGGACTCTATAGTTAAATACATGTACTGATAGGCTATTCCACTCTAGGAAAATTCAGAGTTTAAAGGGGTAAACTCTCTATATGCAAACGGTGCCCTTATGATAACCTATTAAAACAGTTTAGATCCAGATGAGATTATAGATCACTTGGATCAAGATACAAACTGTTTGAGATTAATTAACCCTTTACTCGATCCATAAATATGCTAATTTCTATGCCTTTGCAAACAGAGAAGACCCAGATCAGATGGCTCTTATAGGAGCCGTCTGATCAGGATCTGCTCTGTTTGCTTATGATATAATAGAGATATGATTCTACAGTTTCTGACATAGTCTTTGTGCTATTATAATAAATTCATCTAATTAATATTCATGACAACAATTTTTTTTATACATAATTATGGAGGAAAGGATTAAATTCTGAAAGTTAGGAAATTCATTAAAAGCAAAGGCAGAAATGTGAAAAGAGAATGTTGTAGACTTGGTTTTATCGAGTCTGTCATGAGCAGTTATTAAAAGTGCAACACTATATACTCATACCCACTAGCATCTGTTTAAGCCGTATTAAATTTTCATAACTAGAGGCATTGAAATTCATGATCCCAAGTGACCAGGAACTATAATTATAAAATAATTATAACAACACTGAGAATGAAGTATGGAATGACTTTTTATGGCTGACACACAAGCACTTAACACCTGCCATTGTGAAGTACATAAATTCTGATAATAGGAGAACCTTTGAAAGGTTAGGGAAAAGAAATGCTGATCCACCCTAAAACTTTGCAGTAAACAATGAGTTTTTATTTGACAATTATAATAATGTCACAAGAGTCATTTTATTCTCCTAAATAAGAAGTACTTTTTTAAAATATAGATATTACATACATGTAGTGCATTAAATTCATATTGCCAATCCAAGAAACAGAATGTCACATGAGGCGAAGCTGAGCTGCAAATTTTTGTTTCAGCTAGGGATTGACGATATGAATGCCTGTTATATTTATCATAATGAACTGCAATTTCAGGAAAATTTGTAGTTTCCAGGCCTAGAGTAAGTGTTTTGACGAGCGTAATGTTGGATCATGTCATATAGTGTAACCTGCAGGTGTGATCAGAGGCTCTGGTAAGATGGGTAAATTAACTCTTCTCTTGCTGAATTTTAAAACACATTTCTCCTTCTTTACCCATGTCCTGTTGAATAATTACATATATACTTCACTGTGTACAAGTATTTTGCTGTGCAATCACTGCTGTGGAGTGCACTGGTTGCAAAATCAACTTGTAAATAGTGCAGACCCTGATGAGACAGCTCCTGCAGGAGCTGTCTCATCTGGGTCTTCACTATTTACAGGTAGGTATATTGACGTGAATAGCAAGCGAAGGGTTAACACATTTTCAAGAATAACTCCTTTATTTCTCCATCAAAACCTATGTCACAACATAGGGTTAGATGGAGAAATGACGATATTTACTAAGTATCTGAGTACGCTCATTTTTCGGATGCTATGGGTGTGAATTGTTTTGTAATATGTATGTTGCTCCTCCTTCAAGAAACATTACAAAATACAAATGTGAATCCATCAACTATGAATACTAACCAGTTGAATCATTCTACATGTAGATCCAATGAAACAACTGAATAATTATGGCAAACAGTGCAGACCATACATGTGATACTTTGTTTGTCACAAATAGGGAGATTTGCAATCTGAAATAGGGAGATTTTGAAACTCAATATAGACAAAGAAGGATATTTGACAGCTCAAAAGTGGGAGATTTACATTTTATGGCAAAAATGCCCCAAATCTTAAAGAAAATGGTAGCTTAATATAGGGAGTCTCCCTATTAAATAGGGAGATATCACATGTATGGCAGACCCATATGTATGCTAATGGCATAAGAAGGGCTAAGGCTTGTTTTTGTTTTGTTGTTTTTGTTTTGTTGTTTTTGTTTTGTTGTTTTTGTTTTATTGTTATGCTTTGTTAGTAAGAGTTTGATATGCAGAAGCACATTGTCAAGAATCACTCATGTGCTGGCAATTTCAGAATAACTTATAAATGCAGCACATACTCGTTTTAATTTGTTCTCCAAACTCCTCTTCAGTCTTTGTCGCATACTTGACAATAGGAGTTTAATATACAATAGAACCTGACTTAAGGGACAAATCATTTATCAAACATAGGCGCCTTAAAAGGCAGGTTGATTCCTAAGACCGATAATTATTCTAAATTTAATGTTTAGAAGGGTTTTACTGTAAATGGAAAATAAGTCTTTAGTATCATACCTCACTTTCATTTGCAATATATTATATATAAATATGCAACAAATAAATCTTATTAATCAATATTAGCATGTCGGCCACTCGTGAATTCAGATTTTGACATCAGAACTGTCAGAAAAAAACAAGAGTTCAGATTTTGACACATGACTAGGTGATAATAAAATGTCAGCTGGTCATGTGATCATTTTGATATTTTAGCTTAGTGCACTGATTGTCTTCCTCACAAAACAATTAAAGCATTTAATGATGGAAATTATTCATGCCTTTGACCTCACATTAGTGAAGGCATATGGTATGGAGAAGTAGCTTTTAATCATTGCACTAGGAATGTGTCGTATGACAACCTCTGTCAAGGCGTTGCTACGTACGGTATATCTTTAACATTTCACTAAATCCAATATTCATGTAGGAAAAATGATATCATGACTATTAATGAAAAATAATTTTCATAATGGCATAATATGCCATTATGAAAATTATTTTTCATTAATAGTCTTATGATCACAGGAAAAATTTGCCATGGCAGAAAGAGTAAAGTCTGATCTATATCGATCATTCTGTAAGCAATGACATAATAAGAGCAAACTCTGATGCAGACAGATCCTACTGGAACCATCTGATCTGGGTCTACTCCCTTTAAAAAGGCATTAAAAGGTGTATATATACTGATGCCCCTGTAAAAGTCATGTTTTGAAACCATAGTGATAAATTGAGTATCTATTCTATAGAAATAAATGCTCTATTTACCACAGAGGTTTCAAAAGTATACAATTCTAAAAAATTTTTCCTGTTTTCCAGTAAATGCTCCTTTTCAGTAGAGTGGGTTAATGGATTTAGGAGACCTCAGGGATGTGATTTACTGCAAACTCATTTATCATTTGGTGAACAAAAAATAATTATTGAAATGTTGAAAAAATTAAACAGATGAATTACAGGATGAACTGAATGATTTAAATGGGGAAAAATTCTCAAAGAACATAAAATAGTACTGTAACAAAGTGTTGTTTATTTCGTGAATTTCTCAGGGAGAATTGTGACTTCTGTAACACTAAAATTTCTAGTTTCCTAAAAAATGCAGCTGATGTGCGTGGTACTTTGTTTCTTGATTTTAACATAACATTATGAATGTCTCGCACACTGGTATATAATATTTATATACGGTAAGCTGTATTGTATGGGAAAATTTTACCACCTTTTAACTATTCTGAAGATTCTGATACACATTTTAACAGTCTTGTAAACTGAACAAAGCAAAATTAATGGTCACATAAGACTGTTAACCCCCTACTTTGTCAATTTTCATGTAAGAAATAATGACAACCTGAATATTTATTAGCTTAATTTTTATAATGCCACATATACACATAATTTTTGGCTATGGACGAAAGTGTAGAATAAGATCTATATACAGTAGAACCCCTCTAATGCGACCACTTAATGAATAAACATGGGTGTCTTTATAAGCAGGTGATTGCTTAATGCAGGACAAAAGTAATGCAGAAAGCTCCTCTAGGAGCTTTCTGCATTACTTTTGTCCTGCATTAAGCTACCACCTGCATCTAGCAAACATAATTATACATCTTTTAGGTGGTCGCATTAGCGGGGTTTTACTGTACATGTAATTCCATTTAAGCAAACAGCAGAACCTGATCAGATGGTTCCTACAGGAGCTTTATTATCTGGGTCTACTATGCAAAGGTGTGAAAAGATAGTTATCCCTTTTCCTGCATATAAACATATTTTCTCGCATTGCTAACAGAATAGACCTAGATCAGATGGCTCCTATAGGAGCAGTCTTATCAGGGTCTGCTTTGTTTGTATTTATAACACTTTCCTCCATGAATATTCATGTAAGAAATATTGATACAAATTAGATGCATTCTTCTAATGAAAACAGAAAGTTTGGGTCCTCGCAGAATCTATAGAATCATATCTCACAATACTGTGTCATCAGCAAACAGAAAGACCCTGATCAGATGGCTCCTATAGGAGAGGCTCCTATAGGAGCAGTCTGATCTGGGACTACTCTGTTTGCAAAGGCATAGACATTTTAATTAGGCATATTCATGGAGTAAATGGATAAAAAATTATTAACCGTTCTCTTGCTGAATTTTAAAATACGTTTCTCCTTCTTTACCCATGCCCTGTTGTATATTTACATATATCTTCACTGTGTACAAGTATTTCGCTGTGCAATCACTGCTGTGGAGTGCACTGGTTGCACAATCAATTTGTAAATAGTGCAGACCCTGATGAGACAGCTCCTGCAGGAGCTGTCTCATCTGGGTCTTCACTATTTACAGGTAGGTACATTGACGCGATTAGCAAGCAAAGGGTTAAAGATCTGACTCTACTGTTTCTACCAATACCGCAATATCCTGTGTACATATACAATTATGAAAATTCAGCCAATAAATATTCATGATGTCATATTATTTCTTACTTGAATATTAAACAGGGAATGGGTTAAATCAGAAAATGATTAAACAGTGACAGACAATAGATCACTCTGACCATGCCGGATTTAAATGGATTAACATTTCTATTGGCAAACTGGCCATTACTTAATTATTTGCTCTATTTATCAGTGGTTTCAAATTACAAAATTCTAAAAATTCCTTTTCTCTAGTTAACCCATTCCCTCATATTGACGCCTCTGCAAAAGTCGCTTGTTGAAACAATTGTGATAAATAGAGCATTATTTTTGCTCCTATAGGAGCAAAATCTTTTAATGCTCTATTTATCACAATTGTTTCAAACTACAAATTTTCCCTTTCTCTAGTTAATGCTCCTTTTCAGTAGATTTAATCAAAGTGGTTGGATCTAAAAATAGCCTATGAGGGAATGGGTTAATTACAGTATGATCTATATTTAACTCTTTCCCTAAAGAATATTGACTGCGAATATTCATGTGAGAAATAATAAATATATGAATATAATTTAACTGGATTTTATAACGGTGTCATGAATGATGTTATTTTGATGATGACTAAAGCTGTAGAATCAGATCTATATTATCTAATCCACAAACAGAGCAGACCCTGATCAGACGGCTCCTACAGGAGCCATCTGATCTGGGTCTACTCTGTTTGCAAAGGTATCAACATGTGTAGATCCTCTATAAAGGAAAGAGAAAAAAGAAATAGTTTGCTGATATTAAATTTTGAAGTATACTTAAGGTAAATGTACTGAGATAAATCTACCTATTTCTGAATATTATGACAAAATATTTATTGATATCTCTATAGCCAATTCCTCAAAAGAAGACTATATTGTCACAAATGAACAGTTGCTTCTACAAAACTTAATAATCCTGAAATATTAGAAGTCAAACCTTCCTACACACTGTTCTGTCTGCTATATTTACGTCTCTAGTTACAACATTAGGCTTCAGTTGGTGCATAATTGAACCATTCTAGCAATCAAAATTTACATGTTTGATATAATAAGGTTTCAGTTTGACATCTTGCAGTTTAGTAAATGGTGATGGTTACCATATTTGCTCTATATATTTGTACATACAATCGCTCCTCTCCATCAGTCTGTATAGCTAAATGATTAAAGTTTCGTAACTGTAAATGAAAATAATAGACAGCAGAAAGTGTAGACCCTGATCAAACTGTCGTAAAGTCAGATCTATGTCATCATATCATAAGCAAACAGAGCAGACTCAGGTCAGACGGCTCCTGCAGAGGCCATCTGATTTGCATTTGTGTTTTGCAAAAGCATGAAAAAATGTTTATTTGTTTTTTTGTGTTCATTAACGTTCGTTTCTGCTCACTATGGGTTAGTCATTTAGATGCCCCAGAGGGAGGGGAGAGGATTATTTACAGAGAAATCTGGGCACGATGTCCCACTCTTATTAGCAACAGACTTTTTCTGGTTCTATTAGATGCCTAGTGTAAAGCACTGATACATCGGACCTCGGTTTATAATCAGTCTTCTCTGAAAGACTTGGTCTGGCGTATTGTTACTAAGTTGAGGGTGTTACGAAATTACACAACCACATCCGCCGTGAAAAAGTGTTTATATGAGGGAAACTTGGGCAATGAACTGATGATGCACCATCTGTTTCATTTTTGTTTCCACATGAAGATCACCAACTTACGAAATAGATAAAAATAGTTATAACCCACATTCTATTTCACATTTTAGGACTAGTATCCTTTATCAAGGAAACAGAATGTTAACAAGGTTTAAGTTTCATCCATTTTTATGTCTAATATTGATAATTATTTTATT
The DNA here is from genome assembly GCA_963576725.1 of Azorinus chamasolen. Classification (NCBI taxonomy): domain Eukaryota; kingdom Metazoa; phylum Mollusca; class Bivalvia; order Cardiida; family Solecurtidae; genus Azorinus; species Azorinus chamasolen. Next base: position 58,304,293 of record OY755249.1, read on the forward strand.
ATTACTTCATGTAGGAGGACTTACTATAATATTTAAAGGGAAAAAAGTACTTTGAGAGAAAAGGTTAACTTAAATTCTTGTCTGCAGGTACTTGTTGTCATCTGCTTCAATTACCAACAAGCAAAAAATGTGGAAACCACATTACCGCCGGATTTTTCAAGTGATTATAAGACCTTCACCCAAGCTATCTGCATACCAAATATAATTTGTCTAGCATAATTATGTAGTTCAGAAGTTATAATAAAATTTTAATGACAGACAAGTTTTCAAAATAGTGACCTTGACCTGCTTTCAGGTATCCTTATGTCGTCTGTAAGGTCCTTACCAAAGCTATATGAATACCAAAGGTGAATTGCCTAGCGTTTGTAGATCAGAAGTTATAACAAAATGTTAAAGTTTGTTAAAAACAGCCAAGTTTTCAAAATAGTGACCTTGACCAAGTTGACCCAATTTCATGTATCCTTGTATCATCCAAAAGGCCTTCACCAAAGCTATATATCTCCATACCATATATGAATTGTCTAGCATATGTGGTTCAGACGTTAAGACAAAATGTTGAAGTTTTTCAATGATGGCCAACGTACATGTCATAATTATAGTGACCTTGACTTAATTCTAAATATTTTATATCAACTGAAAGGCCTTTACCAAAGCCATCTGTATACCAAAGATGAATTGCCTTAACATTTGTAGTTCAGAAGTTGTAGCAATGTTAAAGTTTGTTAAAACGGTAAAGTTTTCGAAATAGTGACCTTGACCTGATTTCATGTATCCTTGTATCAAGTGAAAAGCCTTCATGCAAGCTATCTGCATACCAAATATGAATTGTCTAGCTTAAGTAATTCTGAAGTTATAAGCAATGTTAAAGTTTTATTAATGACGGCACGCTGACCTGAGTACAACCATTTTTCTGTTGCTCTGATAAAAAAAAAAAATCCTTTCATAAGATATGATCAGCATGAAAGATGGTTGGGATCCTGATAAAACATATTCCAAACTTCTTTGCATATCGAATCTAAATTAATGGTTTGCAAAGGAATTTGCCCATTGTTTACAAAGAGTTAACCGTTTACTCCATAAATACACGGTGGGCTTTAAAAACAGTGTAAACCCATAACTCCAGTAGGAGCCATCTGATCAGGGTCTGCACTTTTTTGCTTATGGGACAGAAAAGATCTGATCCTATAGTTTTTTTCATAATAAAAAATGCCTTGTTCATATTGCCAATATACAAAAAATAAGTTAATTAACAGGGCCTGGCATAATGTCATTATTTTTTACATGAATATTCATGGAGTAAAAAGTTAAAGTCAATGTGTCTATAAATGACATGCTTTAGAAGTCTGTTAACCCTTTCCCTGTTCTATGTTTGTTACAAATTTCAATACCTTCTGAATATTCACGGTCAAAATATTTTTAATGAAATATTGAAGATGGAACATTGTAGTCATTTTAGAAACTAAAGAACCAGATCTATCAAATTCTATTAGCAAACAGAGCAGACATTGATCAGACAGCTCCTATAGGAGCCGTCTGATCTGGGTCTACTCTGTTTGCAGTTGAGTGAAAACATGTTTATATGAGGGAAAGGGTTAAAGTACCCATGTCACTGATGCTATATATAAGCCTGTGCTTTACACAAAATTAATGGGAATTTTAGTTCGGTATCAGTGGTAACTACTCGGCAGTGTTCCGATTGGTTCCATATGTTTTTGCGATGCAATCTTTTGTACTAAAAGAAGAAATTGCAAGTGGTGATGTAAAATTAACCATTATTATTGATTCACAATAATGTTTTATGATATAAAACTTGTTCAGGGAAATCTTTATGAAATTGTTATGAAATGTAACTTCAGTAGTCATGAGATGTTTTCAAAAAAACACATTCTGTATAGACAGATTACCCTTAAAGAGGAAGTCCCTACAATGAACGCATATTTTCAATAATATCATAAAACTTGGTATTTGTTATGCTCAATCATTATTATGAAGATAGCCAATTTGAACTTATATCGAAAAATGCCAATGTGATACAAATAAACCAATTTCATCAATACTTATAAATTTTGTTCTACAACACAATATTATCGGCCTTTTCCGTTAAAATTTTCCGCGTTTTGTCGATAATCACCCGATCCCTCCATTGTTTATGTAATAGCTTTTCTCAGAAGTGGTCGGAGAAAAGCGAATAGGGCGAACAGTTACAAAACTAAAACCCAACCCGAATAAAACTGAAACATCGGGGAGTAAAATCAGGATCGGCGATATCAAACACATGGATGTTTTATCATTATAAACGGTAATTGAATGGGGTTTCTTGCCATATACTACTTTTCAGCATACATGTATAAACAAATGAGTTTTGTATATTTTAGGCGTTTTTGAAACGCGTCAAATGTAGGGACCTCCCCTTTAACCCTTTACAATTAATGCTGAGTTTTCAAATGGACTATTCCAAAATTCAAACAGACCAAGCTTGTGGTGAATATTTAGGGATTTTTCTAAAGAAAAGTGTTACATGACAAGCAGTGCAGACCCAGATGAAAGGGCTCCTCTATGAGTCCTTTCATCTGGGCCTACATTGTTTGCAAAGGACATTACTGATTCATGTCCTGCACAGAAAGGGTTAAACGTGAATCCATGATAACTTGTATACAAATCTAGGTGAGATACAGTAAGACACTCAGCGTCTCATCAACTATTAGACACACACTCTATATAAATCCAGTTATTTTCTAGAGAAATGTTGGAACAGTTAGTTTTGAGAATTGATGAAAATTTTATCAGACCATAGATACTCATAATGTTTAATTGTTTTGCACTATCCACTATGAATTAACAAACATTGGCTTTAACATTAAACAGAATAAAACATTATTGTCTGCAAAACATTTCAAGTCTGACATATTTAACCTTTACAGTGTGGGGTACAAGTTACTATGTCTAAGGTTATAAAACTTCTGAGTCTGAGATCATTCTCAAGTATTTGAATGGTCAGAAGCTAATGAGTATGATCTCAGACTCAAATAAAAAGTTTTAAAAACCTCGGGCCTGGTCCTGATGAACAGTTGACTTACTCCACATGCCATCTGGATCTAAACAGTTTGTAAAATTTAATGTAATACAATGTCATGTAATCTCAAATTCAGTCATACCATGCCAAAGTCTTAAGCTTAACCCTTACAACACAGAATTTTCAAATGGACTATTCCAAAATTCAAACAGGTCAATCTTACGGTAAATATTTAGGGATTTTACTATTTAATGAAAAGTGTGACATGTCAAACAGTGCAGACCCAGATAAGAGGGCTCTTCTAGGACCCCTCTCATCTGGGTCTACACTGAGTGTTTGCAAAGGACATTAGTGACTCCTGTCCTGCACTGTAAGGATTAATCCCCAGTGAATGGTAAGCACCTTGAATAGATATACATGGAACTCTTAGCAATCTATAGGTACATTTAAACACAGTTTTGATCCAGACACAGGACTGAGTACCTATATCTGTTTCATCAGGGTCAACACTTAAAATTTGATTGTATATTATAAAAGAAACAATTTTTTTTTTTTAATTTCATAATTCAAGCAGGAAAACCTTTTACAGACCAGGAATAATATCTCATAATAGTAAATACATATAAAGCCTAATCCCTTTGTGAAAAAAACGTTTAGCTCAGCCTGTTAAAAAAAAACCTTTTTTCATCTATTATGAGATGAATATCTGGCCTTTTGTATGTCTACACAATAATCAGTTATTGTCAAACAGTGTAGATCCAGTTCAGATTCGATGACCATCTGTATTTTACCTAGATAAAACAAGAGTCACATGTGGCGCCAACATTCGTCTGATTTGGCGCTTGTCCACTGCATTAAACACTTCTCCTAAAAGAGATCTAACAACCTATGAAGTTTCATGTTGATACCTCTTATACTTTTTGATTAATCAGCTACATTAAAGTTTTTGAATGCCGCCGCCAATGCCTATGACCCAGTGATCACAATAGCTCAACTTTTTTCTTTGAAAACAGACATTCTTCTTTGAATAATTCATCATTCAGTGGATTTTAGAATTATTTCGATATACATGTAGCTATGTCACCAACTATTACTGTAAATACATGTACATTTATTGAATTTAAAAAAAGGGAGACAAATAATTTCCTTGGGAAACAGTAAAATAATACTATATTTGGACAATTCAATGTAAATAATGAAGCATAATGACAACCTTTGCAAATAAAGAGGCCAGAAAACTAGATGCCTCCTCATGATCTAGAGTCAGGCCAAGAAACTAGGTGCCTCTTCACGATCTAGAGAGGCCAAGAAACTAGGTGCCTCTTCACGATCTAGAGAGGCCAAGAAACTAGGTACCTCTTCACGATCTAGAGAGGCCAGGAAACTAGGTGCCTCTTTACGATCTAGAGAGGCCAAGAAACTAGGTGCCTCTTCACGATCTAGACAGGCCAAGAAACTAGGTGCCTCTTCACGATCTAGAGAGGCCAAGAAACTAGGTGCCTCTTTACAATCTATTTGACTGCAGTAGAACCTGTCTTAAGCAACCATCCATTTAATGCAGATGGTTGCTTAACCCTTTCCCTCTTATAAACTTGTTTTCACACATTTGCAAACAGAGTAGACCCAGATCAGACGGTTCCTAGAGGAGCCGTTTTATCAGGGTCTACTCTGTTTGCTACTAGAATTTGAAAGATCTGTTTCTTTGCTTTCTAAAATGTCTACAATGTTCCACCTTCCATATTTCTTTGAAGTATTTTTGTTAATGAATATTCAGTAGGTATTGAAATTTGGAATAAACATAGAACAGGGAAAGGGTTAATGCAGGACAAAGGTAATGTCGAAAGCTCCTATATGAGCTTTCCACATTACTTTTGATCTGTATTAAGCTACCACCTGCCTTACAGGCCCATAATTATACCACTTTTTGATGGTCACTTAAGACAGGTCTCTACAGTAACTGTATTTGACCTTGTTTTCAGAAGGAAATGGAAGAAATATAGGTCATAACACTTTATCTCACAGATACATCTTTTAACCCTTTCCTCCATAAATACGCCTTTCTACATCTCTGTAATAACCACTTCTTGAAACCATTGTGATAAATAGAGCATTTGCTCCTATAGGAGCAAATGCTCTATTTATCACAATGGTTTCAAACTACAGAATTCTAAAACTTTACTTTTCTCTAGTAAATGCTCCTTTTGGGTAGATTCGTTCAAAGAGGTTGGGTCTAAATATAGCCTATGGAGGAATGGGTTAAAGCTTTTGCAAACAAAGCAGACCCATGTCAGATGGCTCCTGTAGGAGTAACCTGATAGCGGTCTGCTCTAGATCTGTTTTCTTATGAAGCTATATAGATCTAATACTAAAGTTTCTGCCATGGTCAAATTTTGTTCATAATTTAATGCTTTTGTAAAAATTCAGATAGACAATATACATTATTACAGTCATTATTTCATTATACATAAATATTAATGAGGTAAGAATTTTATTTTTAAATTGCTTAAAACAATCAAAAGAAATGTTAGTTCTTGTTACCTGTATGTTGTATGTTACGTACGGCTATGACTACAATATCGTATTTACCCTCAGTATTGACATACCTTAATCTCCTCTCTCATTTATTTGTAAAGCTCAGTAAGTCAATTTGTTACCATTTTGACACTTTTTAAAAATTAAAGGGACATTGTTGCAAATAGTGTAGACCCTGACCAAAGTGTTCCTACAGGAGCAGTAAACTTGACCTAGGTCAGTATTATTTTCGGTCCAAATACTAATAGTAATAAGGTACAATACACTCTTACAGAGGGAAGTATCATATTTCATTGGTGCTAAAACAAAACAAAATAAAGTCTTGTAACTGTGTTATGAATGAAATATGCTTTTCTATGCCATAGTTTCCTGTATGGATCAAGTTAAGCCCTTTACTCCATGAACATTTAAATAAGAAGTGATGACATCACGCATATTAATTAGCTGTATTTTATAATAACATCCGAACACAGGAATATTTAACCAAGGCAGAAAGTGTAGAATCAGATCTATATTACATCATACGGAAACAGAGCAGATCCTGATCAGATGGCTTCTACAGGAGCCATCTGATCTGGGTCTACTCTGTTTGCAAAGGCCCTATAGAAAAGGGTATTTATGTAGTAAAGGTTAATTTAAATTGAAAAGGGAAACAGACATCAAGATTTGAAGACAACACAAAGTCTTGGAGTTTAGAATTTCTAACTGTGTATGAATGGATAGGGTTAACCCTTTCCTTCATATCAGGGTGTTTTCAGGCATTTGCAAACAGGGTAGACCCAGATAAGATGGCTCCTATAGGAGCCATCTGATCAGGGTTTGCTAATAGTTGCTAATAGAATTTGATAGTTCTGTTTCTTTTCTTTCTAAAATGGCTACAATGTTCCATCTTCAATATTTCATTATAACTATTTTGTCCCTGAATATTCAGTAGGTATTAAAATTCAGAATAAATATAGAACAGGGAACTGGTTAAATTAAACTCTTAGCATGTTAGTGGCAAATTTGTGAACAATTTGAATACATTTAAACTTGTCATTAACGACCATCAAATAGGTGTCATTACTGGCTTTAAGTCAGGTGGTAGCTTAATGCAGGTCAAAGTAATGCAGAAAACTCCTTGTTCGTATGGTTCCTATTTTCAATCAACCAATGGTTGCTTAAAGTAGTAGTCTCTACTTGCAATGTTGCCTAAAATTACATAAATCAGTTGATTATATGCCATTTAAAGAAACAAGAAAACCAATCAAATAAATGCTGAAGACAAAACTTTCATTTGTTTCATATTGAAGACCCGACGTTATTTGGCATTGTTTTAGTATTTAATCGGGTTGCATTTTAGTTTTGTTAACTTTTTGACATTATACAGTCACATAGGACGATAATATTTTGTTGTAGAACAAAATTATAAATATAGATGAAAACAATTTATTTTGTATGAAGGGCCAATTTCGATAGAAGTTAATTCAATTTGTGCCAGACCGACGGTAAATATTATAATAATGATTAAACATAACAGCCAGGTTCTACTGCATTTGGCACCTCATAAGGATCCAATGTTGTTTAATTGACACACATCCATGTCTGTACATTTCTTAAAGGGAAATTCAAGAAAATTTAATTTCAAGAACTGTAGCAGATGACAATTTTTGCAGACAACTACTACTTAGTGTGCATAGAGTTATCGACACGAATGTCACTTAACCCATTCCTTCATAGGCTATCTTTAGATCCAAGCACTTTGAATAAATCTATAGAAAAGGAGCATTAACTAGATAAAAGGCATATGTTAGAATTTTTGTAGTTTGAAACCATTGTGAGAGCAAATGGTTTCAAACAGGTGACTTTTACAGAGGCATAGAAAAGCGTATTTATGGAGGACAAAGGCTATTTTTAGATTCAACCACTTTGAATAAATCTACTGGAGAGGAGCATTTACTAGAGGAAAGGAAAAATTCAAAATTGTGTACTTCAGAAACCATTGTGATAAATAGAGCATTTGCTCCTATAGGAGCAAATGCTCTATTTATCACAATGGTTTCAACAGGTGACTTTTACAGAGGTGTAGAAAAGGGTATCTATGGAGGAAAGGGTTATAATTAAAGACAGGTTCAACTGTACCCGGCGTCTCGCTTGGAATTAAGGTCATTTACTAATGCAAGTGAGGTTGTGCTTAGCATTATAGAAGTTCACATGAAAAGTACTGAATCTTTAAAATTGGATTAAAATTTTCTCTAATAAAATGAATATTTCAACCCTTTACTTCCTGAATATTTATGCATTGACATTATGAATATTAATGATTATGAGATTTTATCATGGCATAAATATGATATATAATCGTATCTATATTACTTCATGAATAAGCAACAAGAGCACACCCTGATCAGATGGTTGCTACAGGAACATTTGTTCTGGGTCTACTTTGTTTGCCAAAGAATTAAGGAGTGTATCTACAGAGTAAATTTTAAGTGTTCACAGGTTTTATGTAAATCATTTGTTTCAATTTGACATTTCTAACAAGTTACATAATTATACACTGTACATACCATGGGCACATTTACATGTAGAAGCTAATGGTGCACAGAAATAGAATGTTGCTGAAATATGAAACCCTAACTGCACAGTGCAATTTAGTTCCTATTTAACCCTTTCCCTGTTCAATATCCCTGTAAGAAATAATGACATCATGAATGTATTATTAGTTGACCTTATTATGGCATATGTACATAGGATGTTTTGGCTAAGGACAAACATGTAGAATAAGATCTATTTTATACCATGAGCAAACAGAGAAGACCCTGATCAGACTGTTCCTATAGGAGACATCAGTATCTATGCTTATAAAACTTTTTAGTTGAGTCTGAGTTCGTTCTCAAGTTTTTGATTGGTCAGATTTGAGCCTTTGGTTCAAATCTGACCAGTCAAAAGCTTGAGAACGAACTCATACTCAACTAAAAAACTTTATAAGCATGGACCCTGATCTGGGTGTACTCAGTTTGTAAATGCATGAAAGGGTGATTATCTGAAAAAGAAAGGGTTAATTAAAAAAAAACTTTCTTTCATGAATATTCATGTAAGAAAAAACATCATGAATATCAATTTTATAAGCTGAATATTCATAATGATATAAGAACATAGACTTTTTGTGTCTTTGGCAGAAACTGTGGAATCATATCTATATAATTCAGCAGCAAACAGAGCAGACCCTGATCACATAACTCTTACTGGAGCTGTTTTTATCTAGGCCTATCCTGTTTGCAAATACAGTTAAACCTCTCTATAGCGAACACTAAACTATGTCAAATATTTTGTGATAAAGACAGGTGGCTGCTTAAAGCAAGGTGAAAGTAAAACAGAACGCTGTAGGAGCGTTCTGCTTTACTTTCACCTTGCTTTAAGCAACCACCTGCCCATAATACCAACTTATTAACACAATTTAGTGACTGTTATAGAGAGGTTTTACTGTATATGAGTTAAAAAAGCATTTCTATGAGGGAAAGGGTTAATAGTTGACAGCATACAGTAAATAAGACTATTTGCATGCTAAGTAATTGTCATCTGCAACATGCTGTCTCCATAAATTTCCAACCCTTTACTTCCATGAATATTCAGGCAAGATATAATGAAATAATAAGTAGTAATTCATTGCATTTTTAAAATGGTACTACATGTATGAACAAAATAATTATTTATTGTGACAGAAACTAGAGAATCAGACCTACATAGTATTAAAAGCAAACAGAGCAGACCCTGATCAGATGGCTCCTATATGAGCCATCTGATCTGGGTCTACTCCGTTTGCAAATGCATAGAAAGGGTGTATTATGTGATAAAGGGTTAATGGTTAAAAAAAAGATCAGTATTTCTGGATAAGAAGTAAGACAGATCCAGCATGTCATTTTGACCCAAGTTTTGTCATATATAATCAAAAATTCACTTCCAGCATGCAAATAGTTAATAACTATCATTAAACTTTGTTATAAACAGAACATTCACATTAGTTTCACAATAAAACATGCATTGGCATTCAGCAAAACAGAACAGAACAGAACAGAACAGAACTTTATTTCACCCAGGTATATAACATACAGCATGGGGTTATGTCAACAGTGAAGTAGATAAACAATTGTATATAGGTTCCGATTGTGGGGGAAAAATCATAGGAAACAATCGATTCGAGGTATACTAAGTCCATAAGAGAAGAGCGTATCTAGGTTACCAGTGTGTTGATTTAACTACACATGTGACCGAGACGCTCGTCAATGACATTCCACTATGTACTACGCGTTGTGTACTATGCACAACAAAAGCGTGCGTTTGATTACGGCAAGGTCATTATAGCTGCGAAAGTGTCAACAGACGGCTTGGACAAATGGCGACTGAAAGGTAAGGTGGTTAATTCTTTGATTTGTTTTGTCAATTGCCTAGTTTCGTTTATGCAGTGCAGACAGAGAGTGTGAGGCTACAAAAAAGACTCTCGAATCCTGGTCGGCACTGCATTGACGATATGTGTGTGTGTAAATTCGTGTAAAGACCTGCTTTACGGTAGCAAACAGCATCGAGCTGGATCGAGTGTCCTGTGGAATTCGGTCCAGAACGGGACTGCTTGCTGAACGTGCAATAATTCTAGTTTTAGCCATATCATGACTTGTACATATTACAGTGTTGTACAACATTCAGCCGTGGTGTAAGCAATATTACATGCGCAATACTGCACTTGTAAATCAGTGACTTAAGCATTTTAAATATCATGCAAACCGTGTAGGTTTGGATTTGGAACTTCCTTCTCTCAAGCAATGAATCGTGAGCCTGAGGGTAGCTCCAAGTCTAGGGGAGATAACATTAATAGACTTTGAAAGTAAATAAACAGGTATAAACCGTTTCGGTTTACAGTAGTGCCATTGATCACCAAGGATTTCGCATTCGCATGTTTTCATACATATTCATATAGATCTACATGTTACCAAGTTGTATATAGTTGCGCAGCATTCATAGTAGGTGAACCCCAAATGGGTGACGAGTTTGCCAATCTTTCCAACAAAGGAGATCCAAGTCTGAGACTGTGTAACTATGCTCCAAAGTATTAACCCTTTCGCTGCCAAACTCGCTTGTCTGCTAACTTTGTCGTCTACCGCAAATTTCCATTCCCCTGATTTCCTCCCTTTCTGTTAAAACAACAACAACATAGTAACAGTAACAAACACTTTGGACCCTGATGAGACGCAGAGTTACTCTGCGTCTCATCTGGATCCAAACTGTTTGCATAGGTAATCACAGATCCGGCATTGGCAGCGACAGGGTTAAAAAAATAGATTTAGGCTAGCATTATTAGTAACATATAGGCAATATAATGCTGCACCACTATAATACATGTGTCAGACTATGTGCATAGGTCAATGTTCAACAAAATGATAACAGCTATGATAGAGACCAGCAATTTAACCAGTATAATAGTGGACGTAAACAGTGTACACCCAGGTTCTGTCGCTTTCATCATGAAAACTAAACTTTAGCAGGTGTAGGAGCGAATGATAGCTATGAGCACCAGACCTGACCGCCTTAGTTTGTATGCCTTGCTCTGGGTTCACACGTCTTGCAATGTTCGATATCATCTTGATAGCGACCAACAATAGCTGGTATACAGGCAGTGAGGTAATGGTAAACGGTGTGCATCCAGACCGGATCACTCATAGCGGGCCGTTTGGAATGGGTCCACACCGTTTTTAAAAGCGTTTTTGATATTCGACAACATATATATTTACAGTAATAAAAATATTAGCATTTGGATATGGTGTTTCATAAATAGATAAAGTTGCATCTATGCCCGGAGGTGTGGGACTTATAGTCGAGTATACTGATGCTTAGTGCTTATCGCGAAAACTTTTTCATAATGATCTTTACAAATTTGCTCGTGTTTCTAAGCATATATGCGGGAGCGTCTGATAACAGGTGTTTCAATGAGATATGTCGTGATACATTTCGAGTACTCAAGTTCAGGAGAGTGTGCCTTTCTTCTTGAAAAAAGTTACATTCAAGTAAGTAATGTTTTTCAGATCCAATATGACCTGTCTCGCAAAGCGGACAGACTCTATCCTGGAAAGGTGTTCCGTCATAACGCCCAGTCTCGACTGGAAGGAGGTGATTTGCGGTACGGAACTTAAAGAGACTCAGGTAATATTGACTGTCAAGCTGTTTGAAGTAATTTTCGAGATCTAAGTTTTGTTTAAAGCTATTGTAAATTCGGCCTTTGTGTGACTGTTGGAGACTATTGTGCCAATTTTGTTTGAATTGATCGATTAAAGTTTGTTTAATATTTAGGTGTATATTTTTAAGGTTCATTACAAACTGGTTCATCCATATGTCTGGTCGCCCTACAGAGCACAGTATATCTTTGATTTTGTTTAGCCATTTGAAATCATCTCGAGGTTGGTTTATCATATAAGTATACAATTGATATGCTAGTTTTTGTTCTTTTCCCGATATTAATCTTGCCCAGTAAGAGATCATGCGACTCTGGATAATAATTGAGATAGGATATCTGCCTAGTTCTCCGTAAAGGAATGCCAAAGGTGTGGATTTTCTGGCTTTCGTTATTTTTCTGAGGAAATCAGTATGGACCTTTTCTAAAATATCTATATTTTCATAGCCGAATATTTCTGAACCGTATGTGAGTATAGGAGTAATGGTGTGGTCGAATAGTTTAATTGTTAAATCTACTGGCAGGTTTGCATTTTTAGCTCTTGTGTATAAAAGATTCAGGGCTTTTCTGGCTTGTTGTGCGACATGTTTTCGTGCATTTAAAAAAGAGCCGTTGCTTGAGAATGTAACTCCTAAGTAGTGATATTGACCGGTGATTTCTAAAGGCTGGTCTCCTAGATTAAAGTTAAATTTTTTCGTTTGCCTTGCTCCAAAAACAACAACTTTTGTTTTGTTTGTGTTTACTTTAAGGTGCCAGGAATTACAGTAGTCGTGGAATATATCCAGACAGTTTTGGAGGTTGTCTGGCGAATCTGAAAGGAGTATGGTGTCGTCCGCATAGAGTAATATGAGTAGTTTAAGCCATTGAGATCCGATGATGGGATCATTTAACTCTAGTCCTACGGCACCATTAGCAAAGAGGTAGGATTGGAGATCATTTAAAAAAAGGGTGAACAATATGGGGGATAAATTTTCTCCTTGTCGTACTCCGATTTCGGAGAGAAAGGTTGTCGATAGCGATCCGCCATGGAAAATACGTGATTTTATATTTTTATACATGTTTTGAATCAGTTTGAAAAATTTACCATTTACTGTATTTTGAAGAAGTTTGTACCATAATCCGGTTCTCCATACTTTATCAAACGCTTGGGAGAAATCAATAAATGCACAATATAGTTTCTGTTTACGTTTCTTTAGAATTTCGATCAATGAGTGGAGTGAAAAGATGTGGTCAGAGCAAGAGTAACCTTGTCTGAAGCCTGCTTGGTTTTCTTCAATAATATTGTAGGTTTCGAGAAAAAGCGCCAACCGACGGTTTAAGACAGCGGTGAAGAGTTTTCCTAGGCAACTCAAAATAGTTATTGGGCGGTAGCTATTTGTATCATTGCGATCCCCTTTATTTTTGTAAATGGGAATTATTGCCCCTTCTAACCAGGATTGAGGCATATGACCCGTGTTCAATACTTGGTTAAATAACTGGCAGTAGAATGGCATCGAAATTTCTTTACTAGCTTTTAGGTATTCGTTTAATATGTTATCGTGATGGCTCGGTGACTTTCCATTGTGTAATTTGTTTATACAATACAAAATTTCAGCATCTGTTATAGGGGAATTTAAACACTCGTTTGTCTCGTTGGGGTCTGTGTCTACATTTAGTCTGTCATCATCTATGTTATTTCGGTTTATTTCCTTAAAGTGGTCGTAAAATTCTTCAAGAGAAGGTGAGGGTTCATTTGTGTTCTTGTGTTTTAGATTATTTAGGAATTTCCAATACTGTTTTGGATTTCTATCATTCAAATTTCTCAGTTTTGCTTGGTTTGCTGTCTGATACTTTTTTATGAACATGTCCATTGTTCTTTTGTACTGTTTACTTGCATTCTGAAGTCTCAATTTGTTATCTGCATTGGGTGATATTTTGTAGTTTTGTCTTGCATCATGGTAATTTTTTCTGGCCTTTTGGCATTTAGGCCCAAACCAAGGTTTGCGTGCATATTGAGCGTTAGATGGATACGTGTTATATTGTTGGGGAGATGCATTTTGTGCAGCATTATAGAGTAATGATGAGAATTTTTCAGTTACATGATCAATAGCTTCAGTGGACTGTGGATTTTCTTTCAAATGATCAGTAAGGTAATTTATGCTGTCCGTCTCTATATGGTTCAAAAATGTGTGTGCTATTTCCGGTTTCCATCTAGGCTTCGCTGGTCTATCAACATGATCATAAGTTTTTTGCTGAGTGTTAAATTCTGGCACTTTGATACTAATGTGCACTGCATTATGACCATCAGAGAACAGTGAATCGGTTTGTATAATTTCGAAATCAGAAATATATTTGAAAGAGTCTGCGGTTGCAATTGCATAATCAATAACTGATTTTTCTCTAAAAGTGTGAGCTCCAATGTTTTTATCTTTGTGCAGCCGACCATTAGCGATAAAAAGGTTATTATTTCTACATATTTCGATCAATCTCATACCATTAATATTTGATCTTTTGTCACAGGAACACCTTTCCAGTGGAATGCCTAAGAGTTCGAGGATGGTATGTCTGTCTAGATAGGCTTGGGAATCTGTGTCTATGCCAAAGACTGACGACAAGTGCGTATCTGAGGGTATATAATCGGAGAGCTGACCAGTTCTTCCATTTGTATCACCGAGAAGGTATACATATTTATAATTTGAACATTTGTCAAATATCTCGTTCTCGAATTCGTCTAAATATTCGTCATTCAAAAAACGCGAGTTTTCGGGGGGTAAATAGATGGCACCCAGAATTATGGGTTCGTCTGTATTGCTTAATTCTTTATTTAGTTTTATCCAAAGAATGTATTCAGAATTGTTCGCAATAAGATCAGTATATGGGACTATTTCATCTTTTATATAGATGCCAACACCTGACTTTCGTTTATATATTTGTTTTCTATGGTTTGCATAAAATGTATAGCCAGGTAAATCAACTGTGTCTGTATCATTTGTGTGTGTTTCAGATACACAGAATATGTCATATTTGCATACAAACTCTATGAAACAAACAGATGCATAAGGATACATAATGTTTGCACTTCCTGAGCAACAACACCAACATAAACAGTAATAACAGAATTTGGTGAACTTATTAAATCTGACGCAACAATGGAATTGATTACGGTTAAATTGGGCATATTAACATGTGACAATTTGGGATCATCAAAGGGAAATAGGGTAGTGATGGCTTAATTAGATATTCATCTAAAATAAAAAATGCTACCTCCTCGGTTTCCTTCTCTAGACACTGTGAAAAAAAAGTCATACTAATTACTCTAAGTATTCAGACAGACACATTTAGGCAAACAGTGCAGACCCAGGCCACACTACTCCTGAATTTAAAGTAGAATGAACAGGGTTTTCACATTTAGCTGCTATATTGTCAGTCTAGTCTAAAGTTATCAAAACTGTATCAGTTCGAATTATAAATACAGCATTACAAACTTATAGACAGGGGAGATTGAATGTCCGAATACTTAGGATAAATAGATATATGATATACATGTACATGTACTGGTATATGATATATGATATACATGTACTGGTACTGGCATATGGTATATGATATACATGTGCATGTACTGGTATATGACAGTCCAGTGAAGCCCATTTAAACTCTTTGCAGTCTAAAGAATTGTAGAGCGACTAAAGTTTTGTAAGTCTTTAACCCTTTCAATGCTGAATTTTCAGAGTCCATCCTTGTTTATAGGTAAAGCCAATACAGTATGAAAGAGTAAAATTTGTGAAAGGATTTTGAATGACAAACAGTGCATACCTTGATCAGAAAGCTCCTAAAGAAGTCCTCTGATCTGGGTCTACACTCTTTGTAAAGGTGTTAAAAGGTGTATCTATGGAGTAAAGGAATAAAGATGAGAATTTACTTAGTTTTTCTAAATTTTCCTTATTTCTATAGAATAGTGCTCTCATTTCAAGCATTTAAAGGGTTACCGGTAAATACATTTTTCTTCAATTTCTCTTGAAGATTTCAGTCATGAGTGTCAAACAATAGGGACCTTGATGAGCTGTTGAGTTATTCTGCATCTCACCTGCATCCAAGCTGTTTGCATAGGTAATCACAAATGTACTGCATGTATACAAAGAGTATAAGTGACCACTTAACCCATTCCCTCATACGCTATTTTTATATCCGACCTCTTTGAATAAATCCACTGAAAAGGAGCATTTACTTCAAAAAAAGGAACCTTTTAGCATTGTGTAGTTTTGAAACCATTGTGACAAATAGAGCGTTTACTCCTATTGCAATGATTTCAAAAGTGGCTTTTACAGAGGCATCAAAAGGCATCAATATGAAGAAATGGGTTATAAGATGTATCTGGTTTAGAACGCTGCATACATACTCTGTTAGCTATAAGCATTTAATAATATTATACCATTAACCCTTTACCTCATGGATAATCATGTAAGAAATTATGACATCATGAATATTAATTAGATGATTGTTTTATAATATATTGCACATATATGGCATATGAACACAAGATTTTTTAGCCAGCCATGGCAGAAACTGTAGAATTAGATGTGTGTTATATCATAGATCATAAGCAAACAGAGCAGACCCTTATTAGATGGCTCCTACAGGAGTTATCTGATCTAGGTCTACTCTATTTGCAAAGGTGTTAAAAGGTGTATCTATGGAGTAAAGGGTTAAAGATGAGAATTTACTCAGTTTTTCTAAATTTTCCTTATTTCTATAGATCTCTGAAATAGCACTAATTAATAAGCAACTAAAACAGACTCTCTCCTCATGCATATGCATAAAGAAACCCGTATCCAAAAAGCAAGTTCATGGTCCGTTTAGGATACAACAATCTGGAACAATATTTTCTTACCTGTCTGTGGTCGCCCAAGAACAAGTGTGACTGAATATTAAATACACTTTGATTAATTCAATCATGATATATGCCTATTAATTATGGTGTTGTTATTTTCTGATAATGCCTTTCTTTTAAAAGCATTATGTAGAAAAATGTGCATGCGTAAAGTGTAAATCAAATATGAACACAGTCTGCAAAATTAACACCAAAATATACGAGGGTTGTTCGAAAAGTTTCGGGACATGTGCTGTAATTTTTTTATCTGTTAATATTTTTCTATCAAATTTTCATAAATGATAGCTGTGACTGTATCCTGTTGATTTATTGCCATAATTAAACGTAGGTACAAGAAACATGTGATATATTGTCACCATAGCAATGTCACACTGACGTGAGCGGGGCACCTTGGTATACTCAATAAAGGTTTGTCTTTATATAGGTTTGAAACACTCAGATTTTCTCGAAATACTCCCCACCCAAGAAGTGAAACAATATTTGAAGTCTTCTGATGGAAATTTTCGAATGCACTCTCTGACAACAATTGGCAGGTCATCGACGTTGTCGAAATGACAGCCTCGCAAGTCATGCTTGATTGTTGGGAATAACCAAAAATCACACGGTGCAAGGTCTGGGGAGTATGGCGGGTGCGCAATTATGTCAATTCCTCTCTCAGCAAGTACTTCCTTTGTTGCAGATACGGTATGGGGCATTCCATATGTAGATTTGATCAATGACAATGTCTTCGATCATCTTTTCCCTATCAAGACACACAATTTTACAGAATACCTTTGTTCCGGATTCATTTTACATCTGTTCATTCAAAAACTGACTTATTTATACTGTAACAACCGGAAATTATGTTGTTGACGTAGTGCAGTCTGGCGCCATAATGTATATCAACATCAGAACCATATTAGAGCACTTATAATGTCATAACTGGCCATACAAACATTATACTTTTGCATGGTGATGCCAAGGTGCCCTGCTCACGTCGACATGACGTTGTTATGGTGACAATAAATCGCGTGTTGCTTGTACCTACGTTTAATTATGGCAATAAATCAATAGCATACAGTTGCAGCTATCATTTATGAAAATTTCATAGAAAAATATTAACAAATAAAAAAATTACAGCACTTGTCCCGAAACTTTTCGAACAACCCTCGTATATGTCTGTTGTATTATTAACAATAAGATGTAGAATTTTACATCTATGCTATTAAGAGCATTTACAAGGTACATGTACACAAGTTTCGAGTCCTATATGCAAATACATGTACCATAAACTAGACAAAAAGGAACATCCAGTACAAAGAAGATTTGAATAATGAAGAAACTGCTTTACTAAGTTTACAAGATATTTACAGTATGCATAATTATGCCAGTGTGACAATAATAAGAACAAATATTTTGACTTTCCTTTGATCAAATGAAATGGGAAAATTAGATGTTCTGTCCTAAACAGGAATGTTGCTAATTGTGCAGACTGAGAACAAGAGAAATTATATATAACAAATCAAAATACCTTGCAATGGGTAGTCTGACTTTTCTGGTCCCCAGGCCAGTTGATGCCCATTCCACTGTCGTGTAGGAGGTAGTGCATTTTCACGCCATCTGCCATTATAGTGTTCATCGTACCAAGACACCATATTATTTGTATACTTGTTACCATGGTGATAAAACAAATTTTCAGGTCCTAGGCCATCATTTCTTAACAGTGCTTTTCGACGAACCATAACGTCTGGTCTGTGGCCACCATAGTTCCTGAAGTCCACCCGGTGTGTACTGTTGTGTCCTTGTTTTCCCCTTTGGAACTATAATAAGAGTTAAAACAATACTTATTTAAAAAAAATTGACACCTAACTTTGACACAGAACAAAAAGTGGCAATTAAGATACAAATGGAATTTGTTCTGAAAACGGGCAACAAAAACAGCCTGCATATGTAATGGGATTGGAAAAATGACTCAATACTGGCAGAAAAGGCGTCATAAATATTTCTGAAAATGTTCCTTTTTTTATGACGTATAAATTTTAAACTACATTTTGGAAAAAAGTCATGCAACATCTTTATCATGTTTTGTATAAGGTATCCTCTCTAGGGCATCATATTCTTGGATACAGCTAGAGTGCAGGTGTGACATGTCTGCATCCTTTTCATTCATTTGTAAGAACATTTTTGCCTCTATCGTAAGGGCCTCTAGGTTCAAAACTGTCAAGTTTTTCCCTTCAAATCGACTTTATATGGCAATTTTTTCCCCTTTCTAAGCCCAAAACAACGGGATTTTTTCTCCAAAAATCAGAGACCAGGCCCCTTTCCCTCCTCATGAAAAAGTCCAGTTTGCAATTGGGTTGTTATCTGAAGCTGCTTATAGTTTTATTTTTTGTCACAAGAAAAAATTGTCAAGACCTAGCTAGCTTATACTCTAATAATACAATAATCGGTCAAGCCTCACAGCAAAACAATAGCCAGCTGGGAAAATTTCTCATGCACAGACTTCTGATTATAACCAAGTTAACCCTTCTCTTGCTGAATTTTGATATACATTTCTCCTTCTTTACCCATGCCCTGTTGTATAATTACATATAGCTTCACTGTGTACACGTATATCGCTGTGCAATCACTGCTGTGGAGTGCACTGTTTGCACAATCAACTTGTAAATAGTGCAGACCCTGATGAGACAGCTCCTGCAGGAGCTGTCTCATCTGGGTCTTCACTATTTACAGGTAGGTATATTGACGTGAATAGCAAGCGAAGGGTTAATTTAAAAAAGCAATTATGTGCATGCAGCTAAGATTCCTTCATCAGAATCAAAATGTGGTTCGCTTTCCTCCCAGACTATATTTTCAGTTAGGAATTTCAATATAATAACTAAAAGACTGTTTTATAATTAATTTATTGATAACCAGGAGTGATTACTTTTACGTGTCATATAGCTGAAAAATAACCCCAAATGTTACTTATAATCAATGTATCAGAGTGAATATAAAAATGCCACTATATGGCCATTGGCCATCTAAATTTTCAGAGTCTGTGTATATATATGAAATAGTTGATACTGTCAATAACTACTATTCTACAGTGTGTTAACCCTTTACTCTGTAAATATGCCTTTCTACACCTTTGCAAACAGAGTAGACCCAGATCAAATAACTCCTATTGGAGCCATCTGGTCAGGGTCTGCTCTGTTTACTTATGAAATCATATATATATGTATGATTCTACAGTTTTTACTATTGTAACATGGTGAAAAAGTTATGACTCGACTGGGGCTCTAACCCAGGGCCTTTGGCTTACCATGCCAACACTGTACAGACTGAGCTACCATGCCACACAGTCCATGCATATCAACTTTTTCACCACAGTCTCTAACCGGCTACACATCCCCCCTCTACACAATAATTCATCCTGAACTCCATGAGTTTCTTATTATTACATATTTTACATATAAATTACCTTGCGGGCTATTTACATTGGGCGCCAAATGTAACATGGTGAAACAGCTGTGACATTACTAGGGCTCAAACCCAGGTCCTTTAATGGGTGGTACTAAACAGAGACAACAAGTGTCAACTAGAGACAACTAGAGACAACTAACTTAAAAATGCGTTTTAGGGTATTATTTATATATTCACAGCCAGATAAAGTAGTATTATACCGTAACAGATTGAAAAGTATCAGTTTGGATCCAAAATAATGTCTTAGATTGCATTTTGAACCCCTGTTGCACCCCAATTACACCAACTATATTCCGCCGAGTATAGCCGACTCAGAGTCAACTGGAGTCAACAAGGGATATACCTCATATTAACTGTGTTAATGTGGAGAATTATATTATAATGATAAAAGAAGTTATTATTTTTATTATTTCTGTTGTTTTCATTTTGATCAGAACATGTAAAGTGAGATAGTTTATTAATTTTGATCGCTGTACACACGATAGCTGATTATGTGTTGGCGTGTGATTTACAAAGTCGTGATAATCGCACATAAGCTACTACTGTTTGAGCACCGGTCCATTTGAGTACTATGTAGACCCAGATCAGTCATTTCACCGTCAATATGGGTTTTGATCAAGATATGTGGGGTTTGATCTGGCAAAAGAAAACACTTTTTTAGACGAATGCAGTGAATACAATGAAGACCCTGATCAGCCACCGAGTTGACAGTGTAGACCCAGAAATTCATATTTTGATTACGTTTTTATTGAACGCATCAGTCACACTAACGTACTCGTACATGTGTACAAGTTAGTGCATCCAGGAATCGGGACGAGGACCCGGTTTTTTTTGAGCCCCGAATTTTGAATTTTGAAAACTTATGCCAATGTTCCAAAAAATACTCAAAACTCCTCAAAATAATTTCGATCAATTGTTACAAGATAACACTATTTACAGCTATTTACAAACATCCCGCATATATTAAAGTAATCTGTTAATCTGGCTAAATAATTTAAATGTTTGTTTAAAATACATTTAAAATCAGATTATAAACCAAAGAGATGCGGGTTGAAGGTTCGAGGTTTTGGAAATTTTGAAATTTGAAAGCCTCGCGAGCCTTTTTGGCCGTTGCTCGGGGTTAAGTTGTGTCCGAGTCTCATGAGAGAATCGATCTGAAGCCTGGCTGGAAAGTTCAAATTTTCCTGTATAATGTAGAGCCCCTCGAGTATGGAATACATGCCGTTCAATATTCGGCATTAATCTTTTTGCCAGTTATGGAACGTCACAGTCTGCGATGATCTCACTTTAAGCTCAGATATTTGGAGCCTAAAATACCATCAGATCCAGAAAATCTGTTAATAACCACAGAAACTTCAAGCTGGGCCAAATGTTCCGTAGGTTCTCAACAGCATTGTCTTGGAGGTGATTTGCACATAGTACCCTAGTTGCTTTCACATATACACCGTCATTCCAAACAAAATCAGTGAATTTTACTGAGATTTCTTGGGTCCTATCAGCACTGTGAGATAGAGACTTGCCAGGGGTAGAAGTGTTTTTTTTTTAAAAGTCTCAGAATCCTCAATGTCATCAATAATGATTGGATCACTAAGTAAATTTTCAGGGATTAGTGGGTTTCCAAAAGGATCTTATTCCATTAACACCAGACCATAAAATTTGTACACTTTCTCTGGACCGAGAATTTCGGAATTTGAACGTGGTGTTCAGAATTCTAATGTTAAAGTCGGATGGGTCGTTAACGACAGGATAAACAGACTCTCGGCCTGCCTGTTACGCATGATCCAAGCACGGGAATACGCAGACATCTGCGCATTTTCGTGGCTTCTGCGAATGAGGGACTGACGTCTGGAATTTCTGTTTTTGAATATATGTATTATTCTTTATTGTATTCTCAATTATATACAATATAATAATACACAGAATATAAATATGTACATATCACACACATGTATGTAACCATTCTAAATTTAGAAATACTAGATACATGTTCTTTAATATTTCTCTCACTTCATATATCTTATAGGCGAAAAACAAATATCACCCCGATATGATCGTTTTGAATGACGGTTAACATAAAGCTTAACTAATTATTATTAACGCATATATGCAAACATAGTAGACTCAGATTAGACGGCTACTATACAGGAGTCGTCTGAAGCGTCTGCTCAATTTACTAGAGGAATTTGATAAATCTGTTTCTTTACTTTCTAAAATGGCTACAGATGTTCCACCTTTCATATTTCATTATAACTATTTTGTTCATGAATATTAAGTAGGTATAGAAAGTTGGACCAAATATAGAACAGGGGAAGGGTTAAAAGACATGGTAAAAGTTAAACTGGTAAAAAGTTAAACTGCATATCTCTTGACACACGCCGCTAGTTATCGGTGATCGATGATCCAATCATTGGATTAGCACCTCTGTTGATTATGTATTATGCTCAGGACACGGTTAATCTTCACCTGTCACTTGCCACGTGCCGCAATTAACATATCAATACTCAATCAAATATATACCGGTATGCAAACTGAAGCTGCTGAATCTGGGTCTACTCTGTTTGCAAAGGCATATCTATGAGGGAAAGGGATAATTAACACTCGTTGATTTATTACAAACAAACACAGCAGTTAATTTTTCTGGTCCATATCCATAGCCGTCGCAATTACTTCGACATTTTTTAGAAGATTATTATTTGAAAAATTGTGAATAAACGATATCCATTCATGCTATCAGACCGGGGAAATGCCTTATAGAGCAGTTATATGGTGTTTCGACTTGAATTATAACGTATTTCTATTTCGAACCTCAAGAGTCAACCTGTGTCCTAGAGAGGCTGGTTGACACTGGCGACTCGTTGTAAAAGCGTGTTAATATTCTGAGAAAAATAGATGACTGCTCATCAAGAGTGGTGATTTCTTTGATAAATGAGACAGTTTATGGAAATCTGTGGTCAAATAAGCTTTCAAGGACGATTGCAGTGAATGAACCCATCGATTTTTGAGCAGATTTCGGCCGGAGTTGGATACCTTTTACATATTATATAGAGCAGGGGTGTTCGCGAAAAAAAAAATCAGAAAACTATCTTTTGGTATGTTTTAGATACTTATATGACATGTGATTAAAAATAATGTATTTGTGATGGAGTTGTTGTTGTTGTTTGCAACACATTTAAATAAGGCAAAGGGTTAACTATTTCTGGAAATTGTGTATGTATAAATATGCACTTACTGAATGAATAAAGTTTAATTTAACACCATTGTTATCATTTTGAAATCCGTTACTAGCCTATGCTAACTGAGTAGATCCAAACCAGGCAGCTGATTGATAAAGATACACTCTGTTTTTCATAAAATTAAAATGTGCAGTTTGCCGTTGAAGCAGAGCACCAGATTAACTGAATCGTTTATATATAGCATACGCCAGCAAAAATAATCAGAAATAGTAGGGAAACAACTTGTGAAAAAGTGGTTTGGCAAGCTATGTGCGAAAGTGCGAATGTCATGACTATCTAAATCTCACGCCAACACAATTTCTAATTTAGAACACGGTTGGAAAATATCCCATTTTAAACGTTTACATTGCATATTTTTACATTAAAAAATTATTATAGTCATTTAGAATGACTTTACCAACTAATATTGAGAATAACCCTGCCATATTAACCACAGTAACCCGATATTTATCGAGTTGGCTTTGTTGACTCTGGGTTGGCCGGTGTCTTTCCGTTGCTATAATTCGGGTTCTAAATGCAATTTAAGGCAATATTTCGAACATTTAAATATTTTTATTCATTTATTACAGTATAATATTACTATATATGGCTGTTTATATATAAATAATGCCCTAAAACGCTTTTTTAAGTTAGTTGTCTCTAGTTGTCTCTAGTTGACACTTGTTGTCTCTGTTTAGTACCACCGCCTTTAATGGCTTACCATGCCAACACTACTGTCTGAGCTACCAAGCTACACAGTCTAAGCCTATCAACTGTTTCACCACAATCTCTACCCAGCTACACACACCCACTCTACACAAGAATCCGTCTCGAATTCTTACTCAAAGAACACTCCATGAGTTTCTAATTATTATAATTTTTTAATATAAATCACGGGAGACTTCTACTTTAGCGGACCCCAGAAATAAACAATTATAAAGTGCATATGGGGGCTACTGCCCCCACACCCCGTAGGTCTTTAAAGCCCCATGTTTGTACATCGAATCCCTAAATATGTTCTTCTATCCCCTGAAATCGTTCTCAAAATGCGAATCTCTCAAAAACTTTAAAACAAAAACTTCCGGGGTCCGCTGAAGTAGAATCGAGCCTAAATCACACTGTGGCTTATATATGTTGGGAGCCAAATGTATTGGGAGTTCATGATAAACAATGCAATCATATAGAAATGATGAGTTAAAGTGCTCACACTGTAAAAACAGTTAACTTCTATTTAGAGATATTGTGATACTAGTTAATTTTCCTGTTAGATTGAACTTTTCTGACCTGGAAAAAATAATGGAGTAATTAGGGTTAATATATAATTGAAACTTTATCCTAAATAGATCTATAGTATATTATACCTTTGTCAATTGCCTCTGTAGACAGAAATAGCGGCTGTGTAATTCAGAAATATGGACCCGTCCGGTAACTACTCAACTTGGTTTGTTTTCTAAGCTCTCAATGGACTCATGGTTGTATCTAGATATGCGACTTACCGTGTATCTTTCTTCAGCCCAGTTTCCTATCAAAACACCTGGCGAAAACTTTTGTTCTATTCTCCAGCCTGGCATATGCCATTTCCTAGGATCAGCTTGAGCCATTTTTATTTGTTTTTTAAATGTCACTTAACAAAATCAAATTTCACTTTTTACCACATGCAGTTGACAGTTGGAAGTTACAAAATTATCTCCCGTTTATCATAGAATGTATCAATATCTCCTACGTGATAGATTTAATCACAACTGGAACAAAAAAGTAACAGTTTAGTGATTTGCACAATGTGCTAATACATTTGTCACTCAACAGTTGTTTTATTTTGTACTAATTTTTCATTGTGTGCAGCGTCATGTTGCTACAGCGTTTCCAAGTGCACCGTTTCCGGTTGCGTCTAGTTTACGAATCGAAACAAGAACGAATTAGGAAGTTTTTACGATCAGTCAGAAATTTGCCCATATTACCGATTTCGATTAAACTTTGAATTTAGGTAGCATGCAATATTTTAGTAAAAGTAAAATAGTCACAATTTCTCTAAATATTTTATTACTTAACTCGTTTCTCATTGGAGGCTGCCCCATTAATAAGATTAAGATTGTCTTAAAACAACCGAGTGGGTATTGCAGTAACATTTTTATTTTACTGTCATCCATTAGTTACTTTATCCCCTTTTTAACCCTGTTGAATATTCATGTAAGACTTAAGGATAATGCCACCATGAATATTTATTGTATTTGCTGAATTTTTATACTGACATGTAGGCATATAGATTCTTCATGACATTTTGGTATTTTTCATATTGTACACTTTTCAAGAAAATGTTATAATGCAGGGTCAAAGTCATGCTGAAAACTCCTCCTGCCATCTACATACAAAGTACGAACACTCATATACGTACCATTATTGATCTTTAACACAGGTGGCAGCTTAATGCAGGATGGAAGTCATGCAGAAAGCTCCTCCTGCCACCTGCATACAAAGACATAAATTCTTCACGACTAAATTTCATAGTATCGAGTTTTTACTGTAGATGATTTGCAGACGTTTTTAAAACAAATTCAAACCCAGGTGTAGAATAGCTAGACACTTGCGATTTTGTGCAAAAAGGATCATCATTCTGTCAAACACAATTACAGCTTAATCCGTTTCCATTAAGCACATATTTATACACATGAAGATAATTTGTGAAAGTTTAAAACAATCAAAAGTGACAGAGGAGTTCAACCCTTAATTAATAACATTTTGTACTTTACTTATTCAGGAAATATAACAAAGGGCCATATGTATTGTAATTTCCCCCAATAAACACTCTCTGTAATACCCCCTCCCCATTAAGAAGGACTAACGACCACAATGAAAGAAACTCCCTTTAACCCTTTCCCGCATGTAAACGTGTTTTCACGCATTTGCAAACAGAGTAGACCCAGATCAGACGGCTCAAAGAGGAGCCGTCTGATCAGGGTCTGCTCTGTTTGCTTATGGACTTTTGATAGATATGTTTTTTTACTTTCTAAAATGGCTACAATGTTCTACCTTCCACATTTCATTATAACTATTTTTGGCCATGACTATGCAGTAGGTATTAAAATTTGAAATAAACACAGAACAGGGAATGGGTCCCTCATACAAAAGCCTTTTCACGTACTTACAACCAAAGTAGACCCAGATCAGGAGTAATCTGATCAGGACCCGATCTAGTTGCTTCTTCCATGATATAGATCTGATTCTACTGCTTTTGTCAATGCAAAAAAGTTTCCGTAAAAAGTTTACATTATAAAACTTTAGTTAATAAATATTCATGATGTCATTTCTTCTTACATGAATATTGAACAGGGAAAGGGTTAAAACGTAACGCCCCCGGGACGTGTATTAGAGATACTGCGGTATGTCAATCTGGTCGCAGGTAAAATGCCTTCTACTCACTTTAGCTTAGCTGAAGCCAAATGTAATGTACGCACCGTGGCTCTAGGGGTCCGGGGGCATGATCCCCGGGAAAATTTAGAATTGTGTAGTTTATAAATCATTGTGATAAATAGAGCATTTGCTCCTATATGAGCAAATGCTCTATTTACCACAATGGTTTTTAAATGTTACTTTCACAGAGGCGACAAACGGTGTCAATATGAGGGAAGGGTTATTTAAAGCGTATAAGCTATACATGACAAGACATGACCTTTATCAAAGTCTAACCCACTCAGCCTTCGATTTTTGTCCCATTTTGGCCATAATAATGTTTTCACATTTTAAACAGATTGATGTTACGCACGCGCGTAAGTGCGTATCGCTAGCTACGCCTCTGGCATGCCAACATGGTCGCAGGTAAAATGCATTCTATCAACATCGATAATCTCTAAACGGTTGAAAACATCCGACCAAAGACGCTAGAGGATATAGACTTTTTGGACACAGTAGAACCTTCTCTTAACCCATTACCTCATAGGCTATTTTTAGATCCAACCACGTTGAATAAATCTACAGAAAAGGAGCATTAACTAGATAAAAGGAACATTTTAGAATTTTGTAGTTCTGAAACCATTGTGATAAATAGAGCATTTGCTCCTTAGGAGCAAATGCTCTACTTATCACAATGATTTCAAAAAGTGACTTTTACAGAGGCGTAGAAAGGCGTATTGTATTAATGGCCCGGAGGAAAGGGTTAAGCGACACTCCATTTATTGAACATAGGAGTCGTGAAAAGCAGATAGCTGCTTAATGCAGGGCAAAAGTAACGCGAACGTCTCCAATATGAGCTTTCTGCATTACTCGACCTGCATTAAACTGCCACCTGTCTTAAATACCCAGAGTTACACGTCATTTAATGGTCACTTAAGGCAGGCTCTACCGTATGTCTCAGTTGATTTGAGAAAGCAATAACTTATTACAAAAGACAAAGTATTCTGTGGTCAGAGGGCGTCAACAAATGGCACAGGGAGTGCCAGGTCTTGTGTGCAACTAGTAATCTCTATATTAGTTTTGCTATTTAGTCCGTTAGCAAAGATCTTCAAATACAGACTGAGCACTCGAGAATGAGATCGAAATGATACATTTATTGAAAATGTCACAATATTAAACTCAGTCTAAATAAAGAACAATGTACCTTGATATCAAAATGATTAACAGTTAAAATGACATTTTCCATACATGTGATGCAAACCCCACCTCCGGGGAAATATATACATGTATATATTAATAAAGTATGTATGTATCCTAATCATTAAACTATACCAGGATATAAACAGAAGTAGGACATAACACACTTGATAGAATATCGTGAACTGCATCATTTGGCTTCGTGCGTCTGCAGATTGTATTACAAGATACATGTAAGATGTAAAGGTAAATCGATCTTGTCTATTTTGGTAAAGCCAGACACATGCTGGATAATTATAATATTAATGTACAGGGAAACTAAAATAAACACATGCTGCATTTTCTCACAGAGGAGATATTCCTTGATCCTTTTTTCAATATTTCTTTTGGTGTAGTATTGGCTATCGAAGCTATATGTTGTGGGTGCAGTGCCCAATAGGGTTGTGCGGAGCTCTAGCTGTAAGTTTAACGGCTATCATGCAGGGACCCATTGTTCAAATCCTGGAATAAACGTGGACTTCCTGAGAGTTTTTTCAGGGTCTCACGAGGCAATGCTAAAGAACCAAAAGGTCTATTAAGAAAAAAGCAAGGGGGATCACATCCGGATCTGTTGTATTCAACTCTGCCCTTCCAGCTTGTCTGCGTCTGGTCGGTATTGTCAATGAATAGTCCAACGTGAGGCCTACACAGAAATAATAATAGTGTGAGGAAAGTGTGATTAGTTGTTGTTTAACTTAAGCATTTCCTTCATATAAATGCGTGTTCATGTCTTTGAGTAGACCCAGATCAGACGGTACCTATAGTAGCCGTCTGATCAGGGTCTGGTTTGTTTGCTTATGAGGTTATAGTAGATCTGACTCTACAGGTTCTATCAATATAAACAATATGTGTATACTGTTGAACTTCGATAACTCGAACTGGAAGGGATCATACAACTTAGTTCGAGTTAACAGAAGTTCGAGTCATCCGATTTCTAATCTGAACAATTACTCAATGCCACAGCTTAATACAGGTCTAAAGTAATGCTGAAAGCTCCTGTAGGAGCTTTCAGCATTACTTTAGACCTGTATTAAGCTGTGGCATCTGTTTCCAGATATCTGTAGAGATATATTTTAGAGCAATTATGTATTGTCAGTTTTGGAAGGACTGAACCTTTTGTTCGAGTTATCCCGAAGTTCGAGTTATCCGAGTTCAAGATATCGAAGTTCAACTGTATATGCCATTATAAAAATCAAGATTATAAATCATCATGATGTCATTATGTCTTGCTTGAATATTCAACAGGGCAAAGGCCAATGCCAACCTTTTACCTAATGCTTTACACTGGAGGTGTCAAAGAACAAGACACACCTAAGAGGAAAGGTTGAACTAGATTCTATCCGATTCGATCCCCATTGGATGATGCTTTTCATATGTAAAAGTAAAGTACCTAGTTATATATTCGGACTGAAAAGTACGAATGGTCGACCTCTCAGCCGACTGTACATTTATTCGCCTGCAATATTGAACACTGCTAACATATAGCTTAATCATGCAGCCGCACTACCGGCTAGTGACCCTCACAGGTACCCATTTTAACACCTAGGTGGAAAGGAGACAACCTCGTGTGGATGGGAGACACTGAAAAGCGCATCTGAAATTTCCAGGAGGGACCGGGATTTGAACTCCGGACATCAGGATTGGTGGTCAAGTGCGTTACCACTAGACCACCGCACCACCCGTACATACCTATTTAAAATTGACCATGATTGCATTTTATCTGCAGAAGTATGCATGAAATAAATGCGCTGGTACATAATGTTCAGTGACACAACACTTTGTAACTTATTAGAACAAGAGATGTTTTAGACAACATTACAGAGAAATACACGACAATGAAGCTTGTAGTAGTTACATACATAAGATAGATCTACCTACAAAATACATGTATACAAAGTGATAAATTGCTTATTGAAATATCATTTAAAATCCAGATTAATTTTATAGCATCTCACAATTTGCTGCATTAATTCATAAGACATACACATGTACTAATCCTTCGTATAAGAAGAACCTGCCTTAACCCTTTCGCTGCCAAACTCTGTCGTCTGCTACATGTAACTTTGTTGTCTGCTACAAATTTTCATTTTTTTTATATTTTCTTCATTTTTGTTTCAAAAGCATAGTAACAGTAACAAACAGTTTGGATCCTGATGAGACGCCGAGTTACTCGGCGTCTCATCTGGATCCAAACTGTTTGTATAGGTAATCACATATCCGGCATTGGCAGCGAAAGGGTCAAGTGTCATCAAAATATGGGTCTGTAAGGCAGGTGGTATCTTAGTTCAGGTGAAAAGTAATGCAAAAAAGTCCTATAGGAGCTTTCTGTATTTCCCTTGCCCTGCATTAAGCATTCACTTGCTTTTTAATACTCCTATGATCAATACATGAATGGCCGTTTAAGACAGGTTGGTTCTAGTTACTGTTTCAAACAATGCAATGAATTCATAGAAACGACAAAACTAGTCTGTATTTTACGGCAAGTTATGATTAAAGTATTTGTACTTAAAAATGTAACATGTAACATGTCATTGTTTAAACACCCCAAAAGAGGAACATACAAAAGTAGTATAACGTATGCATATGTATATATAGAAATAAATGACGCCAAATGTATGGTAATGCATGTCCCTTCTGTGAGGGAAACGGACCACTAATGCCCTTTTCAAATTAGTGCAGACCCAGATGAGAGGGCTTCTATGAGAGCTCTCTCATCAGGGTCAGCACCGTTTGTCAACTTTCAATTTTCTTTAAAAACGTCCATGAGTATTCATGGTAAGCTTGACCCTGTGAAGTTTGGAATATTCCAATTGTAAATTCAGACAATGCGTACATTGAATATATATTAAAGGCACCAGACCAGGATCTAACTGTTTCCTAAATCATTTTTCCACTTTCGCTACAATGTACAGATAATACATGAATTTGATTTCGACAGTCGTTCTTTTGTGACTTTTGCAATATCGAAGCACTAGGTATTTTGGATGATTACACAATGTACACTTTCAAAACTGACGCGTGATGTCTCGGAGTCGATATCAGACTCTCAGTGGAAACATAAATTATTTCTGTTATCTATGCTATTTATACTTTGTTTGTAACTCTTTCGCTGCCAAATTTTGTCGTCTGCAAACTTTTTCGTCTGCTATAAGTTTTATTCATTATGTTTTCAAGAACCAGTCACAGCAACACACAGTTTGGATCCTGGCGAGAGGCAGAGTTACTCGGCGTATTATCTGAATCCAAACTGTTTGCATAGATAATCACATACGCGATATTGGCAGCGAACGAATTAAGAGAACATTTGCTAAAACCGCATCGCTATCTCATGTGCCTTTGAAATTTAAGACCAAGGGTTTCATATATTTACAGTAGAACCTGTCTAAAGCGTCCATCCAAATTAAGTCAAATATTCTGAGTTTCTTAGACATGTGGTAGCTTAATGCAGGATGATAGTCAGAAAGCTCCTATAGGCTTAAGAAGCTCCATTTCCCTCCTAGACTATTCGAGACACAACCTCTTTGAATAAATCAACCGAAAAGGGGTATTTACTAGAGAAAATGACATTTTCAGAATTGTGTAGTTTTGAAACCATTGTGATAAAAAGAGCATTTGCTCCTATGGAGCAAATGCTCTATTTATCACAATGGTTTCAAAAATACTTTTAGAAAGGCGTCAAAATGCGTCAGTAGGAGGGAATGTGTTAAATAATCACGATGTTTATTCATTGCGTGGTCGATATATGGAAGTTCTACTGTATAAGATCATAACAGTAGACAATGACATTTAGAGTGAACGATAGTTAAGGCTTCGACGGTTACTGTTTGCGTAGACTGACTCATTCCGTCCGTGTGTCAGAAGAAGATAAAAATGGCATGTCTCTCTCACCACATTTTCCACCCATTTCTCCATTGACTACAAAAACACATGCGTTTGACAATTACCAAGAGAAACTAATGGCAAAAGTACAGAAGGAAACACACAGTTAATGATAAGAGTTGTACAGTAAAACCTCTCTTAATCGGAAGTTAAATTTAGTATAAATATCGGTCTTGGGGACAGGTGACAGCTTAATGCAGGGTGGAAGTCATGCAGAAAGCTCCTAGAGGAGCTTTCTGCATGACTTACACCCTGCATTAAGCAGTCACCTGCCTAAAAGTATCTAAATTCTTCTCTACTAGAATTCCGGTTAAGAGAGGTTTTACTGTACATGTAATGAAGAAGGAAGTACACTGTTAACATTGATATACGTTTAGCAATTACTATCAGAGAAGAGAGAAATGGTACATGTATTACTTATACCAATCAAGAAGAAAGCACCCTGCTAATAGTACATGTAGTATTTACACTAATCAAGAAGAAGGGATATTGGTAATGGTACATGTAGTGTCTATGCTAATAAAGAAGAGGCACGCTATTAATTTAACCCTTTCCTTGATATTGACGACTTTTCACGACTCTGTAAAATTGACTTTGTGAAACCATTGTGATAAAAAGAGCATTTGCTCCTATAGGAGCAAATGCTCTATTTATCACAATGGTTTCAAACTACAAAATTCTAAAATTTCCTTTTTCTGTAGTTATTGCTCCTTTTCAGTAGATTTATTCAAAGAGGTTGTATATAAAAATAGCATATTAGGGAATGGGTTAATAGTGCATGTAATACTGATATTAATCAGGACGGACGCGCACTCTTAGTGCTTATACTAATCAAGACGGAAGTACACTGGCAATGGTACATGCGATCGAGAAGGAGCACCCAATTAGTGACACATGCAATACATGTACTTATCAATCACTTACACTTAGTTAACATTTGCCCATTATCTCATTCCCTCCTAGACTATTTTAAGACCCATCCTCTTTGAATTAATATACCGAAAAGGAGACTTTACTATAGAAAAGGAGAATTTTAGAATTGTGTAGTTTTGAGACCATTGCGATAAATAGAGCATGTGCTCATATGGAGCAAATGCTATAATTATCACACTGGATTCAATAAATGAGTTTTACAGAGACACAAAAAGGCGTCGATAGGAGAGAATGGGTTAAGTATTTGAACTGTGTGACGAACTCATGATAATCTATGCAAATGATTTACATCCAGATGACTCGGCGTCTTATCAAGATCCTGCTGGACGTTCTAACTGCAATTATGAATAGAAATAAATATATTGTTTAATTTAACCCTTTACACAATAAATACGCATTCCAGCCTTTGCAGACAGAGTAGACCCAGATCAGACGGCTCCCGGAGGAACAATCTGATCAAGGTCTGCGTTCTTTGCTGATGACACAATATAGATGTGATTCTACAGTCTGCCATGATCTAAACTTTCTGTGTTCATATGCCATCTAATTTGTATTCATGGTATAATTGTTTTTTAACATGAACATTCGTGGAGGAAAATGTTAAGAGTTGCAGCAGAAAAAGTATTTGAAGGCGAAAGAAGCAAAATCTTCATTATCTCACTTATCACGACCAACTCGCATTGGCAAACGGCTATGATCCAGCTCAGACACAATTGGTCACGGTCCAGACTGATATCCACTCAGTCAATGCCTTTCTAAAACCCGTGAACGAATCAGGTGAACAAAAACTTAGAGTAGACATCAGTCAAGTCTAATCTTACTAACACTGAGCACATTTGAGTACAAAAATTTACGTCTTACTTCAAGTCCGAAAATAGATATTTCTTCCAATTCGTTTAACCTTTTACTGCAAAAGCAATTAAAAACCAAAAGCGTTGTGCCAATAACTTTAGTGTCTGTAATATTTTAACTTTATTGGACGGTGAGTCAACATTGAGGCACGGATCTAGATCCACGCGGTTTGTCGTCTAAACGAACGGTTAAACTGTTTAGAACAACTCCACTTTGGTTATTGAACGAACTTAGTGCACCCATAGCCACAATATGTGGTTGTTTGATGTCTCTGAAATCAAACCGGTAGTAATGGGTTTCATTTTCTTGGATCACCAGTAATTATACTATTGTCGGAGTTCTTAAAATTACTATCGTTATATTGTCAAAGACATTGTTTTCTTGATTTCATTTTTGCAGAAAAGGAAGTGCTCTATTGATTTCTTTAAAACACGGAATTGATTGGACATCAATTGCCATTTAGAAGCTTGAACGAATTAAAACGTTGGAGATTTCGATAGCCGCATCTAGTCTCCAACAGTACATTTTTAGACGTTTATTTCAGGTCAAATGCCTTTAAATGTACTTTACATTAATGGAAAAAGCTATAATTTGTAAGTAACATTATAAAATTTCAGAGGGAGTTCGTTTAATTTGCTAACTAAATTAGACAAATAAAAGTCTTGTTCGTAGCCAACGTCCAAATCATATGAATATGATCTGTTCCAATATCTTAACACATTGGGCTGTTAAACTGATTTTGTCAAAGGCCTTCTATGGCCCTTATAGAGATACCCTTCCACGCTTTTGCAAACAGAGTACACACTGATTAGATTGCTCCTTTAGGATCAGTACGATAAGGATGGTATGTGGGTTGTTTATGTACTTCTACAGGCTCTGTTATAGTCAACCCTACCTGCATTCACATACTGCTATATACATTCAGCTAATGAATATTCATGATATTATTATTTCTTGCATGAATATTCATTAGGTAACGGGTTAAATAATACTGGAACATTTTTTAATTTTTCCCCGCTCTTGACATTTGAATTCATTTCTGAAAGGAGGGTTAGTCAGGATTGGATGGCTTTGTGTCTTAACTCATTCTCTCCTACTGACACCTTATTGCGCCTATGTAAAATTCACTTTTTGAAATCATTGTGATAAACAGAGCATTTGCTCCATAGGAGTAAATGCCCTATTTATCACAATGGTTTCAATACTACACAATTCTAAAATGTTCCTTTTCTCTAGTAAATGCTCCTTTTCGGTAGATTTATTGAAAGAGTCTGGGTCTAAAAATAGTCTAGGAGAGAATGAGTTAAGTATCATTCTTATATCTATCATACTGAAACTGTAAGAGTTTACAGAGTAATCGTGATCTATGATAAAGATTAGAATTATGCAGTGGCCTGAGAATAAAGAATCACACATGAATGTGCACGTATATAATAAATCCAGGGTCCATGCTTATAAAACGTTTAGTTGAGTCTGAGTTCGTTCTCAAGTTTTTGATTGGTCAGATTTGAGCCTCTGGCTCAAATCTTACCAATCAAAAGCTTGAGAACTCAAATCTGACCAATCAAATGCTTGAGAACGAAACTCAGACTCAACTAAAAGCTTTATAAGCATGGACCCTGTTCTAAAATCCAGACTTACGCTTTTCTTTGAGTAGTCGTATTAGAGAGACTTTACAGTACGATAAAAAACAACTCGACATTCGCATTTACATGCATGAATGTCGGACGAATCGCCCACAAACTGACTTGTCTGATGAATATTCATGTAAGAAATAATGCCGTGAATAATTACTAGCTGGATTTTAATAATGACATATGTACAAAGGATATTTTGGTATTGGTAGAAACTGTTGAGTCAGATCTATCATAATTTAATAACGAAGCAGAGCAGACCCTTATCAGACGGCCCCTACAGAAGGCGCCATTTTTTATGTTTGATCTATCTTCTTTGCAATGGCGCGAGGGAAATGGTATGGAACGCTATTCTGCCGTGCTATTTGCTAAATGCTAAATGCTAAATGATTTTTGCCAATTGTGTAAATTGCTAGGGAAAGAACCGGAATGTTCCAAATGATGGATGCAAATGACAAATGCGAAATGCTAAATGCTTATTGCTTAATGCAGTACTAGCATTGAACAGCGCCAGTTTCCTTGGTATTTGTTTCAGAATTAACAATATAAAACTCTTTGGACCATACTTTTTTTTTATTTAATTCCTTATTTATTATTAATTAATTAGAACAAGATAAAAGCATTTAGCATTTGACATTAAGCAATTGGCATTTCGCAATTGGCATACAGTATTTGGCAGTTAGCAATAAGCATTTAGTAATTGGCAAATTGTATTTAGTAATTAGCATGGCAGAATGGTGTTCCATAAAATGGTTATAGTCCCACATTAGTTACTGTATGTTTAAGTTTTCCCTTTTCGCCCCAGCGTCCATGTGCTCACTAGTACTAGAAATTACACTCAATCCTTTAACCCCTTTCCTGTCCAATATTAATACATGTATAAGAAATAATGACATCATGAAAATTGAATCAGGCAAACTATTTCAACCCTTTAGGCGCCAAATTTCTAATTGTCGTCTGCAATCCAAATTTGGAAATGAGATAAATAAATGCAACTTTCAAAGGAATAAAGCACATATATAGAAATAGAGATTGAGACAAAGAGTGAAGTCTTAAAAAGGCGGCGTCTGATCTGGGACTGCACTATTTGTCGTGGTGCATTTATGCGACTGCGGCAGTGAAGGGTTAAGGCATTAACAAGGAATTTGTGACAGTGGCAGAGAATGTAGAATCATATCTATATGATCCAATTGGCAAACAGAGCAGATCCTGATCAGACGGCTCCTACAGGAGCCTTCTAATCTGGGTCTTCTCTATTTGCAAATGCGTGAAAGCGCGTTTATATGAAGGAAAGGGTTAATTGATTCCAGTCCAAATTGTATGTATTAGTTCCGCTTATTCAAACAAATGTGCTTGAGCCCTGCTATATGCAGGCAGCATCAGCGACAAAAACACTTAAAAACTAACATGACACCACACGGACAACAATGATAAATGTATGCAATATTTCCTGGAACATTAGGTTATTAACAAGAAAATGTAATTGAATCTGAAAATTCATGTGTAAACAGACATTTTAGACATGTTTCGCAAACAAAATAAACGTGCGCAAATGGCCGAAGCTCGGTGTTTTACTATCGATGCGCTATGTTTCATTTCCGTCATTTTACAATCGCAACTTCTCGGCATCAAATCAAGTTAATTATTATTTATTTACAAAGTCGAGTGCACAGAACAAATAACATAAGCTGTCTCGAGACTTTTGTGACTTGTTCCGGCTAAGTTCGAATTATCTGTTGTACAAATATATAGACTGTCTATGTCAAAATAATTATTATTCATCCTGCCTGACGATAACGATGTTGAGAAATTTCTTATGATTTAAAATGTTTCGCTATTTCCTCAAAATAATATTTAAACGCTGTTCCTTATTTTGAGACGTCACTTTGAAATTATCCCGTCAAGATGGCGACATCTGTATTGTTTCCGCGATGGTTTACGTACAAATGCCCGTGATTGTGTTCCGACTTGACAACATACAGTAAAACCTGTCTTAAACGGTCATCAAAATAAGTATAATCATGGATTTGTAGGGCAGGTGGTTGCTTAATGCTGGTCAAAAGTAATGCAGAAAGCTCACATAAGAGCTTTCTGCATTATGTTTTTGTCCTGCATTAAGCAACCACATACTTTTTAAGACTCCCATGTTTATTAAATGAATAGCCGCTGACGATTGTTTCTGCTGTAAACAGCGTTCCCAGTCAGAAAGATATGATGTTCATAATGATACTGAATTATATCAATTTCCTATTTGTCACCGGTAAATATAAAATGATTTGGTAAATCTATTCTGTCAGATTTCAATACATCAACTGGAAATGAGTTAAAGTAGACAAGAAAATAGACACTGTACAAAATGTATGAACTATTGTTACTTATTCCCTTATGTGGCCGACATTTGTTGCAAACAGAGTTGATCCAGATCAGACCGCTCCTGCCAGGAACCGTCATATCTGGGTCTGGTCCTTTGGTTATTGGACAATAAAGATCAGGGTTCATGCTTATAAAACTTTCAGTTGAGTCTGAGTTCGTTCTCAAGTTTTTGATTGGTCAGATTTGAGCCTTTGGCTCAAATCTGACCAATCAAAAGCTTGAGAACTCAAATCTGACCAATCAAAAGCTTGAGAACGAAACTCAGACTCAACTAAAAGCTTTATAAGCATGGACACTGATTTTTACAGCTTCTACGATGATCAAGATTTCTTATGTTCACTTACACTTATAACACCTACAGCCGAGCCTGTCTTGAGCGGCGATCAAACCGAGGTCTAATTATGGGTCTGTAAGGCAGGTGGTAGCTTAATGCAGGTCAATAGTAAATATCTTATAGGAGCTTTTTACATTACATTTACCCTGCATTAAGCAGACACCTGCTTTTTAAGGCTACTACGTTCAATAAATGAATGGCTATTAACCATTCTCTTGCTGAATATTGAAACACATTTCTCCTTCTTTACACATGCCTTGTATAATTACTTAATCTTCACTGTGTACAAGTATTTCGCTATGCAATCACTGCTGTGGAGTGCACTGGTTGCACAATCAATTTGTAAATGGTGCAGACCCTGATGAGAAGCTCCTGCAGGAGCTGTCTAATCTGGGTCTTCACTATTTACAGGTAGGTATATTGACGTGAATAGCAAGCGACGTGTTAAATGAGTGCAATTAAGTTTAGTCTCGATAAAGCACGTAATTTATTATTTCGAGTGGCTTCAGTAAACATCTAAACCGGTCGTTTACTTTTGTATACATATTGGGTGTGGAGACAGGTGGCAGCTTAATGTAAGGTGATCGTCAAGCAGAAAGCTCCTCTATGAGCATTCTGCATGGCTTTCATCCTGTCTAAAAGTATCTAATATCTTCTCTACTAGAATTCTGATACAGAGGAGTTTTATTGTATATTGATTTGTTTTTATCATTATTTTATGAAATTGTACTTCTATACGATTTCGAAGACGATGGTAATGAGTAAGATGATTTATTGATAATAATGACGGTGCTAAGGATGCTAACTAATTATGCTTTTGATAATTACTATAGTAAAACTCCGCTAAAGCGACCACCTAAAAGATGTATACTTCTGGGTGCTAGATGCAGGTGATAGCTGAATGCAGGACAAAAGTAATGCAGAAAGCTCCTAGAGGAGCTTTATGCATTACTTTTGCCCTGCATTAAACAACCACCTGCTTATACAGACACCAATGTTTATTCATCAAGTGGTCATATTAGAGGGGTTTTACTGTACAATGCTTAGCTTGATGGTGGTGATGGGAATGTGTGCTTTAGTGATACTGAGCTACAGATAAAGGGGCGTACCCAAATACTAAAATCGTCATTTCTCCACCAAGCCCTTTACTGTGATCACTCTTTAGAATCGTCTCTGGTCACAGTATAGGGTTTGGTTGAGAACATACATGTATTTAAATGTACACATCATATCTGGTTATAGCATGGATGCGTTAGCCCCTGCTTTGTAGAAAAAGAAAGAACGAGAAACAACTGACGTGCCGTACCAATGAAAACTAACACACTCAACTACAGAAACATGTAAAGTAGTTAAAAGCTCTGTTGAGTTGAGTTGGCGATCACGACACTGCACGTTATACATGTACATGGTACCATTAAAGAAGTGAAAAATACTGGACAAATATATCATTTACTTATAGATATCAATATGAGATATAGATTAAAAAACTTAAAACCTATTGGAGAATCAGAGATGCAGCTATTCCAGTTTCCGTGTAAAGCCCTATTAAAGTCGCCTCTTACGACCATAAAAGGCACACACAGCTCGGTCTAAATACTTGCGCCATCCAGGCAGGCCGCGGAACCAAAAAGGGATTTAGTAGCGGTCTGATAATAAAGCTACATATACTCCACGATGTAATAAGTTTCGCTAAAATTGAAAGATGTACGTTGGACCTTTTACCGTATTAACCCTTCGCTTGCTATTCACGTCAATATACCTACCTGAAAATAGTGAAGACCCAGATGAGACAGCTCCTACAGATTTAATAGCGATCTGACAGCAAAGCTACATGTACTCCACGGTGTAACAACTTTCGCTAAAACTAAACGATGTAGGTTGGACCCTTTACTCCATTAGGGCATGTAGGAAATATTGATATGAATATTAATAAGCTGATCTGGATGTATTCTGTTTGCAAAGGCGTTACAAGACGTATCTACGGCGCAAAGGATTTAACAATTAGGTAGCATCTATATAAATATAATGAATAACAGATAACACAGAACAATACAGTAGAACCTGTCTTAAGCGGCCATTGTTTAAAACCAGGCCTAATTATGGGTCTATAAGGCAAGTGGTAGCTTAATGCAGGTCAAAGGTAATGTAGAAAGCTCCTATAGGAGCTTTGTCAATTACCTTTGCCTCGCATTAAGCAACCACCTGCCCGTATTGATTTGCCTTTGCAAACAGGTCTTAGACTAAGATGAGACGACGAGTAACTTAACCCTTCGCTTGCTATTCACGTCAATATACCTACCGTAAATAGTGAATACCCAGATGAGACAGCCCCTGCAGGAGCTGTCTCATCAGGGTCTGCACTATTTACAAGTTGATTGTGCACCCAATGCACTCCACAGCAGTGATTGCACAGCGAATTACTTGTACACAGTGAATATATATGTAATTATACAACAGGGCATGGGTTAAGCAGGAGAAATGTATTCTAAAATTCAGCAAGAGAAGGGTTAACATTCATGTAGGAAATAGGGGTATCATGAATATGAATTAGCTGATGTGGATGTATTTTCTTTGCAAAGGCGTTACAAGGCGTGTCTATGGAGCAAAAGATTTACCAATTATGTATCAGTTATAATGAATACCAGATAACAGAATAATACAGTATAGTCTGTCTTAGGCGGCCATAAAAATTAGGTCTAATTATGGGTCTGTAAAGCAGGTGGTAGCTTAATGCAGGTCAAAAGTAATACAGAAAGCTCCATAGGAACTTTCTGCACTACTTGGCCTGCATTAAGCAATCACATTCTTTTGAAGACACCCATGATCAACAAATAAATGACCACCTACGACAGGTTCTACTGTAAAAACAAAATCATTAAACGTCATTTTATATAATTAGCAAAATGAAATAGTTCTGGACAAACTTTAAAACGTTAACTCTTATCACGCTAAGCGTGAACTGATTTGCAATTGCAAACAGCGCTTGGACTAATAATAAAGGATTCGAGCTGTTTGCTACTGGATCAATAATTTAAAACTATAGTAAAGTCTCGGTAATGCGACTACATAAGTGTGTATGACTTTCATAAAATACATAGCATACAAACATAGGGTAAGTGACAGATGGTTATGTGCATAGTCTCATTAGTGGCTATTACTTTCTAGGGGCTGCTGGCAGAGAACCACAAATATATGTGGAAGCATCCATATCCATTTACGATTCGATGTCAGCTCTATATTAGTGTGCCACCAATGATAAAATTTCACATTCAAGTGTTCAGTTTGAAAGGTTTCTATACATCAGTAGATGAATTTTGTAGGTAAAAATTGATGTTGATGATGATGATGATGATGATGGTGGTGGTGATGGTGATGATGATGATGATGATGGTGGTGGTGATGATGATGATGATGATGATGATGATGATGATGATGATGATGAAAGTATACATTTCAAAATGAAGCTGTGACAGGAAACTCATTTGCACACATTACACGTACAAGTTAGGCCGCAAGTCCGGATCAGCCTCACAAACTCTCCGTAGTTATCGACTTGTCTTAGGTGGTTTGGGAGGCTGTTCCACACTTGAGTGGCCTGAAATCTGAAAGATTGTTTTCCGTATGTTGTTGATTGTACTTTTGGTACATGCAACGTGTGTGTATACCTAAACGAATACGTAGACGAATATGTTTTGAATTCTATTAAGGCATGAAGATACGACGGGGAAATCTTGTGGAGGCATTTAAAGGTCTCAATGGCCATGGTTTTTATTCTATTTAGGTGGAGAGTAGGCATACCAGCTTTTTGTAGCAAAGTATCATAGTTAGAATCGAAATCATTGAAGACAATACGAAGTGTTCTGTGTTGAATTTTTTCTAACTTTTCCGTGTTTGCCTTCGAACAAAAATGCCAAATAAGGGGGCAAAAATTAAAATTTGATCTGACAAAGGATTTGTATATCAGGATTTTAGATTCATTTGAGAGAAACTTGCTAAGTCTGAACAGAGTGTTTAGTTGACCTGCAGCTAAAATTAAATAAATAGTCGATCTCTATTCCTAAAAGTTTCACACTGTCTTCACATTGTACAGTGTAATACAATACATAGACGACAAGTCGGAATTCTACTGCATAACTTTTATTATACGACTTCAACAACTCCTAAAGATTCTCCTCCAAGCTCATTCTCTCTCTCCCCCCCCCCCCCCCCCAAATACACAAAATCTCATCCTATTTATACATATCTGAAAAACATTAACAGCTACGACTGACAGCCATGAACTCCTAGAACACATACATGTGACATATGATTAATTTGTCTAGCTAACACACCTATGTCACTGTCTTCCCAAATCATGCAATGCACTCAAATCTTTAGCTTGCACTCAAACCCTTAACATGCTAACTATCATTCTGAACCAGCATTCTAACCTCTTAACTCTCTAGCCTTTATCTTGCTAACACACCCATGCATTACAATAGTAACATCATTAAGTTCAAAATGTTTTAGATCTTTATTTGTTTTCTTACCGATACAGATTGCTTGAAATTATCCGGATTGGCCTGCATTTGGTTGTCCTGGAAAGTTCCAAAGGACTTTTGTCCTACATTAAGCAGCCACCTATTTTAAAGAGTGGTCATATTAGCGAGGTATGGACACGATACTTACAGCCAATTGGAGAATCAGAAATATAGATATTCCATTTTCCGTATAAAAGCCCTATTAAAATCGCCTCTTACGACCATAAAAAGCGTGCGCAGAGGTTTAAATACTTGCGCCACCCAGACAGTACCGGAACCAAACAGGGGTTTAATAGCGATCTGAAAGCAAAGCTACATGTACTCCACGGTGTAACAACTTTCGCTAAAACTAAACGATGTAGGTTGGGCCCTTTACTCCATTAGGGCATGTAGGAAATATTGATATGAATATTAATAAGCTGATCTGGATGTATTCTGTTTGCAAAGGCGTTACAAGACGTATCTACGCCACAAAGGATTTAACAATTAGGTAGCATCTATATAAATATAATGAATAACAGATAACACAGAACAATACAGTAGAACCTATCTTAAGCGGCCATTGTTTAAAAAGAGGCCTAATTATGTGTCTATAAGGCAAGTGGTAGCTTAATGCAGGTCAAATGTAATGTAGAAAGCTCCTATAGGATCTTTGTCAATTACCTTTGCCCCGCATTAAGCAACCACCTGCCCGTATTGATTTGCATTTGCAAACAGGTCTTAGACTAAGATGAGACGACGAGTAACTTAAACAGTCCAGCTGTTTGCGAGACATTACAGTATAATCACACAGGGATCTACCAGACAGGAATATGAGTTTATAACAGCAGAATAAGGATTAAGGCATCATACACTGAGTGATGGCAATCCCAGTTGTCTGGCTCTAATATAGGTAATATCCCAGTAAAGATATCATATGTAACAGACGGACAAGCCGCAGACAACGGAACACGAAATTAACCATCATATAAGTGAGGAATTAGTTACATGTTCTCGGCGTCTCATTTTAATCAAGCAGCTCGCAAATTACAGGTTACGGCTATAGCAATACAAGGATTAGTTTGTGAAACTATTCTTCGTTTCAAAAAACAAGCCGAATGTTTTTGCCGTCTCCCGTGCTATAAGTGTGTTTATAGTATGGTTTCATGTGCTAAACACATTCGCCTGTTAATTTATCACATCGTACCAATCAAGCAAAACTGCGATAATGATGGAAAAGTAAGTTTACTAGCAACCCTAATCACACGTATAACACTTTGAAAATGTGTAAATTTCAATACAATTTGTTTTGCTTTACTATCAAACCTGCCAATAAAGCGAAATTATAGCCTTTAACTCGTGAATATTTATTCAAGAATTCAAGACTTCGTCGATATTCATTAACCCATTCCCTGATAGGATATTTTTAGATAAAACCAATTTGAACAAATCTACCAAAAAGGAGCATTAACTAGAGAAAAGGAAACTTTTAGAAGTTTGTAGCTTGAAACCATCGTGATAAATAGAGCATAATGATTTTTTAATTTTAACTTATTTGATGAATAAAATGAGAAAATGGGTACGTTCAATAGTTTTGCGAAGTTTGTAAATCACATCACCATAAAACACAGATTGAGAAGAAAGATATCTAAATATACCACGGGACAGACAATGTAGCGTAATCCCACAGTTCAACCACACTTTTGAAAGTCTGGAAGCAAATGTGGTATAGAGAAGTGCATGTTTTCCATTCTCTTACAAGTAGAGATATGACTGGCATTTGCAAATAATTTAAATCCAGATCTGGTGCCGAGTAACTATGTGTCTGATTGAAACACATGCTTGCCATTCAGTCATTATATCCTTCACCGCCGAAGTCGCCGATGTAATATATATGTCTAAGTTGCACTGAAATTTCGTTAACATATTTACCCTTTTAGCGAACGGCATTCAAACAGAGTATTCCAAAATCAAACAGGTCAAACTTACTGTGCATGTTCGGGGATTTGTTTTAAAGAACATTATAACATGACAAACAGAGCAGACCCTGATGAAGGGGTTTCTTTAGGGAGCCCCTCATCTGGGTCCACACTATTTACAAAATACATTAGCGACTCGCTTTCTCCACAGAAATGGTTACATGTGTTGACATTCGGACACATTGT
Source organism: Azorinus chamasolen (assembly GCA_963576725.1). Classification (NCBI taxonomy): domain Eukaryota; kingdom Metazoa; phylum Mollusca; class Bivalvia; order Cardiida; family Solecurtidae; genus Azorinus; species Azorinus chamasolen. Next base: position 58,348,858 of record OY755249.1, read on the forward strand.
CTCTAGTCTGAGACTGTCTTGTTTGAAAACCTTAACCCTTTGAAAGCTGAATTTTCAAAGTGGAATGGCCCAATCAGTGTTAAACTATAGTGTCTATTCATTATGAAAGAGTATAATTTACAACAAGATTTTGAGTGACAAACAGGACAGACCCTGATCAGTGGGTTCTTCTCTGATCTGGGTGTATTCTGTTGCAAATGCAGTACACCTATCTCCCCTATACGAAGGGTTGATTGCCCGCAGTATTAAAATGCAGCACTGCATGTTCGGGTTGATATTGGGGGGGGGGGGGGGGGTATTCACGGCTTCAGTGAAAGTTTTATCCAAGAGTAATCCTTCACTTGTGACATTATATGTCACCTACTAACACAGTTTTTCACTATTATAACGATTTCATGGCAAAATGTTCAATTTAAAAAGACTGATTTGCAGACATCAATCTTTGTTGTCATGCTCCATTGCTAGGAACATCCAAAGAAATTACAAATTGTACAATTACTTGTCATTAACATGTGTCCATGTATAAAATTGGTTTATTTCAGCGACGAGTCGTGGTTCTTCCCAATTTAACCCCTTCAGTGCCACAAAGATAGGTATTTGGTATCATAATTATGCAAATAGTTTGGATTCAGATGAGCACCCAAACTGATTCACACTCTGTGTATTGATTTTTAAACAACTTGATCAAACGCCCGCTCTAATACTTGAAACAGAGTGCTTGCACTGAAAGTGTTAACCCTTTCACCGCCAATGTCGCAAAAATGCACCACGACAAATAGTGCAGTTTCAAGGCGGCAACTGATTAGGGACTTCACTTTTTGTCTCAAACTCTATTTCTGTATATGTGCTTTATTCATTTCAAATTTGCATTTATTTACCAAATGATTTAACAAAAGTGGTTTGCAGACGACAAATAGAAATTTGGCGCCGAAAGGGTTAAACGAGCTTCAAAATCAAGTAAACCTTTAAGAAACAGCGTAATACTTTCGCTTACAAATAATTTACAACTACAACGATCTAGTCTATAACAACTGGTTGGCAGACATCAATTTTCGTTTTCATGCCACATTATTAGGAACATCCAAATAATTACACAGTGTATAATGATTTGTCATTAACATGTGTCCATGTACATACATGTAATTTATTTATTTCAGCGATACGCCTGGGTTCTTTCCTATTTAACAAAGCATCATCATCAAGTAAAGACTTACGAAATCAACTTAGCTCTTTTGCTTACAACTACATTTCGTCTGCTCAGATTATAGTCTGTTTCAGATTTCAAAGGTAAGTTTTAAAATGTTGTTCTTTAAAATAATGTTGCACTACACTGTATATATCCTATATGAGGTGCCGAGTGGCTCATTATCTTATATGGATGCCACATACCTCAACTTTATTACTAGCAGCATAAAACAGTCTGCTAAGTCTATCGTCTGTTTCAGATTTCAAAGTTAAATTACCAAAAAGATGTTCTTGAACATAATGAGTACACCGCTAAACTGTATATATCTTACTGACTCATTGTCTAATCAGGCTCCTAATAAATCAGGCAAACCCATGCAGCTTTGATAATTGCAGAAGATGCCACATAACTTTTATTATTAGCAGCGTAAAACAATGTTTTCTCCCTGTCTCTCCCTCTGTCTGTCCCTCTGCCTCTCTCTCTCATCTCGATCTCTCTGCCTCTGCCACCTCTCTGCGTGTTTCTCTCTTTTGTACATGCATACCCTCTCTCACTCACACGTTTTGGATATTGTTTTACACCCATCTGTTGTTCTCCATCTCGCTTTAACTCTCTTGCATCTGAAGGAAAACACCAATGGAAAAAAGAAGAAGGCAGATGAATGGAATTACATGGAAATTTCAGCGACTAAACAAAGGACTAGTGTAAATGGTAGAGACGACATGAGATTGGACTTCAGTAAACAGAGAGGCGACAATCTTGTGCCATGGTATGTGTCATGTAAATGGTAGAGATTTCTGTAAATAATATAGAAGATGTCTGTAAATGATGGAAGTGACAATCTTATAGCAAATGTCTATACACGATGGAAGCGGCAACCTTGTAGCAAATGTCTATAGATGATTGAGGGTGTCAACTTTATAACAGACGTCTGTAAATAATGACGGCGACAACCTTACAGCAGATGTCTGTAAATGATGAAGTTTATTTTTCATCGGACGAAACTCGATTTAAAGTTGCTGGTAAAAGCACAAATATATTCCAGTAATACCTTCTCAAGCTAAAGATCGTCCTTGAATAGTAAATGCGAGATTATTCTACAATTAAATACGTTTATCTCCTCTTTTAATCAAAATGATTGATGTTTAAAGTCTTATGCATTTTTATAAACCCATTAATGTCCAGATAATGACGACATTCGGAAATTCGATTAGACCCATACTGCAAGATGGATTTGATTAGAGTTTATAGGAGGGAAGGGTTAAGCTGACACATGTCTGAAAGCACGTCACTGATTCTAGTTTAATTGGCAAGTTGAGAGGCGTCTTAGAGTATACACCGTGTACATGTATTATATATAGTTAAAAATCCATCTCTCTATGATAACGTCTCTATATGTACTACAAATACTATATATAATACACATTTGGTAGCTCTTATATCGCTTGCTAACTTTTGATAATATCAATCATCTTTCAAATGAACTTTTTCCGTTTTAAAATAAAGAACAGTTAACTTTGACATCATACAGATACCTTCCACATAATACCCTATCATGACAAACGACACGGATCCAGATAAGACATTCTGGTCTGGGTCTACAATGTGTGCAGTGTCACATTGCTAAATGAAGAATCTGTAAGAAATCAAAACATACATTTACACATTCCTCGTTAATCTTATTCAGTAAAACCCAATATTTACATAAACTTGTACCCCTCTAAATCGGAATTCTAAAAGAGAAAACAAATAGATACTTTTAGGCAGGTGACTGCTTAATGCAGAGTGAAAGACATGCAAAAAGCTCCTCTAGGAGCTTTCTGCATGTCTTTCACCATGCATTAACCCTATCGGCGCCAAATTTCCGATTGTCGTCTGCAATCAAGTTTTGTTAAATCATTCGGTAAAATAAGGAAATAAGATAAATAACTGCAATTTTCAATAAAGCACATATACAGAAATAGAGTTTGAGACAAAAGGCGGCGTCTGATCTGGGAATGCACTTTTTGTCGTAGTGCATTTTTGCGACATTGGCGGTGAAAGGGTTAAGCTGCCAGCTGTCTTCAAGACTGATAATTATACTAAATAGAACGTCCGTTTTTATAGGGGTGGACTGTACATTCTGTATATGACTTAACACCCTCTAAATGTCGCGTGATACCCTTATATACAGTGTAACATTATCAACGGTCATAACAAATGAAGAACTACTACTCAATAATTAATAAATGTACTCTTTCTGTTCTCTTTCCTGCCGATCTCGACCTAGCCGATACTTCATTACAGTTTGGATCCAGATGAAACGCTGAGTAATTTGGCGTCTCATCAGGATCCTAGCTGCTTGTCCATCAAGTCAGTAGTTTCTTAAAAGATTTAAGGAATCGCCTGTAAAACTTGCTTCATATTAGAGTTTGAGTTCCCAACCGATTCCTGTTCTACAATTTCTGTCGTTATAAATATCATCTTATTAACCCATTGCCTGTTCAATGTTTATTTTAGATTTTAATACCTACTGAATATTCATGAACAAAATAATATAATGAAATATGGCAGATGAAACATTGTAACCATTTTAGAAGGTATAGAAGCAGATCTATCAATTTCCATTAGCAAACCGATCAGACCCTGATCATACAGATCCTCTAGGGAAAGGGTTAATTGAAATTCACGGCTTTTAAGCAATAATTTTTTAAATGTTCAATCTAATCTAATGAAATTTTACACACTTAATCACCACCGCAAGGGATACAATATGATAAAGGACAATTACTCTGTAAAGTTGTTTTCTTACCTTTACGGACATAGAAGTAACAGAAAAACCTAACCGTATCCTCTTTACATTTCGCGTTAATCGCGTGAACCATTGCAAGAGCTATAATATGACAAAGGACCACAACTCTTTTGACCAATTTATTTCCCTCTATGTTTACATGCATGTTATCTGTCCTGCATAATCTATATCGTTCCTTTTAGATACATCTATTTGTATTTGCATATTACATGATATTAGTACTGAAAATTATGTTTTTATAATTTCGATTAAACCGCAGTTTAAAAAAGGTAATGGCCATGCTTGATTCGCCATCTTAATGAAACTTAAGTAAAGAAATGTCTGATTCAGTGATACAGTAGGAAAACTGTATTTCTTACCACTTAAGCAAAATGTAATTTCGAGAAGTGATCTTTGCAATCAGTTTGGATCAGATGGGATGCCGAGTAACTGGACGTCTAATAAGGATCCAACTTGTTTGACACTCTGATAATGGCTATGAATAGACAAGAATGTACACTCTGACATGTGCAGCAGACCATAATATTAGTAGACAAAATAGACTTTGGTATTGAAAATATGGAGCGATCCAGTGGTCTAGTGGTAGCGCGATATACTATTAATTAAGCCGAGGTCCACGTCTCGGTATAACCTTTCTGTGTTGACGTTAAACACAACGCAAAGAAAAGAGGTATCGAAACTCTTTCGGCGCCAATGTCGCCTGTTGGCACCATTGAAAACAGTACAGTCCTAGGTCAGATGCCGCCTTTTCAAGGCGGCATCTGACCTGGGATTTCATTGTTTTGCTGTATTATTTTAGTCTAAGCATACATGTCTATAAAAACAAATGTTTCACTAATACATCTTTATTATTTAGTTTAGACTTATATTTAATATGAAATTATTATTGCAGACGACACTTTTGAATTTGGAGCCAAAAGAGTAAAATGGTGACGATCCCATCACTAAATAACATCGCTCTGATTAGCTTCATCATGCTGTCTTATCTATACTTGACTGCTATTAAAATCAAAGAGTGTCAGCTTGTCGGTCTTTCAGTTGTTGTTTTTTATATTTGCCAAAACTCTTTCGCCGATTTGACAGGTTACATTGCAGACCAATATTTCAACGGTTCTGTTACTTTAGTTATCCGCCAATGGACTTTGCAGCTCAGAGAACCAGTCCATGTAAATAGAGTGAATTTCCTGCCAGAGTTTCATTTGTAGAGAATGGAGCCCCAAATATACCATGAGATTAAGCAGTTTTTCCTGCATCCAACGCGGTTGAAGAATGATAGGGGAAACATGAGAAACAAGAGTGCCAGCACTTCTTAGTTCAGGACGATGTACTATATTATCCCAAATCTGGAAAACTTCTATGGGTTGTGAACCTAAACGATGTCAAGAGAATCATCTATGAGAAACCTAGAAACCTAGACAATATACCAAACCCAGATACAATACCAAACCTAGAAACTATACCAAACCTAGATACAATACCAAACCTAGACACTATACAAAACCTACATACAATATCAAACCTAGACACTATACAAAACCTAGATACAATACCAAACCTGGGCACTATACTAAGTCTAGGCACTATACCAAACCTAGGCACTATACCCAACCTAGGCATTTTACCAAGCCTGTGCACTGTACCAAACCTAGGTACTGTATCGAACCAAGGCACTACATGTATACCAAACCCAAGCACTTTACCAAACCAAGGCACTATACAAAACCCAATTATTATACCAAACCTAGGCACTTTATCAAACATATACACTATACCTAAATCTTATCTTATTCTTCAGGGAACGAAAGTATTCAGACTTTTGCAAACAATATGACCTGCCAATCCCTCAAAGAGCAATGTTCGTTGTAACAGCGTAAATATCTTAACCACTGACGGTGATGCAGTTAATTGTGTTAAAGTGGATTAAATAATTGGATGATACAAGGCCAACACCAGCATTTAAATTACAGCAAGACAGCATGTAAGTATGTTATGTAGTATGTCTTGATTTGGTATAAAGTGTTTATAATTCATGATCTTTTAGGCGCCAGAGACATTCCCTGGAAAAATAAAACTGTATTACGTTCTTCCTGAGATAAACCTAGCCTCATTAAATAAATACTAAATAGTAGTTTTGTTGTCTCGAGAGATTCGGTCGAAATAGAATATTTTCTGTTCCTTTCGGTTCCTTCACCTTCTACTTGGCCATACTGCCTTTTGCGACAGAGTAGACTAGATAAGACAGTTCCTCTAAGAATTATCTGACCGGAGTATGCGCTAATCTTTTCCATGGCTAAACTGTTTAATATGATACTTGAATTAATATGCAAATTAGGCGGAGTACTGCATAAACATTAATCAATTAAGCCTTTATCTAATATAAACGCCTATTCCCGCCTGGCAAACAAAGTAGACCCAGACCAGAGTCTGTAGAAGACGCCAACTCTGGATGTGCTTTGTTTATGCAATTATATAGATATGATTCCACAGTTTCTTCCAACGTAAAAGTATGTTTTCAGTTTCAGCTACTACATGTTCATGATGTGAATATATTCTTACATCGATATTCAACTGGTAAACGGTTAACCAATTCCCTCATATTGGCACCTTTTGCCGCCTCTGTAAAATCTCGTTTTGAAACCATTGTGACAAATAGAGCATTTGCCCCATAAAAGCAAATGTTCTATCTATCACATTGGTTTCAGAACTTCACAATTCTAAAATTTCCATTTTTCTAGTAATGCTCCGTTTCAGTAGATTTATTCAATGAGGTTTGATCTAAAAATGACCTATGAGGAATTGGGTCTAAAATAGCCTATGGGGTAATGGGTTACGGGTAAACGAATCAGCAAACGGCGTACTTAATTCAAACTCTGTTAACAGTTTGAAATCCGACATTTCTATAAAAAATTTACTTTAACAAAAGTAGGAAAATCAAAATCCTCCTAACGATGCTATTTGAAAGACAACACAAGTGTGCATACGATGTTTCCAGCAAACAGTACAAAGGCACTATAAGCTCTGAATCTACACAGATTGACGCTCAACACTGTCTGGCCAATTTCTTTATCACATTCCGAGACTACGTGTGTTATCTGTACAATAGTTACGGGGAAATTATGTACATGTAGTTAAAATACTACAGCGTTTCAACAAAAACCGGCCAGATAATTAATTGTTATTATTGTCCTAACCCTACGCTCCATGGATATTCATGTAAGAAATTATGACATAATAAATAGTAATAAGATCATTTTTATAATGGCATATGAACACATGAACTATCGACTCAGACAGGAACTGTAAAAGTTGATCTATATTATACTATAGACAAGCAGAGCAGACCCTGATGAGACGGCTCCTATAGGAGCCGTCTGATCTGGGTCTACTCTGTTTGCACATGTGTAGAAAAACGTATTTATGGAGTAAAGGGTTTACATAAATACGCCTTCTACGCCTCTGTAAAAATCACCTGTTGGAACCATTGTGATTAATAGAGCAAATGCTCTATTGATCACAATGGATTCAAACTACAAAATTCTAAAATGTTACGTTTCTCTAGTAAATGCTCCTTTTTGGTAGATTCATTCAAAGAGGTTGGGTCTAAAATAGATTATGGAGGAAAGGGTTAAGGCAGACATTGGAGTTCGATTTTGTAAAATTACTCAATGACAATATTCACGAAACGCATGATATTCGAAAAAATTACTCAATGAAGATAATATTCCAAAAAGGGAATTCAGATAATATAGAAATACTTAATAGCTCTTATCTAATATTTCGACTACTACGGGCCTTTATCAAAGATTATCAAGTCATGAAAATCTTTAATAAAGGTTCGAAGTGGTCTAAATGTTAGATAGGAGAAACATTACTATTAACTATCTTTAACGCTTTTGTTGCCAATGTCGCATCTGTGATTACCTATGCAAACAGATGAGACGCCTAGTAACTCGGCGTCTCATCAGGATCAAAATTGTTCGTTACTGTGAAAATGTTTTTGAAACAAAAATGAAGACAAATAAAAAATAAAAAATTGTAGCAGACGTCAAAGTTTGCAGACAACAAAATATGGCAACGAAAGAGTTAAATTTGTTATGAAGTGTTAGACGGTATAATTATCTACACATCGATATTTGACTCTTTGATTTTAGTGTCGGCTAAACATTCAATGGCGAGAAAATCTAGCTCATTGGTCTTTATCATAATATGCACGTTTCCCGACAGATATTCCCACCGGGACACACATTAGGGTACGTCTATATCCTAATTATTGATATAAAGCATGCACTTCTTATTGTAATAATAATGTTTAAGCATGCTTAGACATTTGGTATGGAATATTTCTGGTGTGTTGGCGTAAATAAAGGAATATGTCTCTCTTGCAGCGCTAAAATCATCTGGAGGTCATTCACAGAGCTCACTGTAATGGTCGTATCAGTCATCTGGAGGCCGCTCACAGAGCTTACTGTAATGGTGGAACCAGTCATCTGGAGGCCGCTCACAGAGCTTACTGTAATGGTCGTATCAGTCATCTGGAGGCCGCTCACAGAGCTTACTGTAATGGTGGAACCAGTCATCTGGAGGCCGCTCACAGAGCTTACTGTAATGGTCCAATCAGTCATCTGGAGGCCATTCACAGAGCTCACTGTAATGGTCGTATCAGTCATCTGGAGGCCGCTCACAGAGCTTACTGTAATGGTGGAACCAGTCATCTGGAGGCCGCTCACAGAGCTTACTGTAATGGTCCAATCAGTCATCTGGAGGCCATTCACAGAGCTCACTGTAATGGTCGTATCAGTCATCTGGAAGCCATTCACAGATCTTGTTGTAATGATCCAACCTGTCATCTGGAGGCCGCTCACAGAGCTTACTGTAATGGTGGAATCAGTCATCTGGAGGCCGCTCACAGATCATGCTGTAATGGTGGAATCAGTAATCTAGAGGCCGCTCACAGATCTTGCTGTAATGGTGGAATCAGTTATCTGGAGGCCGTTCATAGAGCTTACTGTAATGGTGGAATCAGTCATCTGGAGGCCGCTCACATATCTTGCTGTAATGGTCCAATCAGTCATCTAGAGGCCGCTCACAGATCTTGCTGTAATGGTCCAATCAGTCATCTGGAGGCCATTCACAGAGCTTACTGTAATGTTTGAATCAGTCATCTAGAGGCCGCTCACATATCTTGCTGTAATGGTCCAATCAGTCATCTGGAGGCCATTCACAGAGCTTACTGTAATGGTGGAATCAGTCATCTGGAGGCCGCTCATAGAGCTTACTTGAATGGTCCAATCAGTCATCTTGAGGCCGCGCACATTTCTTACTGTAATGGTCCAATTAGTCATCTAGAGGCCGCTCACAGAGCTTACTGTAATGGTGGAATCAGTCATCTGGAGGCCGCTCACAGATCTTGCTGTAATGGTCCAATCAGTCATCTAGAGGCCGCTCACAGATCTTGCTGTAATGGTCCAATCAGTCATCTGGAGGCCATTCACAGAGCTTACTGTAATGGTGGAATCAGTCATCTAGAGGCCGCTCACATATCTTGCTGTAATGGTCCAATCAGTCATCTGGAGGCCATTCACAGAGCTTACTGTAATGGTGGAATCAGTCATCTGGAGGCCGTTCATAGAGCTTACTTGAATGGTCCAATCAGTCATCTTGAGGCCGCCCACAGAGCTTAGTGTAATGGTCCAATTAGTCATCTAGAGGCCGTTCACAGAGCTTACTGTAATGGTGGAATCAGTCATCTGGAGGCCGCTCACAGATCTTGCTGTAATGGTGGAATCAGTCATCTAGAGGCCGCTCACAGATCTTGCTGTAATGGTGGAATCAGTCATCTGGAGGCCGCACACAGAGCTTACTGTAATGGTGGAATCAGTCGTCTGGAGGCCGCTCACTGATCTTGCTGTAATGGTCCAATCAGTCATCTAGAGGCCGCTCACAGATCTTTCTGTAATGGTCCAATCAGTATATAGAGGCCGCTCACAGATCTTGCTGTAATGGTCCAATCAGTCATCTAGAGGCCATTCACAGAGCTTACTGTAATGGTGATATCAGTCATCTAGAGGCCGCTCACAGATCTTGCTGTAATTGTCCAATCAGTCATCTGGAGGCCATTCACAGAGCTTACTGTAATGGTGGAATCAGTCATCTGGAGGCCGCTCATAGAGCTTACTTGAATGGTCCAATCAGTCATCTTGAGGCCGCGCACATATCTTACTGTAATGGTCCAATTAGTCATCTAGAGGCCGCTCACAGAGCTTACTGTAATGGTGGAATCAGTCATCTGGAGGCCGCTCACAGATCTTGCTGTAATGGTCCAATCAGTCATCTGGAGGCCATTCACAGAGCTTACTGTAATAGTGGAATCAGTCATCTAGAGGCCGCTCACATATCTTGCTGTAATGGTCCAATCAGTCATCTGGAGGCCATTCACAGAGCTTACTGTAATGGTGGAATCAGTCATCTGGAGGCCGTTCATAGAGCTTACTTGAATGGTCCAATCAGTCATCTTGAGGCCGCCCACAGAGCTTACTGTAATGGTCCAATTAGTCATCTAGAGGCCGTTCACAGAGCTTACTGTAATGGTGGAATCAGTCATCTGGAGGCCGCTCACATATCTTGCTGTAATGGTGGAATCAGTCATCTAGAGGCCGCTCACAGATCTTGCTGTAATGGTGGAATCAGTCATCTGGAGGCCGCACACAGAGCTTACTGTAATGGTGGAATCAGTCGTCTGGAGGCCGCTCACTGATCTTGCTGTAATGGTCCAATCAGTCATCTAGAGGCCGCTCACAGATCTTGCTGTAATGGTCCAATCAGTATATAGAGGCCGCTCACAGATCTTGCTGTAATGGTCCAATCAGTCATCTAGAGGCCGCTCACAGATCTTTCTGTAATGGTCCAATCAGTATATAGAGGCCGCTCACAGATCTTGCTGTAATGGTCCAATCAGTCATCTAGAGGCCATTCACAGAGCTTACTGTAATGGTGATATCAGTCATCTAGAGGCCGCTCACAGATCTTGCTGTAATTGTCCAATCAGTCATCTGGAGGCCATTCACAGAGCTTACTGTAATGGTGGAATCAGTCATCTGGAGGCCGCTCATAGAGCTTACTTGAATGGTCCAATCAGTCATCTTGAGGCCGCCCACAGAGCTTACTGTAATGGTCCAATTAATCATCTAGAGGCCGCTCACAGAGCTTACTGTAATGGTCCAATCAGTCATCTGGAGGCCGCTCACAGGGCTTACTGTAATTGTCCAATCAGTCATCTGGAGGCCGCTCACAGGGCTTACTGTAATGGTCCAATCAGTCATCTCGAGGCCATTCACAGAGCTTACTGTAATGTTTGAATCAGTCATCTAGAGGCCGCTCACAGAGCTTACTGTAATGGTCCAATCAGTCATCTGGAGGCCGCTCATAGAGCTTACTGTAATGTTTGAATCAGTCATCTAGAGGCCGCTCACAGAGCTTACTGTAATGGTCCAGCAACGTATCAGAGAGAAAATTAATGAAAAGTCATCTCTGAAACTTTAACCCTTTACCCCATGAATATAGAGAGGTTTTAGTGTATAAACAAACATGGCAGACCCTGATCAAACGGCTCCTATAGGAGCCGCCCGATTTGGGTCTACTCTGTTTGCAAATACATATAAAGGCATATATATCGAGTTAAGGGTTTTAAAAACAGACGGCAGTCATTAGTTGGCGCCTACAGAGTTAAATAGCTAAACTAGAAGGCGTCTGTGTTGTTTCCTTTTCTCCATTAAACCTTACCCAGCTTTTAACTCTTTCGCTTCCAAATATTACCATCTGCAACATGTGTCATCTGCAACAATGTTCGCCAGATAATTATCTCCGCATTTCCATGAACAGTTTGGATCCTGATGAGACGTCGAGTTACCCGGCGTCTCGTCTGCATCCAAGCTGTTAGCAAAGGCAAGTCAGGGCAAAGGTTAGCATTCTGCATGTTAACTCTTTCACCGCCGATGTCGCATAAATGCACCAAGACAAATAGTGCAGTCCCAGATCAGACGCCGCCTTTTCAAGGCGGCGTCTGATCAAGGACTTCACTATTTGTCTCAAACTCTATTTTTATATGTGCTTTATTCCTTTGAAGTTTGCATTCATTTATCTTATTTCCTTACTTTGCCGAATGATTTAACAAAATTGGATTGCAGACGACAATTAGAAATTTGGCACCGAAAGGGTTTAACGGGCAAAGTCGCGAACTGTTTCGTCCAAGTTAACCTTTTACTCCATGAATACGCGCTTCGCCGCCATTGCAAACAGAGTAGACCCAGATCAGACGACTCCTATTGCAGAACCAGACCAATAGGCTACTCAACGAACCCTCTAATCTCGATGTACGCTGCATGCAATGCTAGTACGCTCATTTATGCATTCAAATGGTTCAAACAAACATAATTGACCTGGCTAAACTCGAAAATGTCAGTTTGTTTTTTATTGTTTGAATAAGTTAATGGTATAAGTTCCATTTCGTTCATTTATTTACTTTTTCATTACTTTAAATGAATGTTAGATGATTTAGATTAATCCTCCGTTCTAATGCTCTAGCTTCATGACTTATATTTGCAAACAGCTTGAAACCAGATTAGACGCTGAATATCTTGGCACGTCATTAGTATCAAAACTGTTTGGCATTAGGTCACAAGTCTCTCCAAATCGCTAACGATTTGATAAAACATACAGTAGACGAGAGCAGAGGTTATTTTTCTATTTTTAAGCATGAGATGGGTTAACTTAGAATTGCTAGTAATTATCTACATAATATAGGTGAAAGGTGTGGTTTATAGTCTGGAATCTCTCTATGTATACATGTATACATATTCTCCCGAAAATTGAATACTGCTTAAACCGGTGCTAGGGGGACGTGAGTAGTGTTGCATTTTTAACTAGAACTGTAAGCCAATGGCTAACGAATATCCCCCCACCCACCAACTGACTACTTGTCAGAATACCTATCATCAATCTGAACATATGTACATACAGAAACATGAAGAGATTTAAAATCAATATATGCCCCAGCCCAATTTATGTAATAAAAATGACAAGATGTTCAGCAAAAATGAAGAATAATTCAAAATTCAGAGAAATAAGACCCTTTCATGAGGTTTTACCCATACAACATATTTGTCTCACATTCTAAGTAATAAAGTACATGTGTAATAGGTTATGGGAGCATTGAAAGCAATGCCATGGTCCCTAACCGGTTGAATTCTGTCACAATTTAACAAAAAACACTTATGTGCTGCACATTCATACAAGAACCTGTATATCATACTTATTGGTTCAAATATATCACTTCTAACATGTAATATTCAATCCAAGATAAATCACAAACATTAATAAAGCAACTTTTACCAAATATTGTCAAGTCCAAAAAGGGAGATAAATCTGTTAAAATTCATAGAAGTGTTATGGCTGCTGCCAATGTCATCTAATAAGTTCAAGCAGCTTTGTTTATTTTTGTGAAGTGTCAACTCCAAAGTTCTAAACCGAGGTACCTTTTCAGAAAAACATTAAGTTCAAGGACCATAACTCTTACAAAAAATTATTCAACCAGACCGATATTCAAACTTAAGCTGTAAGTAATCTAGATTTAGCTTTTTGTCAAAAATAAAGTTTATATCTCCAACCACTTCCAAAGAAAGACCGGAAAGTAGAAAATTTGACAAAAAATTAAAGTTCAAGGGCCATAACTCTGGCAAAAATTATTCAACCAGACTGAGATTGGGAATAAGGCTGTAAATCATCTAGAATTAGCTTTACGCCAAATAAAAAGTTAATATATCCAACCACTTTCGAAAAAAGTCTGGAAAATTCAAAATATGAAGAAAACAAAGTTCAAGGGCAATAACTCTGGAAATAATTATTCAACCGGATTGAGATTGGAATATAAGCTGTAGCTTATCTAGAGTTAGCTTCGTACTTAATATAGAGTTGATATCTCCAGTCACTTCCATAAAAAGTTGAGAAAACAAGAAAACATTGGTAGGGGACTAAAAGGGGGAGATAACTCCTGAAGTAGTGGTCCGATCATAATGGAAATATGCGGTGCACAGGTTTATATGATCATATGGCTATACATGAACTTTCAACAAAATTGAAGCAAAACTGTAGAAGAAGAAGGCCGGACAAAATTGTGTCCACGGACGGACAGACAGACGGACAGACAGGCGGACGAACAGACAGACAGACAGACAGACGGACAACCTGATTCCAGTATACCCCCTCAAACTTCGTTCGGGGGGGGGGGGTTATAATTACTACTCATGAACAGACTGAATAAAACCGATTCTGCAATTTTCCCTTTTAGCCTTGCTACTTTTGCTTTTGAAGGAGCACACATTTTCAGAATATTACACAGTTTAACCCTGATCGCTAGGTACAAGTCGGCCATTTACAAGACGTCCATGGCAGCCATTGCATGTTTGTTTATGTTCCCTCACAGGTACCCACGTATACATCTGGACAGAGAAGAGCAACGTGGAGTTTATTTTGCAAAAACAATTCTGATAGTCCTATGGCAAGATTCGAACTAGGGACCCTTGGATCCCAAATGCTGCACCCTATCACTGAACATCCACTCCCACATATCAATGCAAGCAATATGAGCAGCGATTATTGCAGGGCAAACGAGATAATTTGAACTTCGATATCACGAATTCGGATAACACGAACTTCGGGATTACTCTAGGCAAAATTTTACAATTTAGAATTGTTCTAAAATGTACCACTACGCATATATAGAAACACATGCGACAGCTTAATGCAGGTCAAAAGTAATCCTGAAAACTTCTGCATTAAGCTGTGAATTTGAGAAATTTCTCAGATTGGAAATCAGATGACTCGGGCCTCTGTTTTCTCGAAATTATTCGTATGGTACTTTGAAGTTCGACTGTACTTCAGAATTATTTGCAAACAGCGAACACGACAGTCATACATAATACATGTACGTGCTTCAAATATTATGAACTTCATCCCTTTACAAAGTCCTATGTTGTGACCATTCTTAAATATTATTTATTGACGCATTGTATCTATACTCCTTCTAGAACAGTCGCCATTCTGGATTTTTAAAACAGGTGCTAGATTAATCAATTCCTTCCTAGAATATTTTAAAACCCTACATCTTTGAATAAATCTACCGAAAATGAGTATTTACTAGAGAAAAGGAAACGTTTTTATAACCATATAAAATGTTTGAAACCATTGCCATAAATAGAGCGTTTTCTCCATAGGAGCAAATGCTCTATGTATGACAATGATTTCAAAACATGATGTTTACAGAGACATAAAAAAGCGCCAGTAGAAGGAAATAGGTTAATGGAGGACACAAGTTATGGAAATAGCTCCTGTTAGAGCTTTTTACAGCTTTTCCCATTACATTTGTCATGCATTAAACAACCACTTGCTTTTAAGACAACTGTGTTACTGTCCCCTCTACTGTATAGGCATGTACCAAATGAGCAATATTAGCCCGTTTCGTATAAATGTACAGTAAAACCTCTTTAAAACGGCCACTAAATTGTGTGAATTAGTTGGTATTTAGGACAGGTGGCTGCTTAAAGCAATGTGAAAGTAAAACAGAACGCTCCTATAGGAGCGTTCTGTTTTACTTTCACCTTGCTTTAAGCGGCCACGTGCCTTCGACACAAAATACTTGATGTAATTTAATTGCCATTATAGACAGGTTTACTGTATCATGAACAGCCATTTAAATGTTTAATCAAACATAAGTGCTGTGGTCAGGATCTACACAGCGATTTGTTTAAAATTTAAACGTGAGACTGCAACAAAAAAGAACTCGACTATAACGAAAGGCATATGTATTGTTTCTTATTTCCCTGCGGTCTTTCATTATAATATAACTACTGGAAAATGTTTTTGCTGATTTCTAGATTAGAAAACATCTTTACGATTCTGCGAGAGATGTAATTATCTCCACCATACTCTTGTTGTCAAATGTTATAGCAATTAAATTATCTAAATGGCAAAATCGAAACGGCTTGCAAACAGTGTGTCTGTCTCTGAAAATACTGAAACTATTCTAATTCTGGTGTTCTTATTCCGTTACATAGTAAAGAAGATGCCATGGAAGGAGACGTCTGATCAGGGTCTCTCTGTTTGCTGATAAATGCTGATTCTGCAGTTTCTGCCGTAGTAACCATTTCCCTCGTTCATAATGCATATATAGAATTCCAATTACAGTAAAACCTCTCTATAACGACCACTAAATTGTGTTAATTAGTTGGTATTTAGAGCAGGTGGTTGCTTAAAGCAAGGTGAAAGTAAAACAGAACGCTCCTATAGGAGCGTTCTGTTTTTTTACATTCACCTTGCTTTAAGCAGCCACCTGCCTTTAACACAAAATACTTGATGTAGTTTAGTGGTCGCTATAGAGAGGTTTTACTGTAATATCAAATTAAAATTCATACATTTATTGTTTCTCGCAAGTCATGCAGAAAGCTTCTTTGGGGTATTAGGCATGCTTCTCATCATGTGTTAACGATTTACTCCATAAATACGCCTTTCCACCCCTTTGTAAACAGAGTAGACTCAGATCAGACGGCTCCTGTTGGAGCTGTCTGATCAGGTCTGTGTCTGCTCTGTTTGCTTATAATATAATATAGATATGATTTTACAGTTTCTGCCATAGCCAAACATTCCTGTGTCCATGTGCTATAATAACAATTGATGTAATTAAATATTCATGATGCCATTATTTCTTACATGAATGTCCATGAAGTACAATGTAAATGGTTAAAGTGTCACCTGTCTTACAATATAAGACCGTTGATACTAATTTGAACGTCCGATTTAGATTTACTGTATATTATATTGTTAAGTTAGCATTTTATGCACATCTGGCTTCGTTTCCAAATATTGATCTGCATTCATACACGTACATGTAATGTGTACATTAACCCGTGCTTTATGTTCTTAGAGTAACATTCCTATTCAATCCACATCCACGTCCACCTCAATCTACCTAAATGCCATCTGGAATTTGTCAAGTAATGATAACAATGTTCATAAATTTTATTGCTCTAGAATCGATTATGCCATTGCTATGATTGAAATAATTATAAAACATACTCTTGCAATTTATTCTCTTCTGCCACTCCTTTGTATTCCTCTAGAATTGTTTTTTGTCATGGATATGATTAAATATTATTAAAGATATCATTGTCCCTATGTCCGGAGTCGAATTGCTACACAACTGAGAACAGAAGGCTGAAGTACAAGAGTTAGATTACATCTGATATGTGTTCAGGTGATATTTGAAATATTAATATCACCACTAGACCTACTTCCGGAAAGAAACCAGTGGTAGTTGGTAGATTGTTTATCGACTCCTTATTTTGTCTAAGAGACACCCGGAGAGAGTATACAGTAAAACCTCTCTATAACGGCCACTAAATTACATAAAGTATTTTGTGTTAGAGGTAGGTGGCTGCTTAAAGCAAGGTGAGAGTAAAACAGAACGCTCCTATTGGAGCGTTCTGTTTTACTTTCACCTTGCTTTAAGCAGCCACCTGCCCTAAATACCAACTAATTAGCACAATGTAGTGGCCGTTATAGAGAGGTTTTACTGTATATACAGAAGAATACCCGTGGCGTTCCCTGATACTGCAACGTAAACACTGTAAAGCACTGTAATTAGAAAGTATTTAATCAAAACCCCGCCATATTATTCGAAACCGGGCCAACAAGTCCTACCACTATCCTCATATGCTGAACATTTCGTATCCACTGGAAGTATAGTACATGTATTATATGACCCGATCGGGGATCGATCACTCGACCTGTCGTTCTTAAATAAAACGCTCCAGTGATCAAAACAGCCGGTTCAAAACCAATGGCTGATCTGAATTTATTCCACGTGGATTTAAATTAAATATGTTAATAAAACAATATAATTCCTTGTATAGACTTGAAATATTTGTATTTTTGCATGTAAATAGTATGAAACAATTCTACTTTTACAGTAAACCCCCTCTAAATGAAAATTCTAGAAGAGAACAATTTAGATACTTTTACACAGATGGCTGCTTAATGCAGGGTGTCATGATTTTCAACCTGCATTCAGCTGCCACGTGCCTCCAAAATCGATACAGTGGAACGCCTCTAAAGCGGACGTTAAGTTCGGTATAAATATCGGCTTGGAGATAGATGCCAGCTAAATGCAGGTTGAAGGTCATGCAGAAAGCTATTCTTTAGCCACCTGCCTAAACATATCTAAATTATTCTGCACTAGAAGAAAGTGAAGGTTTTACTGTATTAATAGTAAATGTAACGTCCGGTGTAGAACGATTTACTGTATATTTGGAAGTTGTTCAAGGGGAAAGCAACGAACAAGCACACGCATTTCAGCTGAGCAGTCACATTTTGTGCCGATGGCAATACAGTAAAACATTGCTGTACACAGCGATCACTAAACGATTTATACGCCTAGACATTAAAGGCAGGTAGTCACGTAATACTGGTTGACAATAGTACAGATAGCTCCTAAGGGACTTTTAGTATTACTTTTATTCTGTATGAAGCACTCACTTGTTTGTACAATAAATTCCACAATGCCACGGTTGTCATATGGATTATACCTTTCCCTGTTCAATATGTATGCAAGAAGTTATGACATCATGTATATTTATTTGCTGAAGTGTTTTATAATGTAACCCTTTCAAGGAAATGTTTTGTTTTGAGAAAAAAACTGTACAATCAGATCTAAATCATGTCAAAGCAGACCCTGTTATAGGAGCCGTCTAATATAAGCTTCTCTGTTTGCAAATACGTGAAAATACGTTTATATGACGTGAAGGGTTACCAATTCACAATTGTAAATGGAAATAAACCAATTCTCCCATCAAATGATGTAACATACATTGTACTTAAATGTAACATACTTAGTCTTGATTCAGATGCTTTAATACATTGTATCGATTCAATATACTTTAACTGTTTTTTAACTGACATTACTGTAAAATATTTAACCAGAAGGTCAGCTCAGAAGTCAGTGGGTCTGCCTCTGCAATAGGAGGTCGCGGGTTTAAACAGTATAGTATAGTATCGCGAGTATAGAGTAAACCCCTCTAAACCGGAATTCTAATAGAAAAGAATTTAGATACGTTTAGACAGATAGCTGTTTAATGAAGAGTGAAAGTGGAGCTTTCTGCACGACGTTCACCCTGCATGAAGCTGCCATGTGTCTCCAAGACCAAATATTTATACAGAATTAAACGTCCTGTTTAGCGAGGTTCTACTGTACGTAAACGGTAATTTATCTGACATATATTTTACTAGTAAAGTCAACTAAGTAGTCAGGGCGCCTACTTCTGCAACTGGAGGTTGTGGACTTGACCCCCGGTCATGATATACTGACTTACAAGGTGAATACAGGGAGTATGGCAATGTCGGGTTGGTACAAGTTTATAAATTTACTGAATGTAGTATCATGCCAATTGCAGAGCTACAGATAAAGGTGCGTACCAAAATACTAAAACCGTCATTTCTCCGCCAAACCATACAATGTGATCATTTTTTAGAATCATCTCTTCGAGTCGATTCTTAAGAAATGTAACAGTAAAGAGTTTGATGGAGATTAAAGGAGCTATTCTTGAAAATGTTTAAATTTTCCCCATCTCATCTGGACCACAGGCATCTATAGATAACTCTTCATGTGGGTCTATGTGTACTATATAATAACAAGGGGTCCAACTTTTTTTTTGCAGGTGGCGGTAGTCTAGTGGTAACGCGCTTGACTATCAGTCCGGAGGTCCGGGGTTCAAATCCCGGTCCCACCCGGAAATTTCAGAGACGCTTTTCCGTGTCTCCCACCCGCATATACTCTCCACCCAGGGGTGAAAATGGGTACCTGTAAGGGTCACTCGCCGGTACTGCGGCTGCATGATTGCGCCATATGTTAGCAGTGCTCAACATTGTAGGCCAATGACTCAATGATCAGGGGAGTAAATGTACAGTCAGCTGAACGGTCATTCGGACTGAAAGTAGACTATAACTAGGTACTTTTTTTTTTAACTAGAAGAACGGACATCCGTGTACCACAAATACAAATATGAATGCAACTCTTACACTTTCAATGATAATTTCGTAATTCTTTCGGCTAGTGAAAGCCAATATATTTTACTATCAAATCAATATAATCTTCTGACGGTAGTATCAATCCAACAATGCTTTTCACAAAATTTCACGTGTTTTCTGGGTCATTGACAAACGTTATTTCATCCCGGTCTTACTATATCACAGCAATAACCTGGCGATTTGTAGTTCAAAAGATGGCCTGGTTCAATAAAACAGCCGAATTCTATCACCAATCTCCATTTGTTTTGTCCTCTAGACAAGTAAGCAATTAGCAATAGCAGCCTTTCCGCCTGTCTTTATGTTTCTATTTCGGATGGTGCCATTTTGCAATAAATACGAATGGAGCCATTTCCTTGGATGAGCGAAGGAAAACTTGGGAATATGTGACGTCACGTGCAATGGCTCCTTCCTCGGCGATTTGAAGCTTTGAAGATTTGAAGCTCAAACGTAATTGTTTGAGAAAATCATTGTTGGGTTTATACAAATGTAAAAACTATTTGATACCGACGGAAGAGTATACTTACTTGGTAGAGAAATATTTTACTTTCAGTAGCCGAAAGAATTACGAAATTATCATATAAAATGTAAGAGTTACAGACTTGTTTATACTTGAGGTACACGGGTGTCCGTGCTGCCACTTAGAACCCTTGTTTATTTTATAGTATATATTGACTGTCATGAAGCGGTATAGACCCCTGTGGTCTAGACATATGCACATGTCTACAACATTGTATCACAGTGTGGCAGCACTAGATATGTGACCTGTCTCAAGTAGACACATCGGCCTCATATAAATGTTGACGGGACATTTAATTCAACTTTCTCTCTCACGAACAAACGATTAAACAGGCTTTCCTGAAAACCTTGAACACAAACGGAAACATTCTTCCTTCTACTCTGAAATATGTACCTCAACCCACGACCTGACTCGCATCTGTTAAACGGATCGGATCAAATCCAATTTAGAGCAGACATTAGGTTTTGACAGTAAGGGTTTGATGACTGTTACAAGTGAAGAGTATTTATTTTCCATCGATCATTCATGATTTAATTTGTATTGCATTGACAGATCATTTATCATTTTCACAAAGTAGAACAAATGGCATGATCTTACTAAGGACAAACAGTAAACTCCCTCAAAACCAAAATTCTAGTAGCGGAAAATTTAGATACAGTTAGGCAGGTGCTTGCCTAATGCAGTGTAAAAGTCATGCAGAAAACTCATAGAGGGGCTTTCTGTATGACTTGCACACTGCATTAAGCCGCTACCAGTCGTCTTCAAGACTGCTATTTATACTAAATTGAACGCCTAGTTTAGAGATATGCTACATACTAAGATTGGAAAAGCTAAATCCGTATGTACAGTAATACCCCTCTAAACCGGAATTCCAGCTGAACAGAACTATGATACTTTAGGCATGTGGCTGCTTAATGCAGGGTGAAAGTCAAGCAGAAAGCTTTCTGCAGGACTTTCTCCGTGCATTAAGCTGCCCTCTGTCTGCAAAACCTATATGTATAGAACGTCCGGTTTAGAGGTGTTTAATGTATAATGTTGTTCCTAGGTTTTATTTACTGATATAGAACATATTGGGTGATATAGAACATATTGGGTGATATAGAACATATTGGGTGATATAGAACATATTGGGTGATATAGAACATATAGGGTGATATAGAACATATTGGGTGATATAGAACATATTGGGTGATATAGAACATATTGGGTGATATAGAACATATTGGGTGATATAGAACATATTGGGTGATATAGAACATATAGGGTGATATAGAACATATTGGGTGATATAGAACATATTGGGTGATATAGAACATATTGGGTGATATAGAACATATTGGGTGATATAGAACATATTGGGTGATATAGAACATATTGGGTGATATAGAACATATTGGGTGATATAGAACATATTGGGTGATATAGAACATATTGGGTGATATAGAACATATTGGGCATATTGGGTGATATAGAACATATTGGGTGATATAGAACATATTTACTGATATAGAACATATTGGGTGCCCAGATGTGAAACACAATTCTATTTAGGAATGCGGATGATCAGGAGCCATTGGATCATCCGATGTACTATTAATAATGTATTCTCAAATTCGATGCCAAAGCATTAAACTGTCAAGTAATATTTGTTCATAAAATCGGGTTATATAACATATACCACAAGCTATAATTAATGAGCTTTTGAAACCGACGTACTACAAGCACACATATAAGAGTAAAGCAAGATTATACAGTACAAATGGCCTTTGACATGTAAAATCCTCAATGATGTAAGAGAGTAAACTTAACTCTTGGGTCCATGAATATTCATGTAAAAAATAATCGCAACGTAAATATTAGTTAGATTAATTGTCATAACTGTACATGGACATAGGCATGCTTGGCAATGACAGAATCGGGGTTAGACAGTAGAAACATATCGATATATATAATAAGCAAACAGAGTCCACCCAGATCAGACAGCCCCTACAGGAGCCGCCTGATCTAGGTCAACTCTGATTGCAAAGGCGTAGAAAGGTTTATTCAGTAAAGGATTGAGAGTGTGACTCTCCAATGAAAACCTTAAAGGCATCTTGCAATTTTGTAGTAGAAACATCAAAAACCATATATAAAGCATAAACAAGAGTGCAACGTATCTTAATTGTATGCCACAGAGGGAACACGTATCTCTGAAATATCAATTAGAAATGTCACAGTGATATTGATATTGGAAATAAAACTACAAGAGTTAAATCAGGTGTGCACTGCGATACTATGGGAAACACGCGTAAGGAATCATAATAGTCATTAGACAGGGTAGAGCAGGCAGGATGACAGGACGGGGTTACACAGCTAAACATGTTTATTTCCCTCATATTGACGCCTTTTGACGCCTCTGCAAAAAAGTGACCTGTTGAAATCATTGTGATAAATAGAGTATTTTGCTCCTATAGGAGCAAATGCTGTATTAATCACAATTGTTTCAAACTAAGAATTTCTAAAATTTTCCTTTTCTCTAGTTAATTTCGGTAGATTTATTCAAAGAGGTCTGGTTCGTTCCATGCAAGTATCCGTGCTCTAGACTGGTCGTTTGTTGAGCACGGCGTGGTATTTAAAGGCAGTGACTTTTTCCACAGTTTCTCTATACATCTCGGTTCTTGGTAAAGGAATCAATCAGTTGACATATCTAACAGTATACGAAACCATTTAAATACCAAGGACTTTGATTATTAAGCATTTTGAAAAACTCTTTAGTAGCACATCTGCTCCTTATTACTTTTATTACTTTAAAAGATGTATCAAACCTAGACATTGTAAAATATATTGAAATGCGCTATTGATATCGTCGTATAAAAAAACAAATTGCCATTTCCTACAGTGATTTGATCTTTTTTTTGCGTTTGTTTATCTGTAAAGAGCCACGTTAGTTTGACACGACGATGGAAACAATTATGGTTAGCAAGGTTAGCCAAAAGATATATCTAGAGTCGAAAGATACGAGGATTGGTCGATACGTATTGTGTATTGTACAACAGCACGAGAACTGTGTGCACGATTTCAATGATACTGATACACATGGATATCACTACAGTAAACCCCCTCTTAACCGGACGTTCAATCTAGTATAAATATTGGTATTGGAGACGAGTGGCAGCTTAATGCTAGGAGCTTTCTGCATGACTTAAACTCTGCATTAAGCAGCCACCTGCCTAAAAGTAGTTGAATTCTTCTTTATTAGAATTCCGGTTTAGAGGGGTTTTACTGTATTCAATACGTTTACAATGATATGAATCGGTTCCTTTTAAGATAATACATAATATACATTACATATCGAACAACCCTCGTATATCTAGAGCAAGTGTCTTTTTCCAAAGAGCAATGGCATGGGATTATTCAGGATTAGCTTTCATATGGGTTGTATCAAACCAGTCTTTTAATTTTACAATGAAGAAAATATTCCAAAAAGGGAATTAATATAATACATACATAGATCTACTTGAATTGCTCTGATGATTTCGATCACTAAGGGTCTTTTTCAAAGATTAGCATGTCAAAATATTGTTACATGCATTCAGCCATAAAATCAAAGAACTCTTTTATTTTATGGCTGAATGCATGTAACAAAAAATTGACGTGGGTTTTAATTTTAGATTAGAAATTTAGATTTTCAAAAGCTTTCACTAATGTAGTTGCACATTTACATTTAAAAGAAGGTACCTTATTAGCAACATAATTGTATAGATCAGTGTGATGAACAAATTTAAAATGTTAACTCATCCGCTACCATATTTTGTCGCCTGCAAACTTTGTCGTCTGCTACAATTTTCAATTTTTATTTTTCAACATATTTGTTACTCGGCTTCTCATCTGGATCCAAACTGTTTGCATAGGTAATTAGTATAACAGATGCGACATTGGCAGCGAAAGAGTATATAGAAATATTAAAGAAAACAGAACTTAATACCGAGCCGCGTGAAACAACATTTACAGTAGTTTTGAAGCCACTTAGCCTATTACGAAGCTTTACGTAATGTCTTGTATAACATAACAGTCACAAAGCTGCAAAGCTTGGTGTGACAGACTATTATTCCTATTATTAGAAATGATTGAACTCGGGATTATTCGGTAGACTGTTTGTCATTGGCGTGACCATGTTTGTTTATGGTCTAAAGTGAATGAAGACGAGAGGGACTGAAACCAAGCATTTTATAGACACTTACTTTACTGTCCTTTACTCTATAATTACGCATTCCTACGCTTTTGCAAACAGAGTAGACCCAGATCAGACGGCTTCCGTAGGAGCCGTCTGATCCGGGTCTGTTCTGTTTTGCTTATGAAACTATATAGATATGATACTACAAATTCTGCTATAGCAAATCATTCCTGTGTTCATGTACCATTATGAATATTAATATAATTAATATTAATGATGCCATTATTTATTACATAAAGATTCATTGAGATAACCCTTTAACCCATTCCCTCATATTGACGACTTTCTATGCCACTGTAAAAGTCACTTTGTGAAACCATTGTGATAAATACAGCATTTGCTCCTACAGGAGCAAATGCTCTATTTATCACAATTGTTTCAAACTACAGAATTCTAAAATTTTCCTTTTCTCTAAGTAATGCTCCTTTTCGGTAGATTAATTCAGAGTGGTTGGATCTAAAAATAGCCTATGAGGTAATGGGTTAAGTCTAATACAAACGAAGTAGAAACTATTCCACTCGGCACACATTACACTAGAAATATTCTGGACACATTAAAGATTCCAACTGTTTCGCCTGGTAATTTCTTAGAGGCCAATAAGGGGAATTCAGAAGAACTGACGAAGTGTTCCTTAGATATCACGTAACATTCATAAATATTTGGTGTTAATATAATTTACTCATTTTATTCATTATACAATACTAAGATCGTAACACCGCCTCGACTGTTCTATCAATAGCCCTTTATGCTGCTCGCTAGCAAGGGAGTACAAATGAACTTCAATATCTCTGTTTTTAAAGGAGCTGGACCATATAAATTACTTCGAGATAGCAGAGGTGCGAGTCATCTTATTTCTAATCTGAACAATTTATCAAGTTCGCAGCTTAATTCCGGTCTAAAGTACCTCCGACCTGCATTAAGCTGTGTTTCTAAACTGTCTATATATTCATAGTGATACATTTTAGAACAAATCTGTACTTCAAATTTTGGAAGGACCGAACGTTTACTTGACTTATCCAAACTTTCGAGTTATCCGAGTTCGAGATATAGAAGTTCAACCGTATTTAGTAACTATTTTACGTGATCCACTGTAGAATCAAACTCGTTCTCGTGACCTATCCATTTAGGCTTTTTACCCTTTCCTTCGTGTGAAAGTGTGTGCATTTGCAAATAGAGTAGACCCAGTAGATCCTATATGATCCATCTTATCAGGGTCTACTCTTTTTGCTATTGGAATTTGATTTAATTACTTTCTTAAATGGATACAATGTCCCACCTTTCATATTTAATTATAACTATACATTTTGTCCATAAATAGGTATTAGAATTTGGAATAAACATAGAACCAGGAAAGGGTTAACCCGTTACATGATGAATATTCATATAACACATAATGATATCATGAATATTTATCCTACAGGAGCCGTCTGGTCTGGGCTTACTCTGTTTTTAAGGCGTTAAACTGCTGTCGATAATCGTTGACACCATGTTTTTGTAAAGCATTTAAACGTTGCACTCGATGCCTGGTAGAATTAATTTCATTTATAGTTACAGTTGAACTTCGATATCTCGAACTCAGATAACTCGAACTCGGATAACTCGAATTTTGGGATAACTCGAACAAAAAGTTTAGTCCTTCCAAAACTTACAATACCGAATCGCTCTAATAATGTATCTCTACAGATATCTAGAAACACACGTGACAGCTTAATACAGGTCTAAAGTAATGCTGAAAACTCCTGTAGGAGCTTTCAGCATTACTTTAGACCTGTATTAAGCCGTGGTCCTGAGAAATTGTTCAGATTAGAAATCGGATGACTCGAACTTCTGTTATCTCGAACTAATTTGTATGGTCCCTTGAAGTTCGAGTTATCGAAGTACAACTGTATGTGGCATGCGGTATTTACCCTTTACTCTATGAACATTCATATAGGAAATAATATGAATATTAATCAGACTAATTTCTATAATGGTACGTGGACATAGGAACGTCTGGTCATGGCTGAAACATTAGAATCATAGCTATATTATATCATAAGCAAACGGAGCAGACCATGGTCAGACGGCTCCTATAGGATCTTTCCTATCTGGGTCTACGCTGTTTGCAAAGGTGTAGAAAGGCGTATTGATGGAGTAATTGGTTATGTCTTTGTAGACTGTATCGGAGACACAGGCAATAATATTTCAAGAATAGCTCCTTTATTTCGCCACCAAGCTCTTTGTTGTGACTACCACTCTAAAAAAGTAAAGTACCTAGTAATAGTTTACTTTCAGTCCGAATGACCGCTCAGCCGACTGTACATTTAAAGAGTGGTTACGACATTGGGTTGGTGGAGAATTGACGATGTTAGTATTTCAAAACGAACATTTATCTTTATCTATTGCTCTGTATATGGCTTTGCAAACTGAGCAGTACCAGATCAACCATAAAATATTAAAACGCCGCGTCAGATAAACGTCTACATAATTTATGACAAGAGTCATTAAAACGTAATAGTATCTGATCCACGGCAGACAGTGCATATTTTGATTAGACACAGTGTTAAAATGCGGCATTCCTATAGCATAGCTCATATACAATAAAATATCTCTATAACGGCCACTAAATTGTGTTAATTAGTTGATATTGAGGGCAGGTGGCTGCTTAATGCAAGGTGAAAGTAAAACAGAACGCTCCTATTGGAGCGTTCTGTTTTACTTTCACCTTGCGTTAAGCAGCCATCTGCCTTTAACACAAAATACATGATGTGATTTGGAGTTCATTATAGAGAGGTTTTACTGTACTGTTATACAGTGACAGATGCTCTATGAGGATTATATCGTATTATCAAGATGAATAATTCTAGACCACATAGTCCCATTTGGGTCATCAGCCTCACTTCACTCTTTGCGAGCAAAATAATTTTCCGTTTATATTGCCGTCTTCTCCAACTTAAAACGACATATTTTATTGCATTCCGTTCAAACGCATGGTAAGAATGTCGGACTGTTTCATCTTGTTGGGATGTCGAACTACGCTGAGTGTCCCGTGTATCCAAAGGGCTGCTTGCATTTTGTTATCATACAGTTGCCATTGGCGTGTCAAAAGTCTAGGATATAATTGCTCTGTAAGATAAAAATCAAGCGTTCCCATTCGCTAGTGTATAATATTTTACCATCAATTCACTATAAAGAACTAACTAGGCTATTTTATACTTTATCTTTATGATTTGGTAGATTTTAGAATATTATGAAGATATTTAGATTACAATTATTAGCCTCCTGTCAAAAGTTATGTGCAACGTTAATTGTTTATGGGTTTAAAACGTTATAACTCGGCTGTCATTTTAAAATAAAATGCGTAATAGTTTAGGCTACAGATGAAATTCGATATCCCGAACTCGGATGACCCGAACTTTGAGATAACTCTAACTAAAAGTTTGAACCCTCCAAAATTTACAATAAAAACTGTTCTAAAATGTATCTCTACGCATATCTAGAAATGCATGTGACAGCTTAATACAGGTCTAAAGTAATACTGAAAGCTCAGAAATAAGGACTATATGCCAAGAGTATAGACCCGTACCACAGGGCTATACTGACTTCACAAACTATTTTTCAAAAGATTCTGCCTCAGGATTATTTTTTCATGAAAGTGAAGATTTGTTCTTAATAGAGACTGACAAATACATTTAGGGAACGAAGCCTTTACCGTTGGTTAAATATTTATATATCGTCGACGGTAGTTTAAACCGGGGTATAAATCTGGAAATGGAATATGTGCCTGCACTAGCGGCTAGTCCTGTAGTTACAGTAAAACCATTCTAAACAGGACGTTTAATTTGGTATAAATAACGGTCTTGGAGACAGGTGGTAGATTAATGCAGGGTGAAAGTCATTCAGAAAGCTCCTCTGCAAAGACGTGTAAAGGGCGTTTCTGTGATGTGAAGGATTGAAACATGTGGTATCTTAACCCTTCGCTTGCTATTCACGTCAATATACCTACCTGTAAATAGTGAAGACCCAGATGAGACACCTCCTGCAGGAGCTGTCTCATCAGGGTCTGCACTATTTACAAGTTGATTGTGCAACCAGTGCACTCCACAGCAGTGATTGCCCGGCGAAATACTTGTACACAGTGAAAATATATAGAGGATCTTACATGAGTGTTCTTGATTATTGGATTTATTAAATGAGTCCTTTTAAAACGATAAAAAACGAGCTTTAGCGAGTTTTTTATCGTTTTAAAAAGACGAATTTAATAAATCCAATAAGCATGAACACGAATGCAAGATCCTATTTATAACATAACACACACAAATGTTATATGCAGCCAATATTTCAGCAGTAACGTGGATTGTTATAAATTCTCCTTACATATAGAAATGATGAATGAAAGGTGTTATTAGGTTCGCTAGGTAACTGGGACAAAGTAGGTCCAAATTTTCCAGCTTTATTTTTTACTTACTGTCATATCAACCAGGATCTAATTCAGGGTTAAACAAATAAAATATAGCATGCAATGGTTAACCATTTCCTTCATATTTATCACTTTTCACGCATCTGCAAACAGAGTAGACTCAGATCAGACAGCTCCTATAGGAGCTGTCTGATCATAGTCTGCTCTGTTTGCTAATGCACTTTAAAAAAACTGTTTCTTTACTTTCTCAAATGGCTACAATTTTCCACCTTTCATATTTCATTATAGCTATTATTTTCATGAATATTCAATAGGTATAGACATTTGAAATAAAAACAGAACAGGGAAAGGGTTAACTATAGAGTCTACTCAGTATGAAAGGCTTAACTAGCTGGAAGATTTTAAATGTCAGTGTAGACCCTAATGAGAAGACTCTTATAGGAGCCCTCTGATCTGGGTATACACTACTTGCATATGTTTAGTGCATGTGCGTCCAGCATTCACAGGGTTGAAGAACTGAATTCTATTTATGTTTGCTTATGTGTTTTGTTTTTGACAATTTGATAAATTACTTGACAATAAATTCTTGAAAGCCTTTCACATTGACTTTAACCACAAGCATTTGTAAACATGAAACATTGCACCATGTCAAATACAGTTGGATCTCTCTTAAGCAACCATCTAATGAATGATCATGTGCATCCTTAAACACATGTGGTTAGTTAATATAGGACAAAAGTCACACAGGAAGCTCCATTGGGAGCTCCTACAAACTTTCATCCTGTATTAATCCAGTACTCCATGAATATTCATATAAAACATTATGACATCTTGAATATTAATTATGGATCCATGCTTATAAAACTCTTAGTTGAGTCTGAGTTCGTTCTCAAGTTTTTGATTGGTTAGATTTGAGCCTTTGGCTCAAATCTGACCAATCAAAAGCTTGAGAACTCAAATCTGACCAATCAAAACTAAATTGAATATGATGGCACATGAATATGGGAATTGTGTTTGGTCATGGAAGAAACTAGAGTTATTTCATATTTCATAAGCAAACAGAGCAGAACCTAATCAGATGACTCCTACAAGAGCCATCTTGGTCTACTCTGTTACAACCTGCATGAGCACACTAAAAAAGACTACGAGTGGTTGCTGTAGAACGATGTTGCTCTAGATACTGTAGTGATAGAATATTTATAGTAAATCTTGTTAGTGTCAATAATGACAGATTACTTGTTTTATATGGAAATGAAAGTTATTTGTGTAAAGTTAGATTGTTTTTGTTAGAATTGGACTAGATATGTATATTAAATGTAGATATGTTTTCCCATACAATGCCGGGTTCTTGACATTGATATGTTATGGCAATTATTTAACCATTTCCTTCATTTAAATGCGTTTTTTTGCATCTGCAAACCGAGTAGACCCAGACCAGATGACTCCTAGAGGAGCCATCTGATCAGGGTCTGCTCTGTTTGCTAATGAAACTTGAAATAAATGTGTCTTTACTTTCTAAAATGGCTACAATGTTCCAACTTCCATATTTCATTATAACTGTTTTGTCCATGAATATTCAGTGGGTATTGCAATTGGGAATAAACACAGAAAAGTGACAGGATTAAATGTAGATATATTTTCCTATGCAGGGTTCTTGATATTGATATGTTACCACATTTGTTTTAAATCAAGCAACAGTATTCCCAACACGTCTTTCATAAACATATCTTGTAGCTGTGATAAAGGTTCAAATGCTATTACAGATATTACCACAATATACATTATAATGAATATTTATGCATAAAGGCTATAGTTAGTTTATTCATATACTTTTTAAATCATTTTGACCCTTTACCTCAAATAATTATCTTTTTCACATTTTTGCAAACAGAGCAGACCCACATCAGACAGCTCCTGTACGAGCTCGTGTACGAGCTATCTGATCAGGGTCTGCTCTGTTGGCGTCTGTTGTAATATTGATCTGCCATGATCAAAATGCCTGTGTTCATATATTATTATATAAATTAAGTTGATAAAATTCCATGAGGTCATTTTAATGATTTAAGTTCTGAGTACTAGATCTGCATACTCGGATCCTTCTGTGTAGAGCTGTCTGCCATGTTTCTTTAAGAAGTTATGACGTTTGTAGGGAAGTTGTCATGACCTTTTGTAGGGAAGTTGTCCTTACCTTTATAGAGAAGTTATTACCTTTGTAGGGAAGATGTCATGACCTTTTGTAGGATAGTTGTCATGACCTTTGTTGGGAAGTTGTCCATACCTTTGTAGGGAAGTTATTACCTTTGTAGGGAAGTTGTCATGACCTTTGTAGGAAAGTTGTCTTTACCTTTGTAGGGAAGTTATTATTTTTGTAGGGAAGTTGTCATGTCCTTTGTAGGGAAGTTGTCCTTACCTTTGTAGGGAAGTTATTACATTTGTGGGGAAGTTGTATTGACCTTTGTAGGGAAGTTATTATCTTTGTAGGGTAGTTGTCATGACCTTTGTTGGGAAGTTGTCCATACCTTTGTAGGGAAGTTATTACCTTTGTAGGGAAGTTGTCATGATCTTTGTAGGAAAGTTGTCTTTACCTTTGTAGGGAAGTTATTATCTTTGTAGGGAAGTTGTCATGACCTTTGTAGGGAAGTTGTCCTTACCTTTATAGGGAAGTTATTACCTTTGTAGGGAAGTTATATTATTAAGTTGTCCTTACATTTGTAGGGAAGTTGCCAGTTCTGATCTAAATGGGATACTGAGCTGAGTTACTCAGTATAGTACTGGACCAGCGAAAATAGTAATTACCAAGTGACTCAGTATGTTGTTAAGCCAGGACAAGCAAAATAGGAATTACCAAGTAAATCAGTTTCTGGACAAGCAAAATAGAAATTACCAAGTAACACAGTATCCTGTCAAGTTAGGACGAACAAAATATTTTGACACTACATGTATTTTTAAAGAGGAATGGAAGAAAAATCGACTTCTACAGTTGAAGCAGACAGCGTGAGGGCATGTTTGGTTATTGCATACAGAACATCCTCTATACAAAAAATATATTGGTAGCTGGTCTGTTTCATCTAGGGAACACACCTCCTAGAAGTGTCTTCATATGCAATTGTGATGTAACTCTTATGTTTAGTCCATCAAACTAGACACACTTCTCCACCATCATATTCATTCATATGCATTTTGACACTTTTGTAGACAGAGTAAACCCAGATCAGACAGCTCCCGTAGGAGCCCTATGATAAGGATCTGCCGTGTTTGCTTACAAAATAATATAGATCTGATTCTACATTTCTTGTGAGAGGCTTTTGTTTATATACATTTGTACTGTGTAAAGTAAAAGGTGAATCTTAAATATTTGAAAGTTTAAACTTTGTTTTAGGTTTACCAAACCCGTAAGCACTAGTATGCAAAACCAAAATCATTTGATTTATTTTTGCAGTGACAAACTTTGGGAATTTAAGCCTGGTTGCAATAGAATAATTTAATAACATTGATCATGTAATCCAGGCCACATATTGTATATCAACAGTGGGAAGCTATACTCAAATTAATTAGATTGATCATGTAATGCAGGCCACATATTGTATATCAAACATTGGGAAGCTATACTCAAATTAATAAGATTGATCATGTAATCCAGGTCACATTTTGACCGTTATGCATATACTTGGCATAGAGACCACCCATAGATAAGACACATACACTGCTTCAAGTAATGTTAGACGCTGCCCCGTGTCTGACGCACTCTGCAGTAATATTTTGGCCATATACGAGTTTTGACTGGGAAGCCATTAATTGAATCATAAGTTTAACATTTTGTGAAGGATAAACTTATTTCTTATAAAGGATAAACTTATTAAATTAATAGAAAAAACCTTTGCCAGAGAAAATAAAATGTTCATTGCTTGTAATGTTCAACGTTCATTCTTTTCGAATTCAGAAGTTGAACATTACACAATGTGGACTTGCCTTGATGTTTGTAGATCTCTTACCTTTCTTTTAGATAATATATTTGTGCGTTATGGGGATACCATATATCGTCAAGTTGTTAGTATACCCATGGGTACAAATTGTGCCTCTCTTGTTGCAGATTTGTTTTTGTATTGCTATGAGAGGGATTTTATGCTTAGCTTAAAACCTGATACACAGACCGATATTGTTAATGCTTTTAATAAAACTTCAAGGTATTTAGACGATATTTTGAATTTAGATAATCCTTATTTTGATACTATGATTTCTTCAATTTACCCAAAAGAACTGTCTTTAAACAAAGCTAATCAATCTGACATTAATGCTTCATTTTTAGATTTGAATCTTTCAATTACAAATGATAAAGTTTCGTCCAAAGTATACGATAAAAGAGAAGATTTTAATTTTAAAATTGTTAATTATCCTTTTCTAGATGGAGATGTGCCACGTTCTACATCTTATGGGGTTTATATTTCTCAACTTATTAGGTTTGCCCGAGCCTGTTCTTTGCTTGAAGATTTTAACAGTCGTAATTTAGTTATAACTGATAAACTTCTTAAGCAAGGTTACATATATCACAAACTTCGGAAAACTTTTTCTAAATTTTATTATCGAAATTTACCTCTCATTAGTAAATATAATTGCAATCAACGGACGTTACTGCGACAAGGCATTTCTCAACCAGAATTTTATGGGGATGTTATCTACAAACTTAGGAAAATTCGGGGTCATATCCATTTTCATGATTTGTTTATAAAACGCATTAAAACATTTAAAAAGAAAGGTTATGATCCTATTATATTGCAACGCACTGCATGTTTGGTTATCGACCCTTTTACAGTCGGTAGCTACGCTTCCCTCTTTGCTTGCGCGATGACAGGCCGAGGGTAGTACTCTATGATGGTATACTCTTAAACTTGGATACAGGATGAGCTTACCAGACTCATGTATTACTTTTTCCCTGTCGTGCCCTTAACGGCTTACCTGCAGGTGCTCTGACTTCAGCAAAGTCATTGAGTACATATTTGACGGATTGTCACAGTTATTATGCTATGTTTTACATGTTGTCCTGTGTTCACCGTCGTCTATGTTGTGGGTAAATCCAGCGGGCATACCTTTATTTACAATATTTGTAAAGCTAGAGTGACTTTGAGAGAAGTGTGAGGTTAGGACGTCCGTAAACCGGTTTAAACCCCCTGTGGTGTTTTTGCTACTGACCGTGCCAAGGCGGTACTCTCTTTGTCACCCTTCCTTTTGTTTGCCTTGCATCTTTGTGCTTGTAATTTTGTTCATATGTGGAACGTTTGTCTCTGGTTCTTGTGTGTCTTTTGGTGTTTTCTGTGTTCATTTCGTGTGTGTGTGCGTTTGGGTGTGTGGTTGTGTGTGTGTGTGTGTGTGTGTGTGTCTCATGCTGCCTATCGGTGTTTTGGTGGTGGTTGCGTCTTGTATGTGGCTTTGCCTGCTTGACTTTACGACTTTTCCATTTATATCAGAGGGCTTACTATGACAAAAACACATTTGCCTTACTAATACTGAAGGGGTTTTAAAGTGAATGAACTATAAAAGTAGTCACATTGGATGAGACTAAAACAGGAGAACCGGTCTTAAGTGACCATCAAAACAGGTCTAATTATGGGTCTGTAGGGCAGATGGTAGCTTAATGCTGGTCAGATGTAATGTAGAAAACTTCTACAGGAGCCTTCTGTATTACTTTTGCCTTGTATTAAGCAACCACCTACTTTTTCAGATTTCTGCATTCAATCAGTTCAGAGTTACTTAAGTCAGGTTCTACTGTATCTGTAATTTTGAAGAATAAAATAATGATTGTCTTTTCACACATAAAAGTGGACAGTATCGTGTATGTTTGATGGGCTGGTGTCTTGAAAATGGCAAGTTTACAACTGTTTTGTCCTATCTGTTTCATCTGCAAGACATATTAACACTTTGAATGTGGGAAACGACTGCGCTGTCATTGCCAAATGTGTATACCCAGATCAGATGGGGCTCCTAGAAGAGCTCTCTGATCAGTGTCTGTATTGTTTTTTTTTTTATTAA
The DNA here is from genome assembly GCA_963576725.1 of Azorinus chamasolen. Lineage (NCBI taxonomy): Eukaryota > Metazoa > Mollusca > Bivalvia > Cardiida > Solecurtidae > Azorinus > Azorinus chamasolen. Next base: position 58,384,119 of record OY755249.1, read on the forward strand.
AACTGCTCTTACAAATGTTAACCTTTCATACTGTTTGGACTCTACCAATAAACAGTGATAGACAATTCCACATTAAAAATCAGTTTCTCAGAATACATGTATATTGCTTTAACTCTTTCCTTCATATATGGCGATATGACTGAAATACAGTTAAAGCGACGTAAAACCCGATTGTCATTGTCATATAAACACGTTTTGTAAACAGAGTAGACCCAGATTAGACGGCTCCTATAGGAGCCGTCTGATCAGAGTCTGCTCTGTTTGCTTATGGAATTTGAAAGATGTTTCTTTACTTTCTCAAATGCTACAATGATGTGGTGGTGTGGTGGTGCTGTGGTCTAGTGGTAACACGCTTGCTTACCAATCCGGAATTTTCAGAGACGCTTTTTAGTGTTTCCCATCCGCACAAGGTTGCCTCATCTCCACCAAAGGGTTAAAATGGGCACCTGTGAGGGTACTAGCCGGTACTGCTGCTGCATGATTGCGCCATATGTTAGCAGTGCTCAGTACTGTAGGCTAATGGATCAATGACCAGAGGAGTAAATGTACAGTCGGCTGAGTGGTCATTTGGACTGAAAGCAGATTAAACTACTAGGTACTTTACTTTATTAGCCGGATATTTCGAGAAAAACCTCGGCTTATAGCTTGGCGAAAACTCGGTGGTTGGGCGGATGGGTGGGCAGGCGGGAGGGCTTTGGGCGGGCGGGCGGCGTGCCGTCGTTAACAAAACTTAAATGTTGCTTATAACTTCTGAAAATACTTAAGCTAGACAATTCATATTTGGTATGCTGATAGCTCGGGTGAAGGCCTTTTACTTGATACAATGATACATGAAATCAGGCCACGGTCAATGTCACTATTTCGAAAACGTTGCCGTTTTTAACAAACATTAACTTCTGAACTACAAATGCTAAGCAATTCATCTTTAGTATACAGATGGCTTTCGTAAAGGTCTTTCAGTTGATATAAAGATATTTAGGTCAAGGTCAAGGTCACTATTTTGACAAGTTGGCCATCATTGAAATCTTCAACATTTTGTCTTAACTAATCTGAACCACATATGGTATGGAAATAGCTTTGGTGTAGGCCTTTCAATTGATACAAGTATACATGAAATTGGGTCAAGGTCAAGGTCACTATTTTGAAACATTGGCTGTTTTTAACAAACTTTAACATTTTGCTATAACGTCTGATCCTCGACCGCTAGGCAATTCACCTTTGGTATTCAGGTATCTTTGGTAAGGACCTTACATATGACATAAAGATACATGGAATCAGGTCAAGGTCAAGGTCACTATTTTGAAAACTTGGTTGTCATTAAAATTTTGTTATAACTTCTGAACTACATATGCTAGACATTTTATACTTGGTATGCATATAGCTTTGGTGAAGGTCTTTGTGTTGAAAAAAACAATACGGCTATGATGTGGTTTCAACATTGTTTGCTTCTTTTACAATGTTCAACCTTTAATATTTCATTATAACTATTTTGTCCATGAATATTCAGTAGGAATTAAACTTTGGAATATGCATAGAACATGGAGATGATTAAATGAATCTAATAGAGTAGCATATAGTGCAAATCGAAGATCCTGTCTGCACTATGGAGAGGATTAAATGAATCTAATAGAGTAGCTTATAGTGCAAATCGAAGATCCTGTCTGCACTATTTACCCAAGCTTGTCTGGCCAAATATTGAGGTAAAAGAGTTCAAATTCTGGTTAACCATTATCTTAATATGTTTTTTCACGCATTTGCAAACAGAGTAGATCCAGATCAGGCAGCTCCTGTAGGAGCTGTCTGATCAGGGTCTGCTCTGTTTGCTAATGAAATTTGATAGATTGGTTTCTTTTGTTTCTAAAATGACTACACTGTTCCATCTTCCATATTTAATTATAACTATTTTGTCCATGAATATTCAGTAGGTATTGAAATTTTAAATACACATAGGACAGAGAAAGGGTTAAAGGTGGATATCTCCATCAGTATAACTCCCCATCGTGTAGCTGCTCTGTATCTCTGACATACATGTATTGAACTTGGAATTACCTGGTACATATGTTCACCACATAGATGTGCAAGGCATAGTGCAAGACATAGATACACATAGATACACGTGCATAGATACACGTGTAAGACATAGGTTCATAAATTCATAGTTAATTCTAATTAATATTCACAAAGTCAATATTTCTTACACGAATAGTCATCAGGTAAACATCTGAGTGATTTCCTTATTTAGTTTCCAAGGAAATCGCGATCTTAGTTATCCATAGTTTAGGAGATATTTATTTGAAGTTTTAATGTTGAATTTCTGAGCATTATGACTAACAGAGATACCTTTTAACATACAGTAAAAACTCGATTATTCGAACACTAAAATACGTGTCATCGATCTTTAACCCTTCTCTTGCTGAATTTTAAAATACATTTCTCCTTCTTCACCCATGCCCTGTTGTATAATTACATATATCTTCACTGTGTACAAGTATTTCGCCGTGCAATCACTGCTGTGGAGTGCACTGGTTGCACAATCAACTTGTAAATAGTGCAGACCCTGATGAGACAGCTCCTGCAGGAGCTGTCTAATCTGGGTCTTCACTATTTACAGGTAGGTATATTGACGTGAATAGCAAGCGAAGGGTTAAGACAGGTGGCAGCTTATTGCAAGGCGAAAGTCGTGCAGAAAGCTCATAGGTGAGCCTAAAAACGTCTAAATTCTTCTATACTAAAATTTCGAATAATCGAGGTTTTACTGTATTTGCAAATAGAGTAGACCCATATTAGATGGCTCCTTTAGGAACTGTCTGATCAGGATATGTTGTATTTGCTTGTAGAATAATATAAATCCAAGTATACGGTTTTTGCCATGTTCCAATTTCACGTGCTAATAATTCCACTATACAGTTTCTGCTAATTGATAATCAGACAATCATTATTTCTTACATGAATATTCATGGAGCGAAGGGTAAAGGGTCATTATTTCTAGACTTGCTGGACTAAATTTTATGATTTTACGATCATCCAGATAGATATTTATCATCAGCACACTACTGGTGACTATGTGATGTGATTTACAAACTTTTTTGATCCTGATGAGATGCCAAATAACTCTGACTTTCATCAGGATCTAAACTGTTTGACACTGTGACACTAAGTTTTGAAAGAAATGGATAACAGAATTTAAACTTTACTCTATTGAATAGTTATGTAAGTAATAAATATGAATATTTATTAGTTTAACCCTTTCGCTGCAAAACTCTGTCGTCTGCTAAATTGTCGTCTGCTACAAATTTTCATTCTTTTGATTTTCTTCATTTTTGTTTCAAAACAGTTTGTAACAGTAACACACAGTTTGGATCCTGATGAGACGCCGAGTTACTCGGCGTCTCATCTGGATCCAAACTGTTTGCATATGTAATTACAGATCTGGCATTGACAGCGAAAGGGTTAATTGTTATATTAGCATGTTGGTCATGGCAGAAACTGCAGAAGCTGTATAATCAGATCTTTATTTTATCATAAACAAACAGAGCAGACCCTGATCAGATGGCTCCTATAGGAGCCGTCTGATCTGGGTCTACTCTGTTTGCAAAGGCGTACATGTATGTATGGAGTAAGAGGTTTTCAGACGAAAATTGCCCAGGGTGCAGATGGTTAAGTCTATATATCTATATACATGTACATGATGCTCTGTATGATGGGAAAAGATGTATTTGAGGCTATGTAAACAGATCAGCTGCCCCATAAGAGATGCAGTGTCTGGTCAGAGTCTGCACTGTTTGTCAGGCTTACATATTAGATAAGTTTGATATGGTTGATTAGTGCCAGACTCCGATGATATGCCAGATCTATGATGAAGTGACTAATCCGGGCCCTTATTGTTTGCAATCTCAGAAGAGAGTTTTCATGGCACAGCATGCTGTTACAAGTGATAGGTTTGTGTAAACCTAATTTTGTTAATTTTGATTGATCAGTCTAGAACTACGTAAAATAAAACTTACCGGTACACTTCATATATATTGTATATGCATTATAGTTTTCCTCAGTAAAAACGTAACCGTTTCCTTCATATAAACGCCCTTTCACGCATCTGCAAACAGAGTAGATCCAGATCAGACGGCTCCTATACGACCCAACCATTTACTAGAGAAAAGGACATTCTAGAACTTTTGTAGTATTGAAACCATTGCGATAAATAGAGCATTTGTTCCCATGGAGCAATTGCTTTATTTATCACAATGTTTTCAGAGGCGTCAAAATGCGTCACTATGAGGGAATGGGTTAATAATTTTGGAACCAGTTTGGAACCAGATGAGATACCGTGTTCTGCGTCTTATCAGGATCCAAACTGTTTGATACTCATGTACTGTTTTTGAAGAAATAGAAATAAAAATGTACTTTTATAATTTAGCATACAATAATGTTTAACAGATGGAATTCCTTTAGTGTTGAAAGAGTTAAAATATCTTTTTTAAAGTTAGTTTATACTATTTAAGATATGTACGTATATTTAACCCTTTCGCTGCCAATGCCGGATCTGTGATTATTTATGCAAACAGTTTGGATCCAGATGAGACGCCGAGTAACTCTGCGTCTCATCAGGATCCAAACTGTTTGTTACTGTTACTATGTTTTTGAAACAAAAATGAAGAAAATAAAAAAATGAAAATTTATAGCAGACAACAAAGTTAGCAGACGACAGAGTTCGGCAGCGAAAGGATTAAGATTTTGTCATAAAAATGTACTGTGATGTATTTTAGAGTTTAACCTTTTAATCCATTAATACACCTTTCTACGCATTTGCAAACAGAGTAGACCCATATCAGATGGCTCCAATATGAGCCGTCGGGTCAGAGTCTGCTACATTTGCGTATGATATCATACAGATCTGATCATCAGAATGGTTTCAAGACGTTTAGGGACGTATCCAAATCGTTTGATATTTTGTCTGTGATATTTAACCTTTACTCCATAAATACACCTTTCTACGCCTTGCAAACAGTAGACCCGGATCAGACGACTCCTATAGGAGGTTATGCGTTGAGATCAATATACGGCCTAAAGTGGCACAGTGGAAAGATCTTCGCCTGTCATACAAACGGTTGCAGGTTCGATACTAACTGAAGTCATTGGATTTATATATATTTTTAATTACCTATTTGTACTTGATTTTTCAAGAATATATTATCATAATTATATCAGATACATCTTTCTTTCCTTTCTTTCTTTCTTTTTTTCTTTTATTTTCTTTATATCTTTCTTTCTTTGTTTCCTTTCTTTCTTTTTGTTCTTTCAATCAATCTGACAGACAGACAGATAGACAGACAGACGGAAATATATACGTACATACATACGTACGTACATACATGTACATGTACATGTACATGTACATGTACATACATACATCTGTACATTAATACACACGTGCATACATACGTACGTACGTTCATATACCGGCGGACGTGGTTGTGTGGCTAACGCGCTCGACTGCAATACCAGGGGTCACGGGTTCGATCCCCGCCGGACCAAATCCTTCTGACGAGACTATAAATCGAGGTCCGATGTATCAGTGCTTTACAGTTGGCATCTAAAAGAACCAGAGAAACTTAGTCGATAATAAGAGTAGGACATCGCGCCCGGGTTTCTCTGTATCCTTTCCCCTTTCTCTGGGGCGCCAATTAGCCCATAGTGAGCAGACGGACGTTAATCAACACAAACAAACAATCGTTCACATGCCTACCTACCTACATACCTACCTACCTACCTACCTGTTGGAGGCAGAACAACCAACATAAAATCATATTATGCAAACGGGAGAACCGTAATCTTACGGACATATTGCCACCATACAAATGTATTAAAAATTAACAAGACATAGACAAAATTAAGTATTTTAAGTTCTTGAATATGAGGGGCATATGCACTTCTCTCCACGACAGTTGTCCATTGAGGGGGGGGGGGGGGGGGGGGGGGGTTCGAAACTGGTTAAAACATAAAGCTTGCCTAAACTCCCCTGGTAGAGAATACCATAGTGGTGGTGCAAGATACCTGAAATAATTATAACCGTAACTCTCTGTGCAGTGTTTTATTGGTTGAAGTATCTCTATCTTGTTTGTGTATCTAAATTTATAATGATTGTCCTTATATGCAACAAGATCATAAAGGTATACTATAATTCATTTACGAGAACGTTCTGAGGTCTATTCGTGAACTATTTTAATTCATCACTTTTATTGATCTGCGCTGTGAAAAAAGGTATTTTGAGCATTTATGCATGAAGGTATTAATCCTTCTCTTGCTGAATTTTAAAATACATTTCTCCTTCTTTACCCATGTCCTGTTGTATAATTACATATATCTTCATTGTGTACATGTATTTCGCTGTGCAATCACTGCTGTGGAGTGCACTGGTTGCACAATCAACTTGTAAATAGTGCAGACCCTGATGACACAGCTCCTGCAGGAGCTGTCTCATCTAGGTCTTCACTATTTACAGGTAGGTATATTGACGTGAATAGCAAGAGAAGGGTTAATAGAAGACGAAACTAGTCAACATTTCTTGCCACGTTCTTGCTTTTATCGAGATTTGTCTAGTCATTTTTTCGTTTTATAATTCATTTTTATAAGGTTTCTATATGTTTCTAGAGCAAGCGTTTTCATTCCTCTAATCTGTAGTGAGATCAGGTCCGATTTTGATAAAAGGTGTTCATAGCTGCTGGTATAGTAGTCTTTATAAACACATAGCAGGACTCTCTCCTGTATCTTTTCAATCTTTCTTGTATTTGTCTGACTTGTAAAATGCCATGTAAGTGGACAGTAATTAAAATTAGACATGATAAAATAATAATATATAGTCAGCCTCCCTAGACTATTGAGATGTCTACCAATTCATTTTAATACATTTAATTGTCTCGATGCCTTTCTACAAATATTTGACACATGGGAGTCAAAATGTAACATAAACTTAAGATATACAGATTGACTTCATCTTCACAAACTGTTTCTATATATACAAGTCTAGATTTGAGCTTTTGTGTGTTTTCTTACCAAGAATTTGTCAGGGTTAGCTTTCATATCACTCAATTAGTTTACTACTTTCCTGCTCCAGGGTTGTAATCAACTCGTCCAAGCATGAACTGACATTAGGTATTATCAACTGCATAATTGTATAGTTGACTATTTCAAGAAAGTAAAACCTATCATTGATAGAAATATAAAAAAGGATCGGCCCGAGTATGGAGCCCCGAGGCACACCCTTAACGGTATTCTGGAAGCTACTACATATATGTATAGTCTCAGAGCTACAGATAAAGGTACATATCCAAATACTAAATCGTCATTTCTCCACCTAACCATATACTTTGACCACTCTTTAGAATCGTGTCGAAGAGACGATTCTAAAGTGTGTTCACAGTATAGGGTTTGGTGGAGAAATAAAGGAGCTGTTCTTGAAAATGTGGAAATGTTAGTAGTCACTGTTGAGTAAAACCTACCAGTCTGTTACCATGAACTTGTTTTACAATCTCCTAGTTTTTACCATTTCATGGAATTTAACGTTACATTGTAAAACACATTCCACAGACCAGTCGCTGGAATTATTAGAAAAACAAGTACAAAATTTACGACCGCAGACTTCGTCCAACTTTGAACCAGTCAATAACTACGCTTGTCAACGTGTCATTAATCCTGTTTAACAGAGAAGACTTTGATGAAGTAGGGGCAAACTTGTCTGTCACTGAAGCTCTGTACGTGACATGGTATGATGAGAAGATAACATGGACTGCCACCGACTATGGTGGAATACGGTCATTGATGCTGCCCCCGAAGGATGTCTGGAATCCCCGTTCATACTTACGAATCCACACAGCAAATATTATGACTTCGACCACAGGATAACAGGAAGTATTGGGTATAACGCCCGTGTTGTATTCACACCAGGTGCTGTGTACAAATCCACTTTCGGTGTCGATGTCACTTACTATCCTTTCGACGTGCAGGTATGCTTATTGGTTGTCTTGACGCCAGGATTAACACTCACACCACTGTGTATATTGACCAAGTAGATGGCCGTGCACACAGCGTCATGTTATATATAGTTTTTCATGAAACTTCATAAGATTGAACAGCACCATGCCTAGTTGTCCATATCTTACTCTAACTCCCTGTTCCGGTTCAATGATTTTCTGAGTTATTGGACTTAGGAATGTTTACATGGAAAATGTTTTCCGGTGGGATGGAAGAGGGGAGGGGGGGGGGGGGGGGGGGGGGGGAGGAGACATCATTTTTTTGTATCAAAAAAATTCTAGTTAGTATTTATAATGTCATTATTTCATTCATGAATACTCATGGAGTAAAGGATTAACTATAGAACCCACAAACTTGGGTCTACCCTGTTAGCAAATGACAGAGTGATTAAGAAATAAATATTAATTAATTTTTTTTTTGCATAAGCACACATATATATCACAGGCAGTATTAGATGGATCAACTAATAGACATGTCACGTGTCATTTGAAGTAGCTGTTTGCAAATTCGAGTCACGTCGCCAATAGCGAGATAAGGGTTCACCTTTCCCCCAAATAAACGCCTTTCCACCCATTTGCAAACAAAGTAGACGCAGATCAGACGGCTCCTATAGGAGCCGCCTGATCAGGGTCTCCTCTGTTTGCTTATGACACGATATAGATAAGATTCTAAAGTCTTTGTCAGAGCAAATACATATCTTGAACATTTCTTATTTTGAAAATTCATTGGCCCCATTAATCATAAGTACAGTTGAACTTCGATATCTCGAACTCGGATAACTTGAACTTAGGGATAACTCGAATTAAAAGTTCAGTCCTTCAAAAATCTTACAGTACAGAACTGCTCTAAAATGTATCACTAGGCATATCTAGAAACAAATTAACAGCTAAATACAGGTCTGCAGTAATGCTGAAAGCTCCTACATGAGCTTTCAGCATTACTGTAGACCTGTATTTAACTGTGAACTTGAGAAATTGTCCATACTAGAAATCGGATAACTCGAACTTCTGTTATGTCGAACTAATCTATATAGTCCCTTGACGTTCGAGATATCGAAGTTCAACTGAATATCAATACATTATATCCACTAAGAAAGGTTTTTACAGCGCTTTTACATGACCGTATAACCATATCCTGTTCTATGTTAATTACAAGTTTCAATACGTACTGAATATTCAATGGATAAAATAGTTATAACGACATATGGAAGGTGGAACATTGTAACCATTTTAGAATGCATAAAATAGATTTATCAAATTCCATTGGCAAACAGATCAATCTCTGATTAGGCGGCTCCTATCTTGGTCTACTCTGTTTACAGATGCGTGAAAATATGTTTATATGAAAGAAAGTAAAAGTCTCTTTGTGTAACCATTGTGATAAGTATTTGCTCCTAATTGTATTTATCACAATGGTTTCAAACTACAAAATGCTAAAATGTTCCTTTTCTCGAGTTAATGCTCCTTTTCGGTAGATGTAATCAAAGAGGTTGTGCATGTATCTAGAAATAGCCTATGAGGTAATGGGTTAAGCGGCATACATATACAAATGTCAGTCGTGCGGTATTCGACAAGGGGAACTATTGATTTACCAAATGTCAATTTTGCTGTCACAGTGTATCTTAACGATTTGGAAGCATCCCTTAAAATGTATTGGTGTATGCCATGATATAAACATAGGTGTTGCCGTACAATTTTTGCGGAAATATTCTAAGGATACGTGTAGCTTCAAACGAAAGACTCACTTAAAAAGCATTTTAAATGACACCAAGTTTACAAATACAGTAAATTCCTGCTTATTCAAACACTGAACTACGTATGATTATCAATTTAAGACAGGCTGCAGGTTAAAGCAGGGTGAAAGTAATAAAAAAACGTTCCTCTAGAAACTTTCATCCTGCATTAAGCAGCCAACTGTCTAGAAAGGAACCAATTCATCATTACTAAAATTTAGCAGTATCGAGTTTCTACTATATTTGAATAAACCAAACCAACTGCCGGTACTTTCTAATATCAATACATCAATCAAATAAAGACCGAAAGATCGGTTTAATTAATAATGGGTTTCCCACATTCAAATTTCTTTAATTGGTAGAACACGTTTTTATTTAAAGATGCGCCTAGTATGTGATACTGTTTTCGAAGTATCTCCTATTTTCAGAATTCATTATCTTACTTATATTCCAACGAATAGATTTCCTGTGCTACATTTTCGTATCGGAAATCAAAGGCTTCCTGTAAGACCTTCCGATGGAACCGATCCCGTGTCCCACATTTGAACCGTAAATAGGCTCTTTGTACTTCGAACGATGTTTGTGATGAAATCTATTTCTGGATAAACGCGGAACCGTTCCGAGGAACGATTGTTATAGTTCTAACTAACCGTCAGTTTAACGACAATTAAAAATCACGCTTTATTTATGAATTATATAATCAAAATATATCAAAGATAATAAGGATATTCGGTCATATTATGTCATCGGTATTATTTGTCTTTGTCCTCTGCTATATTTTTCGGTTTTTATTTTTGTTTCATGAAGTGGTATCAGTAACAAACAGTATGGACCTTGATGAGACGCCGAGTTACTCGGCGTCCCATCTAGATCCACACTGTTTGAATAGGTAATGACAGATGCGATATTGACAGCGAAAGAGCAAAACTTTTATGGTTCTAATTTGTGTGCATTTGCCCTTTAGCCCACCCGTGTTATTCACGATTCAACTATATTCTGCACAGAGTGTTTAGATCGCCCTTCCTAAAACATTTGAATACCAGCAGATACCGACAAAATATTGGTTTCCTGTCAGGATCTATATTGTTCGACCTGCAGACAAGACGGGCTAAACTACATTTCACCTTTTGATAGGAATTATGAGTCAAATTGCTTGATAATACGAATCCATTTAGCTAGTTATCCGTACACTGTAAAACACATATAAAGCGACCACTTAAAGAGGAGACAACGAAAGCTTAATGAAGGACTACAGTTATCAAGACATCTCTTGTAAGACCTTTCTGCATTACGTACGTCCTGCATTAATAAAGTTACCATTTGCCTCTAAAATCCAGAGTTATTCCCCATTTCTGTGGTCGCATTACAGGGGTTTTACTGTATACATTAGGCGTCCAGTGTGATATGGGTTTTCCCTTTTTCGAATTTTATTTCCAGTTAAGGCAATCTTGAAACTATGCCGCCGAGACAAATCTTTGAATAGTATATTTCCTTTCCTAGAAATAATGCTGAGTGTTGCATGGCTTGAACTCTAATAAAATAATGTTTATCTGGTGTTTGATCTTAATCCAAAGGCTTGCAATGTAGCTGTTACATGTATACCACAAGTATAATTGCTTTATCAACTGGCTTATTTTCAAAGCCGGTGATCGGTTCACTTTCTCCAGATCAATACTTAAGTTGTGTGTGTGTTACCATCTTTCTCATACCGAACTAATATACCGAACTATAGATGCTCTTCGTCCTGTTGTTAATTCCTTTCCGTGTTACACAATGCATAACAATTATTTGGTGAGCTGTGGCCAAATAAAATATATATTTTTTATGTTCCGAACTTCTATACTTGGATATGAATGCGAAGTACAGTAAAACCCATCTAAACCGGACATTGAATTTAGTATAAAGTTCGGTCTAGGGGACAAGGGGCAACATAATGCACGGTGAAAGGCATGCAGAAGCTAGGAACTTTCTGCATTACTTTCACCTTGCATTAAGCTGCAACCTGCCTAGAAGTATTTAAATTCTTTCCTACTAGAATTCCGGTTTAGATGGTTTTAACTGTATGGGGCTTCTTGCAAATAGAATGTAGAGAAAAGTGCGTACAAATTGAATTTTAATCAATCGGCTAACAATTCAACACTATATATAGGGACTTAGATAAACCTTTGAAAACACTTTTCCAAAAATATATACATGTATATGTCTTACAAACTCCTTAGTACTAAATCTGAGAATTATAAACTGTCTATCGTAATTAACAAAACGGAAATTGATTTGATGCTATACATTACGACTAATTGGACCGGTAGTAAGCGTATCGTTTGAAGCAATGTGGACCGTACGAAGTCTGGTTATTTCCGGATTCAATTGATATGAAAGTTGTATGTGTATGTTACATTTAGCGACTATTTTATATCTATACCATTGACTGGAATGGACATAAATCAAATAAAAAAAACAAGCCCGTATCTCTATTTCAAGAAATAAACCCCACAAACGAAATTTCGGATTGATTAAGACAAATGTACGATGCTAGAGTAAGAAATACCGTAGTCTCACCAACTTAAAATCAAAACAGGCAGACACAAATATATTGGTAGACGGCTAAGGAAATGCTCGCTTTGAAATTTAAACGACTTGGATGAACATTAATTACATTTCAGTGTCCAAGTGCCCGTGACCCAACCGTCCATATTTTCATAATACCAAACTGTTCAATAATGTGATAATTCTTACTCTAGTGTTAGCTATGAGTTTATATATTTATATATTATGATGAGCAGGTAGCATGTAAAAGTTATGTTAAGGTTATTGTTGGGGAAGGGGTGGGGTGGGGTGGGGAGTGCGGGGACTCCATTAGCTGTGGCCTTTCATGTGGATGAATGATTACCTTTGCAAACAGTGTTGGTCTCATCAGGATCCAAACTGTTTGATAATATGGCAGTCCTTTTGACAAGAAATTCAAGTTAAATGAACAATGACAACTGACATCGATGACATTTTCTACAAACAAAAATTTGCTCAAAAGGATAAAGGTTAAACGTATGCATTATGTCCTTATGTTTTGAAACAAATATGACGTCTACTGCACGTCACAATGGAATGTTTTTCATAGTGGCCATATAACTCACACACGAATTTGAAAGGTAGACATATATTGTACTACACGTATTTCCGATTGCACGTGAAGTACTGAAGCGCATATCGATGTTATACCAGTTTCCCATGTCATTTCGCCTTATAACTTCTTACCTAAGTCTGCCCTACCCTTTGAATGCTGACTCAAACGTTGTACTACTCTTTCCATTATATACTAGTATGGTTTATCTTTTAAGGAAACAACAACAACAACACTATTTTATAAACGATATTGAAGGACAAACAGCGTACACCCTGACTAAAAGGCTCGTCTAGGATCTTGATGTACACTGTAGCTACAGTTAACACTTTTGAATGATTTATCCAATAGAGCCGTTGATTATAAGTGGTTGGTCGTATATAGGTCGTATTAGGTTCATCATTTATTCGCAAAATAGGTCATTGGAAATAGAAAATGTGTCACGAAAAGAAGTATAATGAAGCAACACAGCTTGATAATTATCAATTCTAGTCTGACATTCTGTGAAAAGTTGACAATGATAATAGGTAATAATCTGAAGAATGGTGAGAAAATACGCTCGGATTTTGTCTTCAGAGCTTTATTTCTCCCATAAGGTACATGGAAAAAGATACACTATATTTTATTGAACATTTTTATTGACTTGCTGTTACTGTGTTTTATCATTTAAGGTGACAGTGTATTACCCTCAGGAGATTTAAACGACCTAAACCCTTTCCTTCCTATTAAAATGCAGTTGCATGCATTTGCAAACAGAGTAGACCCAGACCAGACGGCTCCTGTATTACCCGTCTGATTAGTTTCTGCTCTGGTTGCTTATGAAATGATAAAGATCTGATTCTATCGTTTCTACCAATAGTAATGAAATACCCTAAACTCCTGTGTATATATGCTGATATAGAAAATCAGCTAATATAAATTATGTCACTATTTCTTTAAGGAATACAGCGTTAATGCAAATATGTAAAGTAAATTTTATATAAAAAAGATAAACTTGAGAGGGATAAGTAAGTAAAACATCTAAAAATAGCATGTATGCGCTTATGTGTTCAATTTTGTTACAATTAAATATCTGCAAAGATATCAAATAATGACATCAAAATGAACACAGAAATTTAACAGGTAGTATCAATGAACATTTGAAGGTGACACATTATGGACATCGTTAACATTTGTAAAGTGCGTAATAAAGCCACCATTCTTTAAGATTGTGGTGTGACGTCATTAATATTGTTATGCATGTGCCAATAGACACACTCTTGCACCTAAACATAATTAGCAACAGTTCTTTGTCGGTCAGCGATAGCATCTGATGAAAAAAACAAATCTGTTACACTGGAAAATGTGCAGAACAGAATTAGTTTCTGTAAAGCTGCCAAACGTTGCCTAATGTCGGTGTAGAATTGCGCCGGGTGTAGGCTGCACTTTCTTTGCTCTCATTGTCTTGAACTTTATCAGCAAATATACTGCTGGTACAGACCTATAAATTGTCATGACGTTGTATGAATGTGACAAGAGTGTATATATGTTGATTTTATTCGAGATTTTTATGCTGAATTTTGTTAATTTTAGCTAAAAAGACATTGCTAAATATTCAATTGGTTTTAAATCAGAGTGTAATTTGCCCCCAGGAATGATGAGTGAGCGTATGTCAAGGACTGTACAATACAATAGGTATGCAATATACAGTATCGGACAATCAGACACAATAACACCTAACCAAACTGTTATGGCAAGACTGAAACAGTTGGGTATTTTAAGGTACCGGGGTACCAGAGGGGGAAACGGTTCAGTAAGACGTATTTGGGATACAAATCAAGGGATTAATATCAACAACCTACAAACTTTTCCTGAAGTGATCCCCACCATTATAAATGTACATGGCTCAAACACTTCACATCCATCCAAACGCATATATGTCAATCTGAACCTGGTGAAGATTAAGCGCTCAAGTTTCAATGTCGTGAAAGGCCAAACTAATGTAAAAGTTTGTTGCTTAAACCCAAGATCTGTAAAGAACAAAACTCTAGCTATATGTGACTATATCATTTCAAACCATCTTGATATTCTTGCCGTGACGGAAACGTGGCTTGGAACATCCATTGACAAAACATGTATTAGTGAACTCGTCCCCTCTGGCTACCCGATCCAACATGTCCCTCGCTGTGGTAAACGTGGTGGTGGTGTAGCACTTATATACAAATCCTCTATAGATATAGTAGAATCAGGTACGAATAATAATTTTTCCAACTTTGAGTTCATAGACTGTAACATAACTACAAATGGCTACTCATTACGTCTAGCAGTGATATATAGACCACAACCAACACGAGAGAATGGCTTCAAAACTACTGACTTTCTTGAAAAAGAATGGCCTGTGTTTCTTTCTAGATATGCCATTACAGACAAAAACATCATAATTGTTGGTGATTTAAATTTGCATTTAGATACTCCCACAGATAGAGATACTGCCCGATTAATTAGCTGTCTTGACTCATGTGGTATGAGGCAACATGTCAATGAACCCACACATGTTGGTGGACATACGCTAGATGTCGTGATTACTAGAGATACCGACAACATAGTTTCTAACATAGAAGTTAGCGATCCCGGGTTCTCTGATAATTCTGGAAAATTGACACGTGATCATTTTGCAGTGACTTTCAGTGTTAAAGCGGCAACCTGCTCCCATTAGCAAGACTGTAGCTTTTCGTAGATTACGCTCTATAAATGTTGATGCCTTTAAAAACGATATCCAGCCATCAACAATTCTCAACCAGTCTTTAGAATGTACCGACCTTGACGACCTAGTTAACTTGTACACAGAGGAGATGTCAGCACTTATCAACAAGCATGCTTCACTCCATACAAAAACTATTATACTAAGACCATCTTGTCAGTGGTTTCACGAGTATCTACACGCTGTTAAACACTTAAAACGTAAACTTGAACGACAATGGCGTAAAACCAAATTAACAGTTCACCATGAAATCTACAGAAACCAATGTGCAAAATGAAGAAAATATTCCAAAATAGGGAATTAATATAATACATACATACTTGAACTGCTCTGATCTAATATTTCGACCACTAAGGGCCTTTTTCAAAGATCATCATGTCAAAGTACACGTCACATTTTTGTTACATTTATTCATGAATTTATTCTCTTTGATTTTATGGCTGAATGCATGTAACAAAAATGTGATGGCCTTGAAAAAGGCCTTTAGTGGTCGAAATATTAGATCAGAGCAGTTCAAGTAACAATGTGCAAAAACCAATAAATTATTTAGTCAGGCTAGAGTCACTTATTATTCTGACAAAGTCAACTCCTGTGGGCACGACCAGAAAAGTCTGTTTAAGGTGACTAAACATCTGTTAGGTGCTTCAAACGATATTGCTTTACCTTTGTTCAAATCGCCCAAGAAACTGGCAGAGGATTTTTCTGACTTTTTCACTAACAATATAGAGGCCATTAGGTGTGACATATCTTCAAAAACACAGACTGAGTTTGACTACACGAATACTGAATCTGATACGGCTCCATTGAAAAATGCATCTTCAAAAAAGCAAGTTGAGCATGATTACGCGATTACTGAACCTGTTACGGTTCCAGTAGAAAATCTGACAACATTTACTCCTGCTACATCAAAGGAGGTGAAACAAATCATATTACAGTCTCCAAATAAATCCTGTGAATTAGACCCGATACCAACATGGTTATTAAAATTATGTCTCGATGAATATTTACCAGTTTTAATGAAAATTATCAACCTGTCACTTGACTCAGCATATGTACCAAAGGCATTTAAGATCTCACATGTCAGACCTCTCACGAAAAAGCCAAATCTGGATCGAAACTCTTTTAAAAATTACAGACCTGTGTCAAATCTCCCATTTATCTCAAAGGTCTTGGAGAAGGTTGTGGAAACACGTGTAGAACAACACTTGTCAATAAACAATCTTCATGAGGAACATCAGTCGGCGTATAGAAAGTTTCACTCAACTGAGACTGCTGTACTCAAGGTCCAAAGCGATATTCTAGAGTCACTAGACCAAAACAAGGTTACTGTCCTCGTATTACTGGACCTCTCCGCTGCATTCGACACTATTGATCACAGCACACTGCTTGAACATCTAGAACATGACTTTGTAATAGGTGGTACACCGCTTGCATGGATGACATCCTATCTCACCGATCGCTTTCAAACTGTGTGCACTGACAACGAACTCTCTGAGTCAGTCCTCATGAAATACAGCATACCACAGGGATCAGTGTTAGGGCATAAAAAAACTATATTATGTATACAAAACCCATAGGCGCAATTTGTAGAAACCATGGACTTAATCATTTTTATGCAGACGACTCGTAGCTATATATATATCATTTGAACCCATTGACACTACTACACAATTGGAAGTTATAAGACGAGTGGAAGCCTGTCTAAACGATGTTGTCTCCTGGATGCACCACAATATGCTAAAACTAAATACAGATAAAACAGAACTTATACTGTTTAACTCCAAACGTAATGCAGAACGTGTATCAAACATAGAAATCAAAGTTGAACATGCTGAGATAAAACCATCAACATGGGTTCGAAATTTAGGGGCATTCCTCGATTCCAACATGAACATGGAACAACAGGTGAATTCTGTTTGTAGGTCTTGTTATGCCCAACTACGACAAATAGGCTATATCAGAAACTATCTTACCATTGATGCTACAAAAACCCTAGTAAATTCTCTTGTTACATCCAGACTCGACTATTGTAACTCCCTGCTTTGTGGTTTACCAAAGACAACTTTGAACAAACTGTAGACTGTCCAAAATGTTGCAGCTCGTATCATTACCAGGACATCACGTTTTGACCACATAACATCAGTGTTAAAGGAACTTCACTGGCTCCCAGTGGAACACCGGATTGACTTTAAACTTTTGACTCACACCTATAAAGCATTGAATGGCAAATCTCCAAATTACATCACAAACATGTTAAGGATATATAAACCACAGCGTGATTTAAGATCAAGAATGACTTTATGGCCCTCGTGATATCAAGATCCCGCACAGTTACCTATGGTGATCGTAGCTTTGCAAAGGCGGCTCCTAAGTTGTGGAATGAACTTCCGGTGGGAATACGGAACTCAGCTTCACTTGAGACTTTTTAAAAGAACTCTTAAAACTCATTTCTTTTTAAAGATATATGGTGGCTGATGTATATTTTAAGCCCAAATAGATGTTGCATGATTTAACTCAGCTACACTTGAATCTTTTAAAAGATCTCGTAAAAAGCATTCCTTTTTAAAGAATTATGGTGGCTGATATATATTTTAAGCCCAAACAGTGGTTGCATGTTTTAACTTTAGAAATAGTATGCCATCAACTTTGCTTTATTCTCTTATCATAATTGTATTATACCTTACTAGGCATATGGATTTTAAATTTTGAGGTTATGTGATGTTCGTTTTATACCTTAGAAATACACTGTAAATGTTTTTGTTTTATTTATTATGTTTTTATTTCTATTTCATATTGCTATTTCATATCTTATACTTTCTTAAATTTCTGCTTTAGTATGTATAAATGTTTTAAATGTAAAGCACTTTGAACGTATTTAGATATGAAAAGAGTGCTATATAAGTATGGTATAATAATAATAATAATAATAATAATAATAATAAAGAGTTGCAGAATAGATGAATATGACAATTAATGTCGATGCGTCAATATAGTTTATATACGTCTGTTTCAAGCCTTGTGTGATCATGGAACATCAAAATAGTTGCAACCTTCATATAAAGATACACTATATTGAATCTGTATCTACGCCTATTCTTTGCAAACAAATACTCCGATCATCAACTACCGGGTGTACTATCTTCTTTGCAATTACATATTGTATGGAATTATTATGTGGTTCCGGTAAATTAGACATCTAAGCAAATTATACTTTTCAAAAAGTGCATAAAGAATAAATAATAAAAGCAAGAAAAGGTTGTCGACACGACATTAAACCGGATTTTCATTCACTATTAACTATATATATATGCAAAGGTCTTTATCGGATACCCCTGATTATCATGTATAGTCTTGGCTAAGTCTATGTCTTGCGTTGGGAGACCATACAATAATTTGATAATATACATAATATCTGGAAAAAATCCCAAAGTCTAATTAGCTCCCCTGAAATGTATCGAACCAAATGATTTTTCCATGCATATCTTCATATGGTGTACTACTTTCTGTTAAGGTTTCATTGATATCCGACCAACCATGTAGGAGGAATTGCGCTTGCAATGGACTAACTAACGGACGAACGGACAGAGGCAAACCAGCATGTCCCCTACTCATAGCTGGGTATACAAATCCTCGAAATTATGCACAGCTACATATTGTGTCCTTGCTACATACAGGGTTTTATGAAATTCTGTTGAACAGTTTCAGAGGTGTTGCGCTTACACGAATAGGGCAAAAAGACCTAGTGGTGTCTAAGTTCAAAGGGGCATAACTCCTAGAAAAAAATACAGATGGAAATATCCCCGACATTATGCACAACTACACCGTGTGTCCTTACTGCATGCAAGGTTTTTATAAAAATCTGTTCAACAATTTCAGAGGAGTTGCGCTTAAAATATTGGCAGCCGCCCGCCCGTCCGCCCGCCGCACATCAGCATTTAAATAACAAAGAATTCTGTGGAAAACCCGGCTTATAACTGGGATCTATATCCCCGTGTGTATAATTACATGTAACAATGCACCTAAGCAACAAAATGGACTTGCACTAATGTGCATTTTGATGCCTTTGATCTAGTACACTTTTTGTCAGAAAAAATGGTGTATGCTCAAACTCCGACTTACATATTTCCGAATCGCTGTTGAGATATACTGATCGGGTGCCAAACAGATTTGGTCCTGATGGGATTTATACACCCTCTTCTCTGATCTGGATTCCAACTTTTTGCAAATGGCAGGTCGCAATCGGCAGGATAAGGCTTAATTAAAATACATATAAAATAATCTAAATCATTGTTATAACAAGAGAGTCACATGTAAGTGTTTCAAGACGTAATATTATTGCAAATATTCAACTTACATCTTCCGAGAGAGTCAGTGGCGTTTTCGCTCAATTCATATTTATCTATATCAAATGGACGTATACCTGTTTCAGTTAAGGAAACCATGTTTTTCGTATGGGTACTATTTGCTATAAGTGCAGATTCTTTAACTCCTTCCCATTTGAATATTCATGTCAGAAATAATGACACCATGGTTATTTGATATTTGTATTACCTTTATAGTTATACTACACAACAATGTTTCGTATATTTTGAAACTGTAGAGTCTGTTCCTTTACATTTTAAAAAAGAGCAGACCCTAAATAGGAACCATATGATAGGGGTCTACTGGTCCAACAGTTACTTCTTCCGATTCCATCAAACTTTTCAGAAACTGTTGGCAAAACGTCAAACAGTTTGGATCCTGATGAGACGCCTATTTAGTATTTACTCGGCTTCTTATCTAGATCTAAGCTGTTGGTAAATGCGTGTTAAGACTCCGATAGCGGGATAATTTTGTAACACACCTACCATCTTCTGTAAACAAGACAACGTATACGCTAGAATCAGTTATTATACGTTGTGTAAAAACAACCTACCAGAACAATCTTCGTGTATATAGTTTGATACCTATAACGCTCTGGCAAGAACTAAAACGGAATCATGGGATTATGGTTTTGATTCCATGTTTGTTGTGCATATCCTTAGCCAAAATAATCTTATGATGAGGCAAACGTGCAATCGCTCTCTCATTGTTTCCTTAGCCGTGACATACCACATGTACATGTTTCGACATTTACATAAAACTGGACTGCTATAGATATTGCATATAGAGGGTAAATCAATTCGGTAATCAAATTACATGTTGCACCTGTCTCAGGTAGTCACCCCAACACACACATACCACCACAACAACACACATATACCACTTCATCAACACACATATAGATGCATTTGCTCATACACATATACCTCCACATCAACACACACCGTATCACAGCGATGTAAAGTCTGAAAGTAGGAAATCCTTCGAAAGCAAAAGCAGCAATGTGAACAGAGAAACCTGTAGACTCGTTTTTATTGTGTCTTACTCATGGATCCAGAATAATCCCCTCATTCGCCAATGCCTCTTGTTACATTTCACTGGACACGAGTCATGTAAATTGCACCAAGCGTTTTAAGAACAGAACAGAAAATATAATATTTAGACTTGTCCAGTGTACATCGTCTATTATACATTATTTTTTAACAATGTCAAATAATCTACATAATATGTATTATTATACTACAAAGTAAAATCCTCGATTTTGATTGGTCAATTAGCCATGTATAAAAGCCGTGTATCCCTCTAAATTCTGATGTATATACGAAGTCATGAGCAACAGTGGAATTTCCCCTGTCGAGAGCCTCGCTTCATTGCTACAACAAACTAAAAATGGCCGACTAGCTCCACCTAGTCGATTCGATACAAACAACCGCTCTTAGATGAAATAACAAGAGTTTGGGGCGGTATAAAGTTATCCATTGAGAAACATTTTTGTTATAGTTGTTGTATAACATTATGAATGAACCCGATACGTGACGAATGTCTTATTCTGCTCTGATGCTGCAAATGTTGTCAAAGTGCTTGTGCACGTACCGATTAGCCCCCAAACCCCCGCTTTTATAAAAACATACCACACCCAATTCGATTCAGATTTTATTTATGCACATGCACAGTACACATACCTGTAAATTGCAGTATAGCCGCTCCTTCCAACGCCCATTTGTTAGAATATTATAAACCGTCATTTTGACGTCATCCAAATGACGTCGTAATTGCGCTAATTATGTTTAACTGTTCTCATGCTAAAAATAGTGTCTGCTTAAACGCTGAAAGTTTTATTAACGTCTGATTCTTTCAATCCTTTGAGAAACTAATGCTCTTGGAAGATCCTTTTCTATCCACAATAGATGAGCTGGTTATTATACAGATATTAAAAGCCCTTATATTACAGCATGGGGCCCCTGAGGGGAAACAAAACAACGCCTACATTAACAACGCTAATTAACTGCTACAAATATTAAACTTTGCAGTATTAATAAAATCGTTATACAGATCATTGGCGGATATCTGACTTTTTATTTCCTGCTGAGGAAAATACATGTAGCCCTCGCCTAACGGCTCGGGAAACATGAATTTCCTCAGCAGGAAACAAAAAGTCAGATACCCCGCCAATGATCTGTATAACTAATAATGTAGAAGGTGTTTGTCGGAATAACTCGGGTGGGTGGGGTTGGGTGAAGGGGAGGGGGTCACAAAGAGGAAATCGCACATACGGAATTGACATTTCTGGTGATTTAGGAATGTAGAAGACACTTTGATTTGAAAATAATGACAGCAGATATCTTCTTAATTTTAATCACACAATTGCATTAGAGATGATTTCATATCGCTATGGCTTCATTTATAAACAAGGATCGTTTAACCAATACTTCTCGATCACTGCGTGGTAAAAGTTCTATGTAATTGTCAACCGAATGTATGCCATAAATAATTATTCTTCAAGTATTTCGCTCTTCCCTGGGGACTCTATTTATAGAATATCTGCCTGTTTGTATTCTCAGAGTATGACAGGATACTCGTAAAAATAAAACATTTAAGGTAAAATATCAAGATATCGTTCATAACCAAAGCTTGGTTTCAGGTTAATGTATATGTATAAAACAGGCCTCGGGCCAATATCAAGGTGGCGGGCCAATATCACTCTGCAGCCCTAGTCACCCGTGCAAAATTACCAGTGCTATTATAAATGGTACCAAGATACTTTAACAACCTTTATAAATCCAGCTTTTATTTGGTAGCAAGCCACCACGTTTTCGAAAAAACATAATTTTAGTTTTTCAGTATTTACACTTAGGCCTCACACTTTGCAATATTCGGATAAAGTATCTAGATATTCCATGTTTTCGTCAAGGGAGTGGCCATATCATCGGCAAAGAGTAATATAACAAGAACTATATCATCAACTTGGAGACCGAGTTGGCATCATTTTGCAAGAACATTTCTAAGTTTTCTACAAACAGGGAGGTAAATATCGGGGAAATTACTTCGCTTTGTCGCCACTAAACTGCGTAACTGAAGTATTTCGAATATGAAGAACAGAAGTTTACACACAAATTGATTTCTAGAAATATTACGTACACTTCAGAACAGCTTATCCTATATACCACATCTATACATGTTTAACCTTAAACCGTTTCGATAGATCGTATAAAAACACTTCAACATGTCATCAAATACAACATACAATCATAATCTCTTATTTTCATTCAAGACGTTAATATAAAAAATGGCATCTACTGTTGTCCTATTCTTTTTAAATTCAAATTGTGCATCTTAAATTATGCTTTTAAAATATTTCCAAAAATATTTCGGCTTATGTTTTCTTAGACATTTAATTACATGCATCATTTTTTTTATATAACACTGGCTTTTCATTTTTATAATTACATCTTTGTACTGTTTTTTTTATTAAACCACAAAGCCTATATCTAGTACTGTCTTTTTATCGCAGTTAAAAATTCGTAGCGATTCTAAATTTTCTTGCGTCTCTACAATCTGTATCAAAACATTCGGCGTTTTTCGTAGCTAATTCATTTCGAAACTTACCAGCTTCTCGAAACAATGTGTTTTAGAAAACATGGGATCTGCCATATTACGTATAACATCTGTAAAGTTATTAATACCACTATTCACTGGTTGTCTACTTGTAAAATTTATATGGCCAGGTATACCGTTTAACTTCAGTAGGCTAGCAATTACACCTGAGCGAAACTGATTCTTATACAATTCATTCAATTTAACCCTTCGCTTGCTGAATTTTAAAATACATTTCTCCTTCTTTACCCATGCCCTGTTGTATAATTACATTTATAACATAACACGTGGCTTCAGCGTGACGTAACACTATCATTTATTTTTTGATAATCATGGGCATATAATCACTAGTGAATAACATTCGAACGACCGAATGACATTCGAACGATTCATACGCGCTGTCAAAACAAACAAACTGGCGGACGGTGGTCGACATACCTGTCCACGATTGAGTCACGATAGATGGCAAAGGATTGTTGGCACTTGCGCCTTAATTTCGATAGAATAATACAAATTGTAATCGCTGTCAGGAATCATATACAAAATGTATGCCAAAAAAGACCTACCAGCTACTCTGACCCATACAATCCATTCTACATTTAAAATGCCTCCTCAACTTTGCATTTTCTTCACCGTATGTCCTTTTGTTTATGCAGATTTCTACTCATACAAATATCTCATCAATCAACAACAATAGTCATCTGAATCCAGCACAACACCAACATATTTCAAATATGCTATACTCACTAACTCAGCTGATCCCGAAAATCTTCCTCCTGTTCCAACACATTTTATGCAGCAGTTCGTACTGAATCTTTTGTTCATTTCAAACATTTTCACTGAACTTGAATCGAGATTTTTTCTCGGTGGAAATGTCCATGTCCATGTGTATACATACAACACTAATGAAGGGCTTAATATACCAAAACGAAGGCGCATTTCGAATCCCATTGACAGTAAGTGTCGGACGTGTTGGCGACTGTATGTAGGTTTTCATGTAAATGGCGCGCTTTACATAGACACATGTTGTGTACAATGACGTCATAATGTGACGTGTTTGTAACTATGTATGTCAAAACTGTAACTCAAAAATTATTTTGACGTGTTTCTGTATGTTTTTGTATCATAAACTATCACAGTTAAATTGGATACCAGAGAGGTCTGAATTAGATCCTGGTTGATATGACAGTCAGTAAAAAATAAAGTTGGAAAATTTGGACCTACTTTGTCCCAGTAACCTAGCGAACCTAATAACACCTTTCATTCATCATTTCTATATGTAAGGAGAATTTATAACAATCCACGTTACTGCTGAAATATTGGCTGCAAATAACATTTGTGTGTGTTATGTTATAAATAGGATCTTGCATTCGTGTTCATGATTATTGGATTTATTAAATTAAAAACAATATTCACAAATTAATGAAGACATGTTCTACTGAAAACATATTATTAATATTTAATCAATATACTGCAGTAAAAATATTTTTAATAGGCTTTCTTTTGCAATATGTACTAACCTTTCGTTTTTGGTTTCCAATGCGGTACTTCCATCTCCCCCTTTGTTTGTTTGTTGCGTCTCCCTGTGTCTTTTGATATGCATATACAATCACAGTGTTTGTCGAGTTGTTGTTCGGGTGGTAGTGTGTTTTGTATATTGTGTTTCCTGCATGACAAATACAAATGGACAAGTAGTAAAGTCAAGCAGGCAAAGCCACATACAATACACAACCACCACCAAAACACCGATAGACAGCATGACACACACATACACACACAACCACACACACACACAAACGCACACTCACACACGAGATAACACGGAAAACATCAACAGACACACAAGAACTAGACAAACACTCCACACATGAACAAAATCACAAGCACAAAGACGTAAGGCAAACAAAAGGAAGGGTGACAAAGATAGTACCGCATTGGCACGGTCAGTAGCAACAACACCAAGAAAGTTTAAGAAACGTTTGTTTGAGCGTCAACATCATTGATCCTAATGGGTTAGTTGGTATCTCATCTGGGTCCAATCTATTTGCAGCAGTCAGACATATCACATCTGGCAGGGTATGGACTAATTATATCAAATTGTTTGAAATGGATAGCTATAACACTTTTAACAATTGATCGAAACAGTTCCAGAAAATTCGAATTTTCTGGCAATATTTTTGAGTAATCCTTTCAACTAACGTGTGCAAATATATTAAAAACAATGCATGTAGTATTTCAACAGTATAGAAAAACACTTCATATGACGACAATGGATATGTTTTATATATATTTCTCAAATGTGCTTCTCAGGAAAACAATACCTTTTAAACGAGTATTTAGCAAAAAAAGATTGATCAAGGTCTATAGTGTTTTGAGTTCATTTGTCAGTAGATTATGTCGTCTTCTGCAGTTTTCAAAATTTCATTGATCTTCGAGTTCAATACAGACACGCGAGTGTCAAACAGTTTGAATCATGATAAGTTACCCGGTGCCTCATCAGGTTGCATTTCTGAAAATATACATATAACAATTAATGGTAGAATACAGACGCGCTGTCGGATTCTGAGACAAAGTTACCATAGAAATGCAAAATGTAGAACATTAAATTAATTCTTTTCCGATATCTGTAGGTTCAGTATTTGAATCTAAGTAATAAACACTGTCGAGTGCTTTTAGGATGAAACCGTTCAATACGTACTTTATGTATGTAAAGCTGAATGAGAAGATGCTTCTGATCTAACTTATATAATTATATTAAGTTTTAAATGAACATGCCCATATATTGACAATTGTCGGTATTCACTGTCGCCGGTGGCAACATTTGACGATCGACAACAACTCTTGCCACTGACACATTATAAAAGATCACCGACGAAAAAATTCGACAGAATGAATTTTTAAATGGTAAAGCTCATATGAAGTTGATGTAGATGTCCAGTCTATGGTGCATATGATTTAGTTTGGTGTTTTCTTGACGTTTTAACGTAGTATATGAGTACCAGTGCAATAATGAGACTATAACAAGAACTTGATTTGAGTTTAAGAGCGGCTATTATATTGTCGCTGGCGACAGTGTGTGACTAGCAACATTATATTTAGGGCTTAGTGCAAACACTGCATAACTACTATTAAATAGTAGTCATAATCAGTTCATATCATACATTTTATGTATGAACTAATGACGACCTTTCCAAACAATTTGGATCTGAGTTTGTTCTCAAGCTTTTGATTGGTCAGATTTGAGCCAAAGGCTCAAATCTCACCAATCAAAAACTTTGCGAACGAACTCAGACTCAACTAAAAAGTTTTATAAGCATGGAACCCGATTAATGCTGATCATATTGCACTATGGTCGCGAGTTAGGAAAACCAATCAACAAAGTACAATAGAGCGTGAATTAAGCGACCATAAATATAAGTATGTCTAAGACAGGTGGTAGCTTAATGCAGGTCACAAGTACTGCTGAAAGCTCTCATATGACATTTCTGCATTGCCTTTGTCCTGCTTTAAGCAAACAACACTGCCTTAAAGATTCATATAATATAGTAGGCTAACGGTTAAGCAGCCTGACATGGTCTCAATACTCTGTACTAACAGTCTGGTATAGAGTCTGTACTAACAGTCTGGTATAGAGGCTTTACTAACAGTCTGGTATAGAGTCTGTACTAACAGTCTGGTATAGAGGCTGTACTAACAGTCTGGTATAGAGTCTGTACTAACAAACAGTCTGGTATAGAGGCTGTACTAACAGTCTGGTATAGAGTCTGTACTAACAGTCTGGTATAGAGTCTGTACTAACAGTCTGGTATAGAGTCTGTACTAACAGTCTGGTATAGAGTCTGTACTAACAGTCTGGTATAGAGGCTTTACTAACAGTCTGGTATAGAGTCTGTACTAACAGTCTGGTATAGAGGCTTTACTAACAGTCTGGTATAGAGTCTGTACTAACAGTCTGGTATAGAGTCTGTACTAACAGTCTGGTATAGAGTCTGTACTAACAGTCTGGTATAGAGGCTGTACTAACAGTCTGGTATAGAGTCTGTACTAACAGTCTGGTATAGAGTCTGTACTAACAGTCTGGTATAGAGTCTGTACTAACAGTCTGGTATAGAGTCTGTACTAACAGTCTGGTATAGAGGCTTTACTAACAGTCTGGTATAGAGTCTGTACTAACAGTCTGGTATAGAGTCTGTACTAACAGTCTGGTATAGAGTCTGTACTAACAGTCTGGTATAGAGTCTGTACTAACAGTCTGGTATAGAGTCTGTACTAACAGTCTGGTATAGAGTCTGTACTAACAGTCTGGTATAGAGTCTGTACTAACAGTCTGGTATAGAGTCTGTACTAACAGTCTGGTATAGAGTCTGTACTAACAGTCTGGTATAGAGTCTGTACTAACAGTCTGGTATAGAGGCTTTACTAACAGTCTGGTATAGAGTCTGTACTAACAGTCTGGTATAGAGGCTTTACTAACAGTCTGGTATAGAGTCTGTACTAACAGTCTGGTATAGAGTCTGTACTAACAGTCTGGTATAGAGTCTGTACTAACAGTCTGGTATAGAGTCTGTACTAACAGTCTGGTATAGAGTCTGTACTAACAGTCTGGTATAGAGTCTGTACTAACAGTCTGGTATAGAGGCTTTACTAACAGTCTGGTATAGAGTCTGTACTAACAGTCTGGTATAGAGTCTGTACTAACAGTCTGGTATAGAGGCTTTACTAACAGTCTGGTATAGAGTCTGTACTAACAGTCTGGTATAGACTCTGTACTAACAGTCTGGTATAGAGGCTTTACTAACAGTCTGGTATAGAGTCTGTACTAACAGTCTGGTATAGAGGCTTTACTAACAGTCTGGTATAGAGTCTGTACTAACAGTCTGGTATAGAGTCTGTACTAACAGTCTGGTATAGAGTCTGTACTAACAGTCTGGTATAGAGTCTGTACTAACAGTCTGGTATAGAGTCTGTACTAACAGTCTGGTATAGAGTCTGTACTAACAGTCTGGTATAGAGGCTGTACTAACAGTCTGGTATAGAGTCTGTACTAACAGTCTGGTATAGAGTCTGTACTAACAGTCTGGTATAGAGTCTGTACTAACAGTCTGGTATAGAGGCTTTACTGTATAAGTCTTTAACCCTTTCAATGTTGAATTATCAGAGTGGAGTAGCACATCAATGTTTAACTATACAGTCCACACAGTATAAAAGCCTGAAACTTGCTAGAACATAGGAAGGACAAACAGTGCATATCCTGACCAGAGGACATTGTTTGCAAATAACAGTGCATAAATGTGCAATATTCAAAGGATTAGTCATATTATACTTATTAGTGATTATTACTATAAGTAGTTTTGAAAATTATCACAACATTCTAGGACTCACACCGATTGGATCGCACGCATGAATGCTGCATCCAAGTGCCACGCACAGCCTGTCGGTGTAATTATTGAATTCGACATTATGCAACATTTTATGGAAACGTTCACCTCAATACAGCATCTGTATTTGTGATTTGAATGCTAATTTGAAAAAGAGAGGAATTTAAACTGCCAATTTAAATTCGCCTATGTTTAGTTGAGATACGCCGTTATATTTCCATATGGAAGACATACAGGATGAAATAAGTTCTTGGAAATGCCTTTTGTATTCCAGGCTCCATATCAAAAAAGCGTCAAACACACTTTATAAATGTGCTAATCTACCCATTTATTTGTAAATTAGGTACCGCAAGTGAGAAGGACGCCCAAGGCAACCCTCTGACCAGGACCCGCACTGTTTGCCCTCCAAATTCATACTTATTGTATTTATTCAACCCACTCAGAGAGTAAAAGTATTGCGATGCAAATACAACAAAATCTCAATTATGAGACCACTTAACTACGTATTATTATCGATCTGTAAGACAAGTGGCAGTTTAATGCATGGCGAAAGTCATACTGAAAGCTCCTCTAGGATGCAAGCATTAAGGAGTCACCTGCCTAAAAGGGTCTAAATTCTTCTATAAAGGAAATTCGAATAAACGAGATTTTACGGTATAATACATATCAACTGGTCTGAGCACGAGTATCATTATGCAAGGTGAAACAAAAATAACAGGATCCAAGGTTATAAAACCCCAAGTCTTTGTCTGAGATCAAGGTCAAGTATCTGATTTGTCAGATTCTGAGCAAACTCAGAATCTGATAAAGTATGATGCTTGAGAATGATCTCAGACACAAGCAAAAACATTTATGACCTCGGGACCAAAAGTGCGCGCTCACATGTACACACACACACGCACGCATGCACGCACGCGCACGCACGCACGCACGCACAGACACAGACACACAGACACACACATACACACACACGCACGCAAGCACGCATGCACGCACGCACGTGCGCATACATACATACATACATGAGCACACGCACGCACATACGCAACAATCATAGACTTGTTCTTTGCCTGCTCAACATCGAACGCATATATACACTATATGAACAATATGTAAAAATTGTGTAGCAGTGTCGTTAAAACAAGTCAATGAAACTCATCGAAAAGAAAAACAACAAACAAACAACAGAAAGGAACCAATAACAAGAAGAAACAAGATATGACACCTCAAGCCGATATACACAAAACTCTAAAGTCAGAACAACAGATACAACGCGTAAATTGAACGTTTGTTTGAAGAACCGCTGCTGAACCCTTCCGTGCTCTAAATTTATTACTTTCAATACCTACTGCATATTCATGGATAAAATAGTTGCTATGAAATATGTAAGGTGGAACATTGTTTTAGAAACTAAAGAAACAGATATATCAAATTCAACTATCAAACAGAGCCGACCCTGATCAGACGGTTCCTACGGGAGTCATATGATCAAGGTCTACTCTGTTTGCAAATACGTGAAAATGCGTTTATATGAAGGAAAGGGTTAATTTGTTAAGCACTGTGGTTTTGTTGTGAAAAGGGGCTGTAGTATTTGAACATACAGTGAAACCCCGCTAATGCGACCACTTAATAAACAGCCACTGATGTCGTTTAAAGCAGGTGGTTGCTTAATGCAGGACGAAAGTTATGCAGAAAACTCCTATAGGAGCTTTCTGCATAACTTTCGTCCTGCATTAAGCCACCACCTGCCTCTGCCACCCAGACTTCTGCCCGTTTTTGGTGGTCGCATTAGCGGGGTTTTACTGTACACCACTTTATGACTCTGGTAACCATTTCTTTGATAGAGGCGCATTGCAACGCCTTTGAGAGCAGAAAACCACCCATATTAGGCGGCTTCTGTAGGAACCACCTGATCAGGGTCTTATCTGTTTGCTTATTAGATAATATACTATTATTAATTGTACCGTGGTGAAACATTCCCTTGGTGGTATTTTTATAAGTTATATTTAATTATTTATTAGCATTCACTATACAGTTAAAACAATTACATTGTATCTTACATGTACAAGAATAGTCATTAGGTTAAGGATTAAACCTTAAAATGCTAAATGTATTCAATAGGCTATACCAGAGGTTAAGCTTATAGTAAATATTTAGGGATTGTTCTAAAGAAAAGTGTAACATGGCCAGCGGTGCATACCCTGATGAGAGGGTTCCTCTAAGAGTCCTGTCATACTGGTCTACACTAATTTCAAAGGACATTTAGTGACTCGTTTCCCGCACAGTACGGGTTAAACAGCTCATTGACTGCTATGGGCGAGTTAGTTGCATTCTTTGCAATCAGCTTGAACCCAAACAGTTTGAACAGTGTGATACTTTGATAATTAATTTGAAATAATTTAATATGGTTTGTTTTCATTACTTTTGGTTAGCTGTGATTTGCTGTATTTTTTCATACCCCTATGGAAACAAAATTAGGCCACGCCTTGCCGGGACTACTTTGTATTCGTCCGCAGTTATATGAATCGGTATTGATATTGATAATAAACACATGATTTGTGAATATTGTTTTTATTTGTTTCTAAGAATCAGTAGTGACATTAAATTTTAAGTAATATATAGAAACAAATTCAGGGAGGTATGAAAACAAACCTGGTCACACTTAAGTATGAAAGCGATTTCATACTACAGTATGACCAATGTTTATTTTATACCTCCATGTAAACAAAAATATTCTATATATTCCTTAATAGATGGAAGGGAACAATACAATGAAATATAACCAGATGATGACAAATACAAGCGTTTTGTTTGACGTGCTCTGTCAACATGAAAAACGGGTAGATTCCAAAATTAAATTTAGACTTAAAGTTACTATAAAAAGTACAGGATATAATTGGTTAATGAAAACATACCCATCTTATTTGTAATGAAAAAACGTCGTCCATTGTAGCTCAAAACCATTTCATAACACGTAAAGGGACAAACTATGACCTAATGTGCCGTCGTCTTGCACACTTCCTTATGTAAAGAGAAATGACAAATATCTGCTATCATTTTTTAATCTAAATGTGCACAGTTTCAGACCTTTCAGACTACAGCAATGACGAACGACAAATAATATACAGTACAACCTCTCTAAACTGGACTTCTAGTAGCGACGAAGTTAGATACTTTAAGGCAGGTAGCTGCTTAATGCAGGATGGAAGTCATGCAGAATTCTCACAGAGGAGTTTTCTGCATAACTTTCACCCTGCATTAAGGTGTCATCCGTCTCCAAGACTGATACTTATACTAAATTAAACGTCCGGTATAAGGGGTCTTACTGTATATATCCTTAGATTATCTTTGGTTCTTTATCATTATACATACCATGCGGTTACAAAAATGAGGGGCGTTTAACGCAACAAAGATATTTTTTCAATTTCTAACATGCAACTTAAACTGAATCTGGAAATAACATTGAACCTATTAGTACTCAAACTATATGATGTAAACAAATGACATTTCTAAACGGAACCTATAGTTTTTGTAAGATCTAGAAATGACAGAACATGTACTATTATTTCAAAGATCTATTAATAACAAACATGACAGCTGTTATAACTCGCCTGGTATACGCCGCTCGTATTCACTGTATCAATTCCGAATATTTAATTTATTTTGATTCCTTTGTGTTGTTACGTTTACTGATTTATTGATACCACTTTAATTGATTCTAAAATATATGGTTTGTGAACTAAGTCTACAGATGCACAGTTATTGTGCAAACTGAACTATAGTTTCTTCCTTCAATGCTCTGAAAAGCAATGCTCTGTTTTGAAAACACGATGACAAGACAGTAGGTGTGGCTTAGCATAAATTAAATTTTATAGCAACTGCATTCACCATTTCCCTGTTCTATGTTTATGTGGTGTGCGGTGGTCTAGTGGCATAGGGTTTGACTACCGGGGTTCGGGGTTCAAATCCCGGTCCCATCCAGAAATTTCAGAGTCGCTATTCAGTGTCTCCCAACTGCACCTTCTCTCCACCCAGGGGTTAAATTGGGCACCTGTGAGGGCCACAAGTCGATACTGCGACTGCATTATTGCGCCATATGTTAGCAGTAGGCGAATTACTAGGGGAGTAAATGTACAGTCGGATGAGCGGTCATTCGGACTGAAAGTAGACTATAACTAGGTATTTTACATTTTATTCTAAATTTCAATATCTACGGAATATTTATGAACAAAATAGAAACAATGAAATTTGGAATGTGGAACATTATAGCAATGTTAGAAAGTAAAGAAACAGATATATCAAAGTGAATTAGCAAACAGAGTAGACCCTGACCAGACGGCTCCTATAAGAGCCGTCTGATATGGATCTACTCTGTTTGCAAATGCGTGGAAAAGTGTTTATATAAGGAAAGAGTTAACATATTTGAAGCTCAAATTGTGTGATTGTGAATGGTGTTCGAATCGGGATAATGACTACGGTCACTGGAAGTTCAGTTCCCTAAAAATGCATATATCAAGCTTTCCGAAGTCATATTTAGCGAGGCCGCAAGGTTAAGCAATCCATTTATTACTCCAGTGAGATTCACTTGGCAGACACGAACATTATCAGGATCTTCTTATTTCATTGAAAAACGTTTATAATAAATCAATACAGTAGATTCTGTCCTATGCAACCATTCATTTATTGAACATAGGAGTCTTAAAAAGCAGGTGATTGCTTAAGGTTGGTCAAACATAATATACACAGCTCCTGTAGGAGTTTTCTACATTATTCTTAACCTGCATTGTGCTACTACATACCTTAAAGACCAATTATTAGAATTCGGTTTTGCAAACAACATAGAAAGGCGTATTCATCTAGAAAAATGTTTATCATGTAAAAACTGATGAGATAAATTAATTCATCTGTAATGTTTTATCACCTAAGTGACATTTGTTGATCTGTTATTGTAGACGGCCGTTTAAAATAGATTCTGTTGTATTCACATGGAATTATTACTCAGTGATAAATAAAGAAAACTATCAATTTAATCTTATTAATTGCTTACAGAACGACAAAACTGACTCGAACACAAGACAATCATATCACTATACAAAATCAATGGGTCGTACATTTGATTTGCATATTCCTATCGATCAAACGATACCTCCGTTTGTCATCCAAATGTTACCCTGCTGAACTCGTAAACGTTACACAGTTCATCACAAACTATATTTGCAAATAGTTTGTCTACTAAAATGCAATAATGTGTCACACAGTCTGGGCCCCGATGAGACACAGAGTTACTCAGCGTCTCATTTGGATCAGAACCGATTGGGAAGGTTATCATGAGTTCACCAGCTGCAGGTTAAAAGTTAAGAAAAGACAGTTATCTGCTATACGACCTCGATATGTACAACGTCTATTATTAACAGACCGAATGGAAGAGTCTCTCTGACGTGTAATTAGATATTACATATACTTTCTAAGACATTGTATGTTACATCAATGCACATGTTTACTAATCAGGAAACAGGAACTACCAAATTAAAACAATAAATGGATCAAGACCACTTCCCATATATACTCGTATGAACTGGTACCACATTTTTGAAACACGTTCAACAGTTTACATAGCATAATAAGTTTCAAACATTCAAATACCCCTCCCCCAAAATAAAAACAAAACAAAACAAAACAACAAAACAACAAAAATCCCCAAAATAAAGCAAAACAACAACATGTGTATGTGAAACACTATGCCCCCAAGTTGACCTTTTTATTTTGGTGTGATGTATGACCAAAAGCATACTTAGTCACTCCTAAATATGTTCGCCTCTATATATTGCATATGCATGCCGTGTTTGAAGTATGTATGTGCAATTGCTACAAAATTATTGCCAATGTTAAAGTTGGGAACCAACCAACCAACCAACCGACAAACAATTCAACAGACAGCATAAAAACAATATGCTATCTGGGGTATAAAACAAACATACACAACAACCTCTCCCCAACAAATACACACACACAACCTCCACTCCAAACAAACAACCAAAGGCAACAACAAACATGCCAACACACAGCACCAACAACAGCAAATAGTAACAACAAACAAACAAAAAGTAAGTATCACAATTTCAGCACCAAACAATTAAACAAACAAAGGCATGGGCAAAGAGGAAACTCACATACACTATTAAGGTTAGCAAAATAGATAATACCATAACTTGCAATAAATGTAAATTTAGGTAGAATGGTATCGATCTTACGAAACGGTTATCCACTCACCGAAAAATCTAGAATGATACAATATTTTGTTGTCATTGTCGACATAACCAAAACGGAAATATAAAGGAAACAATTATTAGTGTACTACATTCATATAGCGTTCTTTTTTCAAACAGGATATGTGCGTTCAAAAGCGCTAAAATAGTTACCAGCTCAGCCAACAGTATTAACAGTATCAACCACTTACTACTACAACCTATTATGATAAAACCAATATATCATCTGGAGATTTACAATACTGTAACACATGAAATGCGACCAAAATGTACACAATGAAAGTAGGGTAAACCTCTCTATAGCAATCAATAACTAAAACAACGGCATTGGTCTCTAAAAGTACGTTGGTTGTTTAATGAAGGACGACAGCCATGCATAATGCCCTTATAGATGTTTTATGCCAACATTTTGTCCAGCATCAGTCACAATTGTCGTTCTGCATTTACACATTATCTCCTAGTGACACATTTTTGCGCATCTATAAAATTCACATTGTTAAACCATTGAGATAAATATAGCATTTTCTCTTATAGGAACAAATGCTCTATTTATCATAATGGTTATTATGCTCTATTTATCATAATGGTTATTATTTGCCTAAATCTCAAACTTAACCCATCAGCCAAGTATTCCTTAAAATGACATAGGTAAACAGTGTAGGCCCAGATCAGAGGGTTTTTGAAGGAGTTAATGGCTTTACTGCATATTAATTTGATTGTCATATGCAAAGTCTCCCATGGCATATCCTTATCAACACATACAGGCATGTGGAGATTGATACAGCATTTGAAATGTCCGTAGCATCATATTGTATAAAACAACTAACTCAGTAATCTGTACATTAAATAGATTAATAATTACATATATTAATGTTGGTATTGTAGGAAAATAGGAAATGACAGACCTTATTTTACTCAACGATAGTAGATAGCACAAGTAAAGGTGTCTGGTGGGGGATCTGTTTCATTCCC
Organism: Azorinus chamasolen; assembly: GCA_963576725.1. Taxonomy (NCBI): domain Eukaryota; kingdom Metazoa; phylum Mollusca; class Bivalvia; order Cardiida; family Solecurtidae; genus Azorinus; species Azorinus chamasolen. The sequence goes on from OY755249.1 coordinate 58,420,309, forward strand.
ATCTTTATGAAGATCAGTCATTTACGCTCTGCTTTACCAATACATTTCGCCCACAGATATGCCTCTGAATTCAGATTTTGAAACATTCATACTTCTTTCTTTATTTTAAAAGTAGGATATCAGAATTTATGTCATGAGAGTTATTTCGCGTTCTATCTAAATCACAAATGTTTATAAAGATTATCCCGAATTCACCTGTAGCAAGTAAAAGTTGAACTTATGTTTAACCCTTTAACTGTTGAATATTCATGAAAGAAATAATGATATCATTAATATTTATTAGATTATATTTTATAATTGTATATGACTATGTGACATTTTGGCTCAAGCGGAAAATGCAGAATCAGATCTACATTATACCATAAGCAAACAGAGCAGACCTTGATCAGACGGACCCCACAGGGAACGTCCTATCTGGGTCCAGTATGTTTGCAAAGGCATGAAAAGGGTTTATATGAAGAAAAAGGTTAAATAATAATTGACTAGAGTCACCCTACATGGCCTATGAAACTGAGTTGTGATATTGAGATATTTTAAGAGAAACCACTTTGCTTGAATAATAACAAAACAGGGAAAGCAATGGTTACACACTTCTTGTCTCCCGCTTGATATAACCATCGCGTATCTTTATTATATCTAACATGTGTAATATAAGATGGGACGCCACACGATTACCAAGCATCCTCAGTTCCGTATCTTAAAGCACACATGTAGACTGGTACACAACCTATTTTCCTGCGTCCGTATGTACAGTAGTAAACTTTCGATAACCATTATTCGTTGACATAGACTCGTCGTTGTGACTAAATATAGAGATGAAACGAGTTTCCGACTAGTTTTAGCTCACTTGGCACAAAATGCCATCATGTGTCCGTCGTCCGACGTAGTCCATCTGCCGTAGTCCGGTGTCCGTCGTCTGTTGGTCGTCGTCCGGCGTCAACATTCAATTTCAAACGTAAACTTCTCTAAAATTATAAGGTCAAATGTAATGAAACTGTCCAAGAATGGTCTTTAGGTAAGCCTCGGTCAAAAGAGCTAAAATGGTTTGGGTCTATATAGCAAAACAAAATAATCTTTAAATCTCTTCTTCTCCAAAACCGATGCTCAGATTTAAACATACTTGTATGGGAATACTCGTCAGGTCACTACCGAAATAGCTACAACCATGACAATATCTAAAACAACATGACCGCTAGGGAAGGGTCCTGTTTTCTAATATGTCTATATAAAACATAGCAAAATATTCAAATCTCCTCTTCTGCAAACAAATGGGTTGATTTCAGTATAATTGGATTGGAATAATCATTAGGTAACCCCCTAAAAATAGCTAAACTGATTTGGATCCATGCGGAACTCTGGTTGCCATGGTAACCAAAAGAAAACATATTTAAATATCGTTTAATAAAAAAACGATGGTCAGATTTCAAAATAACTTGATTGGAATAATCATTAGGCGACCATCTACCAAAATAGCTGACATTGTGACAATGCAATAAAAACATGGCCGCTAGGAGGTAGGTGGTCTGTCTTTATAGAAAACATAGCAAACCAGGTGAGTGATACAGGGTCATCATGACCCTCTTGTTATGTCCCTTAGTTTTAACCCATTTGCTCCCACGATCCCATATATGGGACTGTTTGCTGATAGGAATTTCAATATAAAATAAAACGAAATTGAAAATTTAGGTCAGGCACCCCTTAGATAAACAATTAACTAATCCAATATATAAACATGGAAGAAACCTCTGGGCTCAAATGGGTTAATATCGAGGTTGAGCGAACCAGTTATGTGATAAAAAGAATCTGACACTCGTTGTCATTTGAGATTAACGTTCCTTAAATCGTCGAGAAAAATGGTTTCTGGAATCATTTAAATAACGTTTATCTCAAATGACAACTCCCGACAGATCCTATATGATATATGTGTAGACCATTGTCTTTAATTATAATGCAATATCAAAATACAGTGGAGAAGGTCTATTGCAACAGCTGTGACATCTAATATGAGATGACGTAATGTGATTGTATTCTAGAGTATGTACGACATTAAATTGTGAATGCATTTTAAATAAAGTAGATCCATACTCTAGCCCTAATTAGATAACCATTGTTGTTCTAAATATGAGTTTTAGGTGAATAATGTGTGATGCTGGTCAGATTTCCTGTATAAGTGAAAATGTCGAAGGGTGATGGTCGATTCCCGGGCTAGCTTCACGCACATATTAAGAGATATGTTTTATCCTTGAATGGTACAGAAAATAGACTAGCAAAAGACGACTACGATAGGCATACTGTTACATCACTTAAAGTGTGAAGCTGTTGTCGTATGCATAATGAATCATTGAACGATAGCAGTTTGATTATTACCACCCTTGAGTTTCGTAGAATGTTGAACATAAGCACGTGTCAGGCGTGTACATTTATCATGTTTAGAATGTACACAATAAAATAACACAATAAGTCTGCATGAAAAACTAAGCCTTTATAGAAAGTAAAGTTAACCAAATCAGTGCCTGAAACGACTCATTAATGCCATTTGCAAATGAAGAACGGAAACCAGACAGGAACTAAGGAAATGACACACGGAAGTCCACAGCAACACAAATAGCACACATGAAGTGCGCGCTCAAACATATACATACGACCTTCACACTTTTGACCTTGCCTGTTTCACACCAACGACGTATTAAAAGCGCCGTAAAACCAAACCTCAACCAAACTTATCGAACACAAAAGAGTATGACAAGCCTTTTTTAAAATCATACATCGGTTGGGCTGGCTCTAGGGTAGTTCGACACAAAATATGACAATTTGGAGTTTTGTACAATACTGAACAGGTCACGTGGCACAACATGATGTTGATCAAATAGGAACTTTACAAAAACCGAATCACAGAAAATGAAGAGCGCTCATACACACAGAACTGTTCCTTACCTGCTAAACACTGACAACATATCAGCAGCACCTTTAAACCAAAAACTCAAGCTCATCGAGAACAAAAGGAAATATGTGACGCAATATCTTACGCAGGAGTATAATACAAAACGCCTTAATACGTAAAGAAAAGTTTTTATCGGATGGGCATGGTAAAGGACTGCAATACTAAATTAGTTGGAATTTAGAGGAATCCTCCCATCAGGGTCTGTACTATTTGTCATGGTCCAATTTCTTTACAAGTGTCCCTGAATTTTTTCGGCAAACTTGACACATTTTAACTCTAGAATATACCATTTAAAACAGCATTGAAAGGGTTTAATGTAATTAAAAATGCACGTTGTTTATGGAAGTATCATCTCATCAGACACAGATAGATGTTTCAAAATTAGTAAATACTACGAAATTTTAGTAATTAATAATTTATGTCTGTGTATGCAGAAGGCTGCTTAAAGCAGGGTGAAAGTCATGCAGAACTCTCATAGAGGAGCTTTCTGCATGAATTGCATCCAGCATTAAGCTGTCACCTGTGTTCAGGATAAAAAATGGTAGGTATTTGAGTGTTCGTAGTATCGAGGTAAAACTGGTAGGTATTTGAGTGTTCGCAGTGTCGAGGTAAAAACTGGTAGGTATTTGAGTGTTCGTAGTATCGAGGTATTATTGTACTTTTAGCAAAGCATAGACAAGACGCAAATGTAATCAACCATTTATCTGTCGAATATTTAAAACTGGCCCCTCCCTATCTGAATATTAATGATCTTGGTATATAGTGTCTTTAACCCTTCGCTTAACCCTTCGCTTACTATTCACGTCAATATACCTACCTGTAAATAGTGAAGACCCAGATGTGACAGCTCCTACAGGAGCTGTCTCATCAGGGTCTGAACTATTTACAAGTTGATTGTACAACCAGTGCACTCCACAGCAGTGATTGCACAGCGCAATACTTGTACACAGTGAAGATATATGTAATTATACAACAGGGCATGGGTAAAGAAGGTTAAATGCATTTTAAAATTCAGCAAGCGAAGGGTTAAAGGGCGTATATATTCGGTTGTCGCACATTATGGATTAACCTACAACCTGCCGAGCAAACCTTTGTTGGTAGAAAATGTAACCGAATTCAGCTCTTAAAATTGGTTGTTGCATTTCTTTTCAACAACAGGGTCAGAGTATTAAAGAGTTTGAATCATATTGTGACGCCGAGTTACTCTCTGTCTCATCTGGACCCAAACTGTTTGTATAGGTAATCACCTATCCGTCCACAACAGGCCAACGGATAATGGCTATGTTATGTTGAAGCAAAGTAATTGTATTGTTTATCGTTTCTGAAGTTGTTTCAAATTTAATAAGTATTTTGCGTGTGATGTTAAATTCCGCTGCTTTTGAAGTACCATTACAATTTTATATGAATTAATTGCCCCGCTCGTTTAACTGACAAATGGATTCACATGAGGATACCTTTATAGAATAACTTCATTATACGTCTTGTGTACTTAAAACAAAGAGAAAAAGAAAGAGCAATTATGATGTGCATGTTCAGATTTTAAAGTTTGATAATGTATATATGTTATCAGTTTTAAGTGATTATCGTTCTCTAAACTGCTTTGTATCAACATTCGCCAACGTAAATTCCAGCTAATGGTCATATAATAATTTAGCCAACCTACATTGGTAATTTATTTAATCACACGATGAGCAACGCTTTTTTAATTTCATATCATTGTTTCCATGTGTTGATACTTCATTATAGAAATTTAATATTTAATAAAATATCAGTGCTATGTAAAGAGATAGTTAGAGTGACGAATTCAATGTGAGGATCAGTTGATCGAACGTTTGTGCTCTTCTGCGTCGGATGCGTTCCAAATGGTTTGTCCACTAACATCCTAGTAAGCAAGATTCTCATTGGCACAGTTTCGGTCGTCTTAACAATGAAAGATAAAGGGTAAACCTGTTAAATTAATAGACAACAAAAGTCCGTCCCTGCTTTTATTGTTCAACGTTCATTCTTACCGTATTCGAAAGTTGAACATTACACAATGTGGAATTGCTTTGATGTGTGTAGATCTCTAATTTTTCTTTTATGTAACATATTTATACGCTATGGGGATACCATATACAAGTTGTACCATCCAGTTGTTGGTAAAACTATGGGTACAAATTGTGTCCCTCTTGTTGCAGATTTGTTGTTTTATTGCTATGAGAACGATTTTATGCTAAACCTAAAAGCTGATATTGGCCATGCTTTTAATAACACTTCTAGATACTGGAACGGTATTTTGAATTGGGATAGTCCTTATTTTGAAACTATAGTTTCTTCAATGTACCCAAAATAACTTGCTTTAAACTGAGCGACATATTCTGACATTATGGCTTAATCTTTCCATCACAAATGATAAAGTTTCTTCCAAAATATACGATAAAAGGGAAGATTTTATTTTCAAAATTATCAATTATCCTTTTCTAGATGGAGATATGCCCCACTTTATATCTTATGAGACTAACTCGGTTTCTCATTAACTTCTTTAGCAAGGTTACAGATATACAATTTGGAAAACGTTTTCAAAATGTTACTATCCAAATTTACCTCTATAGTTTTCCTGTGATCCTCGTCTATGTTTCGCTTGTTTCGCTAGACAGGATAACGAGAGATATACATGCAGTGATATTTTTATTCTCTACATAATCTACGGTTTTGCATACATTCACCTTACTCATCTTCTAGCTTTCGTTTCGCTAGAGAGGACAGCGGGTGATATGCATGTGCCGGGAATAATTGGGAAATTGTATTTCTATACAATTTCTATATTTATCTGTTTATGACGTTATGTACATCATCATTTATTTTGAGTTCATTGTATGTGTAATGTTTCACATTGTATTTTCGTGCTCTCCGTGAGTGGAGGATAATAAATAAATGACATGGTGGCGTAGTCTACACACGTAGGAAACTTCGGGGTCATATTCAATTTTCATGATTTGTTTATCAAACTTAATAAAACATTTAGGAAGAAAGATTATGATCCCACTATATTGCAACACACTGCATGATTGGTTATAGATGCTTTACAGCCAGAAGATAGCTTCCCTCTTTGCTTGCACGATGACAAGCCGAAGGTAGTACTCTATAATAGTGCACACTTAAGCCCGGAAACCGCATGAACTTACCGGACTCATGTATTGCATTTTCTCTGTAATGCCGTTAATTGCTTCTCTGCATTTGCTCTGACTTCAGCAAAATTAATAAATACATATTTGACTGACTTGCACAGTTGTTTTAATGCTATGGTTTACATATTGTCCTGTGTTGACCGTCGTCTATGTTGTGGGGAAGCTGGCGGGGATACACTATTTGTTTAACTAGAGTGACGTTTAGACAGGCCTGAGGTTATTAAACCCCAGTGGTGGTATTGTCACGGACCGTTCCAAGACGGTACTCTCTTTGTCGCCCTTACTTTTATGTTTGTCTTGTGCCTTTGTATCTTTGTATTTGTACGTTTGTAGGTGTAAATGTTCATCTCACAAGTTTGTGTATGTGTGCGTGCCACGTGGTTGTGTGTGTGTGTGTGTGTGTTACCTAATTTTGTTATGGGGTTTTGGTAATGGTTGCGTCTTTTGTATGGCCTTTCCTTGGTGTCTTTACTACTTTCTCATTAATTGTATAGTTTCAAAAATATATACCATATGGGTAAAGGGATACCTGATTGATATTCATGAATTAATTGATGACTGTTTCGATTAGATGATATCTATTAATGTCATTATGAACAATGGACATTTTCCTGTCGGTGTACATGAAAAGAGGGCAGCGTGATTGCCAACTGTACATACAGTATATTGTAGTACTATAGGATCATATCCCTTTTTAATATTTTTTTAACATATATGTATTTTATAACAAAGTGAGAAGTTAAATAATTTTACGAAGTTTGTTAATCACATCACCATAAAATTCAGGATGTGAAATACCCTATCGCACGGGCGCCTTGCACTTGTTCTAGCCAATAAGTGAGATATTTCGATGGTAAATTTTTTTTGTCTTAGTTTATGATATATATGTATCCTTGCTTAAACATCTTTTCAGTTAAAATGAGATTTTGACTGTTAAAATCGTCAACACAAGAACAAGCTCTAGCGAAACTAACGAGTTGACATCTGTAAACCACGTAAGATGGAACACGGGGAACATCTAAGATGGAACACGGGGAACATCTCCGTCAAGATGAGAGAAATTTACAATATTAAAATCAAAATCGTACTTTTATGGGCATAGCATAACAAGAACACGTATTGTCAATTTGTTGATGTTTTAAATCATTGTTTTCAAGTATTATATCTAATAGATCTTTTAACAGAATTTGCTGTTTTTCTCTCTATTTTCCGAGAAATGCAAACAGCACGTTATCGGTAATAAATATACTTTGTCTGCTATCGCACGGAGGAGAATAAAGTTGAAGACAAAAATACTGGTTTCCTTGAAGTGATTTATTTTGCAAACTGATACTCACTGTTTGACATCTTAAACGGGAACATATTACTGTCAGAAATGTACTTTGGTAGACTAGTTTAGCTGTATTGAAATACATACATGACTGGACTATGACTGGTCATCGAGTACATGTCATTTTTGTTCTCGTTATAGCTTTAGAATCCCCTTCTATGGTATTCTTTAACATCCAATCTTTGACACTTTCCGAACCATTCCGTTACAGCTTTGCGAGAAAGTTCGTGACGGATCAGTGAAAACACAAATTCCTCTGTGGCGGACTTGGGCACCAGTGAACTCTACAGCATGAGTAACTATGTTAAGATCAAATAATATTGAAATAAACTGTAAAATGATGACAGAAAATTAAGTGAGGCAGTACACACAACAAGTTCTACACAGAAATTTGAAAATAAACATGGATTCTAAAGATATAACGAGAATTGAAGCATTTATTTGACATTTGCAACTGATTAAATGGTTGCAACATGTTTACAATGCAGAAAATCTACTTTCGGTTTCGATGTGCGAGGGTTGTCATGGAAATCGCACAATTATGTAAATTATACTTCATTCAAATGGTATGGAATTATATATTACACGCGTTTTAATACTGTTTAAGCCGGTGCTAGGGTGTGTGAGTAGTGTTGCACTTTTAATTACTATTCATGAACTGACTTAATAAAACCGAGTCAGCAAATTTCTCTTTTGGCATTGCTGCTTTTGTTTTCGAGGGATCACCCACTTTCAGAATATATTTACTTCGTAATTGTAACCAAGAAGGCTTGTATTGTTATAAGAAATATACCAAATAAGCATGTCCATCTTGCTGGTTATTTCGCAACTGTTTCAGGACTTGTCGCAACCATTCCAAATTCCGCAGTGACGGACTTGGGCACCAGTGGAGTTGTCTGGATGGGGAATTTTACTTTACAGTTTGACAGAAGCGTGAAGTTGCGTGCTCACAAACCTTTTTTAGCTGGTTTTAGCTACTAGCTGTTCCAAGGCGGTATTCCTGCTTTGACTTAATGGTCGTATTTGATTTTTATATGGTAGATTTTTTGTCTTGTGTGTGGTTTTGACACTTTATGTCTCGCAATTGTGTTTTTGCATGTTTTATGATGTTTTGGTGCCGTGTTCTTTTTCTGTAGAATTGTTTTTTCTACTTTAACAACAGTAAGTTATCTTTTTTGCAGATGTATGCGTGGACTAGCTATAAAGTAACATTAAACATTACAGGGTAACATACATACACTAGAACCCGTCTAAAGCGACCTTATATTAATTGATCACAAGATTCGTAAAATACAGGTGGTTGCTTAATATAGGTCGATGTAATACAGAAAGCTGTTGTTTTATGAACACATACGCCTTTTCGTTCTTTTTCATTTGTTTCTACAAACTTACATCCCTTATATCTTTTTCTCCCGGAGAATAATGAATATTAATGTTAGCAGAACCAGTCACTCACTCAGTGTGTACAATGTGCCTAATCATTACTTGTAAGGATCACATCAATCATAACACCTGTAGCCATGCTTATAAAACTTTTAGTTGAGTCTGAGTTCGTTCTCAAGGTTTTGATTGGTCAGATTTGAGCCTTTGGCTCAAATCTGACCAATCTAAAGCTTGAGAACTCAAATCTGACCAATCAAAAGCTTGAGAACAAACTCAGACTCAACTAAAATATTTATAAGCATGGACTAATTATAAGACAAAGTACAAAAATGAGTCATGCAGGAAACACCACATACAGAACAGCAACACAAGGCAAGTTAACACTGGGACTAATGAAATATACAAATACAAGCTAATACTGATAGAAGTATATATGAATATTTTAATTATTTGACTGGTGCTAGGGACGTGATTAGTGTTGCACTGTTAGTAACTGCTCGCGATACAACTTAATATGAACTAAGGCACTGCCTCTACCGGGAATCGACCATCGACATTTTACATGCAATGAAGTAAAACATAACTAATGAAATTTAAAGAAAGTAGATGTATGTCAATCCATGTAATTCACGTAATTCAAAACAAATGTTGCGAATCTCGCACATTATGCACTGTCTACATATGATTAAGATGTGTGACAAATTAAATCTGAAAATTGTTAGTGAAGAAAGCCACAACCACGACAAAACCTAAGCAATATCATAATAATGATAGTGTCCATTATCGTTCATCTGAGACAATAGGTCACGAAGTACATAGTGTTACGTAAGAACATACATTTATGTATGTCAATTTATTGTCAAAATATAGCCAAACAAGAAATGTGTCGCAGTAGTTGACAAATGCCCCCAAAGCAAAGCACTGGCAATGAAAGGTGATTTGTAAGCAGGTCTGTATATGCACTGCAAAATGAAAGTAAAGATTGCATAGTATGAGCAGAATTTGAACTCAAACTACCACAAAAGACAAGCTTTTTTGTAATTGAGGTCAAATGTCAAGGTCATGGCCACATGACCTACAAAAAGTATGCGACATTTCGCCATCCGGAGATGAACTCACACACCATATTTAGTAATGATCCTAGCTGACTTGGTGTAGGGATATGCTGTAAACAAGCTTTGTTTGTAAATGAAGCCCAAGGTCAAGGTCACATTGACCTATGAATAGTATGTGACACCCCGCCATCCCAAGATGTACTCACACACCATATTTGGTGATCCTAGCTGAAGTAGTGTAGGAGATATGCTCCGGGCGGGCTTGTTTGTAAATGAGGTCAAGGTCACATTGACCCAAAACTAGTATGCGACACTCTACCATCCTAAGATGAACTCACATGCCATATATGTGATCCTAGCTGATTCGGTATATGAGGTTTGCTCCGCACAAGTTTATTTTGTAAATGAAGACCAAGGTCAAGGTCACATTGACCTATAAATAAAATGTGACGCTTAGCCATATGCCCCATTTTTTATTTTTAGGAAACAAAATGAATACTTCACCAAAATGTTCACCAATTATTCTTACAAAAAATACTGGTACATAAAAATCTGTTCAATGGTTTAATGCTCCCTTTAGCCATAGAAGGGATTTAGCCCAATCTATGGTGGCCATTTTTAGCTTGTCTGCTTTTCGAAGAAAAGAAGAGCTATGTCGTAACTCCACCATCTGCATTTTCATTGTTACTGTTCGAAAACTTTAACATTGGAACCCCCAAGTGGTGCTCTTGTATTTTATGGGTTACAACTTTGTAAATGGTCACCTACGGAACATTCCTGCCATTTTTTTTTTATTTTAAATCTGATCAATGATGTCAGAGAAAATATTTATTTGTTTATTAAATTTTCACTACAGCAATTAAAATAAAATCAGCCCAGCCTCTGGTGGAGTGAACCTTGAGTTATAATTCTTATACATGGTACACTGTCTACTAGTGACTAAGCCATTTATAAAATTAAATCTTTGTTTGACCCAGTGAATGAAGAAAATTAAATCAAGGATAAATTTCAAAATGTTAAGGCCCTTGTACCTGGTACACTGTCTACTCAAGATATGGGCCACGTTATAGGGAGATCTGTTGATACAAAAAAATGGATTTGCTGTTACAAAATCAAATGGACAAACAGACAGACATATGTATGTGCCTACACAACTGCCACTTTGGCAACTGTTGAGCTGACAACAAGCAGGCTAGACAAACATCAGGTCAATCACTGTAAAAGTAAATCAACAATCAGTAACAAAAACTCATACTTATGTTTGTGTGTGCAATTTTGAAATGAGAAGATGAGTTGTTATTGGTTGATAATGAAATTTAGATAATGCATACAAAATAAACTCAATTAGCTATCCCCTGTCCATGAATTGAGATCCAGTTTAAATTATTATATCTATTTTAAGATACACATGGACAAGAAAGTGAGAAATATGACAGGAATTAGAACAAAAGTGTTCAAAGGAACATGTGTCACCTGCCAGCAGAAATGTGACAAAATAAAAGATGCCATGCAAAAAATAAACCCTGTCACCCTGCCAAAGCAATGGACACAAAAAGTGGACATTGTACTGTACATGTATCATAAAAATTGTTCGGGACATTATTATTTCTGTTTAACCCTTTCGCTCATACATGTACAAACAACTTTTATGTAACTGCAAACACAGTAGACCCTGATCAGAAGGCTCCTATAGGTTCTGTTTGTTAATAGAATTTGATAGAACTGTTTCTGTAGTTTTTAAATGGCTATAATGTTCCATCTTCCATATTTCATTAATCTATTTTGTCCCTGAATATTCAGTAGGTATTCAAATTTGGAATAAACATAGAACAGGGAAAGGGTTAAAGGTTGTCTATAGCAAATAACTGACTCCAAAAAGCCTTTCCAATAGACAGTGCTAGGATTTGAACCTAGACTTCCCTCTATGGCTAAGCCAAGAAGGTGTTCTTCCATTAAACTACACTGATAGCATTTATGGAAAATGGCAATTTGGAGCAGAAGCTAACTTAGACCTTGATATTCATACCTATTTTTCAGTATGTTTAAAGAGATCCGAGGTTTTTAGACAGGAATTTACGAGCATGTCATGTCTGATAGATTCCCTACCACATCCCACTCCCCCAAAACGTTTGACTATATCAGAACAGCCAAATTTAGATTTATTGTTGAAGTACATCCTCTATGCTTCTCGATTAACTTGTTACTTTAAATATACATAGATTGCATAGTTGTAAATTTGTGTTTAAAATTTGCAAAAAATAAACAACATGAAATCTGATTCTCCAAACCTTTAGTATTTGAAACATACAATCATGCATAACCTACTAAATAGCCACATTATATGTGCTGGTATACTCAATGTGACATCACACATCAGGATGGATAATGCAGCTGCATGTTGAATGCTTACTGGTAAAAGGTTTGTTCTTTTAACCCTTTACCTCATAAATATTTATGGAGGAAATAAAGCACTGTATGAACATTAATTAGCTGAATTCTTATAACGGTACAACTACATCATGTAATGTATTATAAACTGAGGAGTTTTGGGCCATGGCAGAAATTGTAGTATACTCTGTTTGCAAAGGCATACTGAGTTCAGAGTAAGGTGTTAACATGTAGTTCTACCTGACATATCCTAACTGTAACATAATCTGTGCTGAATGGAAAGCAGTATACATATTCCTTGCAAGGCGGCCCACTATTCCTACCAAATGCCATTCAAATTCAACTGCAGTCTCTGGAGTAGAAGATTTATAGTTATAATCTTATATTTTCTTATATAATATAGTTATAATCTTATATATTCATAAGGAAATCTAGCCCTGCCCCTGACAGGCATGTTTGTTGAGATATGAACATACATGTAGCTTTTACATGTTGCCAGCGTGTGATTGTCTTAGGCTGTTAACAAAAATGCTGACAGCTTGTAATTATCTCAGGATGTTAAAAAAAAACTATGTGAAACGTGTAACTCTTAACCCTTTCCCTGTTCTGTGTTTATTCCAAATTTCAATACCTACTGAATTTTCATGAGCAAAATAGTTATAAAGAAAAATGGAAGATGGGACATTGTAGACATTTTAGAAAGCAAATAATCAGAGCTATCAAATTCTACTAGCAAACAGAGCAGACCCCGATCCTCTAGGAGCTGTCTGATCTGGGTCTACTCTGTTTGCAAATGCGTGAAAACACGTTTATATGAGGGAAAGGGTTAATTAATGTAAAGAGTATGTATGTTGACAGCTTGTAATTATCTCAGGTTATTAACAAACCATGTCACACGTGTAACTCTTAATTAATGTAAAGAGTATATATACTGGAGTGACACTTATACTGATACCAGTAGACTCTTAGTAACCCTTTCCCTGTTCTTAACCCTTTCTCTGATATGAACGTGTTTTCACGCATTTGCAAACAGAGTAGACCCAGATCAGACAATTCTGAAACTCTACAAAATGGGACTTTTCTGAGATTTAAAGTATTGGAAAATTGCATTTCGTAAGTATTATTTTTGTAGGGGGCCATACAACCAGGGTGGGGGGGGGGGGGGGGCGAAACGACCAGGATCCCTATTGGGAGTGAAACAACCAGGGGCGAAACGACTGGTGCATGTCGGGTGCCTGTATGAGCTGTATGATTTGGGTATACTCTGCAAAAGTGTACTTGAGTAAATGTTAACGAAGTCCAACCAGACACATCCTAACATGTTTATAGCTGAGCATCTAGTCTCATCAATGAACTCTAAGACATCATTCTATTTTTGTGATGGGTGCCGTCTGCCGGGATATCGTTAAACCCGAAAGTAGCTCGATAGAGTCGTACGCAAAAGTGGACTAGCTGAGCATCATGAAAGTGGGTTTCTTTTTATCTTTCACTTCACTAACAGTTCTGACGTGCACATTTTCCTGGCTGTAACACTCGTGAGAGGGGTTGCCAGTATACAGAGATAGATAGATAGATAGATAGATAGATAGTTGTGCGTAAAATAAGTAATATGTTCCTCGCAAGCCGCTTCGCGGCTTGCTCGTCATAAAAAGAAATGTTTATTATAATGTAACATAGTCCTACCTGTCGGGTGCCAACATACTGGAACCTCAATCATTGTAAGTTTTCGGCGGCATAAAGTCCGAATCATGTTAAAATACACTTTAATTCTCGCAAGCCGCTTCGCGGCTTGCTCGTCATTTCATTATAAAAGTTCACCTTTTTATACTACAACTTATCTGTTGCACCCTCTCAAGTGTATTTATAGGCATTATCTGTAATGTTTGTTTGATGAAATCATGTTTTATTTACAGTATTTCGTCGAATCGAGTCAATTTCAAGATGGCGGCAATTGTCAGAAGAAAATTGAAGAATGTCCGAAATGTAGCGATAATAATTTTCAGAAAATTACATGTCAAATTCGGATTTTCGACGCTGGTCAATGCTTTCCAATGAAAACTCCCGAAATAGCCTAATTCACTTTTGACACGCAATTGTTTTGGGCTTAACCATCTACCGTAGAGCGAATCGACGGCGCCTTCGGCGCCCGGTCGATTCCCTAATAAAACCGAGTCTGCAATTTTCTATTTTCGTATAGCTGCTTTCAGTATTTATGTACAACAGCAGGTTTTCAGTGCTAGTAAGCCGGTCGTAAAATGTCGTAAAATGTCACCCGTGCGTATCAGTTTTGTTATATTTTCTGGTCATTCGGGATAATTAGTTTCAATGCTTTTAGTTATGGAATTTTAATACTAATATTGCTTAAGCTGGTGTTAGGGTTCATGAATATTGTTGTGCTTTTTAATAACTGCATTTTGACAGTAGGGGATCCTTCGAAAGCAAACGTAGTAATCTGAAATAAAGAAACTACAGACATGATTTTACTGAGTCTGTTTATGAGCAGTTATCAAATGTGCAACACTACTTACGGCCCTAGCGCCGACTTATTCAATTTTCCAAACCAAACGCCTTATAACACCTGACCCCGAAGGACCTGAAAATATGACAACACTGAGAATGAAGTACGGGGTGACATTTTATTACCGCCAAAAGAGCACTGAAACCTGTTGTTGTGAATTAGTCTGCAATTTCCTCTTTTCACATGGTTACTTTTGTGTTCGAAATACCTCCTAATTTCAGACTTTGCGAGGCGTTGAATTGGTTATTGCTTTTGTTATTTACCGCCAGTAGATGCAATATTCATTTAAACTAGAACTATCACTAAATGTGATTGAATACCCCCGCTCGGTTGCTTTGATCGTACATCAAACAAGATTTGTTCCAGCTTGTGCAACGGGCAGACAGACAGACATACCAACCGACCGATAAACACACTGACTCCTATATATCGTTTGCGGGGGTATAATAACACAATGGTCTTATAACTATATACATGATGCCAGAACATATTTTCCTGTTACAAAATACATTTACTTTTATACGAAGCCTTTAACCCATTTGCTCCCAGTGGATTCTTCTATGCTTATATATTGGATTAGTCTATCTTTTATCTAAGGGAGGTCTGGTCTAAATTTTCATTTTTGTTTTGTTTTATTTTGAATTTCCTATCAGCAAACAGTGTAGACTTTGATCAGACGCCGCATTATGCGGCGTCTGATCAGAGTCTACGCTGTTTGCTTTCGTTTCATATATTGGATCGTGGGAGCAAGTGGGTTAAACCAAAAGCTGTTCCATTCCCCATTGGTTTGATTATCAGTATTCTTTTTCAAACGCCTGTAAATTAAAACAAATGACAATGCTATTTGGATAGACAACGGTATGTGCGTTTAGTTTTCAATTATATATTGTTTGTATATTACAAACAGACAGTAAATTCTCTCTAGAGTTGACACTAGAAATAGGTCTACATGTCAGTATTTACTGCCCATGGTGTTTTAATACATTGCGCCAAAAGGAACGCTCTCTGTGTTCAATTAATTATTTCAAAGATGTTCAGAATTACCATTAAAGGGCAGTTGAACCGTTTCAGATGCCTACTGACGCATTTGCAAACAGAATAGACGAAGAACAGACGTTCCCTGTAGGATTTGGCTTACCAGGGTCTGCTCTATATGCTTATGCTGTGATATAAGTCAACTCCTTAACCTTCTGTCAGAGAGACATTATACAAAAGTCAATTAATATTCGCGATGCTATTTTTATACCCCCACATACGATTTTATTTCTTGTTTTTTTTTTGTTTGGTTTTTTGGGGGGGAGGGGGTTAAACTGGAGTCACCATGTCCGTCCGTCCGTCCGGCTAGTCCGGATCATCACTTCCAAAGTATAAAAGCTATTGACTTCAAACTTCTTATACAGATAGATCAAATTGACCAACAGTGCAGTGCACAATGTACAATGTCCATAACTCTGTCTTCAGTATCTTTTTTAGTTATTGCCCTTTGTTATTTTTCTCATAATCAGGCTTGTCCGGATCATAACTTCCGCAGTATAAAAGATATTGACTTCAGACTTCATATACAGATAGATCAAATTGACCACAATTGCAGTGCACAGTGTCCATAACTCTGTCTTCAGTATTTTTGGAGTTATTGCCCTTTGCTATTTTTCTCAAAATCGGGATTGTCCGGATCATAACTTTCAATGTATAAAATCTATTGACTTCAAACGTCACATACAGATATATCACATTGACCACAAGTGCAGTGCACAAGGTCCATAACTCTGTCTTCAGTATTTTTGGAGTTATTGCCCTTTGTTATTTTTCTCAAAATATGGCTTGTTTTAATAAATGAAATGTTTTTCCGGAGCTTTTCTCTGTCATGCCTCAACAACACTTTTTTTTTAAATTTTGCAGTATTGTTGAACACCATGTGAAGTTCTGCAACTGCAATAAAGATTTTGAATGAATGATCTCCCTTTTAGAAATTTAACAAATGAAAATTCAGCGGTCGGGGGCTTTATTTCTATAACCCGATATATGTGTCAAATGTGCTAGTGGGGGTATTAATCACCTTTAGTGGTAGTTCTAGTTTCTTATATATCAATATCCATGGCGTAAATGGTTAATAACTCGTCTAGCAGAATGAAGACATCAACATATAATAGGCACAGATCATAACGATATTAGTACACGTTCGGAAAGTCCATGTCACACTGACTATTAATATGTCACTGTTATTATATTTTAAATTCGTCCTTTTACAACAATATGTTCTTAGTTATTTTCATAAAGCAGTGACATGCAGTGTTCTATTTCTATGCGTGTGTAGGCGAATTCGGCCTTATGATTAAAGCTATCTTTTGAAACACAGAGATGAGGACATCAAGTTTGACCTATAATGGTGCACTTATTGATGATTAAATATAGATGTAGATGCAGTTTAGTCATTACTGACTTGTCATTTATACTTCGCTTCATTGCATATTTGTCATACTGATCATACTATAGATGTATTACCTGATAGCTTCAACTATCTGTACCGTTCAAAAGGTTACTTCAGCTTAAGGACATAGTTTGGTTTCCAGTAATATTATTATTACCCGTAAGTCAAAGATTTAATATAATTAATATTCTATAATTTTGGAAGTGTTATCGGTTTTAGAAATGCCATGTTGCATTCTGATAAAGTTGAAAACAACACATTTTATATTGTTTTAAAAATAAGACCTAGTCTTACAATGTGTTGTCACTTTGGATTTTTTCAGACACACTTAACAATTAGCACATAAACATCGATTCCATCCGATACTTTATGTGCAAACAGATTCTGCCCGGGTCAGAACAGGTACCGAGAAAGTCCGCGTCATATACGCATGCAAGCTGCTCGTAATTTCGACCGCTTTTCACAGGAAAACATAGGAAGATACATTTTTGCATTTACCTTAAGTAGCATTTACTGCATACGAAGCTGTGGCCGGTATACTAAGGGCGAAAAAGAGGTTAATTACGATATCGCTTTCCAGTAGGACGTGCACTGAATAAACAAATAACAAAGAGAGCTTCAGCCGTTTCAGTTATTACCATTTTGGCCTCGTTCTGTTATGATTAACATGACTGATGTAATGGTGGGTAGTTAGCTGGAAATCGTCTGCATGATGAGAAATTTCTGACAATGAATATTGTTTGAAATGTAGCATATTTAAAGAGTTTAACTCTTTGCACGCTAGCGGCAAAACTGCAATTACCTATGCAAACAGTTTGGATCCTGATGAGACACCGCATAATGCGGCGTCTCATCAGGATCCAAACTGTTTGTCATCTTAGCCATATTTTTGCAAAGAAATGAGAAAAAGTTTATTTTAAGAATTGTAGCAGACGACAATTGTTGCAGACGAAAAATTACTTAGCGTGCAAAGAGTTAAAGAGTTTAAACGTTTATGTCGATTATATATTAATTCATTTGCATGCAGGGCAGACTGCAGACTAATGTCAGAAGGCTTTATAACAGATCGGATGTCGTTAACAGAACATTGAAAGTTGTATCAGAAGAAACTGTATTCTGTTCCCTATCACATGATCTATACAGCACACTTCTACAGTAAATAACATAACACCACTCAAAACCCAAACACCTTCCTTTACCCGGGGCACGGTATGGCAAAATCGACGTGAAACGACAGTAAATGTGACAGTCAATGTCACAGGCAACACAACTTGCTTTGACTCAAAATTAAGGGACCGCTAAACCCTTATCTGTTTTCATGTTCATTTACAAGTATTGGTGCACTGTGAATGTTGAGATATCAAGATCCTCAGCTAAAGCCCCAACTGCTAATCATCTATCTGCATCAAGAATGTCTTTAACTTTGGTCACGAATGATGGCCGTAGCAATGGTTAGCGTCAATATATTTTATAGTTTTCAACTGAAATCCATCCTTCCATCCTTCCCGAAATTGTCCATGTCATTTAAACACTAATGCACGACTGCACTTTCGATTTACACTTAAATTCCTGATCATATCAAAAGTTTCGATGGGCGATTTTCTTGATCTTACATATACTTTTATAACTGATATTGTTTCGACGTCACCCGTTGACGTCATTTTTTTTCTTCTAGAGAAGTGCGATTCACAGTGCCGTTTTCTATCTAACAAGACAAGATTTTAATGTAACGTTCTAACATTTTAAAGGAGACACCATCATGCCGACACTATGCCGTTGTACCATGCAGAGAAATGTTTTATTCATTTCATAATTGCATTTTTATATTTTGTCGACAACTTGAACAACAGGAAGAGTTTATAAATAGTCTGAATGTAATGCACAATCAAAGGTCGTACTCATCCTGCATTCGGCTGAACTCGATACATGACGGCATGCTGATGTACGAGGGTTGTTTCTGGGCACGTGCTGTAATTTTTTTTATCTGTTAATATTTTTCTTCTATGAAATTTTAATAAATGATAGCTGCGACTGCATTCTATTGATTTATTGCCATAATTAAACGTAGGTACAAGAAACACGTGAAATATTGTCACCATAGCAACGTCACATTGACGTGAGCGGGGCACCTTAGTATACTCAATAAAGGTTTGTCTTTGTAAAGATCTGAAACATTCAGATTTTCTCGAAATATTACCCAGCGTACTTTATACACTTCTGGTGTCTATTTACCCAAGAAGTAAAACAATTTTTGAAGTCTTCTTATGGAATTTTTCGAATGCACTCTCTGACAACAATTGACAGGTCATCGTAATGTATATCAACGTCAGAGCCATATTAGAGAACTTAAAATGTCATAACTGGCCAAACAAAGATTATACTTTTGCATGGTTACGCCAAGGTGCCCCGCTCACGTCGATGTGACGTTGCTATGGTGACAATATATCGCGTGTTGCTTGTACCTACGTCTAATTATGGCAATAAATCAATAGCATACAGTTGCAGCTATCATTTTTAGAAAAATATTAACACATAAAAAAATTACAGAACTTGTCCCGAAACATTTCGAACAGCCCCCGTACTATATCTGTAATGTATGGATGCCTATATCTATCTCTAATGCCCATCAGGTTAACATGGTTATCTGTTGTTGAAACATGCCCCATACGCTACAAATTCCATGGTGTGGCTAATCGCCAGTCCAATCCATAGTATTACTTCGTACGTTGTTTTAAATACAAGGCTTGTGGATTCTAGAATGAAGAAACAACCAACTGCCAATTGGAAGAGTGTATCCAGTGAATATTGTGATATGACATTGTGCTTTGGACAGCACTGTTGTAAATGGCATCGGGCAATATATTATTATTTGGGATATATGCGACATGCGTTGTAGACAAATTGTATCGAACAAGATGCGTTTCTCCTGGATCACAATCTGCACTGTTAGAAGTAGTATAGTATATGGCTACGTTGATTTAGATCAAGACATGCAGTTATTGTGCAATTAATTTGATGTCGCTTGCGCCAAAATCGAAAAATGAACTGAAGCATTAGTATTATTTAAAAACAGAGCATACCAAGATCAGACGGTCGGATATATTAAAAACACAAACATCTGTTTTATGGTGTTTGCGTCTCGTATGTGGCTTGTCTGCTTGACTTTACTACCTTTCCATTTATATTCATAGTGTAAGTATTTCTAAATAAATAAGATAAAACGTTACAAAAGTAAAATGACACTTTATTCTGTGTTTGTTAAATCACGTACGTACACAACTAATACGATCGTGACTGTTATCAAAATGACCAATGAAATCTGAAAGTATGTGATCTTTCGAACGCAAAGGCAACCCAAAAAGGGAAGGTTATATACTCTGTTTTATTGGTTCTGTGCATGAGCAGTTTTTAAAAGTGCAACGTTACTTACACACCCTAGCACCGACTTAAGTTGCATTCAATTACAATCCACCATGCTAATACTTCGTAGTATTTAAGTGTACGCAACATTAGTACAACATAGTTCTGAAATTACTTCTGTATCTCTGCATTACGTATTTCGAATTATGTGTATTGTCTCACATTGATTCATGTACCGCAAGAGCTTTGAATGTATCAATAGCATTATACGAGGGGTGTTCAAAATATACCCGGAAAAGTGTTGTAAAATAGAGAAGAGCCGATAGATTTCGATGGAACTTTGTGAGTATGTAGAAACAAGTGTTTGGACTGTACAAAATGAATCTGAATATTTCAGTCATTGACGAGACCAAAATAAATGGTAACTACATGTACATGTATTAACTTCAGTTTGATTATGCAGATTTAATCAAAGCACGGTTGTGCAATGCAAACATGCAACTATTGCACTAAGTAAAGAAACCTCAAACCTAGACCCACGGCATTACAGAATGACTTGATTGATACATGTACTTAGTGAAAAGTAGATACAGTGCTGGAAGGAATGTACCTCTCCGTATTTAATGAGAATTCATATGTTAACTCATTCCCTCGTAGGGACACATTTTGACGCCTACGTAAAAGTCACGTTTTGAAACCATTTAATAAATAGAGCATATGCTCTATTTATCACCATTTCAAAACTACACAAATCTAAAGATTTCCTTTTCTCTAATAAATGCTCCTTTTCAGTAGATTTATTCAAAGGTGCTCGATCTAAAAATAGCCTATGAGGTAGTGAGTCTAAATATAGCATATGAGGTAATAGGTTACTCTTATAACCGTTTCCTACACTAAAAATTCGTTTATGCTCAAACTCTGATCTGGACAAATATTTACTCACTTTAACCCTGTCCCTGTTCTATGTTTATTCCAAATTTCAATAACTACTGAATATTCATTAACAAAATAGTTATAACGAAACAAGGAAGGTGGAACATTGTAGACATTTTAGAGAGCAAAGAAACAGATCTATAAAATTATATTAGCAAACAGAACAGACCCTGATCAGACGGCTCCTCTAGGAGCCGTCTGATCTGGGTCTACTCTGTTTGCAAAAGTGTGAAAACACGTTTATATGAGGGAAAGGGTTATATGTATTAAATGTATATGTGTTTATATTAATATATTAATTACATATTAAACTATTGATATATATTCTAAACACTCTATCAGTCACTATTATTATATAATAAATTTAAAAATTTGATGGACAAGACCCCATATCCACGGCTTTTAGACATTCATACTTATTATTCAGGTGACGTATAACCCCGATTGATCGGTGTCTTACATATCTTGTAAAACATGTACATAATATATAACTATAATAAACTATTTACTGGCTTAAAAAAAATATTTTTTTTTAAAAAAATAGTAACTATAGCAACCACACCGTCTCGAAACCGGCCCCAATTTTTTTTATACGGAAGACATTTAAACAAATACTTGTAACTCTGTTGTTTTCCTAGCTTTTCTCTGCGAACTTTGTGTCTATTTAGCCCCAAACGTTGATATGACGTTAATGACGTCACTAATGCATTTGACGTCATTTGGTGTTATGACAGTCATTTTGTTTTGTATGGTGCGCATAAATGCGTATGGATCAAAGATCAGCGATTAAATTTTGTGTTTTTAATGATGTTTCAAGGAAAGATGCCATTCAAATGTTGGAGAAGGCATATAGGTAAACTGCAATGAAGAAATCATAGGTGAACGAGTGGTATTGACGGTTTAAAACAGTAGAGACAGTGTAATGAACGAGCCACGGGGCGGTCATCCAACGTCAGTAACGTCGCGCACGTCACAGAAAACAAAGGACTGCTTGAAGTGGACTGGTGCATTACGGTTAAGGCGGCAATCTCATTGCTTCAGAAGAACAGTTTAAGTGAAGCATTTACTTCCTGGTTGAACATCTGTAAAAATGTATATCGTTTGGGGGCGAATACTTTGACATAGATTGAATTTCAGACAATTCTATCAGCTGGTAAGTGATTAGTGAGACATGACGTTGATGACGTTCGATGACGTTGGGCCATGGTGGGTGTTATAGACGTTAAATATTTTGTAAAATGTATATTGTATTGTGCATTGTATTTTATGTCTAGACTCAGAATTGTTTATAGGTTTGCTGAGTGAAATTTATGGAAAAATATTGAATCGTAAAGAAATTACAACACTTTTCCGGGAACTTTTTGAACACCCCTCGTACAGTAGAACCTGTCATAAGCGGCCGTTCATTTATTGTACTTAGGAGTTTAAAGAACAGGTGTTGCTTAATACATGTCAAAGTAATGTACAAAGCTCCTATATGAGCCTTTACATTACTTTTGACCTGCAATAAGCTACCACCTGCCTGGAAGAGACACAATTAGAGATCGTTATGATGGTCGCTTAAGGCAGTTCTACTATATTTCAATATTGACGACAAACAACTGACACCCATAATCAACGTGCAATTTGTATATATGTATCGCAGTCTGAGGATAAATTACATTCATGTTTCGGTTGAAATGGGTGTTTCAAATACAAGCTGTAAGTGTATGCTATGCTTGTTTATCTGTGAAGATAACTATAGTATCAATAACGGCAGAAACAGAAAGTATTTATTTTATCCTGTCACGTGCCTATTTTCCTGACGGATAACACGATGCCTGATACACTTTTTTGTTATTATGTCAGTTGGTCACATGACCGATGTTAATATGCCAGTTGGTCACATGACCTGTAGCCGAAACTACTTTTTTTACCGAGACGCTTATTTCGTGAATACACAAATACGTCTACCGAGTACTGAATAAAAATAGTTTAACAAAGCGAATTTGCTGATTTCAATCGATACCCATTAAACTAAATAATTATTTCACTTCATTCTCCCAAACTTATATTCTTAGGCCTAGTAGATCTAGATCTTGATTAGATCTAGTTGTTTGTCGCGAAATTACCGTGTTTAGATAAATCCACATCAAGAATCATAAATCGTCCAGATCGTGTATTATATAGTCAGTTCTATTTTTATTCTATCGGCGTCTATCTCAACCGAGTCTAGAATTGAAATGTTATTAAGCTAGCCTTGGCGAGCTTAATGACTTTTCTATTCTAGACGAGGTTTAGATCAGCTTGTCTCAAACATCGTTAAGTGACAGGTTCTTTTTATGACATAACCAACCGGGGCAATGGTTTTGTTTTGAGCATTTGTTTTAAAGCAATGTGACTTTTTGGAATTCCAGTGACGTAATAACGCCTTTATAGTGACGTCATCAACAGTCTAGAGCCAGTAGATTCGGGTATACTTTGCGGTGCATTTTGTGGTACATTCGGTACAAAATATTTATATTTTGCTGTAATGACAAGGAATGTTATCTGGCAAGGCGGATGAATATATCAGCTGAGCCGAAGGCGAACATGATATATTCAGAAGCCGAGCCAGATAACATTTCTCATTCAAAGCTAGGAACCAACTATTCTCTATAACTGTGCCACTCTTCACGTTTGCAATACCTAATAAACTTGCAGACATTATTGGATATGGAAGCAACACATTCTGCAATATAATGTATTATAAAAATACCTATTCGAATAGGCACGGGAATGAATTCTTGCATCAAACGTGATGTTGTAGTCCCGATTAACCATGTATTAACAAGACGATCCATGTGCACCCGCGCTGTTGTTGATCAATATTAATCATATCATTGCGGGGCCTAACTTAAACCAATGGTATCAGTCATGTGATCAACCAACAATGACTGTCACTTCGTGTACTGAGTAATACGTTATTGATGACGTATCACAGAATGTTTTTGACTTTTAAACCCCTAGTGGTTATTTTGCTACTGACCGTGCCAAGGCGGTACTCTCTTTGTCATCCTTACTTTTGTTTATCTAGTGTCTTTGTGCTTGTGTTTGTGTGTTTGTTGGTGTTTTCTGTGTTCTTATCGTGTTTGTGCGTGTGTGAAATGCTGTCTATCGATGTGTTGGTGGTGGTTGCGTCTTGTATGTGACTTTCTCCTGTATGTGTGTTTGTGAATGTGTATAATATGCTGTATAAATAGCTTTCTGTCGGTGTTTTGGTGATGGTGGCGTTTTGTGTGTGGCTTTTCCTGCTTGATTTTACTACTTTTTCATTTGTACTGTAGTATTTTGCTGAAGCTAGGCGAACGCTAGGCGAACGAATATTTTAGAGGCACGGATACATTTCTTAGTAGTAGATATATTAAATGAAATTCAGTGTAAAAGGTACAATCCATAATTCACTTACAGTGACATACTTTCGACCGCCGTCATTGTGTTTGCACAATTAGAACGGTGTTACTGATAGCTATTTTAATAAACTGAAAGCTAGATAGACAAGTAATAAGTATATACTCACAGTGCTAAATATATTGTCATTTAGATCTGAATTTACAGGTGCTATCAGTGCCAAAACAGGTTTTGTTCATATATCATTATATTTATTAATATTAGGTAAAGGTAAAGGTGAGGTTTATAGTCTGGAACTATATACAGTGTACATATTCTCCCGACTTCACAATTTACCCCCTGATCACTGGGTTATAAGTCGGCCATTAACACTCGGCGCCCAAGGCAGCCATGGCACATCGGCTTATTTCCCTCACAGGTACCCATTTATACACCTGCGTAGAGAGGAGCAAACGTGGGATGCATTTTTTGCTCAGAAAAATTCTGATAGTCCGAAGGCAAGATTCGAACCAGGGACCCTTCGATCCCAAGTCCAACGTCCTACCACTGGACCACCACTATATTAATATTAAGCCAATACATTGCAGTGATCTGTTATCATCGTTTAATATTGTATTATTTGTTGATCGACGTCAATTTACAGTAAATCATTCCGCGTTGTTAATGGTTAGAACTGGTGTTAGATGAACCCTTCGCTTGCTGAATTTTAAAATACATTTCACCTTCCTTACCCATGCCCTGTTGTATAGTTACATATATTTTCACTGTGTACAAGTATTTCGCTGTGCAATCACTGCTGTGGAGTGCACTGGTTGTACAATCAACTTGTAAATAGTGCATACCCTGATAAGACAGCTCCTGCAGGAGCTGTCTCATCTGAGTTTTCACTATTTACAGGTAGGTATATTGACGTGAATAGCAAGCGAAGGGTTAATGGTTAGAACAGGTGTTAGCCTAACCCATTCCCTCATATTGACGCCATCTGAACCCTCAGTAAAGGTAAAGTGTTTGAAATCATCGTGATAAATAGAGCATTTGCTCATATCGTGTAAATGCTCTTTTTTATCAAAATGGTTTCAAAACTTTACAATTCTAAATTTTCCTGTTCTGTAGTAAATGCTTATGGTAGATTTATTCACAGAAGGTAAATCTAAATTTGTCTATGAGGTAATGGGTTAATTAGATGGTGTTGTAGGAAGCTACTTCGAAAGCAGTTGCAATTACGCCTATTTTAGGTTAAACATACCACTTATATTATATACGGATATCATGTTTATAAGTAACTTTAAACATTTGGACCCTTCGAAATTAGAATATGCATCAGTAACCACGCTGCCACATGTTATATGGTACAGTCAATGTTGGTTTGTCAATACCTTATTAGCCTGACTTTATTGCAATCAATATGCCATATGCTCTACAAAGCAGTCGCATGCTGGTTATTATTTATATAATTAATACTGTAACATCTGCACACGTATATATACCTGACCTCGTACATCAAAGATGACATTCCCATTCCATTTCTAGGAAAACAGACTGGATGACATAATTTATTAAGGTCAGTCTATACTCTTGCCACTGAGTGGCGATTCAACGGTCAGATAAATATATTCGAACATTTTATTTACAAGCTATCCTTTGGTACATTACATGTTGACTGTATATTTCACGACAAATAAAAGCATTAGGAAGCATTGTATCTCATTTATCAAAACGGGTTCGTTTAAAAGAAAAGTGCCCCCAAAATTGTGAATATCGGAAGACGACTATGCGTCAGTCCTTAATCTAGGAAAAATATTACAAATTATAAATTGTCTTTTCGTACAGAACTGTTTCAATTAACCATTTTACCAAATTTGACGCATTTTGACCCCTCTGTAGAATTCAGGTTTGGAAACCGTTGTGATAAATAGAGCGTTTACGCCATTTGAACAAATGCGCTGTTTATCACAATGGTTTCAGAAATGCACAATTCTAAAAGTTTCGTCAGTAAAATTTTCGGTAGATATATTAAAAGAAATAGGATCTAAAATAGCCTATGAAGGAATTGGTTAAAGATACAAATGTGTATTCGCTGAGTGACCGTTTAGTCCTTACACTTTTGTTTGCATTAAGGTTGGATACAAACTGGACACCGATGAGTAAATGTGTGTCTCATCAGCATCCAAGTTGTTTTGACAAAAGCTTGATAGAAGTAGCCAAAATTCGCCTTGGTCCGAATTTATCAGACATTAGTTTGATCGTGGTTGTGTAAGGGTAAAAATATGGTGTTCTGTATAAATCTTAAACGAACAAACATTTTGTAGGAACATGACTATGTCTAAGGAACTATTCGACTACACATGTGTACATTTTCAAACCATATATCATTTATGTTACCCATTAGTACCCATTGACTCTTAAAAAGGACTGAACCCATCAATGCCAATGTTTTTTTCCAGTATACAGTTTGCTTCCCTGAATCCCCTGCACATGTAAAATTGATGTGAATAAAGTCAGGTCGTCTTGACATGTTTGCCGTTAATGATGTGGGAATAAATAGATTAAAAAGCAGCCACGCAATCCTTCGATATTATAACGTCTGAAACATCTGCGTTTGTGAGTTGAACTCGGGCTCTTTATAAAGGTGGATGTCATTCAAGGAAACAAACACTTGGTGACACATGTCCGCAAGGTCAATGATATAATCATGTCATAGGTAGCGTTTTAACGTTGATGTATACATGTTTCGATCAGTCTTTAAAAACGAATGTTCCAAAAATTAACTTCATCACATGATATATACCACTGCCGTAGTCATAGTGATGATTACTATATTAATATAATCTGACTGATCGCTTGTGCTATTCTTCATGGGTCCAACTGTATAAAATATGTTTCGACGATAGTGTTCCTCCCATCGTTTGACCCGTTTCATGTTTATAGTTATTGTTAAAGCGGCAACCACAAACAGTGAAGTCACATATTAGATGGTTCATTCAGGGGCTCTCTGATCAGCGTCTTTTTGTTTCACTAATTATTTTCAGAAAGCCGCATCGGCAAAGTAATTCTCACATCACCATCCTTTCAAGAGCAACAGTTGAACTGTTGGTTAATATAAACTGTAGGTTTGAATATGTAGAGGCATAGCTGATGGACATTTGTGCATGAAATAACGGCTATATGTATATAAATGAGCCGACATGTAGTAATTACATTATGAATAATGAACTATATGACCATTACATAAATTTAGAATCATATCTATCTATTTGATAATCAAATAAAACAAAACAGGTTTTGGGGCTATCTGATTTGGTTCTATTCTGTTTGCAAATGCATAAAATGTGCGTCTATCAGGTAGAGTTAAAGTTTCGATTTCCTCTGTAAATATTCTCTTTGAACTTTCTGCCTCACATTCTCCCTCCCTTAACTCCATGGGTCTTTAAGAGTTCACCTATTCAATTAACAAGTTTTCAAGCTGCATAATTACGTATCACGATAACAGTTTATGCAGACTCATCTTTAAAAGTAATCAAAGGAGAAATTTGGAAAGTACATCGTTCGGGATATTAATACATACAACATAAGGTACTCTATAGTTATGGTAAAAAAGATCAAATCTGTAATTCGTATATAGAGCAAACCATAACCAGTCAGCTCTTACTACAGCTGTTTGAGCTGTATCTACTCCGTTTGCAAGGGTGTATATAATGAAGACCGGTTTTATGGTTCAAGCTGTGACTTCAACGATGGAGCCGTTTAAGTTGGATTTATAGTATATGTGTCCATGTATAATTAGTTATCGTTTCTAAACACGATTGCCAAGCCATTTATTTCCCAAGCCGTTCCAAATAAGAATAAATTGACATAAATATCACTAGAATCAGAACCGAATTGCCCCATAAGTCCAATACTGACAGCCGACACAACCTTATTGGAAAGTTACGAGAAGTCGGTTATATTGGTTAATAAATAGTTTTTGTTATCGATATGGTAATGGGTGATGAAGAGAAGGATACGTGGCAAAGTTTTGAAAATAGAAGATCCTTCGAATGAAAAATCAGCAATGCAAAATCAAAATGAGTAAAGTACACACCTTAGCACTCGTTTAAGCGGTATTTAATTTTCATCACTAATAGCATTGAAACTGATGACCCCGAAGGATCAGAAAATATAACAAAACTATGCATGAAGTACGGGGCGACATAAATGATGAGAATAAGTTTACATCAACAGTGTATCGTGGGAGGAGAGCAGTCCCATCAATCATCACTTAAGCTTGGATTGATAGATTTCTTACATCATGCAATTATAACAATTACAAGATTGAAACGAGTACTGCGTTTATTGACGGAATATAACGAACGCACCAGAAGTCCAAATTCCAATTCATTATTTGCTCAAATATATATATACACCCCTTTCCGCGTTGAATCGTCGTGGTCTATTATACCATTATTATAGATAGTCCGTATTGTGAGTGAAAAAAAATGAATATGGGACGTTTTAAACTTAAACAAAAAGTGTCGATATAAACACTTGCCAATTGTACAAGACGGAGCAAGTGTGTACATTAATAACACGATGCACACCGAACATGTTCGGCACTTTTGGTCTGCTCGCATTGTCGTCTGAAATGTCACAACATAGATGGTGTGTAAACAGTTTGGATCCTGATGACACGCTGAGGTACTCGGTATCCAAACTGTAAGCTGAGTTATACATTTATATTTCAGATCTATATGAATTTCCAAAAAAATAAACTTTCAAATGCTCTAATTTAGTTTTTTCAGATGAGTTTGCATCAAGTGTGTCGCGAAATCTTGAATATCCGTGGAGTTAAGGGAGGAGGAATGTGGGACAGATAGCTCACATGGAGACTGTTGTATTGATATCGGTCAACAGGTTTTAATGACAACACTGGTTATACATAAAGCGGTCGCTAATCATGAATGTAAATACAGTAGAACCTGTCATAAGCGGGCATTCATTTGTTGAGCATAGGAGTGTTAAACCGTAAGTGGTTGCTTAATGCAGGGCAAAAGTAATAAATAAAGCTCATATAGGAGTTTTCCGCATTACATTTGGTCTGTATTAAGCTACTCGAGGGCGTACATGTCCATAACTAGACGCCTTTTAGATGGCCGCTTAAGACATATTCTACTGTTTTAAGAACATGTTATACTCTGTGATAGATTTGTAATATATAACACATTTGATATGCAGGAAACATTCTGTTACAATGAGATTCCTATTGAAACAACATAATGTACAAAATTAGATATTTTAAATATAATCAGTATAGATGTACGCTTTTATATTGTCTTTGAATCAGAGTGGTATGTGTTTCACTATCTTGTTTCACTTTGTTTGGGGGTTCAGACACGATTAACCCTTTCCTTCATATAAAGCTCTTTCATGCATTTGCATAGCAGACCCGGAGCAGACGGCCCCTATAGGAACCGTCTGATCAGGGTCTGCTATGTTTGCAATTGGAATTTGATAGATCTGTTTCTTTACTTTCTAAAATGTTTACACTGTTCCTTGTTCCATATTCCATTCAATAACTTTGAGTATTGAAAACTGGAAAAAACATAGAACAGGGAAAAGGTTAACGTAAAGCACAGTGCCAGCTAATCCGTACGTCGCACATTTTTTGTATGGGTGTTAAGCTTATATATTTTATAGGCAACA
This sequence comes from Azorinus chamasolen, assembly GCA_963576725.1. Classification (NCBI taxonomy): domain Eukaryota; kingdom Metazoa; phylum Mollusca; class Bivalvia; order Cardiida; family Solecurtidae; genus Azorinus; species Azorinus chamasolen. The sequence continues at coordinate 58,450,860 of OY755249.1, forward strand.
CCCTGTTACATGCACCGGCCGCAATGTCAACGGTGCTGTCGATTAATTTAGTTGTGACTGACCCGTGAGGAGACTAACCGGTAACACACTGTCACGGTGAACGCGTGGTAACTGCTCGAGTGTCACATATACCCCCTTTTCATCTCATTTTACAAACCACTGCGATAGACCAGCACTTAGGTCAGTATAATATGCCTTGCCGGTACAACAATGACATGCACCAATGAAAGATTTAGTGACGACGACGATGACGGTAATTAGTTATTACAGGATATAACGTCGGTTGGTCTCACATGCTGCACAGCACCGCACAGGTCCAAACAAATACCACAGGAGCACGCAAGTGGGTACCTGGTCCGATAATTAGCAGTTTAATGTTCTGAAACATGCTAATAACTGTTTTCATTAAGTAATCCTTATTACTCTTTTGAAGTTCACTTGGCAGCTAAGTGCAATATCAAGATAATCTGGCTTCATTTTGAAATAGACGGCCAATAGTTTGTTGAACAAAAGAAAGTATAAGCATTGATGGCAAATATAACAACACTGTGAATGAAGTATGATACTGAGAATGAAACTTCTTTGAGTTCACTTATCAATAATCACAGACTTCACGCATTGTACACCATCAACAAGCCGCGTGCATCAGAGTCAGCATTGGGAGCATCGCTAGCACGGCACGTACATGTTGGTAGATATAGGAGTGTTACAATGAAATTAAACATATCCATTGTCGTTTATAATATTACATATTCCATGAATAGAGTCGAAGTCAGGTGGAATATGACATAAGAAAGTCCACCGTAATCCTAGAAGAACGAATGAAGTGCACGAAACATATACACACAACCTTCATAGAACTGAACCTTATCTGCTCACTACTGGAAACATATATACGCTTTGCAATTGATGTTTACTGATACATATTATAAAACTGAAATTTGATATATACGTAATACATTTTGATCGGGTCTTCATCAATTTAATACCATATCACATGACGGTGTGGTGGTGTTTTTGAAACACGATTCATGGGTTTCCTTACGAGAAAACACATTAGATATGGAGATTATAAAACAAAAACTGAACTTTATCATTTATTCATCAGGTATACATCTAAAGTCCCTGTAAACAAATTAGAATAAAATCAGAGGGCGGAAGCCGTCTGATCTGGGATTTTCCTGTTGTTTGCGTATGAAACAATATTGGTTTGATGTTACAGTTTCTGGCATTACCAAATATGCCCGTGTTTAAACGCCTCCGTATGTCAATATAAAACAATGTAGTTTATATGAATGTTACATGTATTTGTTGAATTCACTTTCGGCTTGTAAAATCATCTGCTCCCTAGTCGTTATGTATAAAAGATTGTATAAACAATACGACCTTAGACTGTTGTCGAAATGACCAATTGAATTAAAACGTTCTTGATGCTTCGTAACGGTCACGTTAAAAGCGAAATCCCTATATTGGACGCGTTTCAAAAATACCCCAAATATATGCTGAAAAGTAGTACAACGCAAGCATCACAGGTTGCAATTTTCGATAAAAGTTCAAATTGACATTCTTCATAATAATATTTGAGCATAATAAATACCAAGTGTTATGATATTATTGAATATATGCCTTCATTGCAGGACTTCCTCTTTAAAGTCTTTAAAGGCAGTTCGGTGGTTTTGATCCCATGCGCTGCTTTGCAGCGAATGACATTAGCCGACCGAAAACATTCTCTAAAATCATCCCTTATCATCATGTCATCTCATCATTCGTCGGCGCTATATGACCTATTCAGAGTCGCAGTGCCGTAAAACCCAACTCACTCACTCACTAATTCTTTAAAGTCAAATGCGGACTAATTGAAACATAACAACTTTCTGAAATCACTCATTTATCTTCGAGGAACAATCGTTTAGTGCTTCAATATATATATATTGTCTCAAACATTTACAAAACAATACGGGTTTTAGTAAATAAATGTACGTCGCAAGATCAGTCTATGTAGCAATATAGTCATATTTCAATATTAACGAACAGCAACTGATTGTTGCCACGTAACATACCGTTTTATATTTGAAATATAATATTTCTATATTTCACTCTTTGTTGCGACGTTCGCTTGTCACTCACATTACCACTTTGATAATAAATAATGCATTACAGAACCCCTTTTCAAAACTCTTGTTTGCCTTTCAGTCAACCATATTTACCAATGAATAATAATAATAGGTGAGGTGCTGCATTACACGATTATAGAATTTCTATGTTTTCATGCAACGTTACTCTGCCATCCAACTATCTTCGAGCAAAAATGTTAACAAACTGCCAAGACATGCCTTTTTGTCTGATTGTAGTCCTAAAAAACACTCGTGAGATATGGGTCCATCCTTATAAAGCTTTTTAGTTGAGTCTGAGTTCGTTCTCAAGCTTTTGATTGGTCAGATTTGAGTTCTCAAGCTTTTGATTGGTCAGCTTTCTGACCAATCAAAAACTTGAGAACGTACTCGGACTCAACTAAAAGTTTTATAAGCATGGACCCAGCTTTGGCGTCGATTCCATGCCTGCCTGCAGATATAGGTAAAACAGTCGTTAGGAGCTTATCCAGAACCGACAGACTATATGCCAGTACCACATACAACATCACATACAACGCCTCATCCGGCGTATGTGTCACAGGTACCGAGCATTTATGGCTCTACAATGTTCAAAGCGATGCTTATTTTTAACTCCGTTGACTCACGAGTATTCGGTAGATCATACTATATGAATCATTTATCAGTCAGTAACATTTTATTGACGGTGAGTATATATGTTATTCATGTGTGAAGTGATGATTTTACAGTTTCATATGTCTCCAGAATATATTGAGTAACCCATTTTTCATTTGATTCTTGCAAGAAATCGTAACCATGTCCTGAAACTGGAATAAATAATGAACGCATGTTGGCCTTGACCATTTTGTAATTAGAGTACTGTCGCGACAGAGTTGTGTACATCCATGACTACTATCTGTGGAACAATTGCATGTTGAATGAGTGTCTAAAATGTGTGCTATAATGGTATGTAATCAGCGTTTATCCGCGATGATTATCATAGTGTCAGGTATCAACATACAGTGTAAGTGGTGAGTATTTCCTAATAACGTGTTTTAGACATAATTTGACCTGGAAGCGGCATATTGCATTACGAATTAATATCTTTTCAAGAACACAAGGCCGTGTATTCTAACCTTCAACGCTCTACGGTTGTATTGATAATTCCGATTTTAAATCTTATAAATCGGCGATTTTAAATCGGCGCCTGCTACGGACTAGATCTATTTGATATCACTGTGTATGTGTTTTGCCACCGAGTGTTCAAAACTCCTGCCTTCATCCTATATTTGTGTATGTAGTGTATATCGTTTATACGTTTGTACATAATTATGATTGTGTGTATGTGTGTGGCAAGTACTCGTATGTGTATGAGTGATCTTCAGTTGCTGTGATTCAGTGCTTGTGGACGTCTTTAATGTTCTACAATCTTTGACCAAACCCAACCAATAAATAGTCTTTTAAGACGTTTTGTTACGCTATTCTTATATTACGCCTGCGTAAGTTACGGCGTGACAAATTGCCCTTTGATTGAGGTTTGGCTACGCGGCAATGTCCTTATATTCGAAGATGGCAGTGGCAGAAAACCAATAACGGTCATACAGGAAGCTCCACACACAAACGGAGTCAAACATCAAACAGGAAAGAGCACAATTACAAGAGAAATCATGACGAAACTTGCAAAAAGGCATAAAATGTTTATCATATAAAAGACATACCATAAGGTGAAAGCAGGAATACCGCCTTCGAACCTGAAAGTGTGTTAGAGGTAATACGCTTCATTGACGATCTACTTGAGATATATGTAGGGAGACAAAAGCGGAAACGAAATTTTTATAAAACCCCTTATAGTCCTAAACGCGATGATTGATCAGGACATACACATTTGACACTCAAAATATAGAATCTATTCTATATCAGTAGCTGATCTGAGGCTGCGCTGTTTGCAATGAAAGGTCATAGCATCGTAGTATTTATCAGACTGAAAAGTCGTTGCGGTGCCTTAAATGTCATCTGCTACATTCATGAAAGTGGAATCTGGTGAACTCAGGTTTTGGGGTTTGCAATATGTTAAAACTAGCCATTCGTTTGCAGCTCTCGTCCTTAATACCATAGGCAAACGGCTTGACTCCGAGTGAGAAACCTAGTAACTAGGCTTCTCACATCGATTCAAGCTCTTTGACATTGGGATAACAATTTTAAGCAAAGCTTTAGCGATGCACTTTGAAACCTTGAAGCAGGTTTAACGTGTTGTTTCAATCTCATCCCCGTCTAATGTGGAGTTTAATTTAATTTCAAGCTATGTGGAATTCTAGTGTGATTACTAGCAATAATTAATATTAATTTTGTGCTTCAATGTCAAGGTCATTGAAAAAGTATCAAGGTCACAATGTGAATATGCAAACGTGCTAGTTCAATATATTCCATATAAACAAGGAAATGTAGTACGTTTGTTTTAAACATTTTGACGTACTTCTTTGTATGTTCTTATGAAATAGAATTGGTTAGGGTGTAAACGTATTATTCATATTTTTTTCTAATTTCCTCCCTTCATAGATAATATTTTGCAGGTGAAAAAGATGGTTTGCGTTCGTCCTATCGATGACACGTATCAGTACTCACCCTGAGCATTCAAAATATGGCAAAATCCTTTCTGTTGCAATTTGTTTGAGGTTGGATGCTATTTCTGCGTATCGGTCCTGGACTATTACCCAAGTGTTCTCATTGAATCGATTCTCGGACTCTATTCATCACATCCATTGAAAATGATTGATACCTCCCTGTGATATTTCTGTTTCTTGTATATGTGCTCATGGATTTCACACTTTAGTTCATTAACTCCTGTTGAGTAATGCAAACATAAGTTCCACTGTAGGTTTTTATGTGATCATTAGCGGTAATGCAGTTTTTCATTTGTTAAATAGGAAACGTATGCTAAGAGTTCATTACATCATCGCCTGGTAATTCTGATTTCGGTAGACAAATTAATTTGCATCCGATGAAGTCGAACTTTTAGCAGACGCTACGTTGTGGTAAATTACACGGATTGTCTTGGAAGGGATCGAATGGCCAGACGTGTATGTTCCGAAAGTAGGAGATCATTTGAAAGCAAAAGGTGCAATGTGAAAGAGAAAAAGTGCAGACTCGGTTTTATTGAGTCCGTTCATAAAGCATGTCTGCAATTTTCCCCTTTTGCAACCTTTTGCCACCGAAGGATCTTATAATTTAAGAATGTATGTACTTCATACCAACATGAGTTAACCCTTCTCTTGCTGAATTTTAAAATACATTTCTCCTTCTCTACCCATGCCCTGTTGTATAATTACATATATCTGAACTGTGTACACGTATTTCGCTGTGCAATCACTGTTGCGGAGTGCACTGGTTGCGCAATCAACTTGTAAATAGTGCAGACCCTGATGAGACAGCTCCTGCAGGAGCTGTCTCATCTGGGTCTTCACTATTTACAGGTAGGTATATTGACGTGATTAGCAAGCGAAGGGTTAAGTGCTTGTTTAGCGACAGTGAAAAGTCAACCTATACTTATTCTCAGTGTTGATTATTTTCTGGTCCTTCGAGATCATTAGTTCCGATGTTATTAATTATGAACATTGAATAGCACTTTGACCTACACAATATGTCATATACTTTCAATAGCATGCATTAACACTAGGTGTTTTTTGCCTGAAGTATTTGAACCAAGGTATGTGTAAATTCTATCTGCTTACCATCCTATGTACATGAATGAGTATTTGATCCATTGTTGATTACATGTATATGGTAAATGTTTTCTGTCGTTTTGTGCGTTTCGTCACGCTTGTTCTTTTAATTGTGCTGTTTCATGTTTAACGATGTTTTAGTGCCGTGTCCTGTTGTAGGACTGTTTTTTCCACTACTTTTCTAAAATAGAATAAATTTCAGGCATGAAATTTTGAAATGACACATGTACAGACGCGCAAATAAAATGCGAGCTCACCCATACACACAAGACCTACACTGAAATGTCCCTTGCTTGTATCACACCGATATCATAGTCTCAGTGCCGTAAAACGCAACCCTAACCAAACCCATTGAATAAAACCAACGCGTAGTTCACAACTTAGACACGAGTATGATAAGGCATAATGTCACAAATGTCTTACTGAAAAGTAAATCTCAACTCAACTTCAACTGCACTACGACACTAAATAGGATAATTTAGTGATTAAGGCAATGTGACATTGAAAGGTCACACAGCGCCAGCGCAACTTGAGCATAAAGCAACTATAAACACAACACTTCACAGCAAATGAAGAGTGTTCATAAACACATATCACACATATGTAACACTCACATAGAGCTTACATGCTCAACACCTACAACATTATTAGTTGTAACACATACATACAACTGGTCCTTATATGCTCAACACCTACACCATTATTAGTTGTAACATACACATAGAGCTGGTCCTTACATGCTCAACACCTACAACGTTATTAGTTGTAACATACACATAAAGCTGGTCCTTGAATTCTCAACGCCTACAAAATTATTAGTTCTAACATACACATAGAACTGGTCCTTACATGTTTAAAACCGACAGCATCACTAGTTGCTCTAAAATCTCAAACTTATCAAAATAAAAAGCAAGATGTGTTGCCATAACTTACGCAAAAATGTGATAAGACATAACATAAAAATACCCTTACTGACAGGTATATCAGCGTGAATGGGTCTAGAGCACTACGACACTAAATAGGACAATTTGGAGTTGAGGGCACTGCATCACTGAACAGGTAATAATGTTCTCAGAGCCAAGGATGCTGGGCATAGGGAAACCTATCCCATTTCCCCCTAATCAGACACGAACAGTGTAAATAGATATAACCCCCACCCGACTGCTCCTCAACGAAAATGGTATTATAGTGTGAACAAAAATGTTGTTAATGATATCAAAACGTATTGTACTGAATACATATCGAGCAGAAACGTGTATTCATACTGTTATTAGATTTACCAGATTCACTCTAGATATATTGTGCAGAATTTGAGTTGAAATGTATATATTTCATTCGTTTAAACGACTTTCCAACACTAAACCTATATTGCCTGAACGTTTGCCATAGCAACAATACTGGCATTGGTTATATTATATGTCATCAGTTTCAATATTGGCTTATGTGATTCGTGAAATTGTTTCTACTTATCGATTGTACATTTATAACAACTGAATTCAATACAATGCCACGAGATTTAGACAAACATTATAGCGTCAATTTTGTGTGAGAATAGCGTAATAGTGACGACTACTATATATACAATACCTTGCCTGATCGTATCTTCTATATTCTGAAAATGGGTGATCCTTCGAAAGCAAAAGTAGAAATGCAAAAAGAGAAATTTGCAGACTCGCACTCCCATCCTGCATTGGACCGAACTCGTCTGTTGACTAGAAAACTGGAGTAAAACCCCGCTTCACATTCGATGGATCACAAGTTTGATGTTTGCAACACTTAACACATGTATGTCGAATGTCCCTCAAGTAAACATAAGCAAACAACAAAAGCAACAACAACAATAATAATAACGATTGTGTGAGTCGTTGAGGTATGTAATAAAACCATTTGATTATGAATCCCAGTAGAATTGTTTGCATTGTTCGCCAGTACCCGTGAGCATGACCATCCGCCTGTCATTTAGCCGGCCCTCGCCTGATTTGGATGTTAAAGATTCAAACAAACGAGCAAAGTCTAGCTGTGATACTGTAAGGTACTTTAGTTTATATCAGGAGCAATGTTACGGTATTTGAACATAGAAAATGTGTGTCTGTATGTAAAGCGACAGTCTCTACTTGCAACATGTATTTAGTTAAAATGCCTAACAATAACATAATGCATTTGTTTATATACTGAAATGCAAAGAAGCATATCGCAAGAAAACCCATTCAGTAAACAACGTAGAAGACACACCTGTCATGTATTTTGCATATTATTCGGTAGTGTAGACTATTAGTGTGGCCAAGACCTACTTCGACCAATCAAATATCCCCTATGGTAATTTAACGCTCAATATTGGTATACAGTAGAACCTGTCTTAAGTGGCCGTTAACAAGATGTCTAATTATGGGTATGTAAGGCAGGTGGTAGCTTAATGCAGTTCAAAAATAATATAGAAAGCCCCCGTTATTACTTTTATCCTGCATTAAGCAACCACCTGCTATTTAAGACTTCTATATCCAATAAATAAATGATCGTTTAGGACAAGTTCTACTGTATGATCAAATAATTCATTAAGATTTGCACGATTCTGAAATACATATCCGGTTGATAACGAAAGGAAAATATTTTCATAGATAAGCCGTTTTTACTTCATTCTTTTCCTTTCCTGTTTGACGCTGCCTTACAAAATATATTTTAACATTTCTCTTGCTGAATTTTAAAATATATTTCTCCTTCTTTACCCATGCCCTGTTGTATAATTACATATATCGTCACTGTGTACAAGTATTTCGCTGTGCAATCACTGCTGTGGAGTGCACTGGTTGCACAATCAACTTGTAAATAGTGCAGACCCTGATGAGACAGCTCCTGCAGGAGCTGTCTCATCTGGGTCTTCACTATTTACAGGTAGGTATATTGACGTGAGTAGCAAGCGAAGGGTTAAAATTAAAAGCATACGGTCCATTTGAGGAACGACGTGTTTCCATAAAAGATGCAATTTTGAAGAGGAAAACAAATGGTACAATCTCCTATTATGACTGAAGTTTATTTCCTATTTGACAGAAATGCATATTGTATGTTTGATTTATGTGCCAAGAGCATTAGTTACTAATTTGCAGTATATATATCTTGCTGACTAACTCCTTCGCTGCCATAGGCGTATTCTTGCAAACACGCTGACCCAAGGGGAGACGCCAAGTAGCTCGGAGTCTACACAGGATCCGAAGTATTTGACACTGATTATACATTTGTGAAAAAAATGACGAAATAGCCAATTTGAAACCCGACGGAGACGAAAATCTTAGCATATGTAGTTTATTTGGCACCGACAGGGTTACAATTATAGTTCGTGCAATACTTAAAAGGCTAGAACTGCAATAATATGGATAGCTGGACATTAATTCAGAGACATGGTTATAGTTTCCGTCATTCAAATGTTAGATCGTTGAGGCGTTCAGAACGAATTAGTTAAGAATAAAACACATATTACTATCCTCTGCATGTTTTGCACAAGAGACAGCACATACACACAGACTAACTTATTCGACTTAATATTACGAAATACTGTCAAAAGTATGAATTTGAAATAAATCTCCGAATATCTGATTGCACGAGAAATGTGAGATGTTTTATTGCTAATTGGTTTTGGAATTTCAGTCAGGATATGCAGTATAAATCCGAAATTGGTATGATTGGTTAAAGTTGTGGGTGTCTTTAAACTAGGTGAAGATAAGCTTTGTTGGGAGATAAGCTTTGCAAAGGTAGCTTGAATAATTATATATGCACTTAGTTAGGACACAGTTACAGATCTACAGATAAAAGTGCGTACCCAAATATTAACATCGTCATGACTCCTCTCTAAACCCTATACTGTAATAATAAGACGATTCTAAAGAGTGGTCACAGTATAGGGTGTGGTGAAGAAATAAAGGAGCTATTCTTGAAAATGTTTAAATTTACGCATCTCATCCGGTTTCTGAGTTAAATGGAAGGAGAACGTCGGATATATGTACTATTTCGTTTTTGTCGTACCCTTTCTTACTTTTCTACAGTTACTCTGTTTGCAGCTCAATCATTGAGTACACTAGCGATAGGTGGATACAGTTTGTTCACTTAAATGTTTTCGTTATACATGCACTTTACCACTGTATTTGCCGTCGCGGTTGTTGTAGATTAGTCGGAGAGGGGGTACGTTTATTTACGCTGTTTGTCTTTTAGGGTGGAGATGGAATAAGTGTGAGGTTGGGCGCCCATAAACCGGTTTACCCCCCCCCCCAGTGACTTTTGTCACTGACCGTTCCAAGGCGGTGCTTCCATCTCCCCCCTATTGTGTGTTTGTTTTGTCTTTGTGCGTCTCTTGTTGTTTTTATAGTTATGTACATTTGCTGTTTCCTTGTGTTGCTGTTCGGGCGACTGTTTGTTCTGTATGTGGTGTTTCCTGCATGACTCATTTTTGTACTTTTATATATTATACCTACATCCTGTGAATAAATACGTATTCAACGTTTATATTTATAGGTCTTAATGTAGTCGTTTCTTTACCATTCTTTCACAACCCGTTATTTTCAAAGATCCTTTATATTGTATGATATTGCTTTGAAAGCCAATATACAGTAAATCAGGTCTGGTTGTCTGTGGTTAGGACAGGTGGTAGCGTATTAGTTATATAAAATACGAACTTATTGCAGGAAGCTCCAGTTGGAGCATTCGAACTTACTTAAGCATACAATTGCTTTTAAAGACACCCATGTTCAATAGATAAACGAGATCTTTTAAACATGTTCAATTTTGCATGGCATATGCACACAAGCCATTTTGACTCAGGCAGAAACCATAGAATGACATTTATATCATATCATTAGCAAACAGAACAGATCCTGATATGGGTATATTATGTTTGCAAATGTGTGAAGGGGCGTTTCTATGAGGGAAAGGGTTAAATGGATTTTCTATTGAAAATAACCAACATAAATAAAGCGAACCTTTCGAACGTAGAAGACCGCTCTGTTACACGTCAAAATGGAAAAGTAAATGTTGGGTTTGTTCGACCTTATAGGCCTACTTTATTACAATCAATACCTCATATATTACACCAAGCAGTCGCATGCTGGTTTTCATTTGTATAATCATTATTGCAACATCTGTGTGCGTAGGTGAAATTGGCCTAGTATATCAAAACTGACAGTATAATTTCATTTCTAGGAAAAACAGAGCGGGTGACACAATAAGGTCGATCTATAGTCTTGACAAAAAGGTCAGTATGTGCATTAGTCAGCAATGTCTATTATGTGTGATAATGTGACATTGCAAATGGAGTACTGTGAAATCCTCTTTAAAGAGACTTTCGAAATACGACTGATTGTCGGTCTTTAAGTTTGGTTAAAGTTTAATGACTTAGACTTGCTCAGAAGTTTGCGAAGCACTAACCTTTCTTTTGGATAACATATTTGTACGTTATGGGAATGCTATATACCGTCAGGTAATTGGTATTCCCATGGGTACGAATTGTGCACCACTTGTCGCAGATTTGTTTTTGTACTGCTATGAGAGAGATTTCATGTTGAGTTTGAATCCTCAAACACAAGAAGATGTTATAAAAGCCTTCAATGAAACTTGTCGATATTTGGATGATATTTTTAACTTAGATAACCCTTTCTTTGATGCTCTGATTCCTACAATTTATCCTAAAGAACTCAAATTGAATAAAGCTAACCCGTCCGACAATTATGCAGCGTTTCTTGACCTAGACCTTAAAATTAATAATGGAATGATTTCTTCTAAAATATATGACAAAAGAGATGATTTTGATTTTAATATTGTAAATTTTCCTCATCTTGACGGGGATGTTCCCCGTGCTCCATCTTACGGGGTTTATATATCTCAACTTATGCGTTTTGCTAGAGCTTGTTCATCTATTGACGATTTTAACAGTCGAAATCTCATTTTAACTGATAAACTGCTTAAACAAGGATATAGATACCATAAACTAAGAAAAACTTTCTCTAAATTTTACTATCGAAATCTCTCGCTTATTGGCAAGTACAAATGTAATCTCAAGGTACTTTTGCGACACGGTATTTCACATCCGGAATTTTATGGTGATGTGATTTACAAACTTCGTAAAATTATTGGACATACCCATTTTCTCACTTTGTTCATCAAATATATAAAACAATTCATTAAAAAGGGATATGATCCTGTATTACTACAACATACTGCATGTTTGGTTGTGAACCCTTTTACAGTTGGCAATCACGCTGGCCTCTTTGCATGTACGCCGACAAGAAAGGTTTAGTACTCTATGAAGGCGACCTCTTAAATCCAGAAATGGAAGGAGAACGTCGGATATCTGTACTATTTCATTTTTGTCGTACCCTTTAAAACTTTTCTACAGTTACTCTGTTTGCAGCTCAATCATTGAGTACAATAGCGATAGGTGGATACAGTATTTTCAATAAAATGTTTTTTTGTTATACATGCACTTTACCACTGTATTTGCTGTCGCGGTTGTTGTAGATTAGTCGGAGAGGGGATACGTTTATTTACACTGTTTGTCTTTTAGGATGGGGATGGAATAAGGGTGAGGTTGGGCGCCCATAAACCGGTTTAAACCCCCGGTGACTTTTGTCACTGACCGTTCCAAGGCGGTACTTCCATCTTCCTCCTATTGTATGTTTGTTTTGTCTTTGTGCGTCTCTTGTTGTTTTTTCTACCTATGTACATTTGCTGTTTCCTTGTGTTGCTGTTCGGGCGAGTGTTTGTTCTGTATGTGGTGTTTCCTGCATGACTCATTTTTGTACTTTTATTATCACAACAGTGTTGCTTGTGCCGTGTGGTGGCCGTAAAAAGTCTCCCCGTACACGTAATCAATGTTGTTATCATTCTCTTGCAGGATATGCAAGTAACATACACAACTCTCATTCGCCTCTTACATCATCACAAGTATGTCATGCACCTCGTGGTAGGTGTTGTGTTCACCAACAATTTGATGCACTTGGTAGCTACACCAATGTAATTGACGTGTTGATGAACACAATACATGTGCCCCTCTATCACTTTCCAATATGAATAAAGTTAAAATACCTCGAATAGAACTAAAAGCTTTAAATATGCAATCTGTGTCGTCTATACAAGTACCCAGAAATATTTCTAATTTCTCTTCCCTTCAACATTTTGTTCGTTTAAAACAACTTAATCTTCAGTCGGCTTCATCTTTTCACATACCATCTCTTTCTATTAATAAATGTTTTTTCAATGGACCAAGAGTTGTACTTTCACCTTTAAAATCTGTTATCCAAAATGTTTCTTCTATTCGTAAACGGTCCTTATGCAGACGACACAGAGTGTATCCAATTATCCAAAAGTGCTTTGCTAAGAGGTGCATATGTTGTAGTAACATTTCTTGTAATTCCACTATAAAATCTACAGTTAATGGTAGAACATTTAATGTCAAGATAAACTCAGACGTTGATTGTACTACTACTAACGTTATTTATGTTTTAACTTGAAACGCGCCTAGTTGCGGTATACAGTACGTAGGACAAACAGGACGTGCTTTGAAAACTCGATTTCGTGAGCATGCATATCAGTGTCGAAATCGTAAACTAAACAATTTTTTATACCAACACTTTCGGAAATCTGGCCATTCTTTTAAAGATGTTTTATTACAAATTGTTGAGCATATAACATATGATAAGGAGGCGACTAGTAGCTTTAAATCGAAAGCTAGATTTATATCTGAATTAAATTGGATCAAAAAATTGCAAACACCTTTTCCATTAGGACTGAATGATAATATTTACCAGACTGGAAATATTTCAAAAGAACCAGATATAGATATTTTTTCAATTTTTTCTATTAGAAAACGCAAATCTCGTTCGCATGGCATTCGCAAGAATGGTAATGTTAAACGAAAATCTCGTTTGAAATTGACTCTTCTTGATCTACATACTTTACGCCTAACTTCGGGTAAACATGCCATGCTTTCTAGACTTTCCTCCTTATCTATATGTTCATTAAAAGAAATTGACGAGCAAGCCGATAAAATTATTTTTCGATCAGATCCTCTCATAGGAACGGCTAGTTTGATACAAAGCTTTACTCTACATGTTCTCAGACCGCACATCGACAAATTATCTGAACACCAAAGATTCTTCTTGAAAATTCCTTTTATTAATAAAGGTATTGATTTTATTGACCTCCAAAGTATTTTTAGAGACAAAAATGTAATTGACACTATTCCTAAATACTTTAAAAATACAGAACCACCTATCATTTGCTACAAATATAACAAACCCATCAGAAATACAATTTTCAACTATAATAAAATTGTGGCCGACCTTAATATTAATGATAATATTCCTGATAATTGAGATTGCGCCACCTCAAAATTTTGCTATTCTCCGGCTGGTCATGTGATTACTGGTAATTTTGAGATAATTAAAGATAAACGTCTACGATCTCTTTTGAATAAAGGTCCCAAATATAGAATACCATCCTTGATAGATTTTAACTCTTGTCGAGTTCAGATTGCGGAGGCTTTACAAAATTTTAGTATTAAATGGTGTCGAAGAGAACATGTTGAGTCTAATGCCCTTTCTTGTTGGAAAAAACTAATTTTTGATATAATAGATAAACGCATTTCCTTTTACAGCTCTAATAAACACCTTCTTCCACCTAAACCTAGAACTTCATTTAGACATCTTAAAAAGGGTTTACAGGATTTCCATTCAAAATACGTTTTTGTTCCTGCTGATAAAGCATCAAATAATGTGATTATTATTTGACGATTACATTATATCGATGTCTTGAAACAGGAAATTATTAATACCAAGTCATACATTTCAGTTACCACTGACGAAAAGACCATCATTTCAGACCATGTCAAAAAGTGTGAACAATTTGGAACCGATATTAAAATTACACAACATAAACTTCCTACTATGTATTGGTTACCAAAACTACATAAAAAACCATATAAAGCGCGTTTCTTCATGTACAACTACTAAATTGTCTATACTTTTGACTTCTTGTTTAACGAAGGTAAAGGAACATGTAAAATTTTACTGTGATAAGACTTATGAAAATTCTGGAATAAATCTCTTCTGGTCTATTAAGAACTCTTCAGAAGTCTTAAACAAACTTAAGAACAAAAGGTATCTTGCATCCACTGTAAGCACGTACGATTTTTCTACTCTGTACACAACTCTTCCTCATATTTTAATTAAGGATAAGCTTACTAACTTGATCCAGAAAGTATTTGCCCGAGAAAGAACATCATTCTTGGCATGTAATGCTGAAAAAGCTTTCTTTACTGACGAGCAAATGAAATATTACACCAATTGGACTTGCTCAGAAGTTTGCGAAGCACTAACCTTTCTTTTGGATAACATATTTGTACGTTATGGGAATGCTATATACCGTCAGGTAATTGGTATTCCCATGGGTACGAATTGTGCACCACTTGTCGCAGATTTGTTTTTGTACTGCTATGAGAGAGATTTCATGTTGAGTTTGAATCCTCAAACACAAGAAGATGTTATAAAAGCCTTCAATGAAACTTGTCGATATTTGGATGATATTTTTAACTTAGATAACCCTTTCTTTGATGCTCTGATTCCTACAATTTATCCTAAAGAACTCAAATTGAATAAAGCTAACCCGTCCGACAATTATGCAGCGTTTCTTGACCTAGACCTTAAAATTAATAATGGAATGATTTCTTCTAAAATATATGACAAAAGAGATGATTTTGATTTTAATATTGTAAATTTTCCTCATCTTGACGGGGATGTTCCCCGTGCTCCATCTTACGGGGTTTATATATCTCAACTTATGCGTTTTGCTAGAGCTTGTTCATCTATTGACGATTTTAACAGTCGAAATCTCATTTTAACTGATAAACTGCTTAAACAAGGATATAGATACCATAAACTAAGAAAAACTTTCTCTAAATTTTACTATCGAAATCTCTCGCTTATTGGCAAGTACAAATGTAATCTCAAGGTACTTTTGCGACACGGTATTTCACATCCGGAATTTTATGGTGATGTGATTTACAAACTTCGTAAAATTATTGGACATACCCATTTTCTCACTTTGTTCATCAAATATATAAAACAATTCATTAAAAAGGGATATGATCCTGTATTACTACAACATACTGCATGTTTGGTTGTGAACCCTTTTACAGTTGGCAATCACGCTGGCCTCTTTGCATGTACGCCGACAAGAAAGGTTTAGTACTCTATGAAGGCGACCTCTTAAATCCAGAAATGGAAGGAGAACGTCGGATATCTGTACTATTTCATTTTTGTCGTACCCTTTATTACTTTTCTACAGTTACTCTGTTTGCAGCTCAATCATTGAGTACAATAGCGATAGGTGGATACAGTATTTTCAATAAAATGTTTTTTTGTTATACATGCACTTTACCACTGTATTTGCTGTCGCGGTTGTTGTAGATTAGTCGGAGAGGGGATACGTTTATTTACACTGTTTGTCTTTTAGGATGGGGATGGAATAAGGGTGAGGTTGGGCGCCCATAAACCGGTTTAAACCCCCGGTGACTTTTGTCACTGACCGTTCCAAGGCGGTACTTCCATCTTCCTCCTATTGTATGTTTGTTTTGTCTTTGTGCGTCTCTTGTTGTTTTTTCTACCTATGTACATTTGCTGTTTCCTTGTGTTGCTGTTCGGGCGAGTGTTTGTTCTGTATGTGGTGTTTCCTGCATGACTCATTTTTGTACTTTTAGGAATATACTGTATAAAGCTACAAACGAATTATATCAATCATGTTAAAGACACCACATTTATATTGGCTGAATAACATTCAAAGTTGTAAACTTCATCCGTACCTCTGTGGACTCGCACTGCAAACAGCCTGGATCTCAATTAGACACTGTCTCGTTAGTATTTAAACCGTTTGACACACAGGCAATATTACCTCAAAACCTTAATCGAATCGAAAAATACGCAATTGTTCCAGACCATAATATATGCGCAGACAATATTGTTGTACAGTGTGGTAAAGATTAGGAAATATTGTTCTGTGTTATCTTAAATACACAATGTAGACTCGAACTCAACAGTTCAAAAGTACAAAAAACGAGTCTTGCAGGAAACAGCACATACACAATAAACAACCGCCCGAACAGCACCACGACAAGAAAACACATAAGTACCAAAACACAAAGGGACACTGAAAAGGTCATAATGTTCTCAGCGTTCTCAGATGAACATTGTAAATAGATATAACCCCCACCCGACTGCTCCACAACCAAAATGGTATTATGGTGTGAACAAAAAGGTTGGTAATGATATCAAAACGTATTGTACTGAACACATATTGAGCAGAAACGTGTATACATACTGCTACCAGATTAACTCTAGATATATTGTGCAGACTTTCATTCGTTTAAATTACTTTCCAAGACTAAAACGATACTGCCCGAACGTTTGCCATAGTAACGATACTGGCATTGGTTATATTATATGTCATCATTTTCAATATTGGCTTATGTGATTCGTTGAATTGTTTCTACTTATCGATTGTACATTTATAACAACTGAATTCAATACAATGCCACGAGATTAAGACAAACATTATAGGGTCAATTTTGTGTGAGAATAACGTAATAGTGACGACTACTATATACATACAATACCTTGCCTTATCGTATGTTCTTTATTCTGAAGATGGGTGATCAACTGCCTGTCGTTTAGTCGGCCCTCTCCTGATTTGGATGTTAAAGATTCAAACAAACAAGCCAAGTCTAGCTGTGATACTATAAGGTACTTTCGTTTATATCAGGAACAATGTAAGGTACTTTCGTTTATATCAGGAGCAATGTTACGGCATTTGAACATAGAAAATGTGTGTCAGTATGTAAACCGATAGTCACTACTTGCAACGTGTATTTAAAATGCCTAACACTTACACAATGCATTTGTTTATATACTGAAAAGTAAAGAAGCATATCGCAAGAAAACCCATTGAGTAAACACCGAAGAAGACACACCTTCCATGTATTGTGTATATTATTCGGTAGTGTAGACTATTAGTGTGGCCAATACCTACTTCGACTAATCCAATATCCCCTAGGGTAATTTAACGCTCAATATTGGTATACAGTAGAACCTGTCTTAAGTGGCCATCAACAAGAGGTCTAATTATGGGTATGTAAGACAGATGGTCGCTTAACCCTTTCGCTGCCAAACTCTGTCGTCTGTTAACATTGTCGTCTGCTACAAATTTTCTTCATTTTTGTTTAAAAAACATAGTAACAGTAACAGTTTGGATCATGATGCGACGCAGAGTTACTCGGCTTCTCATCTTGATCCAAACTGTTTTGCAAAGGTAATCACAGATCCGGCATTGGCAGCGAATGGGTTAATGCAGTTCAAACATAATATAGAAAACCCCATTTATTACTTTGTAGATCCTGCATTAACCAACCACCTGTTATTTAAGACTTATATATCCAATAAATAAATGATCGTTTAGGACAAGTTCTACTGTATGATCAAATAATTCATTACAATTTGCACGGTTCGGAAAGACATGTCCGGTTGATAACGAAAGGAAAATATTTTCATAGATAAGCCGTTTTTACTTCATTCTTTTCCTTTCATGTTTGACGTTGCCTTTCTAAATGTATTTTGAAATTAAATCGGAAAACTTATAAAATTATATCTGGAAAACCAAAGTTTAATGTTCATGGTGCGTCATAACAGAAAAAACTTTAATAGTCATATTTATGACATCATAAATCAATATATGTCACGCGAACAGTCTCATCATCCTGTAAATTTACGTCATCATATTGCAAACGTCATCAAACAGCAATGCTTTGATGGCATATTTTACTCATTATAATATTGAAGTTCATTATAGTGCTGAATTAATCGGGAGTAGTAACCGCGATTAACCGGTTAATCGGAGCTCTGTCACACAATCATTCAAACACCGTAAATCTTGGTACGAAAATGAGTATAGTTCAGAGACTTTCTCAATATACTATATTGTGGGAAGCGTTCAGGCTTGTGTTATGCATAAACCGAACGCGACTTCGAACTTTAGAAAAGAAATTGAATTTTGATGACATATTTTAATATTATTATATCGTCTTATCATAATCAAGTTAAGCTTGTATTTCCATCACAATTCTTTTGAAATCTTTCTGAACAACGAACATCGATCGGTCTGATGTGCTTACTAGAACAACCAACACATAAAATAATTTTGAAACAAATTCATATACTTCAGCAGTTTAGGATATATTTACTTCACAACAACAAGTGTTATGTAATTGTGAGGTGGCCGTAAGAAGTCGCCCCGTACTTCATTATCAGTGTTGTTATATTTTCTGTTCCTTCGGGATAATTAGTTTTGATGTTATTAGTTTTGAAAAGTGAATACTGCTTAAGCCGGTGCTAGAGGGCATGCGTAGTGTTGTACTTTTAATTATTACTCATGAACAGACTCAACAAAACCGAGTCATCAATTTTCTTTTTGCATTGTTACGTTTACTTTCGAAGGTTCTCCCACTTTCAGGATAGGTTCTGCCACTTTCAGGATATAAAAATAAATTTAAAAGTCTTTTTATGACCGTTGTAACCTATAGCACTCTACTGACAAACTGAGGTAAGTAACCAACCCGGTTAACCGGTTACGCATTTTGAAACCGGTTAATCGCCATTTCGTAATCGGCAACAGTTAACCGGATATTTCGTTACAGCATAAGTTCCTACACTGACAGCTCAAATTTCAGAACATTTAACTAAGTGGAGATCTATTCGTAGAAAGTTAAACAGCAGCGAGCCTAGATCTTACTGTATGTCACATGTAGATTCAATTGCTCACTATTACATGTTGGTGTTTTGTTTCATTTTGAGTTTTTATTTCAAAGATCTAGATCTACTCCTGCTTTCATTTAGATTTAGATTTAATAAGATCTAGCATTACTTAGATCCTACAGATCCAGATTAAGATATGCTTAAGTGTAGATCATCGCTTACAGGAGTAGACCAATTGATGTAGAAATTTAAATTTCAATAGTATTAGATCTATATGCGCAACCACTTTGAAAGAAAAAAGTATCTAGCCTAGATCTAATGATCTAGATCCAAATAAATCTAGTCGTCGTTATCTCAGGATCGGCAATGAAAAGAAACATTCGCCAAATACTAGGACAATCCACCATGTTCAAAGTCTTGAAACAGTATATATGGAAAAATAGTCAAACAGGGAGAGCCACACACGAAATGACACCGCACCAAACACCATTAAACAAGAAACGGTAAAGCCACAAGACAAAACATAACAGGACGCATATCAAGACGAAAAACATTCAACATTCAGCTATACCTCTCAGACTGAGACGGAAGTGATAATATTCAATAGAAACATGAACAAATCAAAGTTCCTCTGAGACGAGGAAATCGTCACCATGTGACGATTTTCAAAGCAAACTTTCAGTCACTCATGCCTCTTCTACCCATGCTTCTGAAAGGGTTTCAGGTTCTCTTGGAGCACGTTTTCTAGATATATGAACTCTCGATATCAAAAGCAGACTTAGGATGTCAGATTCCTAGACGTTGACGGTTCTCTGTACTTAGTACGCGATTTGAACCCTCCTGGGAGATCCATACAGTTAATTTACACACTATTAAGTATTATCCAAACATCATATGAAATATTCCTTATTGTAACTTACAAATGTGTGGATGATGACGAGGTTGAATTGTGCATTCGAAGAGAAACTATGCACTTAAATGTATTCATTTCCGAAACATCCTGAACGTTCCAAGGCGGTACTTCCATCTTCCTCCTACTGTATGTTTGTTTTGTCTTTGTGCGTCTCTTGTTGTTTTTTCTACCTATGTACATTTGCTGTTTCCTTGTGTTGCTGTTCGGGCGAGTGTTTGTTCTGTATGTGGTGTTTCCTGCATGACTCATTTTTGTACTTTTATTATCACAACAGTGTTGCTTGTGCCGTGTGGTGGCCGTAAAAAGTCTCCCCGTACACGTAATCGATGTTGTTATCATTCTCTTGCAGGATATGCAAGTAACTTACACAACTCTCATTCGCCTCTTACATCATCATTAGTATGTCATGCACCTCGTGGTAGGTGTTGTGTTCACCAACAATTTGATGCACTTGGTAGCTACACTAATGTAATTGAAGTGTTGATGAACACAATACAGGTGCCCCTCTATCACTTTCCAATATGAATAAAGTTAAAATACCTCGAATAGAACTAAAAGCTTTAAATATGCAATCTGTGTCGTCTGTACAAGTACCCAGAAATATTTCTAATTTCTCTTCCCTTCAACCTTTTGTTCGTTTAAAACAACTTAATCTTCAGTCGGCATCATCTTTTCACATACCATCTCTTTCTATTAATAAATGTTTTTTCAATGGACCAAGAGTTGTACTTTCACCTTTAAAATCTGTTATCCAAAATGTTTCTTCTATTCGTAAACGGTCCTTATGCAGGCGACACAGAGTGTATCCAATTATCCAAAAGTGCTTTGCTAAGAGGTGCATATGTTGTAGTAACATTTCTTGTAATTCCACTATAAAATCTACAGCTAATGGTAGAACATTTAATGTCAAGATAAACTCAGACGTTGATTGTACTACTACTAACGTTATTTATGTTTTAACTTGAAACGCGCCTAGTTGCGGTATACAGTACGTAGGACTAACAGGACGTGCTTTGAAAACTCGATTTCGTGAGCATGCATATCAGTGTCGAAATCATAAACTAAACAATTTTTTATACCAACACTTTCGGAATTCTGGCCATTGTTTTAGTACAAATTGTTGAGCATATAATATATGATAAGGAGGCGACTAGTAGCTTTAAATCGAAAGCTAGATTTATATCTGAATTAAATTGGATCAAAAAATTGCAAACACCTTTTCCTTTGGGACTGAATGATAATATTTACCAGACTGGAAATATTTCAAAAGAACCAGATATAGATATTTTTTCTATTTTTTCTATTAGAAAACGCAAATCTCGATCGCATGGCATTCGCAAAAATGGTAATATTAAACGAAAATCTCGTTTGAAAATGACTCTTCTTGATCTACATACTTTACGCCTAACTTCGGGTAAACATGCCATGCTTTCTAGACTTTCCTCCTTATCTATATGTTCATTAAAAGAAATTGACGAGCAAGCCGATAAAATTATTTTTCGATCAGATCCTCTCATAGGAACGGCTAGTTTGATACAAAGCTTCTCAGACCGCACATCGACAAATTATCTGAACACCAAAGATTCTTCTTGAAAATTCCTTTTATTAATAAAGGTATTGATTTTATTGACCTCCAAAGTATTTTTAGAGACAAAAATGTAATTGACACTATTCCTAAATACTTTAAAACTACAGAACCACCTATCATCTGCTACAAATATAACAAACCCATCAGAAATACAATTTTCAACTATAATAAAATTGTGGCCGACCTTAATATTAATGATAATATTCCTGATAATTGAGATTGCGCCACCTCAAAATTTTGCTATTCTCCGGCTGGTCATGTGATTACTGGTAATTTTGAGATAATTAAAGATAAACGTCTACGATCTCTTTTGAATAAAGGTCCCAAATATAGAATACCATCCTTGATAGATTTTAACTCTTGTCGAGTTCAGATTGCGGAGGCTTTACAAAATTTTAGTATTAAATGGTGTCGAAGAGAACATGTTGAGTCTAATGCCCTTTCTTGTTGGAAAAAACTAATTTTTGATATAATTGATAAACGCATTTCCTTTTACAGCTCTAATAAACACCTTCTTCCACCTAAACCTAGAACTTCATTTAGACATCTTAAAAAGGGTTTACAGGATTTCCATTCAAAATACGTTTTTGTTCCTGCTGATAAGGCATCAAATAATGTGATTATTATTTGACGATTACATTATATCGATGTCTTGAAGCAGGAAATTATTAATACCAAGTCATACATTTCAGTTACCACTGACGAAAGGACCATCATTTCAGACCATGTCAAAAAGTGTGAACAATTTGGAACCGATATTAAAATTACACAACATAAACTTCCTACTATGTATTGGTTACCAAAACTACATAAAAAACCATATAAAGCGCGTTTCATTGCAAATTCTAGTTCATGTACAACTACTAAATTGTCTATACTTTTGACTTCTTGTTTAACGAAGGTAAAGGAACATGTAAAATTTTACTGTGATAAGACATGAAAATTCTGGAATAAATCTCTTCTGGTCTATTAAGAACTCTTCAGAAGTCTTAAACAAACTTAAGAACAAAAGGTATCTTGCATCCACTGTAAGCACGTACGATTTTTCTACTCTGTACACAACTCTTCCTCATATTTTAATTAAGGATAAGCTTACTAACTTGATCCAGAAAGTATTTGCCCGAGAAAAAACATCATTCTTGGCATGTAATGCTGAAAAAGCTTTCTTTACTGACGAGCAAATGAAATATTACACCAATTTGACTTGCTCAGAAGTTTGCGAAGCACTAACCTTTCTTTTGGATAACATATTTGTACGTTATGGGAATGCTATATACCGTCAGGTAATTGGTATTCCCATGGGTACGAATTGTGCACCACTTGTCGCAGATTTGTTTTTGTACTGCTATGAGAGAGATTTCATGTTGAGTTTGAATCCTCAATCACAAGAAGATGTTATAAAAGCCTTCAATGAAACTTGTCGATATTTGGATGATATTTTTAACTTAGATAACCCTTTCTTTGATGCTCTGATTCCTACAATTTATCCTAAAGAACTCAAATTGAATAAAGCTAACCCGTCCGACAATTATGCAGCGTTTCTTGACCTAGACCTTAAAATTAATAATGGAATGATTTCTTCTAAAATATATGACAAAAGAGATGATTTTGATTTTAATATTGTAAATTTTCCTCATCTTGACGGGGATGTTCCCCGTGCTCCATTTTACGGGGTTTATATATCTCAACTTATTCGTTTTGCTAGAGCTTGTTCATCTATTGACGATTTTAACAGTCGAAATCTCATTTTAACTGAAAAACTGCTTAAACAAGGATATAGATACCATAAACTAAGAAAAACTTTCTCTAAATTTTACTATCGAAATCTCTCGCTTATTGGCAAGTACAAATGTAATCTCAAGGTACTTTTGCGACACGGTATTTCACATCCTGAATTTTATGGTGATGTGATTTACAAACTTCGTAAAATTATTGGACATACCCATTTTCTCACTTTGTTCATCAAATATATAAAACAATTCATTAAAAAGGGATATGATCCTGTATTACTACAACATACTGCATGTTTGGTTGTGAACCCCTTTACAGTTGGCAATCACGCTGGCCTCTTTGCATGTACGCCGACAAGAAAGGTTTAGTACTCTATGAAGGCGACCTCTTAAATCCAGAAATGGAAGGAGAACGTCGGATATCTGTACTATTTCATTTTTGTCGTACCCTTTATTACTTTTCTACAGTTACTCTGTTTGCAGCTCAATCATTGAGTACACTAGCGATAGGTGGATACAGTATGTTCAATTAAATGTTTTTTTGTTATACATGCACTTTACCACTGTATTTGCTGTCGCGGTTGTTGTAGATTAGTCGGAGAGGGGATACGTTTATTTACACTGTTTGTCTTTTAGGATGGGGATGGAATAAGGGTGAGGTTGGGCGCCCATAAACCGGTTTAAACCCCCGGTGACTTTTGTCACTGACCGTTCCAAGGCGGTACTTCCATCTTCCTCCTACTGTATGTTTGTTTTGTCTTTGTGCGTCTCTTGTTGTTTTTTCTACCTATGTACATTTGCTGTTTCCTTGTGTTGCTGTTCGGACGAGTGTTTGTTCTGTATGTGGTGTTTCCTGCATGACTCATTTTTGTACTTTTCCTATGATGTAATTTGTCCAAAATAGATCTAATTTTCCAAGACATGCCACAGTCCACCATTTGACATCTAACTTTCTATGTTTTCCCGGGGGAGGTCCTCCGAACCCCGGCCGGCGGAAGGGAACACCCTCCCACACTCTCCCCCGCTCGGCACTTCGTGCCTCGATGTGCGTATAATTTTTAAATCCCTGGCTACGTCTATGACAGCCCCTTCTCGTCCGGCGGTGTCGTGTGTGTAGTGGTTTCTGGTGATGTTTTGATGGACTTTCACTCATCAAATTGTGACCATCTTAAGACATTTGTTTGGTAAATGGAGTAAGATATTGACCAAGCTGAAGTAGTTTTCATTGAACGTAAGTGTTTGTGTGGCGGCCGTAAAAAGTCGCAGTACTTCATTCTCAGTGTTGTTATATGTTTTGCATAAGCTTTTAAGTTATTAGTTTGGAAAAGTGAATACTGCTTAAGCCGATGCTATGAGGCGTGAGTAGTGTTGCACTTCTAATTACTACTCATGAAAAGGCTCAATAAAACCGAGTCTGCAATTTTCTCTTGTCACATTGCTACTTTTGCTTTCGAATTATCTCCCACTTTCAGAATTTATTCATTATAACAGCAACACTGAGAGAAACAGTATGACACCCACTATCAGTCTTACGGTCACCTAAAAATCTGTCTTTATTAAATTTGATTTTCAATTACACTTAACTGTCAGACAATGGGTTAAGCAACAGCATCCTACGAGGACGTCTTGTCGCATAATGGGTTATAACCTCCTTGATATCTATGTCAATATCCTTATGTATTCATGAGCAATAATGCATGTGTATTAAATATATCTCCATTCATTGTCGACCTGGATTTGGGAAAGCAAATTGTTTTCGATATGCTTTAATGGGGAGTTGGCTGCATCTATCTTCAAATTGTTGGCATAAAAATCAGCGAAAAGACAATCAATGTGCAAAGAGAGGGATAGGCTACGTTTTAATTGCGAAATTCGACTACCACTGTATTTGCCGTCGCGGTTGTTGTAGATTAGTCGGAGAGGGGATACGTTTATATACACTGTTTGTCTTTTAGGATGGGGATGGAATAAGTGTGAGGTTGGGCGCCCATAAACCGGTTTAATCCCCAGTGACTTTTGTCACTGACCGTTCCAATGCGGTACTTCCATCTTCCCCCCTGCGTACCTATATACTAACATCGTCATTTCTCCTCTCTAAACCCTATACTGTAATAATGAGACGATTCTAAAGAGTGGTCACAGTATAGGGTGTGGTGAAGAAATAATAAAGGAGTTATTATTGAAAATGTTTAAATCTACGCATCTTATCCGGTTTCTGAGTTATATATCATACCTGTGAATAAATACGTATTCAACGTTTATATTTATAGTTCTTAATGTAGTCGTTCCTCTACCATTCTTTCACAGCCCGTTATTTTCAAAGATCCCTTATATTGTATGATATTTCTTGAAAGCCAATATACAGTAAATCAAGTCCGGTTGTCTGTGGTTAGGACAGGTGGTAGCGTATTAGTTAGATAAAATACGAACTTATTACAGGAAGCTCCAGTTAGAGCATTCGAAATATTTTTTGTTCATGGTTAAGCATACAATTGCTTTTAAAGACACCCATGTTCAATAGATAAACGAGATATTTTAAACATGCTCAATTTTGCATATAAATAAGTGTATAATGGCACATGCACACAGGCCATTTTGACTCAGGCAGAAACCATAGAATGAGATTTATATTATATCATTAGCAAACAGACCATATTCTGATATGGGTATATTCTGTTTGCAAATGTGTGCAGGTGTGTTTCTATGAGGGAAAGGGTAAAATGAATTTTCTATTGAAAATAACTAACATAAATAAAGTGAACCGTTCGAACGTAGAAGAAGACTGCTCTGTAACACGTCAAAATGGAAAAGTAAATGTTGGGTTTGTTAGACCTTAAAGGCATACTTTATTACAATCAATACCTCATATATTACACCAAGCAGTCGCATGCTGGTTTTCATCTGTATAATTATTATTGCAACATCTGTGTGCGTAGGTGAACTTGACCTTGTGTATTTCATTTCTAGGAAAATCAGAGCGGGTGACACAATAAGGTCGATCTATAGTCATGACAAAAAGGAAGTATGTGAATTAGTCAGCAATGTCTGTTATGTGTGATAATGTGACATTGCAACATGAAATTATTAATACCAAATCATATGTTTCAGTTACCACTGACAAAATGACCGTCGTTTTAGACCATGTCAAAAAGTGTGAAACAAATTGGAGCAGATATCAAAATTACACAACATAAACTTCCTACAATGTATTGGTTACCAACCAACTGCATAAAACCATATAAAGCGCGTTGCATTGCTAATTCTAGCTCTTGTACAACTACAAAATTGTCTATACTTTTGATTTCACGTTTAACGAAGATAAAAGAACATGTAAAATTTATTTTGATAAGACTTATGAAAATTCTGGAATAAATTCTGGTCAATTAAAAGTTTTAGAAGTTCAGAAGTTTTAAACAAACTTAAGAACAAAAAATTCCTTGCATCCACTGTAAGCACATACGATTTTTCTACCTTGTACATAAGCCTTCCTCATCAATTAATTAAATATAAATTTAATAACTTAATCAAGAAAAAAATATTTGCCCGAGACAAAACATCATCCTGGCATGTAATGTTGAAAAAGCTTTTCATACTGACGAGCCAATGAAATATTACACCAATTGAACTTGCTCAGACGTTTGCAAATCACTTACCTTTCTTCTGGATAACATATTCGTACGTTATGGGCATTTTATCTACAGTCAGGTGATTGGTATTCCTATGGTTACGAATTGTGCACTACTGGTCGCCGATTTGTTTTTGTACTGCTATGAGAGAGATGAACCCGTAATCACAAGAAGATGTCATAAAAGCCTTCAATGAAACGTCTCGATATTTGGATGATATTTTTAACTTAAATAACCATTTCTTTGATGTTTTGATTTCTTACAATTTACCAAAACAATAACTCAAATTGAATAAAGCTAACCGCTCCAAGACTTATTCGTATGCCGCTTTTCTTGATCTAGACCTAACAATTGACAATTGAATCATTTCTTATAAACAACAACTGCGATTGCAAATACTGTGGTAAATTGCATATAGAACGGAAACTTATTTAAGTACCAATTGTAAAAGGTTTACAACCAGACATGCATGTTGTAGTACTATAGGATCATATCCCTTTTAAATGATTTTGTAACATATGTGATGAACAAAGTTAGAAAATGGGTGTGTCCAATAAATGTACGAATTCGGGATTTGAAATACCGTGTCACATGAGCCCCATAAGTAGGTGGTTGCTGAACACAAGCCAATAATACTGCAACAGAAAGTACATGTATGAGTCATGCAGGAAACACCGCATACAAAACACACAACCGCACACACAGCACCACGACTCCAAACAGCAAATGTACATGTATATAAAAGACACAAAGAGACGCACAGACATAACAAAAAAACAATAGCGGGAAGATAGAAGTACCGCCTTGGAACCGTTTGTGACAAAAGTCTAAAAGGAAGCTCTAATAGGAACTTTTTGTATTACCTTTGACCTGCATTAAGCTAACATGTGCCTTACTGACCCATCATTAGACGTCTATTTGATAGTAGTTTAATTCTTGGTACCGGTTGATTAGAAACGTTTTGAAACCTTAAGCCCACTAACAATGGCTGCCACTGGAAGTAATACAGTTGAACTTCTTTTTCTCGAACTCGGACAACTTGAACTTCGGGATAACTTGAAGTACAAGTACCTTTCTTCCACACTGTACGGTACATAAATGTTCTAACATGTATCATTATGTATATCTAGAATATCACAAACGACTGCTTAATGCAGGCCAGAAAAAGGCTGAAAGCTCATACCGTAGCTTTACCGTCATATTGTGAAGGAAAATGCCCTTGGAACTCTGTGTAGAATTGCATACCTGTGATGTACCATCTGTTATAATAACGATGGCACTGTGAGTACAATACATTTTCCAAACTCGTCATTCGAGGACCTGGGTGTTTTAAAATAATTACTATTTGTTTCTCGTACGCTATTTACTGCGAACAATGAAGAAGTTATTACATTTGTCAAACCACGTGAACCTTGTTCAGAAAATTTCTCCTGTAAAATTCAGTTCAGCTGAACTGAATAGCGGTAGAATTTAGCAAACGAATATTTAACACGAATACGTCTAAACAAATTTACAAGTACCAGCTAGAGTAGGATGTCGTCTTTTCTAATGCACATGCATTCCAATCGATAAACGGTCTACGTCGTCACAGAATGTCAGCAGTTTGGATATGGATAGAATTATCAACTATTCAGTTTGCCACAGTATAGGTCAACACTAATGTGTATCTGGACATTTGCTAAACGTACAATGCACCCGCCTTTCCGTTTTTATACCATACCAGTCATACATAATGATTCATCACACATTGCTCTTCATCACACATATCCACAGATGAGGTGACAGTAAGTTTTCACAGCAAGATAAGTGATGAAATGTATCCCTACACACTTAAATTAGTCTTTCATCTGTTAGGCGTTAACTCTTTTCTCCATTACATTTAGGTCACATCAATATAATATAATCGTCAACTAATAAAGACATTTTCTGATGCCTTATCAGCAAGAACAAAACATATAATGGAAATCCTGTAAACCCTTTTTAATATGTTTAAAATAAATTCTAGGTTTAGGTGGAAGAAGGTGTTTATTTGAGCTATAAAATGAACTATTATAATAAAGGCCGGTTATATTGTGTCAAAAGGGTATTTTGTGATATAAGTTTAGATTGACAATCTTCTTAATAATTATTGAACATAACAAATACCAGGTTTTATGACATTACTGAAGGTAGGGACTTCCTCTTTTAATAATGTCAATTAGCAAATTCAATTAGTGTGTCTAGTTGTATTTGTTAAACAGTATGAGAGCTTATTCTGAAAATTAAATCAGATGAAAAAGTAGAAAAGCGATCAATACTGAAAGAAGGATGGTGTTAACCCTTTAAGTGTTGGCCATGTATGCACTGGTATTTGCAAACAGTGTAGTCCCAGATCAAAGGAGTTCCTCTTATCAGGATCTGCACTGTGTATCATTCAAAATCATCTAGCACGTTAACGTCAAACAAGTCTAACGTTTCTATAGTGAAGCAGAAATGGGCTATTCGACTCAAAACGTTCAGCATTGAAAGACTAGGAATCGATCCAGTACTTATTATGAGTTACTGTACAGTAAAACCTCTCTATAACGGCCACTAAATTACATCAAGTATTTTGTGTAAGAGGCAGATGACTGCTTAAAGCAAGGTGAAAGCGTTCTGTTTTACTTTCACCTTGCTTTAAGCAGCCACCTGCCCTTAATACCAACTAATTAACACAAATTAGTGGCCGTTATAGAGGGGTTTTACTGTATAATATATATTATGCACCAAATACGAAGGTCATCATATATTGTATGTAACAGGGAGGTGTCTGTAGAAGAATTAATTAAAAATATACTATAATATGCAGCATGCCGCTATATCAATATATGCTTGCATACTCATGAATTGAAACTACCAATAATAGTTGATGTGTTTGAGGATTTTGTAAATGTTGAAATATATAAGTTAATCTTCATAGAACATTCTTGAACATTGATAGGTATTAATATTATATATCTGTATTTACTTTTTAGCTCGACTTTTTGAATAATAGGGGAGCTATCCTACTCGCCAAGGCGTCGGCGTCCGCGTCACACCTTGGTTAAGGTTTTTGTTAAAGTCCACTTTTTTCCTCTACCCTTTGGAATAAAGCTTTGAAACTTGGAACGCTTGCTCACAACTACAGGCTTCATCGGTAGACAAGAGTACACAACTCTGTCAAGCATTTGTACATAATTATGGCCCTTTTTGTCTTAGAATTTTTTGGTTATGGTTTTTGTTAAGGTCCACTTATTTACATAACCTTTTGAGATAAAGCTTTGCAACTTGGAACACTTGTTCACCACCACAGGCTACATCTGTAGGCAAGAGTACATAACTCTGTCAATCATTTTAACAGAAGTATGGCCCTTTTTAACTTAGAAGTTTTTAGTTAAGGTTTTTGTTAAAGTCCACTTATTTAAATAGCCCTTAGAGATAAAGGAAACTTAGAACGCGTATTTACCACCACAGTTTTAATCTGTAGGCAAGAGAACATAACTCTGTCAAGCAATTTTACAGAATTATGGCCGTTTTAGCATAGAAATTTGGTTGAGGTTTTTGTTAAAGTCCAATTATTTACACAACTCTTCGAGATAAAGCGTTGAAACTTGGAACAGTTGTTAACCACTACAAGCTGCATCTGTAGGCAAGAGAACATAACACTGTCAAGCATTTTGACAGAATTTTGGCCCTATTTTACTTAAGTTCTTCTTTTTCATTAAAGAGTTCAAAGAGATCCTACATCCTGAATACTATTATAGATATTTTACTGAGACTTTGATTACTTGCTTCTAGTATCATTTGACACTACTTTAGTCCAATATCAAGCAAATTTACACTAACAATTCTGAGAATAGTCGAGCGCGCTGTCCTGTGACAGCTCTTGTTATATATCCTGTAAAAAATATGCACTGCCTTTGAACTATGTTATATAGTATTTATCTAGAGACTGTATAGTGTCACCTGTTAACCTGATTAACTTTAGAATTACATTAACATAATTCGGAACAGTCAACAGGAAGTTTGCTGGTAGAAACACTATTAATCGACAGTGAAAACTCCATTATCCCAACACTGAAATACGTACAATTATTGAGTTTTAACACAGATGGCAACTTAATGCAAACTTAAGTATGTAGGGATACATTTCAACACTTATCTTGCTGTGAAAACTTACCGCCACTTCAACTGATGAAGAGCAATGTGTGATGAATCATTATGTATGACTGGTCTGGTATAAAAACGGAAACGCGGGTGCATTGTACGTTTAGCAATTGTTTAGATACACATTATTGTTTACCTATACTGTGGCTACTCTTTCGTCTAAGGGATGGTCACAGTATTGGGTTTGGTGGAGAAATAATGTTTTTAGTATTTGGGTATGCACCTTTATCTGCGGCGCTGGTTTAGGTGAATTACAAGAAGAGTATGTGCCACGCATTTTCGGAAAATAGTCACTTTCTATACCTCCTCAAGTGTGTGCATTTATAAACATCCTCGATCGTGATAATAGCTGAATAATTATATATTTTATCCATGTCCAACCTGCTGACATTCTGTGACGACGTAGACGATTTATCGAATGGAATGCATGTGCATTAGAAAAGACGACATCCTACTCTAGCTGGTACTTGTAAATTTGTTTAGACGTGTTCGTGTTAATGTTCGTTTGCTAAATTCTATCGCTATTCAGTTCAGCTGAACTGAATTTTACAGGAGGACTTTTATAAGCAAGGTTCACGTGTTTTGACAAATGTAATGTTTTTTCATTTTTTTTGGCTGTAAATAGCGTATAAAAACAAATAATAATTATTTTAAAACACCCAAGTCCTCGAATGACGAGTTTGGAAATGGGCTCATTATTCACGATCGATCTTTCCTTTTTGGTGAAGAAAAAACAACAAATGTATTGTACTCACCTTACCATCGTTATTATAACAGATGGTACATCACAGTTATGCAATTATACACAGAGTTCCAAGAGCATTTTCCTTCACAATATGACGGAAAAGCTACTACAGTGCTCCCTCCCTACAACGGCCCTCCTAATAACGATTCCCTCCTTACAACAACGTATGTCACTGTTTCCGAAACAACAAGGCTCCAGAAACAACTTTTTTCCATCGTATTTTATTTATGCCTCCATCAAACCCTATGTTGTGACCACTCTTTAGAATCGTCATTTTGTGACGATTCTAAAGAGTGGTCACAACATAGGGTTTGATTGAGGCATAACGGTTTTAGTTCTCGAAATAACCTTATCTGGGAATCTGCAAACAAACTAATTATGTCTGATTTTCCCTCCCTATAACAACTCCCTCTGAACAACACATACAATCGTCGTATCCCAAAGGGTGTCGTTTTAGAGAGGGAGCACTGTATATGAGCTTTCAGCCTTTTTCGACCTGCATTAAGCAGTCGCACGTGTTTCTAGATATACATAGTGATACATGTAAGAACATTATGTACTGTAAAGTGTGGAAGAAAGGTACTTATACTTTAAGTTATCCCGAAGTTCAAGTTGTCCGAGTTCGATATATTCGATGTATTCCTTCAAGTGGCAGCCATTGTTTAGTGCGCTTAGGGTTTCAAAACGTTTCTAATCAACCAGTACCAAGAATTAAACTACTATCAAATAGACGTCTAATTATGGGTCTGTAAGGCACATGTTAGCTTAATGCAGGTCAAAGGTAATACAAAAAGTTCCTATTAGAGCTTCCTATTAGACTTTTGTCACTGACCGTTCCCAGGCGGTACTTATCTCTTCCCGCTATTGTTTGTTATGTCTGTGCCTCTCTTTGTGTCTTTTATATGCACATTTGCTGTTTGTAGTCGTGGTGCTATTTGGGCGGTTTTGTGTTTTGTATGCGGTGTTTCCTGCATGACTCATACCTGTGCTTTCTGTTGCAGTATTTTGACCTGTGTTTAGCAACCACCTTCTGTTTGAAATCCCCGTGTCTAACAAACTAAGGTCACTTACGACGGTATTTACTTACTGCGCGCACATCGACACATCATTCGGTTTATCTAAAACAAAAATCTCCATTCTTACTGTCATGTTTTGCATACAGTATTTACATAGAGCAATTTCTCACATAACTCCCTTATCTCCGGGTTAGAACAACGGGTTAAGACTATTATCCTACCAGTAATACGTGTAAAAACACTTTAGAATATGTATGACGTCATACGTCACATATGACGATAAACTGGGGGGAAACTGATGTTTATATGTCATTAAAAGGGCGAAAATAGAGCTAGATCTACACTGTTTGGTTATGTGAGAAAAAGAATCTGATGATCGTTGTCTTTATGTATCACATGTTCCTACACTCACCAAGAAAATGTTATTAAGTTCGCCAAAGGCTCGCTTAATAACATTTTCTGCAGCTCGTTTAGGAGCATGTGATCTTAAAAGACAACTTGCAACATATTCTCTATATCAGTGACTGTAACGCACAAATGTGTCACCGTTTACAGTTTGTAGCACTAATAAATAACATTCTTTAACACTTGATAAGTGACAAATAGTACAGAAGAACTTGTCTTAAGCGGCCATCACATAGGTGTCTAATTATGGGTCTGTAAGGCAGTTGGTAATTTAATACAAGTAAACAGTAAAGCAGAAAGCTCCTTTCTGCAGTCACATGCTTTGTAAGAGACCTGTGTTCATTAATTGGATATCCGCTTAAGGTAGGTTCTACAGTACTGACACTGATCGGATGCCTCATAATAAGCACGGTGGTTTATAACTTGATATGGTTCCACAAAACCAGTATTGTCTAAAGGTTGGACCATTGTAGAGACAATATAGATAAACATATTCACAGCAAATCAATGAAATGACGTCTAAAGCAATATAGTGGCGTAATGCTGAACGCACATTTGAAGAAAGCAGATGATATGCATACAACAGCCATCCCCTTTAACGCTTTCCCTCATATAAACGTGTTTTCACGAATCTGCAAACAGAGTAGACCCAGATCAGACGGCTCCTTCAGGAGCCGTCTGATCAGGTCTGCTGTGTGTGCTTTTGGAATTTGATATATCTGTTTCTTTACTTTCTAAAATGGATGCAATGTCTCACCTTTCTTATTTGATTATAACTGTTTTGTTCATAAATATTCAGTTGGTATTAAAATTTGGACTAAACATAGCACAGGGATAGGGTTAAAGACACTTATGCTTATACATCATCCTTATGGTCCATAAATAGGCATTTATATGCTTTGAAAACTGAGTAGACCCAGATCAGACGGCTCCTATATGAACCGTCTGATCAGGATTTGCTCTGTTTACTTATGAACTGATATAGAAATTATTGTACATGTTTCTGCCATAGCCGGAATAAAATTTAATCTAGTTAATAGTAATGATGTCATTGTTTATTACATGAATAATCATGGGACAAGGGTTAAATAACCGCTATGGACAGGTTCGTCTGTATTCATACTTAATCCCAGTTCAAAGCACAGGCAGCTAGTTTAGCATAGTCACATGCAAGAGTGTGCAATGTTTTTCTATCAACCAAATTGGCGGTGGGTTACCACTTTGTGGTTAGGTAATAACGTCTGGATTTGCTATTCTGATTAAGATACTGATATATTCAAATTAATGTAATACATAGCATCCAGAGTCTTTACTGGTCTAGACGTCCTGAATCACAGTAAATCAGTGCAAAGTAATAAACTGAAGACCTCCGCGCAATAAACGTCATCAGTACGACTTAATTTATATTACTTGGAGTTTGAATAGGATATATGCATATGTATAGAACAACATAACAACTCCCTTTTCCCCAAATAGTTGACATATCGGCATTATAATACAGCAAACCTCTCGCAAATACAACAACTCTGATTAAGTATAACTCTCGTGTTTTAAAACAGGTGTAGGACAAGGTTCATGCAGAAAGCTCCTTCGTGAGATTTTGTCCAGTATTAAGCAACCACCTACTTTTACGGACCCTCTGTTAACCTTAAGCCTGCTGAACAAATTAATTTTACGGACATTTTCACTTACTACATTTTCAAATTTCAAGCTTTAATCAAATTGTTTACCAAAATGCAACCATGGTGTCAAACAGTTTGGATCCTGATGAAACGCCAAGTTACTCGGCGTCTCATCTGGATCCAAACTGTTTGCATAGGTATTCACTCATCCGCCCATAGCAGGCTAAAGGTTAATTGGGGATTTGGTCGCATTATCTAAACTTAAACAGAGCAAACAAAAAATGAAGACATACAAACAACACAAAAGAAAAATGTGTTTACCGAGTGATACCATCATTTGTACTTTTAAACCAATTACTGTTCCGATATTAACAATTAAACAAAAGTAATGTGTTTATTGTCATGGCTCGATTGGACTGCTGTGTTGCAAATAGATATATAAGCCATTAAAAGACCAATGATAATCTCGTTCTTTTTATTTCGTAATATAGATTAATATCAAATTATGTATTCTGACAAAAACTAATTTCATTGATCGAGAATAGTGAACGTAACTAACATTAGACTACCTTTAGCATGCCGAACAAATGTCATTTCAACTCGTTTATAGTAATGTGCTTACATGTAAGTACAAGATATATCCAATGTCTCGTTAGGAATACAACTAGAATGTAACTTGAGACGTCATGTCAATTTCCTGTAATCATTCATCATCCCCACTATCATTATCATCTTCTTTAAATATTTCATCATCACTAAGTACTATTATTATCTATCATCCTCCGTTAAACTTTAACCGTCACCATTATCATATCTGCACACTCCTGTAACCCATCCCAGCATAGGATACGTTTAGACCCAACCTTTCTCAACTAATATACCGAGAGAAAGGTATATTTCAGATTTGTGTAGTCTTGAAACTATTGTGATAAATAGGGCGTTTGCTTCTATGGAGCAAATGCTCTACTTATCATAATGTTTTTAAACAGTGAATTTTACAGAGGCGTCAATATGAGGGAAGGATTAATCTTTCATCATCATCAATATCATTATCATCTTACTGTTATCATTCATCATCACCACTATCAATGTCGTCTTCATTTAACTATCACCAGCTATACCACTAACATCTCCCGTCAATCATTTATCATTCAGTAATAACATTCTCATATTCCTGTGGTCATTCATCATCATCAGTATCATTATTATCTTTCAGTTAT
The DNA here is from genome assembly GCA_963576725.1 of Azorinus chamasolen. Taxonomy (NCBI): domain Eukaryota; kingdom Metazoa; phylum Mollusca; class Bivalvia; order Cardiida; family Solecurtidae; genus Azorinus; species Azorinus chamasolen. The sequence goes on from OY755249.1 coordinate 58,487,476, forward strand.
AATTCGTTGTCACCATTACCAATCTCATCGTACTGTAATCATTCATTACCAAGACCTATCAATGTCATGTATATGTAATCATTCATCGTCAAAACTCTAACATTCATACTCCAGTAATCATTCATCATCACAACTCTAACACTCATACTCCAGTAATCATTCATCATCGCAACTCTAACACTCATACACCAGTAATCATTCATCATCACAACTCTAACACTCATACTCCAGTAATCATTCATCATCACAACTCTAACAATCATACTCCAGTAATCATTCATCATCACAACTCTAACACTCATTTCATCATCACAACTCTAACACTCATACTCCAGTAATCATTCATCATCGCGACTCATTATTGTCAGCGAAATTATTCTAAACTGTCAGTAGCAATCCAGATACATTGGGGTTGCGTTGTGATTTAAACGTTACCAGATTAATTGTATTTACGCTGCTCCGCAATCAGTATAACTAGGACACAGAGACGTGATCGAACAACATGAGAATTGCCGTTTTATAAAGTATGTTTGGTCCTGTTCGAACACCCCTACATCGGTGTCAAATGGTCTATTTCATGTATAAAATATCAAATAAATTTCACCGATACTCTGTGTTGTGTTCACCTGTTTATATTGTTTTAAATGATGAGTGCTTACAGACATAACATTTACACACTATTTATGTATGAGTATAAGTATATGGGTATGAAGTAGAACCTGTATTAACCGATTACCTCATAGGCTATTTTTAGATCCAATCTCTTGGAATAAATCTACCGAGAAGGAGCATTAACTAGAGAAAATGATAATGTTTAGAATTTTGTAGTTTGAAATCATTGTCATAAATAGAGCATTTGCTCCTATAGCAAATGCTGTATTTATCACAATGGTTTCACAAAGAAACTTTTATAGTGTCGTCAAGAGTCGTCAATATGAGGGAATGGGTTAAGCGGTCATTCATTTATTGCACATAAATGTCTTAAAAATCATGTGATTACTTAATGCAACGAAAACGAATTGCAGAAAGCTCACACTACCACTTGCATTCATTACAGACTCAAACTTAAACATAGTTTTGATGACCGCTTAAGAGAGGATCTAGTGTACATGTAATCATCCTACTGAAATGTCAAAACGAGGGAAAGGGGTTGAAATATGTATATCTTTATATTACTCTCTAATGCAATCACTTTATAAATATAATTATGCGGTTTAAAAGCAGGTGGTTGCTTAATGCATAATGGAGTAATGCAGAACAATTTTATGCGAGCTTTTTTACATAACTTCCGTCCTGCATTAAACTACCATCTGCCGTTAAGGCCCAAATGTATACCTCTTTTGGTGGTTTTACTTAACTTCTTTTATATTTTAGATAACATATTTGTCTGAGTTATACAAATAATACAGTCTCACTAATGCAACTCACTCATAGGAAGTCTATTTCTGTTTGTTAATAATCAGTGATAGACTAGTCCACTTTATTTAGCATCAGTCACCTTTACACTAACTTGCATAGAGAAAACATGTTGGATTCTATGGGGAAACGAATCATGATTCAATGACATTGGTGTTGTTCTGCTTTCAATTGACACTCGATGCGAACGTATTTAATTCAACAGATCATGTTAAATGCCTTAACAAGTGTCACAAAGGTTCGAGCTGTATGGCAATATATCACATGTCTACAGATAAAAGCGCGTACCCAGATACTAAATTCGTCATTTCTCCACCAAACATTCGAGACTATTCTAAAGAGTGGTCACAATTTAGGGTTTGGTGGAGAAATAAAGAATTTATTCCTGAAGATGGTTTGATTTACGCACATTATCTGGACCTCTGATTAATGTCAGTCGTTTCTCAAATTACTCGCTGTCACATCTAGGTTTATATTGTTGGCAGCGGAAATCACACAGTTGTAAGTAGTGATTCATCGTAAATTGCATCCCTTTCGTCTTCCAGTAGTTATTCATCACCCCGATAATCATCTACTGGTAACTGTTTTCACCTATTTCCTCATAGGTTATTTTTAGATACAACCTCTTTGAATAAATGTACCGAAAAGGAGCATTAACAAGAGAAAAGGAAACTTTTAGAATATTGTAGTTTGAAACCATTGGGATTAATAAAGCATTTGCTCCTATACAGAGTCGTCAAAAGTCGTCATTATGAGGGAATTGGATAACCGTTGCAAACAATTGAGATACACTGGGTATCTCGATGCCTTGTCATGATTCAAACTGTCTGTAAGACATGGAAGAGGAATGTAGAAAGCTGAAGGTTAAAGTTGTTTGTCTGATACAAATACTTTTATTGGAATGATATAATATGTGCCTTTGTTAGGAGTCAATATGTTTATGCATGTAGCCCATTTACAAAAACTGTTCATGCTGGCAATGGGTTTCCTGTTTCGCATTCTCAACAGACGCTTGGCATTGCACACATTGTAAAAATACATTGTGAACAATCAGGAAACTGTAATGAAGATAATACAGCGATCCCCTTGTGGTTCATATCAATTAAGATCCTGCTGTGTACAAATAAAATGTTTGCATGCATGCGTGCGACAAATCATTGCAACATATCAATGTGTGCCTGTTGATGTATTATCACGTGAAAGACAATACAGTGAACCCTCTCTAAAGCGACTAAATCAGGTCCAATTATGAGTTGAAGAGGCAGATGGTACCTTATTGCAGGACGAAACTTCGCCAGAAGGCTCCCATAGGAACGTTCTGCATTACTTTCGCCATATATCAAACATCTACCTTGTTTTATTGACGTTTATCTTTGTCCATGTAGTAGTTGCTTTAGAACAGTTTACTGTATATTGATGTTATCCGGAGTTTTGTGAGAATAAACATGATATTTTGTCACGTATTTTTGTTTCATATATTTTGTTTCTGTTATGGAACTAGTTATCATGACTCATTTATGTACACTGGAACCTCGATATCTCGCATTCGGATAACTCGAACTTTCTGATAACTCGAACTTTCGGATAACTCGAACTCTCGGATAACTCGAACTTTCGGATAACTTGAAGTTAACATGTAAGTCCTTCCAAAATTTACAATATGGAATTGTTCTAAGCGTGTCTCTACGCATATCTAGAAACACATGTGACAGTTTACTGCTTAAATGAGTTTTCAGCATTACTTTAAACCTGCATTAAGTTGTGAATCTGAGGCATTTCAAGGACAGAAATCGGATGATTCGACTTTGGTGATCTCGAAGTATTTTGTATGACCATTAACGTTTTGAGATATTGAGGTTCTACTGCATTATATAAACTACACCAGTTGTGATAATGTATTGTATTCTAACGGTTGTAATCATAACTATGAATGCAAAACTTATATTTCTGTTTATCGTTTATAATCTTAACCCATCTCTTGCTGAATTTTAAATACATTTCTCCTTCTTTACCCATGCCCTGTGATATAATTACATATATCTTCACTGTGTACACGTATTTCGCTGTGCAATTACTGCTGTGGAGCGCACTGGTTGCACAATCAACTTGTAAATAGTGCAGGCCCTGATGAGACCGCTCCTTCAGGAGTCTGGGTCTTCACTATTTACAGGTAGGTATATTGACGTGGATAGCAAGCGATGGGTTAAAGGAGTCTATTTCTACACTACCCTTATTTATGTGTGTCCGCTTTATTCGATCTCGAACCTGTTTACCTGTATTTATCACATAAATTTGCTGCTTTACCCCGATTGATGAACCCATCATGTATTGTTTTATATCTAGCACATGTAATATAAGATGTGACGTCACCTGGTTACTTAGCGTGTTTTTCTTTGACGTCACCTGGTTATTTAGCGTGTTTTTTTGTATCTTAAAGAACACATATTGACTGGTACACAACCTATATTTCCTGCTTCTGTGTGTACAGTAGTAAACATTCCGCGTTGGCATATTCTCGTCTTGGTACGATATATAGCTAACATTGCAAAGAAGCGAATTCCCGAGTAGTGTTCTTCCCCTTCGTCATGTGATAAAAGGAATCGGACGCTCGTTGTCATTTCAGTTAAACTTTCTTAAACTAGTCCAGAAAAGGTTATTAAGCCAGCTTTAGGCTCGCTTAACCCATTCCTCCATGGGCTAGGTTTAGAAAATAAATTTATCAGAAAGGATCATTAATTAAAGAAAAGGAAACTGTTAGAATTTGGTAGTTCTGAAAACATTTTGATAAATATAGCATTTGCTCCTGAGGAGTAAATACCCTATTCATCACAATGGTTTCAAAAAGTGACTTTTACAGAGGCGTAGAAAGGCGTATTTATGGAGGAAAGGGTTCATAAATCCTTATTTCTAATTCATTGGATTGATTAAGCATAATTGAAACATACGAGCAATGTGTGTGACCAATCAAAATTAACCCTTCGCTTGCTATTCACGTCAATATACGTGAAGGGTCTGCACTATTTACAAGTTGATTGTGCAACCAGTGCACTCCACAGCAGTGATGGCACAGCGATATACTTGTACACAGTGCAGATATATGTAATTATACAACAGGACATGGGTCAAGAAGGAGAAATGTATTTTAAAATACAGCAAGCGAAGGGTTAATGATTACTCAAATAACAAATGGTATTTATGTTGGAGTACGTATCAGTTTTGCTAATTATAGATACCATTAGGCAGATGACTGCGTAAGGCATGATGAAAGTTGATCCTTATTCAGTGACATTTATTATTAGATACGTATTTGCTGAAAGATGGTTGATATTATGACGTGTTCACAGCAGTTTTTCAGTCATATGCTTATGCATAAAGTAGTCGCTTTAGAGAAGTTTAACTGTATGTGCATGTAGACTTCTTGTACCCTCATCTATATTAAGAGGTCTAGTTGAGCTAATGTAGCGAATGATATTTATTTGCATGCGTGTACTTGAAACATTAAACAGTTCATACGAAAATGTTTTCAATGCTAAATTAATCTCAGGATAGGTTATACGAGTTTTCCCCAGCCAGACGCATACTTACCAGAGTTTACAGCGTGACAATTCGTGCACATATTTCAAGAAAACTAATCAATATTCATCAGACTGAAATGGAAACCCCAACAGTAAGAGCAATTTCGTTTTACGAGTGCTATCTAACCAAACCATTAAGAGACCTATTCTATTTCAGATTCATAATGTTCTAAAACGGCAAATAAACTGATAGCATAGCAATTTCATTTGAAACAATTCTTGACACATATCAATTTATGTCGTATGTTTTCGAAAGTTATCTAATAGATATAGAATAGTATTATTCCATATACATGAACAAGTTGTATTGCAAGCCGTTGTAACACTGTTGAAATAATGATTGTACATAGTGAACTATAAAACAGTTATGAGTAATTTCATTTTGTCTTGCTTGTTTCGTATGAGAAAATACAGCATTCAACATATGTCCTTTATTTAGCGGGATCTTTAACCGTAAGCCTAGTGCGGGTGGATGTGTAATCATATTTGGAAACACCTTGGATCCAGATGAGACGGCGGGTAACTTTGCGTCTAACCAGGATCAAAACAGTTTGTCAACCTGACTGAGTCTCTGAAACGAAATAGAATAAGTACGAGCCTAATATATATAGTATGTGCATATGCCATTAGAAAACGTGTAATTAACCCTTCCCTACCTGAATTTAAAATACATTTCTCATTCTTTACCCATGCCCTGTTGTATAATTACATATATCTTCACGGTGTACAAGTATTTCGCTGTTCAATCACGGCTGTGGAGTGCACTGGTTGCACAATCAACTTGTAAATAGTGCAGACCCTGATGAGACAGCTCCTGCAGGGTCTTCACTATTTACTGGTATATTGATGTAAATAGCAAGCGAAGGGTTACTATTAATGGCATCATTATGTTTACATGAATGCTGAATAGGGAAAGGGTTAAGGAACGACTGATAACGTATCACTTTCCATCATATACAGGCTTTTTTAGACACTTGCAAACAGAGTAGACCAAGATCAGGGGGCTCCTATAGGAGCCGTCTTATCAGAATCTGCTCTGTTTGCTATTTTTTGTTTTACTTTTTACTTTCTAAAATGCTTATAATTTTCTTCTTTCCATAGTTAATTATAACTAGTTTGCCCATGAATATTCAATAAATATAGACATTTGGAATGCATATAGATCAGGAAAAGGGGTATATCAAATGTATTAACACAATGTTGAAGCAACGACAGGGGAGTATCACAATAATTTGTCATTTTCAATAGACAGTGTGCAAGAGAAACGCAGATATCTTCACCTTTTTACCTAAGGAGAATCTCTAGGGTTCAATCCTCAGACGAAACCACCATATAACCTGCTGACTCTATTCCAAGAACTTCGAAATAATAAAACATAAATTCAAGCACTTGCATGTTAAAACGATAATGTAATTTCGCAGTCAATTTGATTATGGAATGGATGAGACACTGAAACGGTTTTGTCTCATACCTTTTGTTCATACCACATAATGTTAACTTTTTACTCCATAAATACGCCTTTGCAAAAAGAGAAGACCCATATTAGACGGCTCCTATTGGAGCCGTCTGACAATGGTCTACTCTGTTTGCTTATGATATAAAATGAATATGATACTGCAGTGTCAGCCATTGGCAAACATGTGTGTGTTCATGTGCTATTATAACAAATTAATCTAATTAATATACATGACGTCATTATTTCTTACGTGAATATTCATGTTAAACAGTGCATATGATTTCATAGCTTTGCTCAGGCCATATTAACCCTTACCTCGCTATTCACCAAATGACTCGCATTTGCAAACGGTCATCAGTGTCCATGCTTATACAACCTTTAGTTGAGTCTGAGTTCGTTCTCAAGTTTTTGATTGGTCAGATTTGAGCCTTTGGCTTAAATCTGACGATTCAATGTGCTTGCGAACTCAAATCGGACCAATCAAAAGCTTGAGAACGAACTCACTCAACTACAAAGTTTAACACTCGGTCAATAGTTCTCAAAAGAAAAGCTTGATCGGCGAAGAAGATGTCACAATTGACCTAGTTCAAAATTGCAGCGGACATTGTTTTTCATAGTTGAGTCAGGGCTAAAGATGTGCCATCTGATTTAGAGAATGCTTGAAATCACTCCGGGTGTTATGTATACGAATATACAATAGAGCCTTGGTAAAACGATCACTTATGCTATACAACTAGATGTCTTTAAAGTGACCGTCCCTACAGTAAACGCACAATTTTAACATCATAACATTTGGTACTTGGTACATTCAATAATAAAACTTTTATCGAAAAATGCCTTTGTGATACAAAATAAACCTTTTTCATCGAAAACAAAATATGCTCAACAACAAAATATTATCGGCCTTTGTCGAACAGTGAATGAAATTAAAACCGGGTCTTCGATATCAAACACAATTGTTTTCTCTTCTTCGACATTTAGTCGATTGGTTTTCTTGCAATAAACTTCAGTTCAGCATATAAACAAAATGATTTATGTAATATTGAAGTAGTTTTATAACACATTGCTTGTAGAGACTGTCACTTTAATCGTTTCAGTACCAGCATTGTCGTCTGCTGGAGACGTTTTTCGTCTGCTTCAAGTTTTGGAGATGGAGTATTTTCTATTAAATGATCCAAACGGGTTTGCATATGATATCTCAAACACGTCGCCACATGGCAGAAAAACGTAATGCAGAAATCTCTTTGTGTATAACTTTCATCTTGAATGAAGCTACCATTTGTAATAAAAACAGAAATAGACTGTATTAGCGAGGCTGTACTGTTAGAATAACTCAACTCAGAAAATAATTTTATTTAACTCTTTCGGCGTCAAATTTATAATTGTCATCTGCAATCCAATTTTGTTCAATCATTCAGTACAATAAGGAAATAAGATAAATACATGCTAAATTCAAAGTAATAAAGCACAAATATAGAAATAGAGCTTGATACAAAAACCGAAGTCCCTGATCAGACGCCGCCATGAAAAGGCGGCGTCTGATCTGGGACTGCGCTATTTGTCGTGGTGCATTTTTGCGACATTGGCGTTGACAGGGTTACAATATAAAAGGAATAAGTAAAACCACAAAAAAGGTATAAATGTGGGCCTTAAAGGCATGTGGTAGCTGTAAAACGCTCCCATAGGAGTTTTCTGTATTACTTCATCATGCATTAAGCAACCACCTGCTCTTAAACTCGCATAATATTATTTATAAAGTGCTTGTATTAGAACGTAGTCTAAGGATATAAATACACCAACCATTTCCCCTCGTTTTGTCCTTTCATTAAAATGAGTACATGCACAGTAGATCCACTCTTAAGCGGTTATCAAAACTATGTCCAATTATGAATTTGTTTTTAGATACAACCTCTTTGAATAAATCTACCGAAAAGGAACATTAACTAGAGAAAAGGAAAAAGTTTAGAATTTTGTAGTTTGAAACCGTTGTGATAAATAAAGCATTTGTTCCTATAAGAGCAAATGCTCTATGTATCACAATGGTGTCACAAAGAGACTTTTATATGAGGGAAAGGGTTAAGCGGTCATCAAAACTATTCCCAATTATGAGTCTGTAAGGCAGGTGGTAGTTCATGCACAAAGCTCATATAGGAGCTTTCTGCGATTCGTTTTCCTTGCATTAAAAAACCACATGCTTTTCAAGACATTTATGTAAATTTCTACTGTATACATATATACTAATATTCATACAAAGGTAGTGTGTAATTGTAATGTCTCTAAGTACTCATCATTTATAAATATATACAAACTCAGCACTGGGTATCTGTGGAATTGATATGATATTTGATGCATGAAATATGCAAGTTGACCCCGATGTAGGGGTGTTCGAACAGGATCAAAGGCACGTTCTAATACGGCAATTCTCTTCCAACCGTGTTGCTCGATCACGTCTCTTTGCTGATTGCGGAGCAGCGTTAATACAATTAATCAGATAACGTTTAAATCACAACGCAACACCCATGTATCTTAAATGCTACTGACAGTTTAGAATAATTTCCCTGACAAATGATGCCATTCGTCCCTGTTTTGTTATTTTTCGGTTTCTATTTCAGTTGAATCGTTGTGTTAAATCCAAACAACATTGATCTCATCTTTCTCGAGTGTCTTTACAATACACACGACGAATATGTCGCTTGTTGTGCATTAAGAACGAACACTGTTGTTGTACGGGGGTTACCTTCTAACGGATTGGTTGGAGCTGTCTCTCCATCGGATTTCAACTGATGAAAATGCACGGAAGAAACATTTGTTAACTCGCTCACGGTAAGCGCGACCAAGCCGACGTCTCGTCAGGATCCAAGCTGTTTGATACTCGGCCAATAGCTTGTCAAATGTACATAAGATTGTGACAGATCAGAGTTTCGGCATTTTTTCAGCATGATAAGGGTTAATCATACGAAGCTGCCTTCAGTACATTAACCTTTTACTCCATGAATATTCATGTATATTCTTTGTAATGGCATGTGAACACAGAAAATGTTAGTAATGGGAAAAGCCTGTAAATGCATATCTATATTATTTCATAAGCAACGGGAGCAGGCCCTGGTCAGACGCATTCTACAGGAATAGACTGGTCTGGGTGTACTATGTTTGCAAAGGCGTGGAACTGCGTTGTTATGGATGAAAGGGTTAACTCTTTAAATGCTAAATATTCAAAGTCAAATAGCCCGTTATTGTTTTGCCAATTACACCATGACTATTCATGAAAGAAATAATTACATCATGCATATCAACTAGATTAATTAATAGCACATGGACACAATAATTGTTTTGCTATGGCAATCTGTAATATATTGCAAGCGAACAGTGCATACCCTTGCCCCGTAGGAATCTTCGGATCTTGGTCTTCTCTGTTTGCAAAGGCACATGAAGGCATATCTATGGAGTAAAGGGTTAAGGATATCAACTATTCAGTTAGAAATATATAATTTGCCAGATCACTTTCAATGACAAACAGTGCAGACCCAAGTCAGAGGGCTCAAAGAGAGTAAGTTACATGTATGTACACTGTTGTTGGTGCTGCATTGCGTACACTAGGCAAGACTATTGAAATTAAATAATGTGTAACGTTCCTCCTTTGAATCTTAGTCCATCTAAGTGCTATATATGAGGTCGTATGATATTACCCTATTTTGTTTATGCTAAGTATAACTAGCAATATTCAGAGCTTTAAATTTGTCATATGCAAATCCGTGTTAACCCTTGCAAACAGTTTGGACCACGAGGAGTTTGCACGTAACTCGCTGTCTCCTATGGGTCCAGTCTGCTTGACATTGATTAAATTGCTGTAAAGACAAAGTCACTTTGAAACATGAAGCAGACGATAATCTTAGCAAATGAACATTTATTTAGCGCCGAAAGGGTTAAGGATGAATTCTGCATTTGTTTGCAAATTGTACCAGTGGGAAATCAAGATTATGATATAGTTTGAAGAATAATTATATGGTACCAGAAGAGTATTAAACTAGACAATACTGAATGATGCTGATAATGTAAATGGGCATTTGCATATTTGACAAGAACTACTGACGTGCAATTCATAGAGCAATTTAATATTCGCCTCAGCGGAATTTGGCAAATTAAGCAATATGACACTATTTAATAAAATATACCAGACATTTTTCTGTCAGAATGCTTATTTCATAACTCATACAAATTATCGATATTTTACACAGCAACAAAATGGTTTTCAGTTTCCGGTCTATATATGTAAATACGTTCAACGTTTCTTTTATACTAATCATTTTATTCGTAAGAGAGGAAAAAGGAGTGTACATGTATGTTGTATGTAGCTCGAGCATTACTATGTCAACCTGAAACAGACACCAGATCAAGATTCATCGTATACGTCACACAATAAAATGATAATTACAATATCATTGTGGACCGCGAAGGGTAGTAAAACTGTACATGGCATATACACTAAAGTACACTGGGTCTACAATCTAGTTTTGTTTCCCACACATACAAGTTTGCTTGAACGACTTTACGTACAAATTACAGTCAGACCCTTATTGTGTTAGCAATTTATTATTATTTATTTATAATAGAAAACGAAATCTTATCTGAATTATCTTATCTTGAAGTTTTTACCGTACTTCTGGGTTTCAATTGTAACCATTTGCTAATGGAATTTTTACGATACGGTGTGAAAAATAACTTCTTACCTTCGTTAACCCTTCGCTTGCTGTTCACATCAATATACCTACCTGTAAATAGTGAAGACCCAGATGAGACAGCTCCTGCAGGAGCTGTCTCATCGGGGTCTGTACTATTTACAAGTTGATTGTGCAACCAATGCACCCCAGAGCAGTGATTGCACAGCGATATACTTGTACACAGTGAAGATATATGGAATTATACAACAGGGCATGGGTAAAGAAGGAGAAATGTATTTTAAAATTCCGCAAGAGAAGAGTTAATATAGTTGATCCTGTTTGCAAATGATGTCTGGTCCGACACTGGCCCGGGCAAGTTTTAATTGCAGTAGAACCTGCCTCAAGCGGTCATTCCTTTATTGAATACAGAAGTCTTAACCCTTTCCCTTATGTAAGCGCATTTTAACGCATCTGCAAACAGAGTAGACCCAGATCAGATTGTTCCTAAAGGAGCCATCTGATCAGAGTCTGCTCTGTTTGCTTATTGTGTAATATAGGTCTGATTCTACAGCTTCTGCTTGAGCCAAAACATCCTGTGTTCATATGCCATTATAAAAAATATTCTTATAAATATTTATGACGTCGATTATATCCTACATTAATATTCATCAGGAAAAGGTTAAAAATTCAGGTGGTAGCTTAATGCAGGTCAAACGTAATGCAGAAAGCCCCTATATTAAGTTACCACCAGCCTTACAGACCCATAATTAGACCTATTGTTGATGGCCGCTTAAGACAAATTCTACCCTTTGGTTCAGGTTCTGGTGCAAGTACTAGTTGTCACCCAGTGTGCATTATGACGAGGTGCTGAATGACTCTTCGTCCGAGGTGTTTGCAAATGTCAACCATGCCACATTTACGACCGTTGTCTTTCCATTTGTAAACAATTTTATTTGAGTAGATAAACTAACCCTTTCCCTGTTCCATGTTTATTTCACATTTAAATACCTAAAGAATGTCCATGGAAAATATGGAATGTAGAACATTATAAGCATTTGAGAAAACAAAGAAACATATATTTCAAATTCCTTTAGCAGATAGGGCAGGCAGTGATCAGACGGCTCTTAGGTCGATTCTGCTTGTAAATGATTGGGAATGCGTTTATATGAAGGAAACGTATACTTGGCTTCTATTGATTATATTTTATGACCATACTAGGCTAGACGCTTTCTTATTATTATATTACAATTATTCAAATTAATTGAAACCAGATGGAAATTATCAATTATATTTGTAAAATTATTATAGGGCCTCGCACTCATTGCTAACATTCTAAATCCACATCTTACCAAAGCCCTGACACTATATCACAGAGGCCTCCTACGTTTTCCTGATGGAATATAATTCATTTAAGGTATGTCAGATCGACCAGACAGACACATTTATGTAATTTTCTTAGATGCAATTATGAATTCCGATTACTAAATTGTTCAACCATAATCCCACAGAGCATAACCTGACTTGCACTTGCAAACAGCTTAGATCCATCCATATACGATGCCGAGTCAGGATCAAAGCTGTTTGGCACTCGATAATCATTCGTGTTTCAAATGTTTAAATACAAACTGTGGAAGGCAGAGATTAGGCAGGCATATTTTGTTATCAGAATAATGAATAGACAACAACAGTCAAGCAATTTACCTACATGTTTATATGATATATCCTGGTCACATTTCATAAAGATTTTTACAGAGATCGTATGATAGACAGTTCTAACACACTAACTTATAACTTCCAATAGGAGCTTTCTGTAAGACTTTCACTCTACACCAAACTGCCACGCGGTCTCCAAGACTGATATTTATACCAAAGTTAATGTCCGGCTTACATGGGGTTTTACTGTGCTTACTAATATCTTGCGCTGGGCTTTATAACACTATTTACATGTAGCAGTGTGTCCGTTGAATGCTAGATAGTAGGTCATAGGTTACGTGATATGTTGTCGATAAGGTCATAGGTTAGATTTCGTGACATGTTTTTCCTTAAGCTAATATGTTACGTGACATGTTTATTCGTAAAGTCATACAATAGGTTTCGCGACATATTTATCGTCATAGGTTAATAAGTGTCATGCTTAACACATTCAGAATAACATTGACAAAAAGCTTGGACCAAGATGAACGACAGAGTAACTTTGTGTCATCAGTTTTAACCCATTCCCTCATATTGACGACTTTTGACGACTCTGTAAAATTCCTTTTCTGAAACCATTGTGATAAATAGAGCATTTGATCCTATAATGCTCCTTTTCGGTAGATTTATTCAAAGAGGTTGTATCTAAAAATAGCCTATGAGGTAATGGGGTAAGCTGCGTGACACTCGCACAGTAGTTTTTCATAACGGTGAAATAATCAGAAGTACAGTAAGACGTTCTTAAGCAACCATTAAACAGAGGTTTAAATCTGGGTCTTTAAGGCAGACAGTGTCTTAATGCAGGTCTAAATGAATACAGAAAACTCGTATTAGATCTTTCTAAATTACTTCTGGTCTTTATATTAAACAACTGTCATTTTTTAGACTCTGACATTCAATAAATAGATGGCCGCTTAATACAGGGTTTACTGCAAATATTCTGAAAATGGGTGATTCTTCGAAAGCAAAAACAGAAATGAAAATTGCAGACTCGGTTTCATTGAGTCTTTTCATGAGTAGTAATTAAAAGTGCAACACTACTCACGCCCATTAGCACCGGCTTAAGCAGTACTCAATTTTGAAAACGATCAACATCAAAACTAATGATCCCGAAGGACCAGAAAATATAACAACCCTGAGAATGAAGTACGGGGTGACTTTTTACAGCCGCTACACAAGCACTTAACACAATTTGATATCATAACAGACATATAATTGATATCCCCTGCCAAAGGTACTAGGTTTCTACATTCTATACGGGTTATTCTGATACAGTGAATAATTACATATTGGATTGGGTGTTGCATTTGTGACATGGTTGCTGGTCTGTTTCTGACCTGTTTGAATCATACGGTCTATTCACTGATTGAATATGAAAGCTGTATAAAGCATGTTGAAGTACTAAATGCAAAACAGTATTCAATGCAATACAGTATCCCTCTGCTTTCAGCTGGGGATAAGGGCAATACATATATGATTGTTGTGTATCAAAGGGGTATAAATCCTAAAAGCCGCACGCCATCTGAAAAAGTAATGTATGGGAACAATGCCATCGCGATTACAAATATCCATGTTGAGTTTCATTGAATTTTGTAAATCTGTTACAGAGATATAGCATTGGACGAAAACCAAGGGCAATAACTCATAAATGCCGCAAGCAATCTGGAAAATAATACATGGGAACGATGCCCCAGTTATAAAAATATTCATGTCGAGTTTCATTGAATTCTTTCAATCCATTACAAAGATATGACATCTGACGGGGAAAATGCCATTTTTTTTGCGCATAAAAGGGCAATAACTCCTAAATGACAAAAGTGATATGGAAAAGAAATACATGGGAATGATGCCCAAGTGAAAACAAATGTCTAGTTTCATTGAATTCTGTCAATCAGTTACAGAGATATGCCACTGGACGAAAAAAACATGTTTTTGTGTAAAAAAGGGCAATAACTCCTAAATGCCACAAGCGATGTGAAACAGTAATACATGGGAATAATGCCCTATTGATAACAAATATTCATGTCAAGTTACATTGAATTCTGTCAATCCACTACAGAGATATGGCATCGGACGGAAACCGGACGGATGGAAGGACGGCCGGACTGACAAACCCAAACCAATATCCCCCTGCCTTTCACAGGGGATAATAAGATGTTGAGAAAACATCTGTCTGGATAAAAAATGTTTCAAAATAACAGTTCCGTTGTGATTGGCAAAACAATAGTTAACCTTGTTTACCATGCTCTAAAAAACTGTCTGCTCAAATTTGGAGTGTGTGCAGTTTAGACTTCTTCGATTCGGTCAAGCTTAACTCTTCGCTTGCTATTCGCGTCAATATACCTACCTGTAAATAGTGAAGACCCAGATGAGACAGCTCCTGCAGGAGCTGTCTCATCAGGGTCTGCACTATTTACAAATTGATTGTGCAACCAGTGCACTCCACAGCAGAGATTGAACAGCAAAATACTTGTACACAGTGAAGACATATGTAATTATACAACAGGGCATGGGTAAAGAAGGAGAAATGTATTTTAAAATTCCGCAAGAGAAGGATTAAGAGAAACTATCAGTCGAGTGCCAAACGGCGTTCATCTTGATGAGACCTCGGGTTACTCGGTGTCTCATCTTGATCCAAGTTGGTTGCAAATGCGAGTCAGGTCGCGAAGAGCGGGATAGGGAATACTAGGGCTAAACCATGCTTCACCCTTTCCATTCTGAAGTATCAAAGTGGAATATCAAGTCAGTGTTTAGTCCTTTTACTCCATAAATACGCATGTCTACGCCTTTGCAAACAGAGTAGACCCTGACCACACGGCTTGTATTGTAGCCGTCTCTAGGTAGGTTCTGTTCTGTTTGCTCATGGAATAACATAGAAATGACTTGATGTTTCTGCCATGGCCAAACTATTTCGTTTTCATTAGCCAGTATAAAAAGTAACTTAATTAATAGTCATGATATCATTATTACTTACATAAATATGCATTGAGGAACGGGTTTTTTAAAGTCCACTTAGGTTGAAAAGTTGTACATATGCTAAAGGAGTTTGAATAACAAACAGTTCAGACTCTGATCGGATTGCTCCTCTAAGAGTCTTCTGGTCTGGGTCTACACTGCTTGCATATGATAGCGTTCAACCTTCCTGGTTGAAATATTAAATGTCTTGTGCCCAAACGTGTGATTATCGCAATGCAATAACAGAGATATTTCAGAATTAATACCGTAGACGGACGTTTTAATTGAATGTTAAATATCAACTTGTGGCTGCTATAAAAAAGTATGTCCGCTTAAACATCGACCAGTAACAGTACCATCTACTTCCTATTCTGTCAAACTTGTGATAAACTATTGACCGAGTGTCAAACAGCTTGGATCCTTATGAGACGCTGAGTTACCCGGCGTCTCACCAGGATACAAGCTGTTTGCAAATTCCAGATATGTAGCGCTTATTAAGTTAATTGTTAAATTTACAGAAACCATTGAAAATGTCAAAAATCGAATTTGTCATAAACAAATACGACAGCTAAAGATATATACGCTAGTTGAGTGATCACTTTAAACGCCACCGAGAGGGAGAAAATCAAGTACGTCTTTATATGACATATGCGTTTTATTTGTCTCAATTTCGTTTTAATTCACTTGATCATAATCATAGGCGAACAGGTCGGATGTTTGAATAATGATGTCATCTTTCTAGCGCTTTCGCTGCACAGTTTTGTCGGCTGCAAGATTTGTCGTCTGCTGCAAGTTTTTACATTCCTTCATTTTTGTTTCAAACACATAGTCAAAGTAACAAACAGTTTGGAAACAAACAGTTCATCGGCGTCTCAACTGGAGTCGAACTGTTAGCGTAGGTAATCACAGAAGCAACATTGGCAGCGAAAGAGCCAGAAAAATGCTAGTAGCCTGCTGAGCAAACATTAGTAGGTAGAAAATAACATTTCTTTTTCAACCTCACGATCAGAGTATCGGCTAGTTTGGATCCTGATGAGACGCTAATATGTTCGATGTCTCATGTAGGTCCAAACTGTTGTCATAGGCAGTCACCCATCCGCCCGTAGCTATCTAAATGTTATTTAGCTTTAGTATGCGAGTGTTTGGCTTCTTTAGTTATTCATTCGCTCATCAATCCTATTTGAATACTCATTTTAGATTATGAATGAAATTCAATCCAATTAAGTCTCAGACATAACAGATGGTATTGGAATATAATTGGTTAGTTTGATGTATGGTTGATGGCATCGAGGGAGCGATAGACGTTGATAATTTCACGAGTAACAAAGTAAAGTGTGAACATATCACTTCTGATAATATGGACTAAGACACTGCCTCTACCGGGAATCGACCATCGACATTTTACATATGAGCACAATAATGTGTACTACTTGAGCAATGAAGTAAACTGAAATAATTGCATTTCAAGAAAGCAGATGCATGTCAAGCCTTATTTAGTACAGGAAACACAAAACAAATGGGAGATAATTCAGAACAAATGAGCTCTCCGAATCTCGTACATGGTACACTGTCTACATGTAATTAAGATGAGTGTTAAATTAAACCTGAAATCTGTCAGTGAAGAAAGCTATTACCATGGCAATACCTAAGCAAAATGAATTTATAATGACAATATTAATATTAATTATAATAAAAAAAAACAAGATATAATTGTAACAGAATCCGTTACAGAATGCCCCCAAACGAAACTGACAAATGATATCGATGAGCAAAATATCTAAAGTACAACCAACCACAGGCTATCACTCGGTAATTATGGCAACCAAAACGTTTGAAACACCTGCCATTAACTTCGGGTATCCGTATACCCCTACTGAATAATTTCCCGAAAACTCTAAAAATAGGTAAATTGTGACGGTTCAGAGGACACCAAACCATAACCACGGCAATCAAATATTTCAAAACAATTTAATTGACTTTGGGGTACCCAAAACCCCCTAAATGCCAATTTTCAGAAAAACCGAACACTATATCAATTAAAAACGATCAGAACCAACCAATCAGTTACCATGGCAACTAATTCTTTCGAAAGACCTAGCAATCAATTCTAAGTGCCAAAATATATCGACATACCAATTTTAAGCAAATCAAACAATATCTAAATTCGTCGAAAAAGATCTAAATTTCGATCAGTCAGAGCCACCATTCATTTACCATGGCAACCAATTCTTTCCAAAGATCTGCCAATCAATTCGGATTGCCAAAATATGCCGACTTACCAACTTTCAGCAAATTTGAACAATATCTAAATTCATCGAAAAATATCTTAATTTTGACCAATCAGAGTCAACATTCAGTTAATATGACAACAAATACTTTCGAACCACCAAACAACAGATTTTATTCATGTTGTGAAGTTGTCTGGAGGGGGAATTTTATTTACATTTTGACTTTGGTGAAAGTGGGATAAGGACGAGGTTGGGTACCCGTAAACCAGGTTTAAGTCCCCCAGAAGCTGATTTTGGTTACTGACCGTTCCAAGGCGGTACTCCTGCTTTCAGCCTATGGTCAACTTTGTTGTTTAATATGCTTAATGTTTAATGTTTTTCGTCTTGATATGCGTCCTGTTATGTTTTGTCTTGTGGCTATACTGTTTCTTGTTTGATGGTGTTTGGTGCGGTGTCATTTCGTGTGTGGCTCTCCCTGTTTGACTATTTTTCCATATTTGGTACTAAAATATCCCATGATACCTATGTTTAGCAAAATCGAATGATACGTAACTTCGCGAAACAACATCTACATTTCGACCAATCAGAGTCCACCATTTGGTTGCTTTAGTGATTTTAAACAAATCAAAAGTGAGATGCACATCCCATGTAACCAACAATGCTCATGTGAAGTTTCTGAGGATCGGACCATTACTTACCGAGAAATGTGTCGGAGAATTTCACAGCGGAAGAAGAAGAACCGGCAGAATAATCGAAATAATCGGAAGAAAGAATAATAATAAGAAGAAACGGAGCAAATCTCTGACCTAATGGCAAGTCACGGTATCACAGATCCTGAATTTTATGGTGATGTGATTTACAAACTTCGTAAGATTATTGGACATACCCATTGTCTCACTTTGTTCATCAAATATGTTAAAAAATTCATTAAAAAGGATATGATCCTATGTACTACAACATACAGCTTGTCTGGTTGTCAACCATTTTACAGTTGGCAATCATGCTGCCCTCTTTTCATGTACGCCGACAAGACAGTTTTAGGACTCTATGGAAGCGACCTCTTAAATCCTGAAACGGAAGGAGGACGTCGGATATCTGTATCTCGTTTTTGTCGTACCCTTTATTAATTTTCTACAGTTTCTCTGTTTGCAGCTCAATCATTGAGTTTACTAGCAATAGTTGGATACAGTTTGTTTCACGAAAATATGTTTTCGTTTTACTTTACCACTCTATTTGCCAACGCGGTTGTTGTAGATTAGTCAGAGGGGAACAACGTTTATTTACACTGTTTGTCTTTTAGAATGGCGATGGAATAAGTGAAGTTGGGCGTCCCCTGAAACGGTTTAACCCTCCAGTGACATTTGTTGCTGACCGTTCCAAGGCGGTACTTCCATCTACCCATATTGTTTGTTTGTTTGTCTTTGTGTGTCTCTTTATGTTTTGGTAGGTATGTACATTTGCTGTGTTTTCTTGTGTTGCTGTTCGGGTGACTGTTTGTTCTGTATGTGGCGTTTCCTGCATGACTCATATTTATACTTTTAATATTATAATAATAGTGCCCAGTATCATTCATCTAAGGCAAAAGGTCATGAGATCTATAGGGTTACATGTACGTAACTTACCAACTTATCAACTTTCAGCAAATTTGAACAATATCTAAATTCATCGAAAAATATCTTAATTTTGACCAATCAGAGTCACCATTCAGTTAATATGACAACAAATACTTTCGAACCACCAAACAACATATTTTATTCATGTTGTGAAGTTGTCTGGAGGGGGAACTCCAGACTCATATTTATACTTTTAATATTATAATAATAGTGCCCTGTATCATTCATCTAAGCCCAAAGGTCATGAGATCTATAGGGTTACATGTACGTAAGAACATACATTGTTTAAAATATATATTGTACACAAGCAGCAGTCTTGTTTCTTGAGGAAATAAAATGAATACATGTTTAAAATTTTGAAATGAGAAACGTTATTATTGGTCGACAATGAAAAGTTGATAACGCATACACAATATACTCAATTAGCCATCCCCTCTCCATGAATCAATATCCAGTTTAAATCATTTACAGTTTATCTATCTTGAGATACATGTAATACCCATGGACAAGAAAGTAATAAATATGACAGGAATCATTGCACCAAAAGTGTTCAAAAGAACCTGTGTTACCTGCCAGTAGAAATGTGACCAAAATAATGACATGCGATAAAGAACCCCTGTCACATTTTTCAAGCAATTGATACAAAAAGTGGATATAGTATCACAGTATATGTGAATTGACTCCAGAAAGCCTTTTCAACAGGCAGTGCTAGGAATTGCAACTAGAGTCCCCTCTATGGCTAAGCCAAGAAGGCCTTCTTCCTTTTAACTACAATGATAGCATTTATGGAAATTGGCAGTTAGGAGCAGAAGCTAACTTATAGGCCGAGGAACACGGAGGAACTGCATATATACATATAACAAAGTGCCTTATCAGATAAAAACATAAGAAATGTGGTGTAATAGGTCTTTGAACGGTAAATATCTCTCGGACGTGTAAGATATTACTGGAAATCTAGTGCAGCTCTCGGCCCACTCCTTTACGAGGCCACCCAACGCAGCATACAGAAAAAACTACAAGCTGGTAAGACAATTCATTTTCGCTGTCAGGTGGCAACGGTAGGTACAGGTTAATTAAAGTATCATTATACCTGTGATAAATCACAAACTACTCATAAATATAATATCTGGACGAGCATATACCACGGAAAAAACCTGAGGACCGTAACACCAAAGCAGTCTTGACAGAATATACTGCCAGTCACACCAACAACGCAGCACTCCTGGACGAGGCTACCCAACACATTGCAAAGGAAATTACAAATTCCTTGCCCCCGTCAGCTGGTGTGCGGTAGATACAGATTTACTAAATTAGCATCATACCTGTGAATAATCTTCAACCACTTGCCTATAGAATATCTTGGCGATATTATCTGTCAACAATTTCACCGAAAGTATTCGAAGCAGTGTATATAAAACATCATTATGAACACTACTAAACTAAACTAAGGGAATACATCAGAGAGGACCTAACGGAACACAAAATATAACACCTATATTAGTATCACACAGCAAAGGTCTGACTTTGAGAAACTACTGCACCAACTACAAATTACCGTTCGAGCTTACCAGTGGTGCTTACCAGGCGCCAGAACAAGCAGGCTTAGTGAAGTCATCAAAGAAAGGAAAAGCCTTACATAGGCATGACAAAATACTAACATATTTCTGAGCAGGTACCTGCCACATGAATATTATACGTAGAAAGGAAATACACCTAAGACATAAAGACAAACAACCAATGATAATATTAGATAATATAAACACATTATTGACTACCTTAAACAATTCTGTTAAATCGACCTAGCAATACTGTCTATAGAGAAGTGGAATATAAAGTAAAGTACCTAGTTATAGTCTACTTTCAGTCCGATTGACCGCTCAGCCGACTGTACATTTACTCCCCTGGCCATTGAGACATTGTCCTACAATATTGAGCACTGCTAACATATGACGCAATCATGCAGCCGCAGTACCGGCGAGTGACCCTCACATGTACCCATTTTAACCCCTGGGTTGAGAGGTGGTGCGGGTGGGAGACACGGAAAAGCGTCTCTGAAATTTCCTGGAGGGACCTGGATTTGAACCCAGAACATCCGGACTGATAGTCAAGCGCGTTACCACTAGACAACCGCATACAATGAAGCACCTAATTAAACACTGGATAAAACCAAATTATGGGATAAAGTATAAAAAGACAAACACTTGACTGAACAAGTAAGTAAACTTAACAAACGTATCTGGCTTCTAAACGAAAATGCGGGATTTGAACCTTTAAAAGAAGCCAATGCTACCCCCACACAAGCGGCGGCAAAGATAAGAGCAAAAAGCAATTAGTCAGAATAAGCATGAAAAAGGATGATGGAGTACACCCTAGTAAAAACAGCCTAGTGATCACCAAATTGTATCACTGGTAGTGCTTAATCTCAGTATCTAAGGGCGACATCATACAAATCCGAAGAGGAGTTACTCAAACTCAGCTAAGCGACGTATGTCGCCAACTGTAGAACAGTTTGGAGTAACACGACAAACACAACATTTCTCCGCTATTCATTATAGCACTTCTAATGACCGGTTTGGAATACATCGGTACAATAAAAAATCATTGTCAGAATGGTTGAATACTTGATTGGAAACTTTTTAACCAACTTATATAGCATACAAATGGGCAATTACTTTTATAAGGAAATCATCCCAATGCAAAGACAGACAGTATAACAAACACTCACTGTACCTGATACTAATACTACTGTCAACAGCAAATGACGTTCATCTTAATCCAGGTCCAAACTCTACAACCTACAACTGTGGCACATGCGATCTGCAAGTAATCTCAGAAGACAAATCCGTTATGTTCGAAACCTGCAACCAGTTGTACCAAATCGCATGTGAATCTATACAATCTAAAACATATGGTAACTTTGTCAATCATAGTGCCGTAGTACTGGACTGTATAGTATGCAAGAACCGGGACTAAGCTCAGTATGCTTCGACCAAATACTGAGCACAACGAACCGCTACAGCATTCTATCTGACGAATCATCATTCTCCAGCCCAGAGCTAACAACGTTAGACAAACGCCTATCACCAACAGCCGCAAAAGGTAGACTAAATCGAGCTACGGTAAAACATATTAAACATAAATTGCGAGTCAATAAAATCTAAGCAACGCAGAAGGAGTTACCTACTAGATAGCCCAAAACCTGATGTTGTAATAAACATGAATAGATCCAAGTATAGCCGACAATCAAATGTTCCCGGACACCTACAACACATACCGTAAGGATAGGAAACCAACAGGACGGACGAAGGGGGATGGGTTACTAATAGCAACCAATGAAGAATACCTAAGTGAATCAGTAACCGAGTATGATGCCAACTGTGAAATCGTCAGGGCAAATAAGACTCGCCAATAGCAAATACCTATATATCGCAGCTTACTATATAAACAAATGAGCAATCTCTGGAAAAAAGCTTAGATTCAGCAGAAATACAAACTCATACCTTATCGTGGCTGGAGATTGCAACCTGCCAGTATGGCAGTGGAAAACTAAGTCTTAAAAATAATACTTTCTATCCCAAAAGTCACACCAAACTGTTAGAGATTCTTTATGATAATAGCCTTATCCAGATGGTGGAAGAACCGACTAGAAGGGAAAGCACCATAGACCCCATACTTCCAAGTTATCCATCTACATTCATGCGAAAAGAGAAACTGACAGGTATCTCTGATCACGACAGCGTATGTGCAGAGATCGACTTGACAACTAAAAGAAAACGCAAAAACCACGAAATATTCTAGTCATACAAAAAAGCATATTGGAGAAACATTAAGAAAGCTATGACATCAATCGCAGAAAAGATCAAACGAATTGAGAAACAAATATGTACAAAAAATCAATTTGAGGAACAAACAAAACAACACATACCACGTAAATTGACCAAAGAAAGAAAGAAACAGCTCACCATGGGTAACACCAGAAATAAAGAAACTCATAAGAAAAAGAATTAAACTATTCAAACGCAAAAAGAAGTCAGGGGACATCAATATAATTAACCGAAACATTCAAGGTGGTTCAATGATCGGTCCAGAGAGAACTCAGAAGGGCCTGTTGGAAGTATATGGAGGACATAATGACACCCCAGGAAGGAGATAGCAACGGTATCCTCCACTCTGAACCAACTTAACAAGCAACAATACTAAAGAAATAGTTTCAATCATCAATCTCAGCAAAATACAAATATACTGCTCAAGAATTCCAAAGTAAATGTCATATGGAAGGAAACTATCCCGCTTTTGCGGTATTCAGTTGTCAAAACTAAAAGCACTGAAATCAATGATCCCGAATGACTAGAATATATAACAACACTAAAAATGAAGTACGGGGCGACTTTTTACGGCCGCCACACAAGCACTTGACGTCTGCTTTTGTGAAGTTTATAAACTCTGATAAGATGAGATCCTTCGGAAGTCAAAACAGCAATGCAAACGGGGAACATTGTAGACTCGGTTTTATTGAGCCATTAACAGTAATTAATAGTGCAACAGTGCTTACGCCCCTAACACCGGATTAAGCGATATTCAATTTTCCAAACTAAAAACACTGGAATTGATGACCCCAAAGGACCAGAATATATAACAACACTGCGAATGAAGTACGGGGTGATATTTTACGGCCGCACACAATCACTTAACAACCACACAAACACTTAACATCTGATGTTGTGAAGTAAATAAATTCTGATAAGATGAGAAAGTTGACTCCGCAGCATATCAGGGTTCCTTCTCTACATAGATGACATCACATATGGTTTTAAATCAACTGTAAGACTATTTTCTGATGTAGCATACCTTGCATCAACATCTAAAAAAGATGCATTAGATATACAGTCGGAACATGGCAATCTAGCATACACACTGCATGGCCAATCCCTTAAATCGGTAAACAACGCAAATACCTCAGTCGGTTGTCTTACCGGTATTACATCAGTTCTCAATTGGTTTAAATACATCAACAGCATATGTGGTAAAGCCAACAAAACATTGGGCTTTCTACGAAATAACCTAAGCATCGAGTCGATAACAGCAAAACAAAATGCATACAACTCACTTGTATGATCGATTATTGAATATGCATCCATAATATGGGACCAAATACACAGTAGGACTGCATATATAATTCTGATCCCTTGTTTGGAATAGATGTTTAAAGACTTTTCTTTTGGTTGCCATGCAAACCAGCCCTCTGATTGGATCCGGATTGTGTTAACAATTATGATGGAGAATCATGCACAGATAGTTTATGTTGAGCTTCGTTGCATTCTTTCATGCAGTCTCAGAGGAGATGTCGTTAAAAGCATTGTTAACGGATGGACGGACGCCGAGCGATCACAACAGTTCATTGGACATACCAAGGTTAGTTAAAAAGCAGTATATTCCTCGCAAGTCGCATTGCAGCTTGCTCGTCATAACGAAGAATGCTTATACGCTCGTATAATATAACATAGTCCTACCTGTCGCGTCCCCACACAATCAAACCTCAATCATTGTATGTTTTCGGCGGCATTGAGTCGAAGTCGTGGAAGTAATACATTTTATTCCTTGCAAGCCTCTTCTTGTCTTACTCGTTATTTCATTAGTGAAGATCACCCACTTACAACACACCTTATTTGTTGCAACCTCTCATGTGTATTAATAGGCATTGTATCCAAAGTGTTTTGATGTAGACACATTTTATTCACTGCAATTCCTCGAATCGAGTCAATTTCAATATGGTGGCAGCAGTCAAAAGGAAATTTAAAACAAAATATCCAAAATGTAGCGATAAATGTTTTCTTAAAAATGACTGTACCACGATTTATTACCCAATTTACGGCTTCGTCGACACAATTGCATTCGGATTTCAGGCGCTGGTCAATGCTTCACAATTAAAACTCCCGAAATAGCCTGATCCATTTTTGACACTCTTTTAACAGGGTTAACCATCTGTATCGTAAAGGGAATAAACGTAGCCTTTGGTGCCCGGTCGAACCCTTCCGGCGCCAAATTTCTAATTGTCGTCAGCAAGCCGATTTGGTTAAATCATTCGGTAAAATAAGAAAATGAGATAGATAAATTCAAATTTCAAAGGAATAAAGCACATATATAGAAATAAATATGAGACAAAAAGTGAAGTCCCTGAAAGGCGGCGTCTGATCTGTGACTGCATTATTTATCGTGGTGCATTTTTGCGACATTGGCGGTGAAAGGGTTATTGCATTTTGATCATACAAGCAAACAAACAAACATTTAGTCTTTATTTTTACATGTTTTCATAATTTCTTCATTATATTTAAAGCCGACATCGAAGTAATACGTCGCCATTCATTTTGTAACTTTGACATCATGTGCAGATAGTAATTTAGATTATGTTGTTGTTGTTCAATGCTATACCACTTATTATACACATTTCAGTATTCGCCTCACTGCTTGTAGTTAGGAATCCAAGGGTAAAACAAGCGCTTACTTGTTTAGGTCGATTTCTTTTTAGTAGAATTGTTTAAATACCAAAAGTATTTAGTTGACCGTTGACCTATTTAAGAGAAATAGGGGCAAACTTTCAGTTGGCATGGGGGAGTCTAAATACACAGACATCAATTATTACACATCCAATGCACGTATAAGTCTACTATCTAATTTCATCGCTCGATACATATACACTATTGGATGCCCATATATTGAATGCATACTATTCTCGCGGGTAAATGTCCGAGAAAAGTTCCATTAATTTTATGTTTGAAACAACGGTTGCAGTAAACCAATGAAAAACATGAAAGAAGTTAAATGAAGAAATAGTAAAGTCAAGCAGGAAAAGACACACATAAAACGCAACCACCACTAATACACAGACAGAAAGCAAGCTTCACACACGCACGCACGCACTCAAACACACGAGACGAAAAGTACAAACACGAACAAACGTACAAGCACAAAGACACAGACTCCAAACAAACACAAAAACAAGGGTGACTAAGAGAGCACCGCCTTGGAACGGTCAATGGCAAAAGCACCACTGTGGGTTTAAACCAGTTCACGGACGTCCTAATCTCACACTTATCTAAAAGTCACCGTAGCTTAACAAATAGTGTAAATAAACGTATCCCAGCCAGACTTCCCCACAACATAGAAGACGGAAAACACAGGACAGAATGTATAACATAACATGACGAAAACTGTAAATGTACGTCAAATATGTACTCAATGACTGAAGTCAGAGCAACTGCTGGGAAGCCGTTAAGAGCACGACAGATAAAAGGTAATACATGAGACTGGTATGCTCATCCCGTTTCTGGGTCTAAGAGTATACCATCATAGAGTTCTATGTTCGGCTTGTCATCGTGCAAGCAAAGGGGGAGGCGTAGCTACCGACTGTAAAGGGGTCAATAACCAAACATGCAGTACGTTGCAATATAATGGGATCATAACCTTTCTTCCTAAAAGTTTTAATGCGTTTAATAAACAAATCATGAAAATGGATATGACCCCGACTTTTCCTAAGTTTGTAGAGAACATCACCATGGAATTCTGGGTGAGGAATACTTTGTTGCGGTAACGTCCGAAGATTGCAATTATATTTACTAATGAGAGGTAAAGTTCGATATAAAATTTAGAATAAGCTTTCCGAATTATAGGATATCTGTAACCTTGCTTAAGAAGGTTATCAGTTATAACTAAATTACGACTATTCAAATCTTATAGTAAAGAACAGACTCGGGCAAAGTGGATAAGTTGAGAAATATAAACCCAATAAGATGTAGAACGGGGCACATCTCCATTTAGAAAAGTTTAATTAACAATTTTGTAATTGAAATCCTCCCTTTTATCGTATATTTTGGACGAAACTTTATCATTAATATGGAAAGAATCAACTCTAAAATGGAAGCAATAGAGTCGGATCGATGCGCTTTGTTTAAAGTAAGTTCTTTCGGGTAAATAAAAGAAACCATAGTTTCACAATAAGGATTATCCAAATTCAAACTATCGTCTACATACATAGAAAGTACAAAAATGAGTCATGCAGGAAACACCACATAAAGAACAAACAGTCTCCCGAACAGCAACACAAGGAAACAGCAAATGTACATAACTATAAAAACATCAAGAGACGCACAAAGACAAAACAAACACACAATAGGGAGAAGATGGAAGTACCGCCTTGGAACGGTCAGTGACAAAAGTCACTGGGGGAGGGGTTAAACCGGTTTATGGGCGCCCAACCTCACACTTTTTCCATCCCCACCCTAAAAAACAAAACAGTGTAAATAAACGTATGACATTTACAATATAAATCTGTGTATCCGGTTTTAAGCTAAGCATTAACTCCCTCTCATAGCAATACAAAAACAATTCTGCATTAAGAGGGGCACAATTTGTACCAATAGGTATGCCACCAACTTGACGATAGATATATGGTATCCTCATATCCCACAAATATGTTATCTAAAAGAAAAGTTAGAGATATACAAATATCAAGGCAAGTACACATTGTGTAATGTTCAACTTCTGAATTCGAAAAGAACGAATGTTAAACATTACTAGAAATTAACATTTATTTTATCTGGCAAAAGTTTTTTCTATTAATTTAATCCGTTTATCCATTATAAGAAATATATTCTGAAAATGGTGATCCTTCGAAAGCAAAAGTAGAGATGCAAAAAGAGAAAATTGCAGATTCGGTTTTATTGAGTCTGTTCATGAGTCCTTTATAAGAAGTTTACCTTTATACGCAATTTAAAGCGATGCATTAATCAGACGGCCCCTTCAGCTATGATTGGTTATGGAATTTTAACATCTGATTCTACAGTGTTTACCAGGACTATCACAATTTCTTGTTCATATGTCATATAAGTAACACGCTAATCAAAATTGATACATGCATTACTTGTTAAATTATTTTATTTGTTATCGTGGTAGACATTACCCTATGTGTGCCCAGTGTCCCTTACAAATGAGAAACAGTATAAACCCATATAAGAGGGCTCCTGAAGGAACCCTATAGTCACGTTCTTCACTGTGTTCTGAAAACACCAATGTTAATGGCTTATTCTAGTATATATCCAGTAAATAGTGGAAATAAATGGGCATACAACGGAGCATAAGGAGCGGTTTCGGCCAACAGTGCATTAGCTCGTATTCATGTAATCACGTTTAGCGTTAACTCTGCTATCACTCCTTTTATGTTCGCACAGAACATAGAGCTAGATATAAGACAGGAATATATATATTATTACTATGATGTAAGTAATGCGCGGTTAACTTTTGTAGCTCTGTAATACAATAAAATCGTTAAAATATTTTCTTATGTATTTTATTTAAAAGAAGGCAGGCGGTAGTTTAATGCAGATAAACGTTATACAGAAAGCTCTTTTAGAGTTTTATGTATTACTTCTGTTCTGCATTAAACAACCACCTATTTTAACGTACGGTTATGTTAATAAATTATGTGTTGGAATTGGCTTGACTGTATAGTTTTGTATACAGACTGTATAGTATATTCCCTGGGGTTATATAGACAGTACTTAGTTCTCTCCACCTTACCACTTTCCGGTTCAGACATATAAATTTTAATCTCCTACTGCGTTTACACGACTGGTAATT
Source organism: Azorinus chamasolen (assembly GCA_963576725.1). Taxonomy (NCBI): domain Eukaryota; kingdom Metazoa; phylum Mollusca; class Bivalvia; order Cardiida; family Solecurtidae; genus Azorinus; species Azorinus chamasolen. The sequence goes on from OY755249.1 coordinate 58,516,702, forward strand.
AAATTGACATTTACAAATTATAACAAACTAATTCCGCGGGGCCATAGGTGAATACATAAAAATCCCTTTGCAGACCGTTTGGATAGAATTGAGACGTCCAACTGGTTAGCACTGGATGTATGTGTTACAAAATAAAAACAAGATATTTACCGTTCGGGACACGAGTCACTAATGTCATTTGCAGACAGTGTAGACCAAAGTGAGAGGGCTCATAGAGAAGCCCTCATATCAGGATCGGCACTGTTCGCCATGTTACACTGTTCTTTAGAAAAATCCCCAAATATTTGCAATACGCTTGACTTGTTTGAATTTTGGAATAGTCCATTTGAAAAGTCAGCGGTACATAAGGGTTAAAAAACCTAAAGCAGGCACTACTTGTAAGAAACTAAATCTATGTTTTGGCGAAACGGTAAACACTGGGATTTCCGGTTTGAAACTCTATTGCCATTGATTGATTAATGGTAATGTCTCTTTACCCGTTTCTTCCATATAACGTCTTTGCAAACAGAGTCCTATAGCAGCCGTCTAACAATGGTCTGCTCTGTTTGCTTATGAAATAATATATGTCTGATTCTGCACAAAAATAATGTACATTAAAACCTCTCTATAACGGCCACTAAATAACATTATGTATTTTGTGTTAAATGCAGGTGGCTGCTTAAAGCAAGGTGGAAGTAAAATAGGAGCGTTCAGTTTTACTTTTACTTTACTTTAAGCAGTCACCTGCCCTAAATACCAGCTAATTAATAGAATTTAGTTGCCGTTACAGAGAGGTTTTACTGATTTCATATAAAAACGAAAATAACCAATATTCATACAGCCATTATTTCTCTCATAAATATTCATGGAGTAAAGATACAAATCGTAGTTATATACACACAATTTAATAAAATTTAATAAACTCAATTGCATTATTAACTATTTTGGTAAGTTATACCAGTTGTAATAATCGCATACGTATTTGTTGGAAGATATAAAGTGCGTTGCATTGTGTCAAAGGCTTTGCCAGAAACACGTTCTGAAGATGTTGGATCGTAGCCCCATACCAAGCTGCTGGGGAGTTAGGATAGGGATAAATTAATCAACCCTTTCGCTGCCAAACTCTGTCGTCTGCTAACTTAGTCGTCTGCTACAAATTTTCATTTTTTTGGATTTTCTTCATTTTTGTTTCAAAAACATAGTAACAGTAACAAACAGTTTGGATCCTGATGAGACGCCGAGTTACTCGGCGTCTCATCTGGATCCAAACTGTTTGCATAGGTAATCACAGATCCGGCATTGGCAGCGAAAGGGTTAATGTAGCAACCTTAAATGCAATGTTCACATATTTTGTATTATCCTGTCACGTGCCTATTTTCCTGACGGATAACAAGGTGCCTGATAAACTTTTTGTTATTATGCCAGTTGGTCACATGATCGATGTTATGTCAGTTGGTCACATGACCTGTAGCCGAAACTACTTTTTTTACCGAGACGTTTATTTCGTGAATACACAAATTTACGTCTACCGAGTAGATCTACTAGATCTACTGAATAAAAAAAGTTTAACAAAGCGAATTTGTTGATTTCAATCGATACCCATTAAACTAAATAGATCTAATTCTTTCATTTCATTCTCCCAAACTTAGGCCCTAGCATATTCTTAGGCCTATACTAGATCTAGATCTAGTCTAGATCTAGTTGTTTGTCGCGAAATTACCATGTTTAGACAAATCCACATCAAGAATCATAAATCGTCTAGATATCGTCAAGTGACAGGTTCTTTTTCTCACATAACCAACCGGAGCAACGGTTTTGTTTTGAGCATTTTTTAAAGCAATGTGACTTTTTGGAATTCCAGTGACGTAATAACGCCTTTATAGTGACGTCATCAACAGTCTAGAGCCAGTAGAGTCGGGTATAATTTGCGGTGCATTTTGTGGTACATTCGGTACAAAATAATTATATGTTGCTGCCGTGACAAGGATAAATAGAATATTTGGTTCCTAGCTTTGAATGAGAAATGTTATCTGGCTCGGCTTCTGAATATATCAGGTTCGCCTTCGGCTCACCTGATATATTCATCCGCCTTGCCAGATAACATTTCTCATTCAAAGCTAGGAACCAAATATTCTCTATGTAATCACAATGATCCAATATTCAGAGAAACAGATAAAGAGGCATATTCAAATATTAATCCATTCCCGCATATTGACGCCTTTTGACGCCTCTGCAAAACTCACTCTCTGAAACCAATGTGATAATCTATTTTTCACAATGGTTTCAAAACGACAAAATGCTCTAGTAAATGCTCCTTTTCGGTAGATTTATCAAAGAGGTGTGCATTATGCGGCGTCTCATCTGGATCCAAACTGTTTGCATAGGTAATCACAGTTTGGCCGCTAGCGTGCAAAGAGTTAAGAGGTAATTTAAATTTACAATATTTGCAACAATAGCAGAATTGTCAATATCCATTAACACTTTTATAGTAGTGCTGACGTAGATGAAACAGAAACTTCTATCATAATGTGTGATTATATTAAAATTCAATGCGACCTGATTTAGAATTATGTACATGGAACAATTTAGAACGAGGCGTGAACTCTTATACAACTATTTATCAACTACAACGTTGTGTCTAGAACTTTATTGCATTTCTAATTCATCCCGGCTTGCAATAACAACAAGAAATGCAATACTTATTTAGAAACATGTTCGGATATACAACATATTATTGCACATCGATATCAAACAGTATAGAACAATGGGGAATAATGTTGAATAATGTTTGTTAAAACCTTAGGATACAGTAAAAGCCCTTTAAACATGGATTCTAGTAGAGAAAATGTATCGTCAGGTGGATGCTTAATGCAGGGTGAACTTCATGCAGAAAGCTCCTCTAGGAGCTTTCTGCATTACTTTCACTCTGCATTAAGCTGCAACCTTAATCCAAGACCGATATTTATAACAAAATTTAACGTCCGGTTTAGGGATGTTTTACTGTGTACATAATTTCAATTATTGCCACTGCACACAGCATATGCATACAGTAAAGTGTGTTTATATGAGAGAGAGGGTTAAATTGTTAGACAATGCGTTAATATTAGAAAAGTACACTACGTGATTCGCAATAGTGTTGCGTTTAGAGTTGAATTCCACCCTTAAATTCTGAATGTTCCCGCTAATTGTACTAAAGGGCATATCTCAGACGTACATTACTCAATATTCGATGCTTTTACAGCGTGACTAGAAAGAATACATTCTGAATGTTTGTGTTTAACCCTTTACCCAATAGCATATTTCTAGTTATGAAGACAGGTGAATACTTAAAGCAGGTTGAAAGTAAAGCAGAATGCGCCTGAAGGCGCATTCTGCTTTACTTTCAGCCTACTTTAAGCTACCACCTGCTAGGATATAGAAACTATTTTTATGCTATAAGTTCATGACTGTATAAAGTTGAACTATTTTCTTAAGTGGAGGAATAAATGAGATGCGCTCAAAGCCGCTTCTATAAGGGAAAGGGTTAACACTTTGTCTGCTGATTGATTAAAACGGGCTCCTCCCTTTCTGAATATTAGTCAAATAAATTATGGAAAAAAAACTATCACTGAAAAAAATGATTGTTATTGCAAACAGTGCAGACCTGGTCAAAGGTTTCCCTCGGGAGATATGGGTCTACAATGTTTTCAAAGGTCTTATATACTCGGTATCTGTACGTTAACGGTTGATATACCATAGGGAAATCATACTTATGATATATTCTTATTATCATTGATGAAGAAACTTATAAACCTGACAATTTGGGTGTGTAACTTCCATTGCACATGGCACGGTTACGTGTATATGACAAGGGCTGATCACGTGTCAGTTTAACCCTTTCACCGCCAATTTCGCCTTTATTCACCACGACAAATAGTGCAGTCCCAGATCAGACGCCGCCTTTTCAAGGCGGCGTCTGATCAGGGACTTCACTATTTGTCTCAATCTCTATTTCTATATATGTGCTTTGTTCCTTTGAAGTTTGCATTTATTTATCTCATTTCCTTATTTTACTGAATGATTTAACAAACTTGGATTGCAGACGACAATTAGAAATTTGGCGCCGAAAGGGTTAATATGTGCCGCTATAGAAGCTCACTTAAACGCATCCCCTTATACGGACACCTTTTGACGCCCCTGTATAGGAGCAAAATCTCTATTTATCACAGTGGTTCTCTAAAAGCTCTTCATTTTTCCTAGTAATTTTCGGTAGATTTATTCAAAGCGGTGTGAGCTAACTTACTTAGCCTATGAGGGGATGAGTTAAATCTTTAGAATGCTGTGGCAGGAATGGCTTTTATTTACTGCTCCTTTAAGTTTCACATCTACCTGTATGTATCTCTTTAATCAAGATATTTACAGTGTACATGTTTCTCATATTGGTTTTCAATTGTATATGGTAAACACAGATAGAATACAGGTGTACTTTTCAGGTAACTATTATTGTTAAATGATTTTCATGTGCGAAGCATGCTTTTTACCCAGATGAGAGTATATAAGCTCGGCTATTTTGTACTGTCTTCAGTTTGGTTCAGGACACTTAAAGGTAACTTATACCTTCCGTCAGAACTGGCTCAACCCTGTCTCCCTCTCTCTTTCTATATCTCTCTCTGTTTGTTATTTAGTGTACAATAAAAGAATCATTCCCCTAGACAGATTTATTGAATGCTTTAGTCCCTATATTATAATAAGAAATAACCTGGGTAAAGTAACCAACAAACTCACAAACCATGTAGACAAGACAAGCCGGTTACATTTTGGGGGCTCGTCCGTTTCTTATTATATAAACACTTAGACTTAAATATGGATAGTAAAAAAGTAACTTTTGCTACCTTGGGACCAAGGTCTAGGTCTTCAAATTTATTAATTGACTGTGCTAGTGATGATACAGCATACATGAGTTTACCTAATCACCTGTCCACAGGTTACACATACATCCTACATACACATCTTCAAGTACACCCAGGACACATGTAGTAGGCAGGAATGAGTTATATACACAACCTACATATACATCTTTCAATACACCCAGAACACAGATACTGGGCAGCAATATGCTATATCCACAGCCTACAGGTGCACTGGTCAATACACCAACAAACAATCTAGCAGACAACAATTTGGGTACAGGCTGTTCACATGTACAACAGGGGCTCTCTCAAACTTCTTGGGATCTGTCAAACTTAGGCAATGGTCACTCTCAAAATTACTTTGACCTGTCATCAACAATACAAAGTGGAATGATGTTGCTTCGTATCTCAGCAAAACAATCTTTGAATACTAAATAGCAACCCACTATTTGCAATATAAAACATACTTTTGTTTAACTAAGTTTAATATATGACTTAGTTTTGCTTTTAATTAATTTCTGGAAGGTGCATGCAGATATTAAATTGCATGTAATAGTCAGATGTATAATGTAGTTAATTATGCTTAACTGTGTAGTTAATTTGAGATTATATCGATAGTTTTAATTTTAAATTAACCATTGTTTTTGGTTCAAGCGATGGACATTGTGTTATTGAGTACATAGAAAATGCTTTAAAGGGGAAAAGTAAAACTGAATGATTCGTTTTGAAGTTTTAACCTTAAAATGAATAATTGGTGAAATGGTTAAAATTTAACCAAATATCAATACTCACATAAACGATTCACTATTCGCAAATAATTTATAGTCTTAATTTACATTAATTCCTATAGGTTACAGATTTTGAATAGTAATCAACATCTTTTAGTCTACTCTATCTTCTCCTGTCCTATCCCACTTCATGGTTCTATCCCACTTCATGGCTCTTGTATTTTCTCTAATAATGTTGATGTATGTAAACAAACAAGTACTGCTTTCAATATCATTATAGTAATCAGATGTTCAATGTTGATAAAGTAACTGTAAAGAACTGATATTCTTGTGAGGGATTATGATGTAGACAATACTCTGAATTGTGCGGGTCACGTCTTCACTTCAAATTTGCTTATCTCTAGTACAAATGGCAGTTGCAAATGTCTAATTGTTGAGATGCAAATTTTGATTTTGATGCTTAGGCAATACATACATACTTTTTCAAATTATGCGTGTTGACCTATAATGGTGTTTATCCTGGAAAACAATGTTGACCCAGGCCAGGAAACATTTTAGGTGTTCCTTATATCACTTATCGCTCACATTATTATCTAAAACTTTAAGTGACATATTTACTGTTTGTTTTCTTGGTTAACCAGAAATAAATGCGGGTATCATAATTACAGGGGCTACTGTATAAGGATATGAATATAGTCCTACACAGTTAAATCCCCTTTGTAATTCTTAGACTGTGTCGACGATAGGAACTATCTTGGAAGTTTATGAGTACCCGGTCCAGGACATTTTTGTCTTGTTTATCAAAGTTGACAAGTAGTTAAATGTGTTCCTATATTTTTTGTTACAGATGGAAATCCCTGATCTTTTACATGGAGTGGGTGAGGAATTAGAGGAATTTGCAAAGGAGAATAGGCCACTTTGGCCAGATACTCCTACGCCACGCCCTAGTTGTACATCTATCCCATACAACACGCACACTTCTTTCATGAGGCACTGGAGGGCCAAGCATGAGCCCGAGATTAACTTGTATCAGTGCCCTTGTTGCCCTTGTTGGCAGGCCGGACAATGCCAGAAGACATCTCAGGATGTCCCACCAGCTTAATGTGGATATGTCTCCCCAGAGTGCTCCTAACAAGAACTTTGAGGATCCAAAGGGACAACTGCCTTACCGAGTTGATCACCGTGCCAGACTGGCGGGAAAACGAAAGGCAACGTCTGTAACTGGGAACGCCCTAGTTACAGAGAAAGCGGACTGTCGGGACGAGGAGGTGATATTTGATGACCAGGGGACAGCCAGGAAGATTTTTAAGAGGAAGTAGTTCGGGGAATAGGGAGGGAATATTTAATATACAGTGGACTTAATAATAAGAATAGTAATAATTTATTGACCAGTTTTTAGACAGTGACAGTGAAATCCTACATCAGTGTGTTAGGAAAGTGACATATTGTGAATATTATATATAAACAGTATCCTGTGCTTCTATATCTACTATATTATTTGTTAAAATTGTTAAAAGTGTAATATGCAGTAACTATCTCAGACACTACATAGACATTAGACCGGGCAACATCTTAACATCATCTGTTATGTTATATTTTATTTGGTAAAATATATTGCTGTATGTTCTAAACATTGAATATTGATTACTGTGCTCTACCAGATATATACTTGTATACATTTAAGTTCTCAGTCATATCTTTGACTAATTTCTGCGTTTCTTTATAATTCCTGCCAGTGTATCATTATATTGACAAAATTATTTCTAATTTGGGTCTTAATTTGGGTCTTAAGGTAGGAGGAATGTGGCAGGAATGGCTTTTATTTACTGCTCCTTTAAGTTTCACATCTACCTGTATGTATCTCTTTAATCAAGATATTTACAGTGTACATGTTTCTCATATTGGTTTTCAATTGTATATGGTAAGCACAGATAGAATACAGGTGTACTTTTCAGGTAACTATTATTGTTAAATGATTTTCATGTGCGAAGCATGCTTTTTACCCAGATGAGGGTATATAAGCTCCGCTATTTTGTACTGTCTTCAGTTTGGTTCAGGACACTTAAAGGTAACTTATACTTTCCGTCAGAACTGGCTCAACCCTGTCTCCCTCTCTCTTTCTATATCTCTCTCTGTTTGTTATTTAGTGTACAATAAAAGAATCATTCCCCTAGACAGATTTATTGAATGCTTTAGTCCCTATATTATAATAAGAAATAACCTGGGTAAAGTAACCAACAAACTCACAAACCATGTAGACAAGACAAGCCGGTTACAATGCTATGCAAGAATTTGTTGTAAGAAACCAACATGGACGTCAGTTGCTTTTGTTTTCAAAAACACTGACAGACTACCTGACTGTTTGAATTCTGATGAGACGCTGAGTTACTCGGTATCTCATATGGAACCACACTATTTGCAAAGGTAATCACTCGTCCACCCTCAACAGGCCAACTGTTGGTATTCGGAACTTTTAATTAGACTATATAAAACCCTTGCATTAACGAGTAGGTGTAATTTATAAGTTTCTAATGTAATACTAGCTTCAATCAATATTTCATTCTCTAATTCAAATAATTAATATGCCTCCTCTTTGTAATAGAGTGGACAGATTTGATGTTCAATTCGCGTTCCTTTCGAACATAACAATGCCAATCTGAAATAGACGATACCAGACTGCAAATATGATTGCACGTGCATACAAAAACGTCCGAAAAATAGAAATCAGATAATTACGATTATGTTGTACTCAATTTATTTGATATATTTAGATGTACATAAAATGAGAAAAATATGAAATATCTCCATAGCAAATTTCCGTGTACTTAAGGTATGCCAGGTCGACCAGACAGACAATCCAACAAAATCGTCTTTAGTCCAATAATGGTTTCCGATTATTAAATTGTTTGAAGTTCAGTCATATTTTATGTGAAATAATTTCCGCCCTCAATTAGCTATCACATGGCTACACATGAGATATTTAGAGAAAACAACATCCCTTTCGAGGTTTTGTTTACTCGTGCAAGACGCATGGAAATATTGCAGAACAAGCAGACAAATCTAAATTAGTGCATACAGGATGTCTGTGAATCATGTTACCTTGGGCTATAATTTATACAGAAACTATGCCCTATTTTGGAATTTATCGATTAGGGTGACCAGACAACAAAAGAGAAAGTAGGCTGAAGAAATACAAGCAACTTGTTGAATTGTCGATGTCATATACACGTGTGGATTCGAAAGCAGTACATAACGAAACTAGTTTCAACTCTCACTAAATGGCATACTGTATAATATTATAATATACTGTATTATTTATTTATGTGACTACATTGTTAACAATAGAGCGTTGTGGTTGAATGATTCATAGTGTCGACCGCAAATTATAATAAAGCTCAGCTGCGGGAATTTCAACAAGACACGACAAGCATTCTAAACTTGGACAACTGCAAGACCTGACAGTTCGCAATCCATCGGCATCTACTCTGAGTTTGTTTATTTAAGTGCCTATGAAACGGTGCTAATTCTTCGTTTTAAGATGTAACCATACTCACGTTATTATTTATTATAAAAGTACGTGTAAGAGTCATGCAGGAAACACCGCATACAAAACATACAACCGCCCAAACAGCACCACGACGACAAACAACAAATGTACATGTATATAAAAGACACAAAGGGACACATTTTGGAATGTTCTGTATATTTAATAAGAACTATTCGTTTAGTAAGGAACTGCAAGAAATGCAAGTAGCTAATGTTGGTTTCATGCTTTAAGTTGAAAGAGTAGTCAAAATAATCTTCCCCGTATTATTCAAATCTTCAGCAATTACCTACTTTACTTGTGTTATGTATGTATTTGGTGTGGCTGCTAACTAACTTACACCTTTACTCACAGTGTAGTGTGAACACACTAACATTTTGTTCCGTTGATGTACTTATGAGTATTTAAGATACAAATTAATAGCATCGGCTAATCCAGTTCATCTAAACTGTGTGAACTGTATGATACACCTGCCGTCAGCCTGGGGGTATTTTCAGATGGCTTTTTCGTATTTTGATATCCAGTAAACATCAAAACACATCTGATACATTGTCTATATTTAGAATTTTAGAAATGGGATTGACATGAACGTGCTGCACAAAACATGTAATACAATGCATTTGAGCAAGATATGTAATTTCAATTGTAATACAATGCATCATTATATGCATGTAAGTGTAATATAATGCTTTAATTTACAGCATCACGGAATTCGCTCGCTTAAAGGTCGATGATGATTATGCATTACATTTTAGATTAAACTAAAGTATTGGTCACGTATTAACCATCAACGTTTCAATTGAATCCTCTTTTCAATATATTGAATATTCTAGGCTTTAATTATTGTATAGATCAAGTTCACGAGCTTCGTTAAAATAATTGCTTTGTGTATATGGACTGTATTTATAAGATGGAAGTCTGACGTAATATGTATTCTGCTGAGTTCTTACTTACTTTGTATATTCATGTCCCGAGGGAAATATGTTTCAATGAGATTGATTCATTTAACCCTTTACTCCCAAGAATATTCATATAAGACATAATGACATTATGAATATAAATTAGATGTTTACTATGACATGTGAACATAGGAGTGTTGGTCATGACAGAAACTGTAGGATCAGATCAGATCTATATTTTCTCGTAAGCAAAGTCAGACGGATACTATTGGAGTCTTCTTATTTGGGTCTACTCTGTTTGCAAATGGCGTTATAAGTGGTTTTGTGAGATAATTGTTAAATATTCGGAAACTTAAATTAATATGTTCGAAAGCGACTTTCATACTAAAACAATTACGCTAAAATCCTTTAGCCCGTTTCTTTCGAATTTATACCTACACTCTGTTAATTTCCAACAGAAGATAGATAGCTAGATTTGGTACATTATGTTAACTCTTTCTAAGCTATTTGCGCTCATATCTGCATTTACATATAGTGTTGACCCATATGAGACATCTCCTTGAGGAAGTATCTCATATGGGTCTGCACTATTTGCTACTATAATTCAGTAACTACAATTGATCCATTTTAGCATGATTCAGCAGCTAATAAACATCTGTAGTTTATGGAATCGCATTAGAATGTTCACCATAAAAAGGGTTAAAGGTAAACTCCGTTACCCATCAACTTCGCTGCGGACTGTAAGACTACACCGCAAAGTATGAACAAACTTATTGTCCAAGAATAATTATGTCTTTCCTAAAACTTACAATTTGAAGAACTACAGGGCGTTCGACATTAATATGACACCCTTCTTTACACTTATATAAAAAAATCTAAAATATGCGGACTTTTTCCCATTTATAGTACAAAACCGTGGCCTTCAAAGTTTCGCCAATACAACTATTGGTTTGCTTTGCACTTGCAATCACTCATTTTAAAACAATTTAAATGTCAAACATGTTTGAGCCTGTTTCCTAGGTATTGCAGAGGTCTAAATAAGATGCGTGAATTAAAACATTTCCAAGAATAACTTTTGTTTTATTTCTCTACCAAAGTCGTGTTCGAGACGATTCTAAAGAAGGGTCACAACATAGGATTTGGTGGAGACATGACGATTTTAGTAGCCTTGTACGCACGTTTTATATGTTGTTTTGTATCGGTGTCTCACCTGAGTCTTAATGGTTTGTTAAGATGACTACGTAACAGTTTACGAAACTATTTAGCGCAACATCCAGTCTGTAATTTGTTGTTACATTTCGTGTTCGAATGATTAAGATAATACCACAGGAAAGTCTCGCTAATTCGATCACGTAACGTATTAACATGGGGGTATTAAAAATCCGGTTTCGCTGCAGGACTACTAGGGCAACAAGCTCCTATAGAAGCTTTTTGCATATCCTTTATCCTGAATTAAACTGTCCAACCTGTTTTGAAATCCGGAATGAGACTTATTTTAAGTGCTCGTACTAACGAGAACTTAATGCACTACTCCCTTCTCATTCCTACAGCAACATATATGGGATAAAACATATTGCTGTAAATAATACACAACAATTCACATTTACAATTAAATTAATCCTTAATATGGAAACGTAGTAAAGTCAAGCAGGCAAAGCCACATGCAAGACGCAACCACCACCAAAACACCGATAGACAGCATGACACACACACACACACAACCACACACCCAAACGCGCACACACACACGAAATGAACACAGAAAACACCAAAAGACACACAAGAACCAGGGACAAACGTTCCACACATGAACAAATCACAAGCACAAAGACGCAAGGCAAACAAAGGGAAGGGTGACAAAGAGAGTACCGCCTTGGCACGGTCAGTAGCAAAAACACCACTGGGGGTTTAAACCGGTTTACGGACGTCCTATACCAAACTAGTAGAATTGGCTCCTTCCTTTATAAATATTAATAAAAACCAGAAGCAAAATGAAATGTGAGCTCACACATACTGACACGACCTTTATGCAAATGTTCCCTGCCTGTTCCACAACGAGGACACTGCGCCACTGAAAATGTCACATAGTGCCAAGTGATGTTGGACATAAAGGAACTCCAATGCATTGATAGCAGACAGTATCTTCCCTAACTGCTTGAAACATCTGCATAAATATTTGAGTTCATACAATATTTTTGTAATAGCCAAATAATCAATATTTTGAAAAGCCGCATAGCCGTATGTGTTGTTTACATTCACCTGGTTGTATAGTGTACGGTAAAATCTAAGAAGCATGTATTGTTATAAAATAAACGTATATGTAAGAACATTTCAAAACAAAACTACGAGGGTTGTTCAAATATGAATGCAATTGAGTCAAATTACCGAGGTGCTTAACATCGGCAAATAATCATCTCCGTCATTCAAAATATTCACCACCATGTGATATACACAGTTTCAGTCTTTTAATCAAACTCATAATACTTTCGATGTATACTGTTCAGACACTGGAAAATAGCCAACGGAGATATTTGCGCGTTCGATATTTTCTTTCAGCAAGGTGTTTTATGAGCCTCGGAAATAGGAAAAAGTCGCATGGGGTAAGATCTGGCGAATAAGGAGGACGAGGAAGGTCGACAACCCTTTCCTGTTTCAGATATTCGCGTACAACGGCCGCTTTGTTTGACAGAGCATTGTCATGCAAAAGCCTGACACCACGGAAACCATTTGCTGGCCGACGCTTTGCAAAATATTTCTTTAATTTAATGAAGGACCTTGCCATTGCATATTTACCCTTTGGTACGGCAATTTGAATAACAGTAAAGGAAATTGCATACATTACCCTTTTGACGCTCATGGGGTTTTGCTATGCAAGGTCTTAGACTTCCTTTGGTTGCCAATATTTTATTCTGTATCTTCCGCCAGGGCTCATAAAAGTGAACCAATGTCTCATCACCAGTAATGATATTTGAAAAAGATCCTGGTTGTATTCATATTTGAACACCCCTCGTAACATTACAAGATTAACTCTTTCGATGCTAATATTTGTCTTCTGCAAATTTGGTCGTCTGCTACAATGTCATTTTTGTTTTATTTTTCTTCATTTTTTTGTTTCAAAAGGCAATCACATGAACAAACAGTCTGGATCCTGATGAGCCGGTGAGTTACTCGACGTCTCATCTGGATCCAAACGGTTTGTATGGGTAATCACAGATGTGACATTGGCAGTGGAAGAGTTCAGTCAGACGCCATTTTATGTGAACAATAAATAACCGAGTGAAACTGATTTGACAATGTGGGCAAAGTAATTGCTACTTAAAGGTACAAAACACATACAGCTTGCATTAAATGACCATCTACTGGAAACAGTAATGCCATATTTTGTTACAATATTGCCTTAGACTATCATTCAAAACTTTGTCTGAGTATATGCACATTGAAAATAAATATCAGTTTTGCTTCATATTGATTTAGAACTTTTTTTGGTTTGCTATGTTAACAAATATCAAGTCTGATTTACCTGTGAAAAAGGTCCTTTTCGATAATTTTTATCACTGGAAATGCATTTTGATATATTTTCGTCTAACTCTTTTAAGTCAAAATATACTCTTTAAATCACTTAATCAAGAATATAATGTCAACATTTAGGTCAGTGGAAAATAATATATACATTGTATCTTCAGGTTAAGAAGAAGCTGCATTGCGTCTTTGTGCTTGTGGTTTGTTCATGTTGTGGAACGTTTGTCCCTGGTTCTTGTGTGTCTTTTGGTGTTTTCTGTGTTCATTTCGTGTGTGTGCGTGTGCGTTTGGGTGTGTGGTTGTGTGTGTGTGTGTGTGTCATGCTGTCTATCGGTGTTTTGGTGGTGGTTGCGTCTTGCATGTGGCTTTGCCTGCTTGACTTTACTACTTTTCCATTTATAAGCACAATAGTGTTGTTTGTGCAGTGTGGCGGCGGTGAAACGTCTCCCCGTACATCCAATCAATATTGTTTTCTTCCTCTTGCAGGAATTGCTCTACATTCAATGTGTTTCCTCATACCTTTACACCGTACTTTGCACTTCATGGTGGCTTCCGTACTCACCGACATATTGTGTGACTATTTTAATTTCCCTTTTAAGATTTGTGCCGTTTGCGTTTTCTCTAGTGCGACTTTACCGTATTTGTGTTTCTTCTTACTTTTTACCCATTCAATGTTTCACTATTCAATGTTTCATTCATATTCTTAGTCTTCTTTATTTTTGTCATAACCTCTGGTATGTTTTCTATTATTTTACACCACTTTTCGTTACATACGTATGTCGCTTTTTACAGAAGGGTGCTACAATTACTACACAAAATATGAATAGTCTCCCTAAACTCAAAATTAATAACTTAAACTTACACTCTGTGTCTTCCGTTCAGATTCCTCATAACCTGGCTAATTTCCAATCACTACAGCCGTCAGTTTGTATTAAACCTCTAAAATTGTCTTCTGCTTCATCTTTTCATGTTCCCTCTTCGGCTATTAGTAACATTTTTCATAATGGACCTAAAATCGTTTTGTCTCCTTTAAAGCAATCTATCATTCGTTATAGTAAAGTCCATCTAAATTCACATTATTTGAACAAAAGACATAGGGTGTATCCAATAATTACTAAGTGCAATAGTAAGAGGTGTATGTGTTGCAATTTCATTTCTACTAGATCAACAATTAAATCTCTTGTTAATGGTAGAGTGTTTAGTGTGAAGATTAATTCTGATTTAGACTGAAACTCATCTAATATTATATATGTTCTTACATGAAATGCGCCACGTTGTGGCATTCAATATGTAGGTCAGACAGGACGTTCTTTAAAAACTAGGTTTCGTGAACACAGTTACCATTGCCGGATCAAAAAAGTACGCAATTTTCTTTACCAGCATTTTCGTCATACAGGACATTCTTTCAAATATGTTTCGGTTCAACCAGTAGAACAAATTTATTATGATTCTAAAACTACTGGTAGTTTAAAATCTAAAGCTCGTTTCATCACAGAGCTAGACTGGATAAAGAAATTACAAACACCTTTTCCTTTAGGCCTTAATGATAACATTTTCCAAAGCGGCAATATTTCTAAAGATCCAAGTATCGACATTTTCTCTATATTTTCTATTCGAAAACGTAAAAGTAGATCACATGGCAGACGTAGAAATGGTAATATTAAGCGTAAATTACGTCGTAATATGTCTATTCATGATTTACATACTATTCTAAAACAAACTGGTAAACATTCTATGTTATCTTGTTTATCGTCTTTACCCTTTTCCTGTCTTAAGTCAATAGACGAAGAGGCTGATAAAATCTATATGCGTACAGATCCGTTAATTAATACTGCCTCACTTATACAAAGTTACACACAGCATGTTCTTCGTCCACGTATTGATAAAGAATCTGAACATAAAAGACATTTTCTGAAACTTCAGTTCCTAAATAAAGGTATCGATTTTATTGATATTCAAAGTATATTTCGTGATAAGAATGTAATCGATGCTATTCCCAAATATTTCATCAACTCTGAATCACCTATCATCTGTTATAAATATAATAAACCTATTAGAAATGTTATTTTGAACTACAATAAAATTGTCTCTGACTTAAATGTTGATGTTAATACCCCTATTTCTTGAGATTGTAGCATTTCTAGCTTTTGCTATAAACCAGTTGGTCATGTCATTACTGGTAATTTTGATATCATTAAGGATAAACGTCTCAGGACCCTCCTAACTAAAGGACCTAAATATAGATTACCTTCCCTTATTGATTTTGACGCTTGTCGAACTCATATTGCGGAAGCTATTCAAGAATTCTGCATCAAATGGTGTCGACGAGAACATGCTGATGTTAATGCCCTTTCGGATTGGAAGAAATGTATTTTCGATATTATTGATACACGAATAACTTTTTACAAATCAAATAACCATCTTTTACCACCTCGACCTAGAGTTACATTTCGCTACTTGAAGAAAAACATTTCTAATTTTCATTCAGATTATGTTCTTGTTCCTGCTGACAAGGCATCAAACAATGTAATCATTATTTGAAGATTGTATTATGTTGATGTTTTAAAGAAGGAGCTAACTGATTCAAAAACTTATATAACAGTTCAAACACCTGAAAAAGATATAGTCTCGGAACATGTAAAAATGTGCAATGATTTTAAGTCTGGTCCTAACATAAAACAACATAAACTTTCTACTTTGTACTGGATTCCGAAACTACATAAAAACCCTTATAAGTCGCGTTTTATTGCCAACTCTAGCTGTTGTACCACTACTAAATTATCTATACTTTTGACGTCCTGTCTTACTACGATCAAAGAACATGTTAAACGCTACTGTGATAAAATATATGAAAATTCTGGTATTAATGTTTTTTGGTCCATAAGAAATTCAAATGATGTTTTAACAAAACTTGAAAATGAACAGTATAACATTTCTTTACTGAGCTCTTATGATTTCTCTACACTCTATACTACTCTACCTCACCATCTTATAAAGGATAGACTTATTAAATTAATAGAAAAAACCTTTGCCAGAGAAAACAAAATGTTCATTGCTTGTAATGTTCAACGTTCATTCTTTTCGAATTCAGAAGTTGAACATTACACAATGTGGACTTGCCTTGATGTTTGTAGATCTCTTACCTTTCTTTTAGATAATATATTTGTGCGTTATGGAGATACCATATATCGTCAAGTTGTTGGTATACCCATGGGTACAAATTGTGCCCCTCTTGTTGCAGATTTGTTTTTGTATTGCTACGAGAGGGATTTTATGCTTAGCTTAAAACCTGATACACAGACCGATATTGTTAATGCTTTTAATAAAACTTCAAGGTATTTAGACGATATTTTGAATTTAGATAATCCTTATTTTGATACTATGGTTTCTTCAATCTACCCAAAAGAACTGTCTTTAAACAAAGCTAATCAATCTGACATTAATGCTTCATTTCTAGATTTGAATCTTTCAATTACAAATGATAAAGTTTCGTCCAAAGTATACGATAAAAGAGAAGATTTTAATTTTAAAATTGTTAATTATCCTTTTCTAGATGGGGATGTGCCACGTTCTACATCTTATGGTGTTTATATTTCTCAACTTATTAGGTTTGCCCGAGCCTGTTCTTTGCTTGAAGATTTTAACAGACGTAATTTAGTTATAACTGATAAACTTCTTAAGCAAGGTTACAGATATCACAAACTTCGGAAAACCTTTTCTAAATTTTATTATCGAAATTTACCTTTCATTAGTAAATATAATTGCAATCTACGGACGTTACTGCGACAAGGCATTTCTCAACCAGAATTTTATGGGGATGTTATCTACAAACTTAGGAAAATTCGGGGTCATATCCATTTTCATGATTTGTTTATAAAACGCATTAAAAAATTTAAAAAGAAAGGTTATGATCCTATTATATTGCAACACACTGCATGTTTGGTTATCGACCCTTTTACAGTCGGTAGCTACGCTTCCCTCTTTGCTTGCGCGATGACAGGCCGAGGGTAGTACTCTATGATGGTATACTCTTAAACTTGGATACAGGAGGAGCTTACCAGACTCATGTATTATTTTTTCCCTGTCGTGCCCTTAACGGCTTACCTGCAGGTGCTCTGACTTCAGCAAAGTCATTGAGTACATATTTGACGGATTGTCACAGTTATTATGCTATGTTTTACATGTTGTCCTGTGTTCACCGTCGTCTATGTTGTGGGTAAGTCCAGCGGGGATACCTTTATTTACAATATTTGTAAAGCTAGGGTGACTTTGAGAGAAGTGTGAGGTTAGGACGTCCGTAAACCGGTTTAAACCCCCAGTGGTGTTTTTGCTGCTGACCGTGCCAAGGCGGTACTCTCTTTGTCACCCTTCCTTTTGTTTGCATTGCGTCTTTGTGCTTGTGGTTTGTTCATGTTGTGGAACGTTTGTCCCTGGTTCTTGTGTGTCTTTTGGTGTTTTCTGTGTTCATTTCGTGTGTGTGCGTGTGCGTTTGGGTGTGTGGTTGTGTGTGTGTGTGTGTGTCATGCTGTCTATCGGTGTTTTGGTGGTGGTTGCGTCTTGCATGTGGCTTTGCCTGCTTGACTTTACTACTTTTCCATTTATAAGCACAATAGTGTTGTTTGTGCAGTGTGGCGGCGGTGAAACGTCTCCCCGTACATCCAATCAATATTGTTTTCTTCCTCTTGCAGGAATTGCTCTACATTCAATGTGTTTCCTCATACCTTTACACCGTACTTTGCACTTCATGGTGGCTTCCGTACTCACCGACATATTGTGTGACTATTTTAATTTCCCTTTTAAGATTTGTGCCGTTTGCGTTTTCTCTAGTGCGACTTTACCGTATTTGTGTTTCTTCTTACTTTTTACCCATTCAATGTTTCACTATTCAATGTTTCATTCATATTCTTAGTCTTCTTTATTTTTGTCATAACCTCTGGTATGTTTTCTATTATTTTACACCACTTTTCGTTACATACGTATGTCGCTTTTTACAGAAGGGTGCTACAATTACTACACAAAATATGAATAGTCTCCCTAAACTCAAAATTAATAACTTAAACTTACACTCTGTGTCTTCCGTTCAGATTCCTCATAACCTGGCTAATTTCCAATCACTACAGCCGTCAGTTTGTATTAAACCTCTAAAATTGTCTTCTGCTTCATCTTTTCATGTTCCCTCTTCGGCTATTAGTAACATTTTTCATAATGGACCTAAAATCGTTTTGTCTCCTTTAAAGCAATCTATCATTCGTTATAGTAAAGTCCATCTAAATTCACATTATTTGAACAAAAGACATAGGGTGTATCCAATAATTACTAAGTGCAATAGTAAGAGGTGTATGTGTTGCAATTTCATTTCTACTAGATCAACAATTAAATCTCTTGTTAATGGTAGAGTGTTTAGTGTGAAGATTAATTCTGATTTAGACTGAAACTCATCTAATATTATATATGTTCTTACATGAAATGCGCCACGTTGTGGCATTCAATATGTAGGTCAGACAGGACGTTCTTTAAAAACTAGGTTTCGTGAACACAGTTACCATTGCCGGATCAAAAAAGTACGCAATTTTCTTTACCAGCATTTTCGTCATACAGGACATTCTTTCAAATATGTTTCGGTTCAACCAGTAGAACAAATTTATTATGATTCTAAAACTACTGGTAGTTTAAAATCTAAAGCTCGTTTCATCACAGAGCTAGACTGGATAAAGAAATTACAAACACCTTTTCCTTTAGGCCTTAATGATAACATTTTCCAAAGCGGCAATATTTCTAAAGATCCAAGTATCGACATTTTCTCTATATTTTCTATTCGAAAACGTAAAAGTAGATCACATGGCAGACGTAGAAATGGTAATATTAAGCGTAAATTACGTCGTAATATGTCTATTCATGATTTACATACTATTCTAAAACAAACTGGTAAACATTCTATGTTATCTTGTTTATCGTCTTTACCCTTTTCCTGTCTTAAGTCAATAGACGAAGAGGCTGATAAAATCTATATGCGTACAGATCCGTTAATTAATACTGCCTCACTTATACAAAGTTACACACAGCATGTTCTTCGTCCACGTATTGATAAAGAATCTGAACATAAAAGACATTTTCTGAAACTTCAGTTCCTAAATAAAGGTATCGATTTTATTGATATTCAAAGTATATTTCGTGATAAGAATGTAATCGATGCTATTCCCAAATATTTCATCAACTCTGAATCACCTATCATCTGTTATAAATATAATAAACCTATTAGAAATGTTATTTTGAACTACAATAAAATTGTCTCTGACTTAAATGTTGATGTTAATACCCCTATTTCTTGAGATTGTAGCATTTCTAGCTTTTGCTATAAACCAGTTGGTCATGTCATTACTGGTAATTTTGATATCATTAAGGATAAACGTCTCAGGACCCTCCTAACTAAAGGACCTAAATATAGATTACCTTCCCTTATTGATTTTGACGCTTGTCGAACTCATATTGCGGAAGCTATTCAAGAATTCTGCATCAAATGGTGTCGACGAGAACATGCTGATGTTAATGCCCTTTCGGATTGGAAGAAATGTATTTTCGATATTATTGATACACGAATAACTTTTTACAAATCAAATAACCATCTTTTACCACCTCGACCTAGAGTTACATTTCGCTACTTGAAGAAAAACATTTCTAATTTTCATTCAGATTATGTTCTTGTTCCTGCTGACAAGGCATCAAACAATGTAATCATTATTTGAAGATTGTATTATGTTGATGTTTTAAAGAAGGAGCTAACTGATTCAAAAACTTATATAACAGTTCAAACACCTGAAAAAGATATAGTCTCGGAACATGTAAAAATGTGCAATGATTTTAAGTCTGGTCCTAACATAAAACAACATAAACTTTCTACTTTGTACTGGATTCCGAAACTACATAAAAACCCTTATAAGTCGCGTTTTATTGCCAACTCTAGCTGTTGTACCACTACTAAATTATCTATACTTTTGACGTCCTGTCTTACTACGATCAAAGAACATGTTAAACGCTACTGTGATAAAATATATGAAAATTCTGGTATTAATGTTTTTTGGTCCATAAGAAATTCAAATGATGTTTTAACAAAACTTGAAAATGAACAGTATAACATTTCTTTACTGAGCTCTTATGATTTCTCTACACTCTATACTACTCTACCTCACCATCTTATAAAGGATAGACTTATTAAATTAATAGAAAAAACCTTTGCCAGAGAAAACAAAATGTTCATTGCTTGTAATGTTCAACGTTCATTCTTTTCGAATTCAGAAGTTGAACATTACACAATGTGGACTTGCCTTGATGTTTGTAGATCTCTTACCTTTCTTTTAGATAATATATTTGTGCGTTATGGAGATACCATATATCGTCAAGTTGTTGGTATACCCATGGGTACAAATTGTGCCCCTCTTGTTGCAGATTTGTTTTTGTATTGCTACGAGAGGGATTTTATGCTTAGCTTAAAACCTGATACACAGACCGATATTGTTAATGCTTTTAATAAAACTTCAAGGTATTTAGACGATATTTTGAATTTAGATAATCCTTATTTTGATACTATGGTTTCTTCAATCTACCCAAAAGAACTGTCTTTAAACAAAGCTAATCAATCTGACATTAATGCTTCATTTCTAGATTTGAATCTTTCAATTACAAATGATAAAGTTTCGTCCAAAGTATACGATAAAAGAGAAGATTTTAATTTTAAAATTGTTAATTATCCTTTTCTAGATGGGGATGTGCCACGTTCTACATCTTATGGTGTTTATATTTCTCAACTTATTAGGTTTGCCCGAGCCTGTTCTTTGCTTGAAGATTTTAACAGACGTAATTTAGTTATAACTGATAAACTTCTTAAGCAAGGTTACAGATATCACAAACTTCGGAAAACCTTTTCTAAATTTTATTATCGAAATTTACCTTTCATTAGTAAATATAATTGCAATCTACGGACGTTACTGCGACAAGGCATTTCTCAACCAGAATTTTATGGGGATGTTATCTACAAACTTAGGAAAATTCGGGGTCATATCCATTTTCATGATTTGTTTATAAAACGCATTAAAAAATTTAAAAAGAAAGGTTATGATCCTATTATATTGCAACACACTGCATGTTTGGTTATCGACCCTTTTACAGTCGGTAGCTACGCTTCCCTCTTTGCTTGCGCGATGACAGGCCGAGGGTAGTACTCTATGATGGTATACTCTTAAACTTGGATACAGGAGGAGCTTACCAGACTCATGTATTATTTTTTCCCTGTCGTGCCCTTAACGGCTTACCTGCAGGTGCTCTGACTTCAGCAAAGTCATTGAGTACATATTTGACGGATTGTCACAGTTATTATGCTATGTTTTACATGTTGTCCTGTGTTCACCGTCGTCTATGTTGTGGGTAAGTCCAGCGGGGATACCTTTATTTACAATATTTGTAAAGCTAGGGTGACTTTGAGAGAAGTGTGAGGTTAGGACGTCCGTAAACCGGTTTAAACCCCCAGTGGTGTTTTTGCTGCTGACCGTGCCAAGGCGGTACTCTCTTTGTCACCCTTCCTTTTGTTTGCATTGCGTCTTTGTGCTTGTGGTTTGTTCATGTTGTGGAACGTTTGTCCCTGGTTCTTGTGTGTCTTTTGGTGTTTTCTGTGTTCATTTCGTGTGTGTGCGTGTGCGTTTGGGTGTGTGGTTGTGTGTGTGTGTGTGTGTCATGCTGTCTATCGGTGTTTTGGTGGTGGTTGCGTCTTGCATGTGGCTTTGCCTGCTTGACTTTACTACTTTTCCATTTGCATACTGTTTACATGAACTGTTTTGCATTTAAGTGTCATAACAACATTTCATTCTGTAATTTAGTAACGGACTGTACGGAAAGAGCACTGTACATGTAATTACATTCTAACCATTAATTTGTTCTTTCTTAAACTCTAGAAAACAATTTGTTTTTGTCTAACCACAATTTCAAAACTTCGTCTAACAGAGTCCTAGTCCTAGTATAAAACGAGTGAGTCATTTACTGTTGAATATTGTTATACCAACTTTGACGATAATCAGGGACATTATGTTTCGCGCCTGTCCATTCGTATGTCTGTGTATCACGTTTGTCCGTCCGTGGGTCACGCTTGTACGTGCAGTTCGTTTCCACAGTTGTGTCATTGTCAATCACCACCACGGGAGCATCGCTGTGTATTACAGACACACTTTTCTAGTTTTTATTATCTTAGCATTTGCTTTCCCAGGGACAGACAATCGCAGATGAGGAAAAGGAAGCAAGCTGGGTTGACACAAGCGCAGATTCGCAATTAACCAAATACTTAAAGCAGAGCAATATAAATTATAATGGTGCGTATTCAATACTAGACCCGTCGTTTCTCAACGAAAGTCCTAGGTTGTTACTACTCTTTAGATTCGTCGTTTCGTCTATATGTGGAGATATAAAGAACATATTGTAATTTTCGCATACTTATCTGGGCATCTGATCAATGATAAACAATTTATTTTTACAAAATCTTTCACCCACAATATTTACCAAATTTGATATGTTGGCTACTAACCGTTCCATTGCTGTACATCAATGCTTTAACCATATGGTCTACTTTGATTTGTGTACTGTAAATATTGTGTCTTTTTGTTCGTTTTGTCTTGTTTCATGCTGTTTCATGTTTGATGATCCTTTGGTGCCGTGCCCGTTTGTGTGTGGCACTCCTTTTAGGTTTGTCTTTCACTTTACAACTTGTTTACCACAATTCAACCAGGGTGTCCATCAGTTTGAGTCCTGATGAGACAGCGCGGTGCTTTCACCTGGATCCAAACTCCGTGGGAGTGGTGGTCCAGTGGTAGGACGTTAGACGTGAGATCGAAGGGTCCTCGGTTCGAATTCTGCCATCGGACTATCAGAATTTTTCTGAGCAAAAAATGCATCCCACGTTTGCTCCTCTCTATCCAGGTGTATAAATGGGTACCTGTGAGGGAAATAAGCCAAGGCGCCGAGTGTTAATGGCCGACTTATAACCCAGTGATCAGGGGGTAAATTGTGAAGTCGGGAGAATATGTACATTGTATGTAGTTCCAGACTAAAAACCTCACCTTTACCTAACTCCGAACACTCTAGTTATGTATAGAGGATCTTACATGAGTGTTCATGACAAATTGTTTTCACGAAAACGTTTACTATAATGAATATGACACTCGCTAATGCTCGTGTCATATTATTGTAGTACTATCGGTTAATAACAATAAATTGTTATGAACACGAATTTAAGCTTCTTTTTATCCCATAACCTTTAAAAAGTGCCATTGACGGCTGTTTCTGCCATTGTTTACAGCGTAATACAGTGCATTTCCGCGATTACCGACACGCTGTTTTAGCACTCCCACATGGCAGATTATGTGATAAATGTACATATATTGGTATGGCATGTTATTGTATGGTATGATATGGTTTGTCATGTCATTTCATGTAATGTAACGTAGCATCACATCACGTAATATCTCGCCACATCACGTCAGGCGACGTCACCTCTAGTAGCTCCGGACACCATATTTTTCTCTCCAATATAATGTTTTGTTCTGTTGTGTTATAAAGTGCCCCTTCAATAATGGCAATGCAGAATATATATATCTATATCCTATTCTGCAAAGACAGTCTCCTATAATTGTGGTTATAACATGTTCACTATGTGGATTATAGTGAAGTTTGTAAATATATGTTTGTGCTAGCTGTTAAGCGTTGTGATGCTCTATTAGAGTTATAGATTCAATTTAGAATTTGGGAATTCTCAAATTACTTCATGAATATCTATAGAATTCCCGACGGAATTTTATAAAGGCAAATAGTTTTGGTCCAAAATACAAACTAGAATCAGATATATATTAGTCAATAAGCAAACAGGACAGATTCTGATCAGACAAGTCCTATAGGAGCTCTGATGTGGGTCTTCTCTGTTTGCAAAGATGCTAAATGTATATATATGAATCAGAGTCTATTTCTGAGTAAATTGGGACTGCATTTGTAGTCGAAGTTGTATGGGTTCTATGATTTTACTTAGTTATTTCTACATTCACATTAACACTGCATTAACCATTACAGCAATGTAACGTGGTAAACAGCGCAGTCCCTGATGAGATGGCTCCTCTACGATCCATCTCATCCGGGTCGGCACTATTTAAAGGACATTAGTGACTCGAGTTAATGATTTTGCATAACTATAGATCGGGGTAAATTGGATTTGATGTGATAGTGGGCACTCTGTTTACACATTCATTATAGTGATATAGGAGTGGGCGACAAACCTGGTTCCCAACTAGACAATTGTATTATTTATGTTTAACGCACAGTTACAGAAGAATGGTTTTAGAGGGGTCTATGAGATAGAGCAAGTGTATTCATCTTGAATGTGAATATATTGAAAAATACAAATTGGAACTCTCATGAGTGTTTATCACCATGACGCTCAAAACCTTTTGACCCACTCTTGTACTTAAACCCGTTAAACCACACCCTGTCGTATCTGTGAAATTTGCATATTGTGTAACTGTGACTACTTCCGATTTAATAACGCTTTTCAGTAACTTTTGAAAAAGTGTCTCGGCACAAGCTATTTAGAAACTATTGATCGAGTATCAAACGGCTTGGATCATGATTAAAAGGCGATTTACTCGTCGTATGATCTGGATCTAAACTGTAAGACCCATGTTGCAGTTAGCGGGAATAGGGTTAACCCTTCGCTTGCTATTCACGTCAATATACCTACCTGTAAATAGTGAGGACCCAGATGAGACAGCTCCTGCAGGAGCTGTCTCATCAGGGTATGCACTATTTACAAGTTGATTGTGCAACCTGCGCACTCCACAGCAGTGATTACACAGGTAAATACCTGTACACAGTGAAGATATATGTAATTATACAACAGGGCATGGGTAAAGAAGAAATGTATTTTAAAATTCAGCAAGCGAAGGGTTAAGATTGTCTCTGGTGTAAAACCAATATTGAATTTAAGGTGTTACGAGGCTTCAATTATAAAGATTCAGAGATGTCAATCTAGGTCTTCTACTGGAGGTAATGTTGAAATAAATTCAGTTTAGTGAAGTGTTTATAAGTCGACAATGTTTGAGAAAGACCTTTACATACTGTAATTATTACAAATCAGCCCCTAGAAAGAGAACTGTTTTTGTACTATATAACATACAGTAGAACATATCCTTAGCGTCCATTCATTTATTGAAGATAGTTGTATTTAAAAGCAAGTAGTTGTTTAATGTAGGTTAAAAGTAAGGCGGCTTTTGACGCTTCTGTAAAAGTCACTTTAAAAAACCATTGTGGTAAATAGGAGCAAATGCTCTATTTATCACAATGGTTTCAAAACTAGGCGATTCTGAAAATCTACTTTTCTCTAGTAATTGCTCCTTTTCGGTAGATTTAATCAAAGAGGTTGGATCTAAAAATAGCCTATGCGAGAATGGTTTAAGCAATCACCTGCATGCCGGACCAACAATTAGACTGCTTTTTGGTGGCACTTAAAGGCAATGTCTACTGTACCTAGAATGAGCATAACGTTGTTGTTAGTGTTCTTCTGTTTTTCATTTCATTCCTTTTGTCTGTGTAATAAGGGCATAATTAAGATCGTATGGGAATGATTGGTTAATAAATCATTGTTTTATCATAAAGGAATTTTAAAAAACTAAAGAGAAAATGTGTGATCTGTTTTTAAATCGTCGCACATTCTTTGGTGACCGAATTTTCATCATTGTGTATGCTTTTTGCATGGACTATTCCAACAACAAAACATGTCAAGCTGATCAAGCTTGCCCTGAATAATTAGGGAGTTGTCTAAATAAAAATTGCACGTGACAAACAGTGCAAATCCTAATGAAGCAGACATTTTATCTGGGTCTACATTGTTTGCAAATGTGATAAGTGACTCGTTTTTCACACAGAAAGAAGAATTAACGCCGTAAACGGAGTTATGTAATTTCAACGAGCGAGTCCCTCGAGGAACAGTGGTATCAGTTCCTTGTATTTAAAGTGATGTTGAGGTGATACACCTTATCAAAATGAACGTAAAACGCTATGTGTCATACAGTAGAACATGTCTTAAGCGGTCATTTGTTTATTGGTGATAAGAGTATCAAAACGCAGGCGGCTGCTTACTGCAGGGCAAACGTGGTGCATAAAGCAGCTTAAAATGTTGCATTAATTCAGCCCTACAAGTAACTATCACCTGTCTTATAGACCCATAATTAGACCCCTTTTTGTTGACCAATTAAGGCAGGTTCTAATGTAGTTGAATTTATAGGTATTTTCTTGGAAGCAATGGAAGTACATTGTTTGATAACTCAGGAACAAATCTTTGTGGATGTGTCACATTTAAAAGCTATCTGTGTCGTTAATGTTGATTTTATACAGCAATACAGAAATTCAGAACAGAATCGGGAATTAAGATTCATGCTGAACTTAACAAAAATATCAACTGACATAATCCATAACTTTTCATAATATTTCATGATACAGTAAACCCTCTCTATAACGGTCACTAACTTACATCAAGTATTTTGTGTTAAAGGCAGGTATCTGATTAAAGCAATGTGAAAGTAAAACAGAACGCTCCTATAGGAGCGTTCTGTTTTACTTTCACCTTGCTTTAAGCAGCCACCTGCCCTAAATACCAACTTATTAACACAATTTAGTCGCCATTATAGAGAGGTTTTACTGTAGTTCAATATCGTCAAATTGTAGTATTATAAGAACTATTCCAATGTTAAATACTCTGAAAGTATAGTTTTGGAAATGTAAAGATACGGATACCTGACAATGTAAAGATAAGATTTCACAATACCAATCCGGTTTTATCCCGGGAGACTCTCCTGTTAACCAACTTACTTTCTTATACAATGCCTTCTGCAAAGCTTTAGATGACGGAATGGAAATAAGAGTATTATTTTTTGACATCAGTAAGGCTTTTGATAGGGTTTGGCATAAGGGGCTATTATCAAAACTGAAAAGTGCTGGCATTTCTGATCAAATTCTTATCTGGTTTTCAAGTTACCTAGACAACAGAAAACAAAGGGTTGTTATACCTGGAGGGAACTCCAAATGGTCCTCAATTAAAGCAGGGGTTCCACAGGGTTAAATTCTAGGACCACTTATGTTCTTGATATATATTAATGACATAGTAAACGACATCTCCTCTAACATTCGATTATTTGCGGACGATACTAGCTTATATTTAATTGTCGATCATGCCGAAACTACGGCAACCATCCTTCAAAATGACAAATGACTAAAATTACAAATTGGGCAGAATCCTGGCTTGTAACTTTCAATCCCTCAAAAACAGAATCTCTCATTATCTCGCGAAAAAGAAATCAACCACATCACCCTACCCTAATTATGCTAAACGAGAATATTTTCAAAGTTGAAACTCACAAACACTTAGGCGTGTTCCTATCAAATGATGGCTCCTGGCACTCACATATTGACTACATCAAAACTAAAGCGTGGAAACGGATACATATTATGCGCAGGTTAAAATACAAATTAGACAGGAAATCTCTTGAGATAATTTATACCAGTTTTATAAGACCATTACTTGAATATGCCGATGTCTTCACCGTTATAGTGGTGTGATACCTAAAGTCATGTTTTTTGTTTACCTGTGAAAATTTCAGGAATTTCGTCTTCTAAGCAATTTTACGCTGAATGTTACCGTTATAAATCAGTGTCAGACTAAACATGGATTGATTGAGGTTGCTTATATTCGTCATGGTTGGTGTAAGTAGAATCAGTGACATTTTTTCGAGAGAAAATACTGGGAATGATATGTACCCCACCCACTTCTTCTCAACAGCGTCTCAACTGTCAATTTCGTTTGGTCAGCATGTATATTACCAGAACTTTGTGACCATATTTTCCAGTGTTTCAAAGAGAACAACGCGTATATCATGTTTAAACACTACCAGAAAAACTGTCCCTGTGTGGCTTCTACTCTGTGGAGATGTGCACCCATGTCCAGGTCCTCTCCATAGGGATACTGGTAAACAATCTTTTGCAGCTGGTGACATTTTTATGAGGAAACGTGGTTTGCACTTTATTCACTTGAACATTCGTAGTCTGATACCTAAATTGGAAGAAATCCGTCTACTTGCCAGGAATCACAACCCAGCTTGCATTTTATTGTCTGAAACCTGGCTAGATTCATCAGTGCCAGACTCTGAAATTCATGTTCATAATTATAACATTCAAAGGAAAGATAGGTCCGACGGACGAGGAGGCGGTGTCTGTGCGTATATACGTAGTGATCTAGCATTCAACCCCAGGCATGACCTGCACCACCCAGACCTGGAGGCTACGTGGGTAGATATCCTTCTGCCTAAATCGAAACCTATACTTTGTGGAGTCATTTATAGGCCACCAAAACAGTTGAACTTTTACAATGTTTTAGAATCTCTGTGTCAATCCTGTGATGACTTTATTACCAATGAAACTTTAATTTTTGGAGATTTTAATACCAATGTATGTGGTGAAAAATGTTCACTTCTTAACAGTTTGACATCTCTCTGTGAGCTTTTCAATTTCACACAATTAATTAAAAATCCCACTAGAACATCAAGATTTTCATCTACTACAATTGATCTTATACTTGTCTCGGACATAGATAAAATTTCGAACAGTGGAGTTATTGACGTATCTTTGAGTGATCATTCTATGATATTTTGTACTCGGAAAATTACACGTTCTTCCTTTGGAAAGCACAATACTGTTAAACTCAGATCACAAAAGAATTACAATAGAGAAGACTTTCAGCAGTCCTTACTTTCATCTGACTGGGCTCCTGTTATGCTTAGTGACAATGTGAGTGAAGCATGGTATAATTTTAAACATATTTTTCTGTCTGTTGAATAATCATGCTCCAGTGAAGGAGGTCCGTATCAAGCAACGTACGTTCTCTTGGATAAATGTTGAAATTTTGCAAAGCATAAATGCCAGAGACAAAGCTTTTAATCTGTATAAAAATAATAAAACTTCTGAAAATTATGACAGTTTTAAGGAGCTGAGAAATAATACACAGACACTTATTCACAATGCCAAGAAAACTTATTTTAAAGACAGTATTGAGTGCAATAAATCTGACTCTAAGTCTCTTTGGAAATGTTTGAAACAGCTTGGCTTACCATCCAAGAAAAGTGTTAGTTCTTCTAGTAACATTGGTCTGAAAATTGATGGAGAAGTTAGTTTTGATTTTTTAAATGTTGCTGAAAAGTTTAACCGTTTCTATACTACTGTTGCATCTAAGTTAGTTAAAAAAAACTGCCGGATAGTTATTTTAAATATGACAGATCTTTTGTAAGTAAATTTTATTTATCCAAGGGTATTTTTCCAAATTGCTTTTCATTTTCAGTTGTCTCAGAAAACAAAATTCTTAAGTACCTTAATAAGCTAAGTGCTAATAAGGCCACTGGGTTAGATGGTATCCCCTGTAAGTTTCTTAGGGACAGTTCAACAGTTATAGCATGTCCCTTAACTCATATTGTAAATCTTTCTATCATTCAGGGTTCTGTTCCCGATGATCTCAAAAATGCCCGGGTTATCCCTCTGTATAAGAAGAATGACAAGACCGAAGTTGGTAATTATCGGCCAGTGTCTATCTTGTGTATAATTTCAAAGATTTTTGAAAGGGTCATATATGATCAAATGGAAGGGTATTTGAATGAGAAGAATATTTTATATAGTTTTCAGTCTGGTTTTAGACGCGGATTTTCTACGGATACCTGTCTTATCCATCTATCTGATTTCATTAAATTTCAAATGGATGAAGGTAACATGGTTGGAATGGTACTTCTGGACTTGCAGAAGGCTTTCGATACCGTAAATCACAGTATTTTATTAATGAAACTGAATGAGATTGGCCTCAGTCCAGACGCTGTCCTTTGGTTCCAATCATATCTATCTGATAGACATCAGCTAGTTGACGTATCAGGTGTTCATTCCAGTCAAGCTCGTGTCACCTGTGGGGTACCCCAGGGTTCTATACTGGGCCCTCTGTTATTTTTAATCTATGTTAACGACATGTCAGCAGTTGTCAGTAACAAACTATTATTGTATGCTGATGACTCTGGGATTCTTGTTCACGGTAAAAGTATATCCGATATTGAACTACTCTTATCTGAGGAATTGAAAAATGTAAGTGAATGGCTTGTTGATAACAAGCTTTCACTTCATCTTGGCAATACAGAGTCTATTCTATTTGGTTCTAAACCCAAGCTAAGGTCTCAGAGCACTCTAAATATTTCCTGTAATAACACAAATATTCAGGCTACCGGTTCAGTAAAGTATCTTGGTGCAACTTTGGACCAGAATCTTTCATGCGATGTAATTGCGCGGTCAGTGGTTACAAAGTCAAATGCCCGTTTGAAATACTTGCATAGGAAGAGTCAGTTTTTAGATCTTCATACTAGGAAACTTTTGGTTATGTCATTAGTTCAATGTCACTTTGACTATTTATGTTCTTTCTGGTACCCAAGTTTGACCAAATATTGGAAAAACAGGCTTCAAACTACCCAGAATAAATTGGTTCGCTTTGTTTTGAATATGGATAGCAGGTCTCATGTTGGGTTAGAGCAGTTTAAGTCTCTTAACTGGTTACCTGTATCAAAGAGAGCGGATCAGATAACTCTCTGTCATGTGCATAAGATAAAGTCAGGTTCAGCCCCAGAATATCTTAAGGAACACTTTGTCCCCCTTACTCATATACATGACCGTTGTACTAGATCTAGAGTGTCTGCACTTCCTTCGAGTAACTCTAGTCACACCAGTTATATATTTAGTGACACAGGGCGATTTTCTTTACCAAAGGTGGGAAGCTTTGGTAGAAAATCATTTGCTTTTAATGGTATTGTTCTGTGGAATGGTCTTCCTCAACGTCTTAGGGATGTTGATTCCTCCCACACGTTCAAACATGCCATCAAAGCTCATTTATTGGCCACTTAATTTCTTAATAGTGTTTTTATTTCGTAATTTCAATTATATATGCATCTTAAATTATTGATAGTTGTCCCAAAATAATTTATCAGTTTTTATTCTATTGCAGTTTTATAGTTTGGCTGACAAATTCTGTGATCTCCAGTTTCGATGTGATAAACACTTTGACTGTGATATATGTGACCTCAGTAACATTTCTGAATTGATGACATGTTTAGTTGAACATTGATTGATTATTTGCTGCTTTGGTAGAAAATCAAACTTTCTGATACATGACTTTCTGTGTCATGCTGCCAATATTAGGGACCACAATGGAAATAAGAGGAATCCTTTCATCTTTTTTGTGTTATCCCTGGTATTGGTATGCATTGCATGGCTATCTTACATCGAGTTAATATACATGTATATTTAAATTTTATTTATGTAATAATATTATTTTTTAGACTGATGAATTTCATAGTTATTATTGTATTGGATTTTTATGCATCATTTTGTTTTAAATTGCCATGTTATGTATACTAGCCAAATAAAATTATTATTATTATTATTATTATTATATGGGACAATTGTACGTATTACGAAAAGCAAGAACTTGAAAAAATACAAAATGAGGCAGCTCGAATTGCCATAGGTGCCACCAAACTAATTTCATTAAATGAGCTTCAAAAGAAAACTGGATGGCAATCTCTTGATAAAAGAAGAACTAATCACAAACTTATACTTTTCCATAAAATGGTAAATAATAACACTCCACATTACCTTACACAGCTCGTTCCAGATCTAGTAAGCGATACATCATCCTATAATCTGAGAAATTCTGACAATATTCTTTCAATTCGCTGCAGATCTCAATTGTACTATAACTCTTTCTTACCCACTGTTGTCCGACAATGGAACGCGCTCTCTCCAGGAATTAGAAACACGGTATCTATTAACACTTTCAAACAACTTATTTCCCCAAGCACCACTGAAACACCCCCATACTATTACATTGGAGACCGCAAAACCCAAATTCTCCACACACGCCTTCGAACTAATTGTAGTTCCCTTAATCTATGTTTATTTAATAAAAACATTGTTGATTCTCCCTTATGCCAGTGTGGAGATATAGAGAGTGCTAATCACTATTTCATGATTTGTCCAAGGTACCAAACTATCAGGACCAATCTCCTTAATGTACTCTGCTCCGTCTGTACTGCTACCACCAAAGTTCTTCTCTATGGAAGTCCAACTCTCTCACTAGCAACAAACGAAACTATTTTTAAAGCAGTCCACACATTTATAAAGGATAGCAAACGCTTCAGCTGAGAGTCCCTTTTACTCTGTTGTCGAAGCACTCTGCATCAATGGTGAGATCCACACCACCGACCACAAACCCTTATATTCTTTATGTCCTCTCCTCTTTTTCCTTTGTTTCTTCCTTCCTTTCAAAACGCAACTACTATATATGACACAGTGATAATGATGATCACGTTTATTTCCTACTGACATTAAACATTTGATTTGTTGTAAAAAGACATGACACAAGGAAAGGATCTTAACAAGCTTTGCTTTCGATCCAGTCCTATTCCAATGTTGTAAAACTATTACCTCATGTACAAAATGTAGCAAATGTATTGATTAAAATATGTTTAAACTAAAGATACGAATATTTAACAATGTAAAAATACGGATGTCAGACAATGTAAAGATACAGATATCTGACAATGTAAAGATACGTACGAGTATATCAGATAATGTAAAGATACGAATACATGACAATGTGAAGATACTAATATCTGACAATGTAAAGATATGGATATCTGACAATGTAAATGTTTTAACCCTTAATATGCGGGAACCACGTATACGAGACCTTTGCAAGCAATGCAGGACACTACCAAAGGGGTCATAAGGGAGGGAGCCTCTTGACCAGGGTCTGTAATGTTTGTCATATAAATTGTTTTCTTCAGTGATAATGTGTTACGCAGTTTTAATTAATAGTCGGAATACTAGGAGCCAGTTTTAATTACTCAGCAGAGTATAGGTTAAAAACAAAGGTAAAATATTTGGTATCTGTCTCCGGCACATATATGTTTCTTTATAGGTTCTTACCTTGTGGAAGATCCGTTGCAAACTGCATAGACGATGCCAGAGCCCCCCCCCCCCCCCCCCACCCCTGAGTTTGATCAGTGCCTTCTCTTTTACTCATGGAATATCATATATCTGAGTCTACCGTTTCTGTCAAAAAACCCTGTTAGTATGCAATTCGAACGGTTCATCTAGTAAGTATTCAAGGTGCCATTATTTCTTACATAAATACATGAATAAACATAGGTAAACGTTTAAATGAATCATCCTTTCAACTCAACACTTCATGTGCATTAGGCAAAATGCCAATTTGAAACTGTGTAACTTTCGTCCGATCAGATATTGACCTGTTCGTATTTAAAGCATTAACCCTTTCACCGCCGCAGTCGCATAAATGCACCACGACAAATAGTGCAGTCCCAGATCAGACGCCGCCTTTTAAAGGCGGCGTCTGATCAGGGACTTCACTATTTGTCTCAATCTCTATTTCTATATATGTGCTTTATTCTTTTGAAATTTGCATTTATTTATCTCATTTCGTTATTTCACTGAATGATTTTAACAAACTTGGATTACAGACGACAATTAAAAATTTGGCGCCGAAAGGGTTAACTAAAGGTATTTTACTACATGTATATACAACTCGGTTGTCAGTCAGTTTGAATCGTGATGAAACACCATGCTCCCTGGCATCTCACGAGCAACCAAATATATTGCAACGTTTGCAATCACAGTTTGCATTTTAACTCATCCCCTCCTACTGACGCGTCTGTAAAGGTAATTTGTTGAGACCATTACGATAAATAGAGCATTTGTTCAAATGGAGCTAATGTTCCATTTATAACACAAAACAGTAATAAAAGCTACACAATTGTAAAAGTTTCTCTTTTTCTTGTAAATGCTCCTTTTCGGTAAAAATATTCAAAGCCGCTGGGTCTAACATAGTTTAGGAGAAAATGGGTAAAGTGTTCGTCACAAATAATCGCTTGACGTGTTTTGTCTTCTGTTAGTGTGGGATAGGATAGTGCATCTTCGTTGTTTATACGGAGTGTAATTACATGTGTGCTATGCCAGCATGCATATCAAAACAATTATAATATAAATACAAATTTCTTACAATATACACTATAATGAATGAGCTGAACAAAATGAATATGTGTATGCATATGGGTTCAGTTCATAAGATACGCGCACACCATGTGACATATAATATCAATAGATAAGCAACTTGTATGCCCCGGGTACCTTTGAAGGGTTATGACGTTTACAATTCTGGTCACATTGATGTATGCTTATCTCCTTTGGCGTCACATAAGTTTTGTCAGCACACAAGGTTGTCTGCTCATTCGCTGCCATTGACGCATCTGTCTGTACCTATACGACTGTGCGTCTCATCAGGATCGAAACTGTTTGTTACTGTTACTATTGTACATAGGCTAACAGTGGTAAATACGCTATTCCTTCCCATTTACGCGTTTTTCTACGAACGCTTAACGAACGGTTACGCGATATACCGTTTACACGCGTTAAATGCGCAAAGAAACGATTATACCAGAGAAGTTGCGGTTGGTGCGTCAGCTTTCCGTTTCATGTGGAGATTTCGGATCTTATCGATGATAGCCGTTTCCAAAAATGTCCGAATAAAACTGGTTAACCAAGAATAAGAATCGATTCGTCACTCAACCAAAGTTTAGCGGTTCAATCCCGGCTAGTGTCGACGATTTGCTCATTTAGGGAACGACGTGTTCTTAAAACTATTTTGAACAAAGCTATAATATTAGATATCCACTGTATATCAAACAAATGGATTAAAAAGTTAGTTCTCTTTGAGGAGGTTTCTGCATTTCGGATAAAAAGCTGTCACAAGGTAAATCACCAAATTTTGGATCTGGAATGAAGAAACCTACTAAGGAAATCAGATCTATTCTATTTCTTAACCCTTTCCCATGTGAATATTTCTGTCAGAAAAAATGACATTATGGATATTTATTAGATCTTGCTGATTTTTAACGATGGTATAAGTATACACGACTTTTTGGTATTGGTAGAAAATATAGTCAGATCTATTAATTTATAATTTCATAAGCAGAGTGGGCCCTGATCCGACGGCTCCTACAAGAGCTTTCATATCTAGGTTTACTCTGTTTGCACAGGCGTTAAAGTGTTATATCCATGTGTATGTAATGGGATAAGCTAACAGTGCAGTCCCCAAAACGGCTTCCATGTGAGCAAGCTGATCTGAGTCTATTCTGTATTCAAAGGTGTTTTCATCAAAATGAGGTAGATCTAAAGCGTTTTAAGCAAATAAGCATATTTTATGCACACATATAACTATGAAAACATTCTTATCATTTTGTTACTTTGTGAAGATTAAACCTTTGTATGCCGAAATTTAAAAGTGGAATGGCTCATTAATGTTACTGTATATTCAATTCATTATTAGCAGGCTTAAATTTGCTAGATTATTTTTAATTAGGCCTATAAAAAATACTAGTGAAGACCCTGATCAAAACCCTGATTTTGGAGCTATATTGTCTGTGTTTACACTGCTTTTAAATGTCAGTACTTTTATTTTGAATGCAAGAAAATAAATTGTCTTAGTTGAAGACTTTATTATTTACCCAGCTTAAATATACGATCAAAAGTGCCAGATGGTCAGTAAATCCCCTAGCTATTTTCTCAGCAGGGGACAATGGTCTCCAGTGTTGACATCTGACACAATCACACACTTTCTTATCAACAAAGTTACGAATTATTATGTAACAGGTGTACTCCTAAATAATGTGCCCAATTATCTAAAATCATGATTTGTTAGCTTCCCCAAAAATAGAAGAAAACTATGTTTTGACTAATTATAGATATACATGTATGGCTCAGCACAGAGTTAAATCCAAACGTTTTAAACCAATTTAAAATTTAGATTATTATGAATTCTAGTTTTAGATTGATATAATCTAGATCTATTCTAAAATACTTATACTATATCTGTTACGGTACTGTACATACAGTAGCAAAAATACATTTTACAGCACATAGATGAACGCCATGAGATTGTAGGTCTATATTTTAATATAGATCTAGATCTAGCTAGATCTTATGGAAATGAAACGAGAATTAAAATTTTAAATATTGTTGATCTTAATTTTACATATCAGGAGTGCCCAACAGGTAAATGACATGTTCTTCTTTAAAACGTACGGAGTGTGTCAAACGGTTTGAATACTAATGCGACGACGAGTTACTTGGCCTCTCATCTGGGTCTACACTGTTTGTAAAGGTATTCATGTATTTGACCATTGCACCTTATCCTTTCAGTTGCTTTCCCGCAACCTTCGCGATAAAAGAGTTAAGTCAACCGTTCATTGACGTCTCAGTATCGACATCAAAACAAATACATGTAATGCCATAAATATTTACCCATGTCATGCCGGTAGTTTACTCAGCTAATGTGTATTTATATTTTTAACATCACTCTGGTAGTGCAATACTGCATAGCACGAGCTTGACAGAAATTAATGTTCAAGATTAACTAAACGGGTGTACGATGTCCGCTCATTCAAAGCGTGTGTATGTAGACCAGCTGCCAAACCACAGAAGCTCGTCTACATTGTAACACTGAGTATCAAGTTGGGTATTTAAAGATGTATTATGCGTATGTTTGGCATTAATCAATTAACACCAAAAGTTGTACACGTCAACATACAATGCAAATAATGCTAATAACCCATTTTCCGACAGGATATATTTGTTCAGCTAAATATTATCGCTATCCGACTACTGCTAAATTATTAAAAAGGAGCCTCCTTTTTAGAAACGGAGATTTGTACGGAAATCAGAGGACATCTTCGGCCAAGTTCTGAATGACTCCGATTCTATCTCGGAACAATGCTTTAATATTAATTAGGTTGTTATCACATGTACAATGGCTGACACTGGTTGTTGGCCTACATATACATCGAATGACTATTTCCGGTATGTAAATTTGAATCTTACGACAGATTCAGGTCAATGGAGAACGCTGTTCCGTTGGTTTCCGTAGCAATCCATTTTTCTATTTATTCGACACAAACAACCATTTACTAACCGTACTGTTTAGTGTTAAATTAGTGTTAAGGTACATAGATTCCGATTCTGAAGTCAGACAAGCAATTTTGCGGAAATTTGCGCATCATTCATCTTTAAATATGTGCTCGCTAAGTACGTGTCGTCTGCTAATTGTATCGTCTACTGCAAAGACGGTGTGCGTTCTCTATCAGTCTCTTCAAAGGTACAACGAGGGTTTCAATCGTATTGGATCCTGACGTGAGTCCGTGTTTCTCGGCGTAGTATATGGCATCTGAAGTGTTCGCCAAGTAAATTGCGAACTCTAATACAGTTAACTGTTTATTTTATTCATCCGTGTTTATATACGCCTTTATAAACAGAGTAGACGCAGATCAAACGGCTCCTGCAGAAGACATCTGATTAGAATCTGTTCTGTTTTGTTATTTTGAAATTATATAGTAAAACCTCTCCATAACGGCCACTAAATTGCATCAAGTATTTTGTGTTAAAGGCAGGTATTTTGTGTTAAAGGCAGGTGGCTGCTTAAAGCAAGCTTAAAGCAAGCTAAGGGTAAAAACAGAGCGCTCCTATAGGAGCGTTGTTCTGTTTTACTTTCACCTTGCTTTAAGCAGCCACCTGCCTTAAATACCAACTAATTAACACAATTTAGTGGCCGTTATAGAGTTTACTGTATAGATTTGATCCTACAGTATCTACCAATAAGGTATGTGTACATGTGTTATAAAACATTAGTTAATAAATATTCACGATGTCATTAGTTCTTATATTAACACAAATACAGGTCGAGGTGCAAACGCAGATACTAAAATAGTCATTTCTCCACAAAAAAGTGTGATACTACGAGAGATAGTTCAGAGCAATAGATAAACGTGTGTAATTAAAATACTAAAAGTAGATTATTCTCCACCAAAGCCTATGATCGGACCACTCTTTAAAATCCTCTCTTCGAGACGATTCTAGAGAGTGGTCATAATATAGCGTTTGGTTAAGAAATAAAGGAGTTCTTCTTGAAAACGTTTTATTTTACGCATCTTATCTGGACGTCTGCATGAATGTTCAACAAAGAAGGTTTAGATATTGCAGATGTTTGTGAGTTTCATACAATGTAGCTCCAGACTAGACGACACGCCAATGACAGAACAAGGAAACCTCTCTATACCGGTTGTTTATTATACCCCCCTTTTGAAAAAATGGGGGTATATTGCTTTGCACATGTCGGTCGGTAGGTCGGTCGGTCGGTCGGTCGGTCGGTCTGTCGGTCGGTAGATCGATGGTTTCCGAACGATAACTAATAAACGACTTGGCCTAGAATCTTCAAACTTGCTGTGGTGGTTGGTCATGACAAGTAGATGACCCCTATTGTTTTTGAGGTCACTAGGTCAAAGGTCAAGGTCACCATGACCTTAAATGGTTAAATGGTTTCCGATCAATAACTGCTTAAGGGTTTAGCTTAGAATCTTCAAACTTGCTGTGGTAGTTGGTCATGACCACTGGATGACCCCTATTGATTTTGAGGTCACTAGGTCAAAGGTCAAGGTCACCATGACCTTAACTGGTAAAATGGTTTCTGATCAATAACTGCTCAAGGGTTTGGCTTAGGATCTTCAAATTTGCTTAGGTGGTTAGTCATGACAACTAGATGAGTCCTATTGTTTTTTAGGTCAATAGGTCAAAGGTCAAGGTCACCATGACCTTAAAGGGTGAAATGGTTTGCGATCGATAACTGCTCAAGGGTTTGGCCTAGGATCTTCAAATTTGCTGTGGTGGTTGGTAATGACCACTAGATGACCCCTTTTGCTTTTTAGGTCACTAGGTCAAAGGTCAAGGTCACCATGCTCTTAACTGGTCAAATGGTTTCCGATCACTAACTGCTCAAGGGTTTGGCTTAGAATCTTCAAACTTGCTGCGGTAGTTGGTCATGACAACTGGATGGCCCCTATTGTATTTGAGGTCACTAGGTCAAAGGTCAAGGTCACCATGACCTTAACTTGTAAAATGGTTTCTGATCAATAACTGCTCAATTGTTTGGCTTAGGATCTTCAAATTTGCTTAGGTGGTTGGTCATGACAACTAGATGAGCCCTAATGTTTTTTAGGTCAATAGGTCAAAGGTCAAGGTCACCATGACCTTAACTGGTGAAATGGTTTGCGATCAATAACTGCTCAAGG
Source organism: Azorinus chamasolen (assembly GCA_963576725.1). Lineage (NCBI taxonomy): Eukaryota > Metazoa > Mollusca > Bivalvia > Cardiida > Solecurtidae > Azorinus > Azorinus chamasolen. The sequence goes on from OY755249.1 coordinate 58,556,551, forward strand.
GTTTGGCTTAGGATCTTCAAACTTGCTGTGGTGGTTGGTCATGACCATTAGATAACCCCTATTATTTTTGAGGTCACTAGGTCAAAGGTCAAGGTCACCATGACCTTAACTGGTGAAATGGTTTGCGATTAATAACTGCTCAAGGGTTTGTCTTAGGATCTTCAAACTTGCTGTGGTGGTTGGTCATGACAACTAGATGACCCCTATTGATTTTGAGGTCACTAGGTTAAAGATCAAGGTCATCATGACCTTAACTGATGAAATGGTTTCCAATTAATAACTGCTCAATGGTTTGGTTCGGGATCTTCAAACTTGCTGTGGTAGTTGGTTGTGACCACTTGATGACCCCTAAAGTTGTTGAGGTCACTAGGTCAAAGGTCAAGGTCACCATGACCTTAATATGTGAAATGTTTTCAGATCAATAAATGATCAGTGGTTTGGCTTAGGATATTCAAAGTTGCTGTGGTGATTAGTCATGACCGCTAGATGACCTCTATAGTTGAGGTCACTAGATCAAAGGTCAGGGGGTCTGGGGGGGGGGGTATACATGTTTTACAAACATCTCTTGTTTAGTATTTATGTCGGTCTTTAAGATAGGTGGTAGCATAATGAAATTCGCATGAAGCAGTTACTTACATAGAAAGCATTACATTCTTCTTTATTAAAATTCTGGTTGAAAAGGGGTTTTACTTCACACTGCATCTATTGTCGCAAATGTCACGTTTTCAAAAATGAAATGCTACATGTAGTTAACACCCTATGTACTCGGCAGTACAGACAAGTAAGATATAAAATGTATAACGGACTGGATTCAAAATCCGGGCTGGACTCCAATGAGGAGCTCAGATTAGTATTCATTCCAAGGTCAGACATTTTATTGCTATGTACAGTAGAACCTGTCTTAAGTGACCATTCCAATGCGGTAATTCCATCTTCCCCCTGTTGTTAGTGTTTTATGTCTGTGCGTCTCTTTATGTCTTTTATATACATGTACATTTGTGTAGTCGTGGTGCTGTTTGGGCGGTTGTGTGTTTTGTATGCGGTGTTTCCTGCATGACTCATACATGTACTTTTGTATTGATTGGATATCAGTAATCCTAAAAGGCAGGTGGTTGCGTAATACAGGGCATTATAGGAACTTTCTGCATTACTTTTAACCTGCATTAAGCTACCACCTGTCTTACAGACCCATAACCAGACCTCTTTTTGACGGTTCTAGCAACGTTAAAAGTCACATCGACGCTAAATGTCGTATTTGACGTTATATGTCACAAGGCTGACGCCAAATGTCGACCTCGACCTCCTTTAGTATTACTGTCCTAGTTTAAGCTCCATGCGTAAGTCATATTAAACTATTTATATAGTGAAGAATAGTGGTGAATCGTTAATATCAAAACCACATCGCATTTAATATAATTTAGTCCGGGAAAGGGAAGGGTCCCGATACGTTTTATAGAACTGTCTGCCTCCAACCCAATTGTTGTTAAACCTTGTTTTGCATATCATTGTAATATATATCTGCCATGCAAATAAGATGAATGAAATAAAATATATTTAATCTGAACCCGGTTAATCCCGGATCACTAAACCGGGATATACCGGCATCTCAAACCTCTACGGTCGTACCCGGTCATCCTGATAAACCCTGGATTATTGTTCCGATATAAGGCGGGAGTTTAAAACTACAAAACCGTGTTTATAAAGAAGTGCGATATTTAGCGTCAGGTTATGCGACATTTAGCGTTGGTTTTGACATTTAGCACCAGCCTTGCGACATATAACGTCAAGTGCGACATTTAGCGTTGGTGCGACATTCAATGTTATTACAAAGGTCGCTTAAGACAGGTTCTACTGTATATGTATATGGACACAATATTGATAACCATGTGTTCATCGCAATGCATTCTTCTGCCAGCAGGTAGTCGTTTAACTGTCAATGTGTCCCGAACAAGTCAATAAATTATTCAAAATCGTATGTTCTAGGATGAAGGTAATTGTATGTTACTTTAGAGAACTCGGTATTGAATTTAAGTACTGAAAAACGTTGTTTTTTTAAGAGCACATCAATTCAGCCATCCTTTAAAAGCATCTCTGCTTTATTATACCACACATTATAAAACTTTATTCAATGAATCAATGAACAGCATTTACATATTTACTAAATACCGCAGTTGGGAAATATTACTGGTTGGTTGATTATATTAACCCTTCGCTTGCTATTCACGTCAATATACCTACCTGTAAATAGTGAAGACCCAGATGAGACAGCTCCTGCAGGAGCTGTCTCACCAGGGTCTGCACTATTTACAAGTTGATTATGCAACCAGTGCACTCCACAGCAGTGATTGAACAGTGAAATACTTGTATACAGTGAAGATATATGTAACTATACAACAGGGCATGGGTAAAGAAGGAGAAATGCATTTTAAAATTCAGCAAGAGAAGGGCTAATGCTATGTTACATGTATAGTACAGTTATGAAAACAAAGCATTGGCACATTAGATCAATAACATTAACCCTTTCGCTGTTAAACTCTGTCGTCTGCTAACTTTGTCGTCTGCTACAAATTTTCATTCTTTTGATTTTCTTCATTTTTGTTTCAAAAGCATAGTTACAGTAACAAACAGTTTGGATCCTGATGAGACGCAGAGTTACTCGGCGTCTCATCTGGATCGAAACTGTTTGCATAGGTATTCACAGATCCGGCATTGGCAGCGACAGGGTTAACCCTTTCCCTGTTCTATGTTTATTCCAAATTTCGATATCTACTGAATATTTATGGAAAAATAAATATAGGAAAATTGTAGCCATTTTAGAAACTAGAGAAACTAGTCTTTTTTTCAAATGTCATTAGCAAACAAAGCAAACCCTGATCAGACGGCTCATGTAGGAGCCGTCTTCTCTGGGTCATCTCTATTTGCAAATGCGTGAAGACACTACCTGCCTTAAATCTATATCAAAATTCTTCAACGGGTTGTTCAAATTATCGAGGTTTGTTTTTTACCAAATGTGTTCCCTCTTTAAATAAAGTCTTTATTATTATTTTTATTATTATATGAAGGAAAGGGTTAAACATATCAACCCATAGGATATTGTTTTAGTATGTTGATCTTGCAAAGTTATTAGAAATACATCACATATGTAGAACATTCACAAATTAGTAAAAAATAATGTTTGAATTCTAACATGTAACCTCTACTTGTGACATTGACCTTGACACACCTACTAAACTCGTGGTAAAGGACAACTCTTTTTTAAAATGAATATCTGCGCCAAGTTTTACTTAAATATACCAATGTTAATGTAAAATTGTAGAACGAAAAGGTCTTGAAACAGAGAAAAAAAGCTCAAATTTTACCTTTGACCCCTAATTATGACATTGACCTTCAAGGGAATCAATTGAAACTTATATTTGAAACATTGCCTTGATATTAGTAATTTGATTGTAAAGTTATATAAAAAATCCCTTCATTAGTTAAAAAGATATTAAAAGATCTTTGTGTATGATATTTATTTTATTTCTACGACATAGCCGTTGCCATGGACACTCAACATTTAGTGCATTATAATTGTACCACAATGCTGCCACCCTTCTTATTTTGATTGTTAAGTCACACTCTTCGTTATCTGAAAGTATCCTGTCATTGTAAACCAGGTAACAAAATTTCGAAAAATGTCTCTTACTATAAGTCCTTCAATCCAATACAGTAACAACCCTTTAAAACGGTCGCTCAAATTAGAGTCAATGCCAGTCTTTAACCTTTTACTCAAAGAGACTACTCATGTAAGAAATAATGACATCATTGATATTAACCCAGTTGCTCCCAGTGGATTCTTCCATGCTTATATATTGGAGTAGTCAAGTTTTAATCTAAGGGATGTCTGGTCTAAATTTTCATTTTCATTTTGTTTTATATTGCAATTCCTATCAGAAAACAGTGTAGACTCTGATCAGAGTTTACACTGTTTGCCTACGTCCCATATATGGGATCGTGGGAGCAAATGGGTTAATTGAGCTTTATAATGGCATAATATACTTTGGCAATGACCGAATTAGCATAACCAAAATTATATTCATTTGCTTTATAAGCGAACAGCAGATATCCTGATCAGACGGCTTCTATAGGAGTCTACGCTATGTTTAGAATTGTGTAGTTTTGAAACCGCTGTGAAAAATAGAACATTTGCTCCATATTTAATAGGGCATTAGCTCATATGGAGTAAATGCTCTATTTATCACAGTGGGTTAAGCTATAAGTTTTACAGAGGCACACACGGGCGTCAGTAGGAGAGAATAGGTTTAGCAGGCATTTGCCCTGCCTAAACATAATTGAGTTATTCCAAACAATTCAAACAGGTCAAGTTTACCGTGTATATTTCATAATTCAGGTATACTTTTCAGAAAAATGTAAAATGACATAGAAAGCAGACCCTGATAAGAGGGAGCCTCCAGTCTGGGTCTACACTGTTTACAAAGGCTACTAGTGACTCGTTTTCTGCATTGGGCGTGTTTACCCTAAGCCTACCGAGAACCTTTGCTGGTAAAAAATAGCATCGATGTCAGTTTGATTTAGCGTGCATTTCTTTTCAACAGCACGTTAAAAAATTCAAAAAGTTTGGCTCCTGATTCATCCGGATCCAAACTGTTTGTATTTGTTATACGCATGTATGAAACTAAAGTTTAAAGCTGTGGCACAAACAAATCTGAGTCTCTCAATGTCTCTTTATCACATCATTTCGGTAAATTATGGAATATTTGAAATCTTGTGTAGGTTAGCTTGAAACGCAGCATTCATTTTATATAATAAACACAAAGCACACCCTTAACAATTCGCCTCCTATGCGCGAGCAGGCATTTACAAACAGGCTAGATCCAGACAAGTATATCGGCGACTCATCAATATCCAAGATGTTTGTTACTCGGTCGATTGGTTATGAAACAGTTTAACCCTTTCTCTCATATTGAAAGTCTCTGGAAAGTCATTTTTGAAACCATTGTGATAAATAGAACATTTGCTCCATAGGAGCAAATGCTCTATTTATCACAATGGTTTCAATGCTACATAATTCTACAATTTCCATTTTATTCTAGTCAATGCTCATTTTCGGTATATTCATTTCAAGAGATTGGCCCTAAAAATAGCCTAATATATCAGGGGATTGGTTAACGAATAAAAGTAAAAAGCGCAGCAGATCAAGTGTTGAGCAAATATATTTTCCTACAGGCTAAGGGTTAAAAGATATTTGAAAAATCGAAACACATTAAATATTAAAAAGCCTCACATGAAATTAGAATAATTATACAGACAATAACAATTTTGTAGATTACATTTTAGAGTTTTGACATTTTGAATAATTCTGAGAAATAAAAGAGAACAAACGTATAAAATAGTTAATGTTTCTTGAAGTAATTTGCCCCATTACCAATTCAAGGTTCAACTTTTTTGGGATCAGGGAACTGTTCCTATGTATTTGCATAAAACTCAACTCAAATGTTGGTGCCATTTGTGTCATTTACATACGATGATGTGAATTCGAAACGCGCACTATCAAGACAATGTCATGACAAAGAGCAAGAATAAAATTTCTGTTGTAATTTAAATACATAATTAGCAAGGATTATATGGGAATGAAAATTTGATTAATATTTCATTCACATTATGAAATTGATGAAATAAAACACGGCATGCTGAATTTTAAAAGGCGCAAACGAGTATAATTAATGCGTAAGCGAGCTACAAATATGCACGAATTTAGACATGATAAGAGTCTTAACACTCCCCCGACTGTGAAAATGTCTGTTTAATTCTAAATATTATGCAATATTAATAGTTACTACTTCTGATTCAACCAAGCTCTTAACCCTTCGCTTGCTATTCGCGTCAATATACCTACCAGTAAATAGTGAAGACCCAAATGAGACAGCTCCTGCAGGAGCTGTCTCATCTGGGTCTGCACTTTTTACAAGTTGATTGTGCAACCAGTGCACTCCACAGCAGTGATTGCACAGCGAAATACGTGTACACAGTGAAGATATATGTAATTATACAACGGGCATGGGTGAAGAAGGAGATATGTATTTTAAAATTCAGTAAGATAAAGGCTAAGAAACTATTGCTCGAGTGTCAAACAGGAAGGATCCTGATGAGACACCGGGTTTATCGGCGTGTCGCCTGGATCTGGATCCAAGCTGATTGCATATACGAATCAGGCTACAGATAGGTGATAGGGGCCAATACTGTGTACTATTCACACGATCACCTTAACTCTTTTGCTGCCAAATGTTGTCGTCTGCAAACTTTGTCGTCTGCTGCAATTTTCATTTTTTTTTATTTTGTCTTTATTTTGTTTCAGAACCATTCACAGTGACAAACATTTTTGATCCTGATGAGACCTCTAGATACTCGACGTCTCATCTGGATTCAGACTGCGTGCATAGGTAATATTGCGACATTGGCAGCGAAAAAGTTAAAGCTGATTTTCTTTTCTTTTATCACTTTATGTTCTGAAACACAACTTCAGGAGAAGGATAAATGGGATGGTTGTATGAAAAGATAGACGAGGTTAAGCAACACGTCGCAACGAATTCGTTATTCTTGCATAAAATGAACGTGACCTCGTAGTCCCGTTGACCCATGTATTAACAAGGCGATGTTGGGCTCAAGCGCTGTGTTGACCGCTTTTAAATAAGATATAGAAATTGTTAAACGTGCAACCATATATCTGTGAATATTTAGTCGTTTTTGACAATTATAGTTGCAATAAACATTGTATAGAGCTCGGGACAACCACAGTCCCTCGGGACACTGCTGATGTATTAACGATATGTTGACTTACAACCACACGTGTACAAATACAAAAATGAGTCATGCAGGAAACACCACATACATAACAAACAGTCGCCCGAAGAGCAGCACAAGGAAACAGCAAATATACATAACTATAAAAACATCAAGAGACGCACAAAGACAAAACAAACATACAATAAGGGGAAGATGAAAGTACCGCCTTGGAACGGTCAGTGACAAAAGTCACTGGGGTGTTAAACCGGCAAATACAGTGGTAAAGTGCATGTATAACGAAAACATTTAAGTGAACAAACTGTATCCACCTATCGCTAGTGTACTCAATGATTGAGCTGCAAACAGAGTAACTGTAGAAAAGTAATAAAGGGTACGACAAAAACGAAATAGTACAGATATCTGACGTCCTCCTTCCGTTTCTGGATTTAAGAGGTCGCCTTCATAGAGTACTAAACCTTTCTTGTCGGCGTACATGCAAAGAGGCCAGCGTGATTGCCAACTGTAAAAGGGTTGACAACCAAACATGCAGTATGTTGAAGTACTATAGGATCATATCCCTCTTTAATGAATATTTTAACATAGTTGATGAACAAAGTGAGAAAATGGGTATGTCAATAATTTTACGAAGTTTGTAAATCACATCACCATAAAATTCAGGATGTGAAATACCGTGTATAATAAAGTTTAACCTTTTCGTCGCTGAATTGAATTTATAATTGGACAATTCAAAACTTAAAACAGGTCAAACTTACATTTATTATTCAGGGAATTGTTTAAAGAAGAGTGTAGCATGGTCCTCTCACCTGGCCAGTGGGTCTATACAGTCTGCAAAGGATGTTTGTGACTCGCTCGCCGTATTGAAAGGCTAATGCTTGTTAACGAGATGACAAAGCAGGTGTATCTTTAATTGGAAATACATGTAGTGACGAAGTACCACAAGCGGATATCAACGTTCGTTTGCAGCTACTAAAAAGCTATATATTAAAATACCATAGCTCTTTAAATATGCATTTTCGGATTATTGATATAATTATGGCCCTTTATCACACTGTGGTCCCTAAATACATTACAAAGTCGCATCTAAAACACCTAAATAAGTAGACATAAACATTCAAAACGTTTGCAGTCATTTTCATGGAAACTACTGGAACATAAATGGCACCTGCGGTTGAAACAAGCTCGACCATTGGTTCACTATGAGTATAAATAATATTCATGGTTATTCATGTGAAGCTGTAAAACAATCCCCAAAGAGATAAGTTTGATCAGGTTTGCAAAATAAATTATTCAAATTGGTCCTAACCATTTACTATCATTTCACATGGACTTCTAATGGAGTATACGCGTCTGGTCTTAAAACAGTAGATATCGCATTTTCTTTCAGTGCCGTCTAAGGAAACCAAAAGGGGAAACCGTCTTGACAGCTTAACCCATTCCCCAATAACCTCTTTGAATAAATCTACCGAAAAGGAGCATTAACTAGAGAAACGGAATAATTTAAAAAAATGTAATTTGAAACCAATTGCTCTATTTGCACAATGGTTTCAAGAAGTGACTATAACAGAGGCGTAGAGAGACGTATTATTTGAGGAAAGGGTTAAGCACCCTACAGAACGTCCGTATAAATACAAATATCATATTCGAACTGTAACCTTTTCGCCGTCGTAAGGGAACTTTTTTTATTCAGACTGACACGCTGATCTAAAATGATTGAGACACTGAGTATATTTTGTAAAAATGAATATTTCAACCCTTACAACGCTAAAATTTCAAATGGCCCATTCCAAAATTGAAACAGATCAAGCTTATGATTAATATTTCAGATGTTTTCTAAATAAAGTGTAACTTGACAAACAGTGCTGATTTCTGATAAAGAGGACTCGTCTAGGAGCTATCTCATCTGAACCTACACTATTTGCATTCATGACTCGTGCCCCGCTCTATCATGGTTAAATATGATTCCGACAACACTGTTAATCCATTACCTCATAGGCCATTTTTTGATACAACCTCTTTCAATAAATCTAGAGAAAAGGAAAATTTTAGAATTTCGTAGTTTGAAACCAGTGTGATAAATAGAGCATTTGCTCCTTTAGGAGCAAATGCTTTATTTATCACAATTGTTTCACAAAGCGACTGTTACAGAGTCGTCAAAAGTCGTCAATATGAGGGAATGTTTTTATTGGCGGAGTAAGAATCAAATCATATACAGCATAACCTCGCTAAACCGGAAGTTTAATAAATAAAAATAATATTTCAATTATTTCTAGGCAGATGGCTGCTTTTTACAAGGTGAAGGTCATGCATAAAGCTTCAAAAGGCGCTTTCTGCATAACCATCAACATATGTTTAGCTGCCGCCTGTCTTAAAGACCGACATTGATACTATTTTGAACGCCTGGTTTAGAAAGTTTTACTGCACAGTACGATAAAAGCTTAACCCTTTCGGCGACAAATTTCTAATTGTCGTCTTCAATGCAAGTTTGTAAAATAATTCAGTAAAATAAGGAAATGAGATATATAAATGCAAATTTCAAAGGAATTAAGCAATAAGCACATATATAGAAATAGAGATTGAGACAAACAGTGAAAAGGCGGCGTCTAATCTGGGACTGCACTTTTTGTCGTGGTGCATTTATGCGACTGCGGCGGTGAAAGGGTTCAAGCGTATTAAACTTGCTTAAACAAGGATATAGATACCATAAACTAAGAAAAACTTTCTCTAAATTTTACTATCGAAATCTCTCGCTTATTGGCAAGTACAAATGTAATCTCAAGGTACTTTTGCGACACGGTATTTCACATCCTGAATTTTATGGTGATGTGATTTACAAACTTCGTAGAATTATTGGACATACCCATTTTCTCACTTTGTTCATCAAATATATAAAACAATTCATTAAAAAGGGATATGATCCTGTATTATTACAACATACTGCATGTTTGGTTGTGAACCCTTTTACAGTTGGCAATCACGCTGGCCTCTTTGCATGTACGCCGACAAGAAAGGTTTAGTACTCTATGAAGGCGACCTCTTAAATCCAGAAATGGAAGGAGAACGTCGGATATCTGTACTATTTCATTTTTGTCGTACCCTTTATTACTTTTCTACAGTTACTCTGTTTGCAGCTCAATCATTGAGTACACTAGCGATAGGTGGATACAGTATGTTCAATTAAATGTTTTTTTGTTATACATGCACTTTACCACTGTATTTGCTGTCGCGGTTGTTGTAGATTAGTCGGAGAGGGGATACGTTTATTTACACTGTTTGTCTTTTAGGATGGGGATGGAATAAGGGTGAGGTTGGGCGCCCATAAACCGGTTTAAACCCCCGGTGACTTTTGTCACTGACCGTTCCAAGGCGGTACTTCCATCTTCCTCCTATTGAATGTTTGTTTTGTCTTTGTGCGTCTCTTGTTGTTTTTTCTACCCATGTACATTTGCTGTTTCCTTGTGTTGCTGTTCGGGCGAGTGTTTGTTCTGTATGTGGTATTTCCTGCATGACTCATTTTTGTACTTTTACACTTATTCTTCTATTACAAATAACATGAATCTGGGGCAAACGTGACTAGTTCCCAACTGATCTAAAACTTTTGTGGAACTAGTTTGAAACAGCTTGGATCTTAAGAAGACGCCGGATTATTCGATATCTCATCTTGATCCAAACTTGCAAATGTGAGTCAGGTGGTGAATAGGGATATAATGGATAAGATGTATTTGTATCACAATCACAATTGTGTAGAAATTATTCATTACGGAAAGACACAGAGAAGTGCTGTGTAAACGACTGATAAAGCTTGTTTACTCATTTTTAGCCGAATGGAAATGTCAAAAATGTTGTCTTTGTTATGGAAAAGTTTGTTATGATTGTTATTTGAAACAATTCATTGGCTTAGCCTAGCGTAAGCATGAAAGGTACTGACCTAACAAAACGCTAAGAAGTCACGTTTACGCATCATAAACACAACTTGAATGGAAAACATCCCAGACATTCCAGAAAATTCCAGTACAAATTTTCATTTTTTCCCTATCTTTACAGTTTGTTTGTTGTATTGTTACTTGCTTATCTGATTATGTCGGACAAAAGCTTAGAGCTAGTGCTAATTTGTTAATGTAAACCGACTATAAATAACGATCATCTTATCTTATTACTCAGAGAGCCAGTGGATTCAAATTCGTCCATATCACAGTCAGTGTTTGTCTTGAACCTAATATGGCACCAAGTTGAGGATAAGTAGTTATTCCTTGAAATTGCCTTATTGCATACTCACGAATGTTAATGAGAACATTAAACACAGTAAAACAATATAGAAATAGCGTAAATAATGTAAACTATTCAGTGTTTTATCCTACAAATATTAGAAAACAACTTCAAATGCAGTTTAACATGACAAATTCCTCATTCAAAAATAAGTAATTTCTTAGTAAGTAATGCAATCTAGTTCAATGGTTATGAAACGTTTTGTTGGAATCTGAGTTCATTCTCAAACACCTCCTTGGCCACGGTCCTTGACTTCAGCTCTTCTGACGTCTCACTAAGTTTCTGATCTGTTAGGTTTTGAGCAAGTTGAAAATCTAAACACGCATATTCTTGAGAATAATATCAGACTCAAACAAAAGGTTTTATAGTATCTGGGTATGTGCTTTCTGTCGAGACATGAGCATTTCGAACGAAATAAAGAGACGATACTACCAATTATTTTCATTTTCGATGTTTGTATCCAAATAAAAACCTACTACTGATCACAAAACGGTTTTCGCATACAGTACGGTTCTTGAAGTTGACACACACACATGAGTCCGAGCATTCTAGTGTTCCATAGAAGATCAACGCATGGTTATGTAGCGACAAGGATCAGCGCTACAATTGTCCGCTTAAACCTTTCCCTCATATTGACGACGTTTGACGACTCTGTAAAAGTCACTTTGTGAAATCTTGAGGAGCAAATGCTCTATTTATCACAATGGTTTCAAACAGCAAAAATCTAAAATTTTCCTTTCCTCTAGTTACTGTTCCTTTTCGGTAGATTTATTCATAGAAGTTTTATCTAAAAATAGGCTATGAGGTAATGGGTTAAGTCGTATGTTTCATTCGTATCTTTTTGGTTTTCCTGAATACTGTGCGTATCTAATAATGTAACCACTAAGCCAAACAATAAAGCAATTATCCTATAATCAAACATGTATCAGTGAGGGATGTAGTCCTGCGAGCGAATTTGGAGGTTTTGTGTGGTTTTGCGTGGAACATATTAGTATTATGGACTTTCATTTGTTTCCTATTATTTTGGTATTTATATTCATTCATTGGCCATTGACAGTGGATATAGAGGTATGTGTTGCCAACGTGTAATAAAGTTTGCATTTAAAGCTGTCATAATGGACTATACCGCCCACATGAGAGCTATTAGACCCAATCGAATCTAGCTGTAACTGCTAATGATACTGTGTTGCAGGAAACTGAGAGCTGTTCAAATTTAAATATTAGTATAGCTGATAAGGACATGGGAGGAGTGAATGATATATTGGCCCAAGCTACATGCAAGTGCGACTGAAGTCGCGGTTAGCAGAATAAGGGTTAACAGGTTGACAATACCTGCATCTTTGTATGTATCAATTTGACTGCATGTCTGTAGATATATGTTGGTCTTCCTAATCTCTGACTTAACCCTTTCCCAAATGAACATTTATCCACGAATTAATCAATTTCATGAATATTCATTAATACATTTTCAAGGGGAAGTTCTGTCATAGACAAAACGTGTAGAATCAGACCTATAAATTTCATGAGAAAACATGTTCATGCGACTATTACAGGGACCGTCTGATCTAGGTTTACACTGTTTGAAAAGACGTGAAAAAAGACGTTTGAATGAGGGATATGGTTAAGACGCTGTACACTGAATATTTAGACAATGCACTTACATGTACCAGGCATTCTGCTCCAACTTTAATTTCATTGGAGGGAAATGGTGGGTTTGTAAAATATGCTAGTAACACAGACAATGAGTCATATTTTACGAATACATAATTCGAACTTATTTTATATGACTTAGCCTGAGTTACACCTTTTATATTTAGAACCTTGTCTTGCAATAAGAAGATGTTTGCTGTTTATTCAAATATTCCGTCTATGTAATTACTGGATCGCATAGTTGTTAGTAACTAGTTAATGTAAAAGCCGTATTCCGGTTTTTTCTACTTTATGTTTTGTCTAGGTATCACATTACTACATTTATTTGAAATCATGTCATTTGCTAATGTTACCTGCATGAGCAGGACTTATGTTTCATACTGAACAAACTTTGATACTTTGGTACAATAAGGTTGGTACGTCGACCCAAAACGTAAATGCTTCGCCGTTATATACTAGTACTCCATTAACAGAACACCAAAGTGTAGCCAGACTGACAAGATCAAAGCGCATGTCTAATAAAGTGTTACTGAATACTTTCCAAGAGAAATATCTCCCGGACGGCTTTCCTTCAATCAAACAAGGACTCAAGTGTCCCTTTATTCAGACAATAACTGAAGGAACGATCAAACGTACCGATAGCTGTCTAGCAGAGCTGACTAGATCAAACAGGAAATTGCACGACTGTCTGTCGGTCCTGTATAAACATCCCAAACTGACGAACATCTAATACATTTAAATTATACGCATGTATGATCAATTACGTGTATGTTGCTTGCTGTTGTTCACTATACGAGCGTACAGATGTTAATGTTTTCCATTTTGAGTGGGGCAAACGTGACTAGTTCCGAATAATGTGATGTTTGAATCTTTGCATACTAGTGACAAATATGCCGTTACCGGTTGGATCCAGCACACTAGTGACAAATATGCTGTTACCGGTTGGATCCAGCACACTAGTGACAAATATGCTGTTACCGGTTGGATCCAGCACACTAGTGACAAATATGCCGTTACCGATTGGATCCAGCACACTGGTGACAAATATGCCGTTACCGGTTGGATCCAGCACACTAGTGACAAATATGCCGTTACCGGTTGGATCCAGCACAGTAGTGACAAATATGCCGTTACCGGTTGGATCCAGCACAGTAGTGACAAATATGCCGTTACCGGTTGGATCCAGATGAGACGACTCTGTACTCGGCGTTTCACCAGGATCCAAAACATTTGAAACCGTGACCGTAATTTGAAGAGCCATTAAAACAGTATTAAGATATGCGAAAAATTTAGATTCGCGGATTTAACAGTCAGCTGCATAGCATTTATATTTATGTTGTATTTCGAATAAGCTATTCCTGCAACCAATTACCTCATATGCTATCTAACCCCTTTGAATAAATCTACTGAAAGGGAGAGTTTACTGGAGGACAGAAAAAATGTGTAGTTATTATGTGTTTAATCATATTTTATTGTAAATTGTCAACAATATACAAACATTCATGAACACAATATACAGTTAAATCATGTAGATAATACTTTATGTATGTAATACAGATGACAATAAAATTGTTTGTTATTATGTGCAGAAATTATAGTGATAAAAAAGCATTTGCTCCTGTAGGTTAAAGAAGCTATTCTGTTTAGAAGTATTCTGTATAATGTTTAGTTATTAACCATTTACCTTGTTTAGTTATTAACCATTTACCTGAAAAATCTGTTTACACTTTGTGGTCAGTGCTGACTCAGTCCAGCGTATGCCCTGTTTGCTCCCTATGCCATGATAACCACCATGGTAGCTCATTGGAAAGAGCATCGGTTTCCACTACGAAAGGCCGAGGGATCGATATCCAGCCGCGACATCTCAAAGTCGCTAAAATGTTCTTGCTTAGCATTATGAGAACAGTTGTACGAGGTTTGACATATATGTACTAAGGTGGCATATTTCTGAAACACCTGAACCACTTAATTATCATGGACGTTTCTTGTTGATATTTCACACAAATACTTAACTAATTAGTTTTCACGAATACTTTCGCGTTATTTTTTTTTTAATAATTGTCAGACAAGTGGAACCTGGACACTTTCTCGATAAGCAGGTAAATATCTTAACAATAACTTTGCCATGATTTTATTGTAACTAGTTATTTATCACGAGCTAGAAAAAAATCGAGTCCTTTGGGATGAGGTTGTTAGTGTTTTTCGGCATATTGGCATTCAACGTAACTGGTTTTTTTTGTGGATGGATGGCTAAATGTTTCGTGCAGAATTACAGCTGATCCGTATTTGGATTTTTAAAAAGTAGTAAATTTAATAACTTTGGCAGAGTATCACTATTTCAACTGGTAAATGTTTTTGTTTAGTTGTCATCTTTTTATGCCTTGAAAAGGGTTATCTCAAAACTGTTAAATTATATGTTTAAGTATAAAATGATTATGCTAGATGGAGATTAGAATTCTTTCTATCCAAAAATTGCCAGGGCCTGTGCTCATTAGAAAACAGAAGAAATGTTTTTGACTACCTTAGATCACATAAATGTAATAGTTATTGCTTACAAGACGTACACTCCACAGCTAATACTGAACCTTACGTTATTCTTATCAGAATGCAATTAAATTGTGTAGGAATTATTAGCTCTGGTAACTCTAAATCCAGAGGTGTAGCAATATGTTTTCAAAAAGGAACTGATTTTAAGATACATGACTATATAATAGATGCACGTGGAATCTATATTATTGCTGACATATCTGTAGATGACAACAGATCACTCTAGTGAATCTCTATGGACCAAATAATGATATTCCAATATTTTATGAGTTGTTAATGAATCAAGTTGAGAGAAACAATAATGAAGGGCTCACTATGTATGGCGATTTTAACCTGGTCCTAGAGCCTAAACTAGATTATTATAATTACACAAATATCAACAATGCTCGATTAAAAGTTTTAGAAATATATATTTTTTAATTTAATTGACCCATTTAGAGAAAAGTACCCTCAGCTCAAGAGATTTACATAGAGAAAAAACCCTTTGAAACAAGCACGCCTTGACCTTTTAATTTCTGGAAATTTATTAAGTTCAGTTGATAAATATAACATTGAAAGTAGTTATAGGTCATATCATTCCATGATCACTTTAAATCTCATTTTTAACCCATTTCAGAAAGGAAACCTACTATGGAAGCACAACATTCATTTCTAAAGAATACGAACTATATAGGTGTTATAAATGGAAAAAAATGAATATATAAAACAACAATATGCCGTTCCTGTTTATAACATGGTCAATCTTAAACACATACCAAATAACCAAATCCAGTTCGCAATAAATGACCAACTGTTTCTATAAACTTTACTAATGGAATTAAGGGGGGGGGTTATATCATATTCTAGCTACAAAATAAAACAGTGAAACGCTTTGGAAAAAAGAAACTATTGAGAAAAAACACTGAAAATAACCTTACATCAGACAAAACAGGAGAATTAATAAACTTAATAAAATAAATATTAATAGATATTAGAAAGGAGAAACTGAAAGGCCATATCATAAGATCAAGAGTTAATATAATTGAAGATGATGAAAACCCTACTTCATACTTTTGCAAACTTGAATCTCATAACTGTGCCAGTAAAATAATTCCTAGAATTGAAAAAGAAGATGGAACTGTGATATCAAATCAGTATGAAATATTAGAAGAAGCAACGTCCTGTTATGAAAAACTTTACAGTACATATTTCTCCGAGGATACAAATTTAGACCTAGATACAGAACTTCAAAACTGCACTTTCCTTCAACTGAGAAACGAGGAATCCTTTTCCCTAGATGGGGTTCTCTCATACGAAGAAATTACAAAGTCGCTAAAAGGTATGTCAAATAACCGTAGTCAGGGGTCAGATGGATTCACCCCTGACTTTTTAAAGTGTTTTAAAAAAAATAAAGGACAATTTGTTTAACGATCTATAAACTATGGATATAAGATGGGTGAATTATCTGTTACACAGAAAGAGGGAATTATTACTTGCATAACAAGAGAAAATAAACCGAGACAATTCTTAAAAAATTATAGACCTATATCATTGCTGAACTATACATACAAGATAGAATCAGGCGCAATTGCAAACAGACTTAAACACGTTTTAGATAAATTAATTCATGAAGATAAGAAGATTCTTGGGCCAAACTACAAGGCAGATATATGATATTATGCAATATACAGAAGAACATAACATACCTGGAATTGTTTTACTAGTTGATTTCGAAAAAGCTTTCGATTCTATTTCCTGGAATTTTATACAGAATGTATTAATATTTTTAACTTTGGTGACTCTTTCATTAAATGGTTTACTCTGTTGTATAAGAATGCTAGGCTATCAATCAGTCAGGGTGGTCAGTTATCAAACTTCTTCGCAATCAGTCGAGGCTGCAGGCAAGGGGATCCAATATCAGCATATATACTTCAATTATGTGCAGAACAATTAGTTATAAAATTAAGAAAGAACACAAATATTAAAGATATTAAAATCAATGGAACAGAATACAAGTTATCCCAATGTGCAGATGATATATCTGCTATATTAGATGGATCTAGTTCGTCTCTAAATGAAACATTAAATGCATTGCACAGATTTTCAAAATACTCTGATCTTAAAGTCAACAAAATACTCTGATCTTACGGTCCGGCGGGGATACCTTTATTTACCCTATTTGTAAACCTAGGGTGACTTTGTCACCCTTCCTTTGGTTTGCCTTGCGTCTTTGTGCTTGTGAGTTTGTTCAAGTGTGAAGTGTTTGTCTCTGGTTCTTGTGTGTCTGTTGGTGTTTTCTGTGTTCATCTCGTGTATGAGTGTACGTTTGGGTGTGTGGTTGTGTTTGTATGTGTGTCATGCTGTCTATCGGTGTTTTGGTGGTGGTTGCGTCTTCTATGTGGCTTTGCCTGCTTGGCTTTACTACTTTTCCATTCTAAAAACTTACGGTTGAGTAGGGGGTCTGTATATACAGGCACACAATAAATTTTAGATTTTGGTAAAAATAAATCTGTCCAGATAGCTTCAAGTTCAGTCCTGTTAAGATCGTCACGGCAATTGAAGGACAAATCCTACCGAATATATGCACACACCACCTCCATGTCTGTTTCTGTCTTTGGGCTGGATGCAGTAATAGTTTATCTCTATCTCAGAATTTGGAACAGAATTATCAAGTCAGGTCTCTGTGATACAAATACAAGCAGCATTAGATTTTCTAGCTATTTGTTGAATTTCATGTAATTTAGGAATAAGACTGCGAACATTGACATGTAGGAAATGAAGCCCGCGCTTATGAAATTGTTTATATCGTCCATCAGATTGGGCGTTGAACTCTCAGCAGTACCAGGACAAGGGTGAAACTGGATTCAAATGAAATACCTGGATCAGAAGGCGTCAAAGATATTCTTGGTAAAAATACAGTAATTCCTGCACGTTTGCCAGTCATCACTGTAGCTTCAATAACACGTTTGCCAAGACTTTTAATCGATACACGCATCCCATTCAATAAACCCTGGGTTAGATTTAGATTCCGTAGAAGCAGAACCGGAGCCAATTTGTTTAAATACAGGGCATGTGGCGGAATACCCGATGGAGTAAGACTTTTCAGAAACTCCGTGGGATATAATGTCAACTTATGATGACTCATCCTCCGCCCTAAGATATGGAAACAGTTCCATAACATTTTTATTGATGAAATCTACATATTCATTTCTGGGCGACAGAATTGCGCGTTTATACATAGGGTCGGTAAATTTACCCTCACCGAGATCAGGGTAAACTTTCTGTATCAAATTATCCACACCTTTTTTATCTGGCTCTACACAAATGTTTCTTGGCAACTTACTTATGTTACATCCAACAGCTGGATAAACCTTTTCTGTACCATTTCCAATGTTTAGAAGGTAGTTTTCAAATAAAGTATCTCCTGATGTTGGATAAGGTCCGTGGATCCGTATGTTGATTGTCAGTTTGAATACTTGAACATGATCCCACAGAAAAGATATAATATATGATTCAACTATATCGGATTGTGAACCATGTTTTATGACTGGCAACACTTGCCTGAAGTCTCCACCAAGCAAAATAATTTTACCCCCAAAGGGCTTGTCACTACGCATTAGGTCACATAATGTTCTGTGTACACATTCAAACACATATCGGTGAAGAATAGGTGTCTCATCCCAGATGATCAGGTCAGCCTTCTCAATCAAAGACGCAACGGAACTTTGTCTAGAAATGTTACATGCACTTGTTGCCTGAATTGGAATAGGGCTTTTGGATCGTAGATGTGCTGATCTACCACCATCAAGTAACTCAGCAGCAATACCAGAAGATGCCACAGCCAGGGCCATGTTTGTCTTTGAACGAATACGTGCCTATTAAGAAGTATTTCATTCTGATCTGCTTTATAACACTGAAGAGTATTAAGCCTTTTCCGTCGTCGCACAAGCAAAGCGGAAAGCATAATGACCAACTGTAAAGGGGTCGACCACCAAGCATGTAGTGTGCTGCAATATAGAGGGGTCATATCCCTTTTTAATGAATTGTTTTATACGTTTGACAAAGTATCAAAATATGTGTGTCATGCTGCTTCTTTAAATGTACTACATATAGACATGTAAACTCACTTCTGCCGGTTCATATTTATTTATGTAGTAAATGACGGCATGAAACGAGGTTAGAATATTCTTAAAGAATGAGATATATATTATAAATAATAAATCTAAAGTATGAACTGATGAAGTAATCGACCAGTGTTGAGAAGAATATTGAAATTGTTCCTTTGCATCAGATGGTAGGAGTAAAATTGCATTGCTGATTACAATTATGCATCATATTTTGTAGATCAGAAATATTTTTCTTTATCTAACTCGGTGTTCCAAAAACTTCTATTTGCGAACTCATTTTCTGTGTCGTAAATATAGATCTGAGAAAATGCTGGGGTATTCTCTAGATTAGGCATAATATTACCAATTATATGATATAAAGAGCCACAAATCCTGAAAGTATTAGGACAAGAAGAAGGAAGGACATCTTGCTGGACACCTAATGATGCAAAAGCTAATGATGAATTGAAACTGCGGATCTTTTGTCGGAAACATGTCCCTTCTAAATTACTGTCAGTTAACAGGTGCTTCAAATTTCCGGTGGTTCACTGATTACTGTTATTAGATTTTTTCCTTGATTGCAACATGTTGAAAATTTGGCTGTAGAATTTAAAGTGTCACCATGAACTTCACCCTTTCACATGAAAGCTCCACATCCACTTGACACATACTGTGATAATTACTGCACTGGCTGCAAAGAATAATTCTGGATATGGGCTCATTGGGCCCATTGTCAGTGAAGGAGGGAATGCACAGAACAAATTATTTTCCTTGACTAAGAAATGGGTCATATCAGAAGCCTTGCCAAGCCCATTGTTTTTGAAAATGAATTGGTCAAACTAACATGTTGTGGGTACTAGGCCCACGGACCCCATGCTGATTTCGATCACTGTCATAAGAAGCACACCATGATATTTGCTGTATCATAAGGAGACCACAGTGTAACTTTGTTTGATTTTCTATCATTAAGAAATATTTTGTAATGAAAATGAAGCATATATATTCCAAACTAATCTCTTTGTAAATATAGTTGGCAAACTACCAATGTATATGGGCCTGCAGTAGGCATCTAAATATATATCATCTAAATAACTCCCAAAAACCAATCTAAAATATTTAGTATTCAAAACTTCAAAAGAACAAAGTATATTAATAATGGTATAATCTGATCTGGGTCTGCACTGTTTGTCAATGATTCAGAATATACTTGTACAGAGTAAAGGCTTAACCCTTTCCCTCATAGATACTTGTTTTCCCGCATTTGCAAACAGAAGACCCTGATCAGACAGCTCATACAGAATATATCTGATCAGGGTCTGCTCTGTTTGCCAATGAAATGCCATACCACAAATCTTTGTACTTTCTATCAGGCTCCAAAGTTCAGTTATAAATGGTATTGTATCTAAATTATATCTATTATACCAATAATTTTACGAAGTTTGTAAATCACATCACCATAAAATTCAGGATGTGAAATACCGTGTCGCAAAAGTACCTTGAGATTACATTTGTACTTGCCAATAAGCGAGAGATTTCGATAGTAAAATTTAGAGAAAGTTTTTCTTAGTTTATGGTATCTATATCCTTGTTTAAGCAGTTTTTCAGTTAAAATGAGATTTCGACTGTTAAAATCGTCAATAGATGAACAAGCTCTAGCAAAACGAATAAGTTGAGATATATAAACCCCGTAAGATGGAGCACGGGGAACATCCCCGTCCAGATGAGGAAATTTACAATATTAAAATCAAAATCATCTCTTTTGTCATATATTTTAGAAGAAATCATTCCATTATTAATTTTAAGGTCTAGGTCAAGAAACGCTGCATAATTGTCGGACGGGTTAGCTTTATTCAATTTGAGTTCTTTAGGATAAATTGTAGGAATCAGAGCATCAAAGAAAGGGTTATCTAAGTTAAAAATATCATCCAAATATCGACAAGTTTCATTGAAGGCTTTTATAACATCTTCTTGTGATTGAGGATTCAAACTCAACATGAAATCTCTCTCATAGCAGTACAAAAACAAATCTGCGACAAGTGGTGCACAATTCGTACCCATGGGAATACCAATTACCTGACGGTATATAGCATTCCCATAACGTACAAATATGTTATCCAAAAGAAAGGTTAGTGCTTCGCAAACTTCTGAGCAAGTCCAATTGGTGTAATATTTCATTTGCTCGTCAGTAAAGAAAGCTTTTTCAGCATTACATGCCAAGAATGATGTTTTTTCTCGGGCAAATACTTTCTGGATCAAGTTAGTAAGCTTATCCTTAATTAAAATATGAGGAAGAGTTGTGTACAGAGTAGAAAAATCGTACGTGCTTACAGTGGATGCAAGATACCTTTTGTTCTTAAGTTTGTTTAAGACTTCTGAAGAGTTCTTAATAGACCAGAAGAGATTTATTCCAGAATTTTCATAAGTCTTATCACAGTAAAATTTTACATGTTCCTTTACCTTCGTTAAACAAGAAGTCAAAAGTATAGACAATTTAGTAGTTGTACATGAACTAGAATTTGCAATGAAACGCGCTTTATATGGGTTTTTTATGTAGTTTTGGTAACCAATACATAGTAGGAAGTTTATGTTGTGTAATTTTAATATCGGTTCCAAATTGTTCACACTTTTTGACATGGTCTGCAATGATGGTCTTTTCGTCAGTGGTAACTGAAATGTATGACTTGGTATTAATAATTTCCTGCTTCAAGACATCGATATAATGTAATCGTCAAATAATAATCACATTATTTGATGCCTTATCAGCAGGAACAAAAACGTATTTTGAATGGAAATCCTGTAAACCCTTTTTAAGATGTCTAAATGAAGTTCTAGGTTTAGGTGGAAGAAGGTGCTTATTAGAGCTGTAAAAGGAAATGCGTTTATCAATTATATTCAAAAATTAGTTTTTTCCAACAAGAAAGGGCATTAGACTCAACATGTTCTCTTCGACACCATTTAATACTAAAATTTTGTAAAGCCTCCGCAATCTGAACTCGACAAGAGTTAAAATCTATCAAGGATGGTATTCTATATTTGGGACCTTTATTCAAAAGAGATCGTAGACGTTTATCTTTAATTATCTCAAAATTACCAGTAATCACATGACCAGCCGGAGAATAGCAAAATTTTGAGGTGGCGCAATCTCAATTATCAGGAATATTAAGGTCGGCCACAATTTTATTATAGTTGAAATTGTATTTCTGATGGGTTTGTTATATTTGTAGCAGATGATAGGTGGTTCTGTATTTTTAAAGTATTTAGGAATAGTGTCAATTACATTTTTGTCTCTAAAAATACTTTGGAGGTCAATAAAATCAATACCTTTATTAATAAAAGGAATTTTCAAGAAGAATCTTTGGTGTTCAGATAATTTGTCGATGTGCGGTCTGAGAACATGTAGAGTAAAGCTTTGTATCAAACTAGCCGTTCATATGAGAGGATCTGATCGAAAAATAATTTTATCGGCTTGCTCGTCAATTTCTTTTAATGAACATATAGATAAGGAGGAAAGTCTAGAAAGCATGGCATGTTTACCCGAAGTTAGGCGTAAAGTATGTAGATCAAGAAGAGTCATTTTCAAACGAGATTTTCGTTTAATATTACCATTTTTGCGAATGCCATGCGATCGAGATTTGCGTTTTCTAATAGAAAAAATTGAAAAAATATCTATATCTGGTTCTTTTGAAATATTTCCAGTCTGGTAAATATTATCATTCAGTCCTAAAGGAAAAGGTGTTTGCAATTTTTTGATCCAATTCAATTCAGATATAAATCTAGCTTTCGATTTAAAGCTACTAGTCGCCTCCTTATCATATGTTATATGCTCAACAATTTGTACTAAAACATCTTTAAAAGAATGGCCAGATTTCCGAAAGTGTTGGTATAAAAAATTGTTTTGTTTTTAATTTCCTTGGTGTTCATTGGTTAACGGAAATTAACGATTATTCCCGAAGTGTTTCTTT
Organism: Azorinus chamasolen; assembly: GCA_963576725.1. Classification (NCBI taxonomy): domain Eukaryota; kingdom Metazoa; phylum Mollusca; class Bivalvia; order Cardiida; family Solecurtidae; genus Azorinus; species Azorinus chamasolen. Next base: position 58,579,862 of record OY755249.1, read on the forward strand.
CTTATTATTGCAACCTATACGATCGCTTTGTGTGTGACTATGGTTCAAACGTCTTTAATTTTTTTCAGCTGTGATGGCAGGCAGTCTGGCCGGAGAGACCCTACCACCTCAAGTAATTTATCAGGGAAAAACAGACCAGTGCCATCCTAAATTTAAGTTTCCCGACAAGTGGCACATTACACACACTCCAAACCACTGGGCGAGCACAGAGACATCTTTCCAGTACATACAAAACATTGTGCGTCCGTTTGTCACTGACAAAATTGACGAATTGGACTTGCCATTGGGTCAAAAAGCTCTCATACTTTTGGATTATTTCAGTGCTCAGCTAGGTCAAGAATTCCGTGACAAAATGCTTTCAATGAACATGGTTTACGTGTATGTTCCACCGAACTGCACTTCACGGCTTCAGCCAATGGATCTTAGTGTTCAAAAATATCACGAAGCCAATTATTCCCAAAGTACGGTAACCCATTCCTTCATAGGCTATTTTTAGACCCAACCTCTTTGAATATATCTACCGAAAATGAGCATTTACTACAGAAAAGGAAAAATTTGCTCCTATTTATCACAATGGTTTCAAAATGTGATTTTACAGAGGCGTAGAAAGGCGAATTTATGGAGGAAAGGGTTAAAATTGCTGTTAATGAGGAGCCATGCAGAGTCGCGGATTTAATGTTAACTCCAAATGATAACTTAAAGATTATTAATTCACCATCACTTCTATGAGAATATTTTTACAAATTGTTACAGCAGTTTTGATTGAGAAATATGTAAAAATATTCAACCTCCGCCACCCCGCCCCCTGTTAAATCTAAAGTTGCTAAATAGAGCTCTTGGATTTAGGTAAACAGTAGGCGTATTTGACTGTGCCTGTATCAATTAGCAACGAAAACAATCCCTAGTCGATTACAATACACGTTGAGCAACACAAACAAAAGCATGCAACGCGGGTTGAAGTGTGTTGACATTGTTAAGTAACGCAAGGTTAAAGTAAAAACAATGAGGCATGCAGGAAACACCACATACAGAACAAACTGTCGCCCGAACAGCAACACAAGGAAACAGCAAATGTACATAACTATAAAAACATCAAGAGACATCAAGAGACGCACAAAGACAAAACAAACATACAAAAGCGGGAAGATGGAAGTACCGCCTTGGAACGGTCAGTGACAAAAGTCACTGGGGGTTAAACCGGTTTATGGGCGCCCAACCTCACACTTATTCCATCCCCACCCTAAAAGACAAACAGTGTAAATAAACGTACCCCCTCTCCGACTGATCTACAACAACCGCGACGGCAAATGCAGTGGTAAAGTGCATGTATAACGAAAACATTTAAGTGAACAAACCTATCGCTAGTGTACTCAATGATTGAGCTGCAAACAGAGTAACTGTAGAAAAGTAATAAAGTGTACAACAAAAACGAAATAAAGTTAAACCATAAATTATAATTTGATTGGTTAAATTCAATAGGTGGGAGAAGTTCATGTGACGGAATAGCAAGAAAAAACCCAGTCGAATACGGTTACTGTTTGCCCTTAGTGTTGGTAAGAATGCCACACCCTTAGGATCACATGGTGTGTATAGCAAAACAAAAGAAAAGATTAGGGAAAATCCTAAGGCTTGCATTGTCTTGAGGTCTTCAGTCTACAAAATACAGCAGAAACACAATCTATTCAAGGCTCGAGCACAACAGATGATATTTGTTTTTCTGTAATTGTCATTTAGTCAAATAATTACAGATGTTTTTAAACTCTGTTAAAATACATCAAATCACTCTTGCACTTACTGTAATACTTTGTTGGATCTTTTGCTGCTATCTCACTCTACAACAAAAAGAAATATAACCTTGGAATTGAGTCTCATAGTCATTTGAACAGCACCAGAGATTGGGAAGATTTTTTTTCTGAGTGTGACAATGTCTCATATTAGTTCAAACGTTATTAGACCTGTAAGAAAAGCATTGAGAAACTCCCGATGTTATACCATGAGACAATGTCTTTTATTTGTTCTTTTCATGAGACATTTTCAAAATGATTTCCCCTATCTCTCATGTTTTGGGCTGTCCCAATCACTGCAGCATCCAAATCAAAGGCTGCTTAAAGAGCTATTGTACTGAAGTCATCTCTGTTTGCAATTAGCATATGTTCTTTACCATTAGCATTAGTGCTTTGCTCTCAGGGACACATAGTTTATATAGAAAAATATGAAATAGCCAAAATTCTTTAATGCTTTTATTTGTTGCATACTGCATTGTCTAGTGGTCCTAAATTGTACAACCAACTGGAACTTTGTGCAGAAATGCGGGTCTACAACAGTACATAATAATCCTGTTTTTCCAATCAGGCAGACTGAAAACGCTGAGCTGTCTTTTTGTGGAAGCCATGTATGTAGATAGTGTACACGGTTCAAATTCATGATTCGCTCCCATATTTTCAGATTCCATGACACTTAACCCTTTCCCTCATACAAATTTGTTTTCACGCATTCGCAAACAGAGTAGACCCAGATCAGATGGCTCCTAGAGAAGCTGTCTGAACAGGGTCTACTTTGTTTGCTAATGAATTTTGATAGACCTGTGTCTTAAGTTTCTAAAAATGGCTACAATGTTTCATCTCCCATATTTCATTATAACTATTTCCATATTAAATAATAAATACTTTCATGCACTTTTATCAGCAACTCTGTAAAGTATCGTCGACGCGCCTTCTCTCGAACCCCATTTGTTTTTCGAACATTTCAATGTTTTGTGCTTTTTGCGCATGCGCACTACGTCATCAATTCATGAGTACTGGTGCCTTGTCTGTAAACAACACCTCATAGCTTTAAAATCGAAATATGCGTCATTAACAGGTCATTACAGACTGTTTGTCCTTCAGCTATGATAAAACTGAGAAAACGCTTAATACTTAGTTAAATCAAATCAGTAAAATATAGAATATCAACATAAATTGAAAAGTGTACCACATTGAAAACGTTTCACAGCTCTGACCCCTTCGGCTTATGCAAAGGTCACGTACCCATGATGAAATCACGTGACTATGATTTTTATTTTACAGTAAACAATTTCTAAAATAAAGGTTCGAAAAGCAGGTGCTCTTTTTCTGGCCGCCATTTTTGTTTTTGTTGTGCGGGTGGTGGGGAACACTGGATTGTTTGGGGATTAATAGATCAGGATAAATTTACTAAATTGTTTACGGGTATGTATAAAATATTTTTTGGAATTGCTGATTTTTTATTTTTTTTCAATATTCACAGTAAACGTTTTCTGTTCCTGATAAAAGATTAGGAGGTTCGAATGACGGTGAGACCATGCTATATAATATGCATATACACCGAATACCGTCTAAAGAGTAAATTCCATCTAAATGAAGCAACGGACAGTGTGGCATGCATGTTCAAAAATGGTACTGTGACAGTCTCAGTCTCACTGCCTGTGAAAACAGAGACAACATTATGACCAGTTAGGTGCTGCGGTGATTTGGCCGAAGTACGCTTCAGCAACTTCTGCTCTCCATCTATCATTCTTGTTGGTACACGTAAGGACAATAGAATCGATTGCATTAAAAAAGGAGTAACAAAAATAAGTATGGTTACATATGCATATGGGGGTATGCAAATAAATGGTACAATGCCAGTCTTTCAGAACTGCACACATGTTTAGGCCTTGGGGTGATTTGGCCGAGGACGCATCAGCTGTTTTGCTCTTCGTCTGTCATTGTATTTCCTACTCTTTTGTTAACAAAACGATACAGCTAAAACGCCGATAACTGTTGAAAAAGCAATATTTTTGCATTGTATATATTACCTACGTTCGGCTTATGCAAAGGTCACGTGCCCATGATGTAATCACATGACTATGTTTTTTATGTTACAGTAACCATTTTCTTAAATAAAGGTTCGAAAAGCAGGTGCTCTTTTTATGGCCGCCATTTTTGTTTTTGTTATGCGGTGGTGGGGGAACAGTGGATTGTTTGGGGATTAATAAATGAGGATAAATTTACTTAATTGTTTCCAGGTATGTGTAAAAGATTATTTTTAATTGCTGATTTATTATTTTCTTCAATATTCACGGTAAACGTTTTCTGTTCCTGGTCAAAGTTTAGGAGGTTCGAAAGACGGTGCAACCACGCTATATAACATGCAAACACGTCGAATACCGTCTAAAGAGTAAAGCAGCAGCGAACAGTGTCGTATGCATGTTCAAAAATGGTACTGTGACAGTCTCAGTCTTACTGTCTGTGAAAACAGAGACAGCATTATGACCAGTTAGGTGCTGCGATGATTTGGCAGAGGGCGCTTAAGCAATTTCTGCTCTCCGTCTGTCATTCCCGTACGTACACGTGAGGAAAGAGTAATCGATTGCATTAAAAAACAATTACGGTAACATATGCATATGGGGTTATCCAAATTAATGATACAAAGCCAGTCTTTGAGAACTGCACACATATTCAGGCATTGAGGCGATTTGGCCGAGGACGCATCAGCTGTTTTGCTCTTCGTCTGTCATTTTATTTCGTACTCTTTTGTTAACAAAACAATACGGCTAATACGCCGATTACTGTTGAAAAAGCATCCTTTTTTGCATTGTATATATTACCTACGTTAGCGGGTTCTACCAACGTTATTGGTTTCTGAGCAGGTGATCTCCATGTGCGCACGCCATTGGTCTAAACGGAAATACGTTCAACCCGAAAGGATGGAAACTATGAGCACGATAATAACTTGGAATACTCACCAATCGTCATTCGCCTTGGAAGGTCTTTTCCCGTCTATGTTTAGATGGACTATTTCTGTACGTAGGGGATTTTCTCTGTCTGTATCCAAACTGCTGATATTATTGCTTTTTCTATGTCAAATAACACAACTTCAATGTGTAAGCTACTCGCACATAGCATTACCCAATAAGATTTAATAAAGCATTTGAAGAAAAAAGTCCTTCGGGATCATTACTTTCGATGTTATTTGTTTTGAAAATTTAACACCGCTTAAGCCCGTGCTATGGGGCTTTAGTAGTGTTGTACAGTAAAACCTCTCTATAACGACCACTAAATTATATTCATTAGTTGGTATTTAGGGCAGGTGGCTGCTTAAAGCAAGGTGAAAGTAAAACAGAACGCTTCTATGCGAGCGTTCTGTTTTACTTTCACATTGCTTTAAGCAGCCACCTGCCTTTAACACAAAATACTTGATGTAATTTAGTGGCTGTTATAGAAAGATTGTACTGTACGTTGAATTAATGCTATGAATGCACTTTAAATTAGTGCTCATGAACAGATTCAATAAAACCGAGTCTGCAACGTTCTCTATTTGCATTGCTGCTTTTGCTTCCGAAGGATCTCCTGCTTTAAGAATGTTACCACTTATTCAAACCAAAAGTGTCCGACGCATGCTTGCCCATGGAACCCCCCCCCCCCAAATAAAAAAAAATGTGATCGAATTATGATAAACTAGCCTAAAACTCTCTATTTGAATCTTAAACCACTCCGAAAAACAAGAAAAACACGACCCGGAAAAAAAATTCCTTTCGGGTCTATATATGTATTGAAAGGTGCCTAACTACGTCAAATCAGCGGCGGAAAATATAACAGTCATGTTTTTCAAAGTCTTACAGCAAAGCCAATTCAACACCGATTTCAATCATTTTGGTCTTGATCCGTTTCAAATTCCATATGCTAAGCGGCACAGTTAGAGCTTTCCTTAAATAGTGCTCCGTCTTGTCGCTGCAAGACCGCGAATTTGAAAATACGTTAGAGCGAAACGATGTGACTCCCGCCAGTAGGCATAGAAGTATATAGGGGGATCTGTATTCGTTAAACTTTTCAAACATAGAAAATAGTTTTCGGATGACTGCTTCAGTGGCCGAGTTATGTGCAAAGACATATAACATGATATCTATGTATAGATACGTTTTTGAGAAAAGATTTGCGTTGTTTATAGTATGTGGTGGCAGCATTATATGGCACTTATTGGTCACTTTGACGCGACAAGATAATTACCAGGTTTTCATGAAAATATTCTTCTTTTCACTTATTAGATAATTATTTCAGATATTAAATGGAAATATTTTCGCGAAAGCTAAGTGGTAAGTGATATCAAGAATCTGCCCACTTACTGTCCAATGTTGTATCTTTATATGTCTCTACTGCAGATTTTCACAGTGTAACACCTTTATCATTATCTCAAGCACACAAACCGTCGCCATATAATTAAAAAAAACTCTATTGATGGGAAATTAAACCGAACCCATGCGCAGACACTGATGGCAGTTGCAATACATTTCCTTATTTCAAATCTGTGTTTTAATTGTTATTAGGGTCGTTCAAGAAGAATATTGATGTACGGGGTTAAATATACACATAATTATTGTTAATTGTTTTATTCGATGTGTATTATATACTATAGTTTACAGACATTAAAAGTAATTCAATGTTAATGAAGATGGCCCAGTGGTATATAATTATGTTCTCTACAGACAACTATTAACCCTTCGCTTGCTGAATTTTTAAACACAGTTCTCCTTCTTTACCCATGCCCTGTTGTATAATTTCATATATCGTCACTGTGTACAAGTATATCGCTGTGCAATCACTGATATGGAGTGCATTGGTTGCACAATCAATTTGTAAATAGTGCAGACCCTGCAGGAGCTGTCTCATCTGGGTCTTCACTATTTACAGGTAGGTATATTGACGTGAATAGCAAGCGAAGGGTTAATCGGTAATTGATCTGCAATTAAAGTGCCGTCTTATAAATGTACAATACATATATGTTTTATGTTGTTACATTGTATGCATACCCTGATGTTGCTGCTTCTGGTGTCTAAAAACTTACAAAGTTTGTTGACCCGTGGGGGTTTGTAAGTAAATATGCTAAACTGTGATTAAATATTATAAACTACGACGTAAAGATGCCAAGCACATTCAAGCAAGATAAGAATGTACATCTGTTACATGTTTACCCTTACATTGCTGATTTTTCAAATGGACTATTCCAATATTGAAACAGGTTAATGTAATGGTGAATATTTAGGGATTTTAGAAAAGAAAAGTGTAACATGACAAACAGTACAGCCCCTGATGAGAGTTCTCCTCTAGGAGCCCTCTCATCTAGGTCTAGACTGTTTGGAAATGGCATAATTTTGATTGGTGTCCCACACTGTAAGGGTTAATGTATTGATGAGTTAGATCATTGTCATGTATCTAGCATTATTACAAAAGTGACATGTGTAACGAGCTTTATACATGTATGACTAGGTACAGAGGGTTGGACTTAGGCAGCTCTGAGTCTGTTTTAACATAATTTATCTCTGAAACAATTGGCTATGAGTCACAAGTTTAGCTCTGTCAAATTGTGTCGTCTGCAAACGTTGTCGTCTGCTGCAATTTACATGTGTTCACGTTCTCCCCTCCCCCTCCCCTAGCCCCCCCCCCCCCCCCAACACAAAAACCGTAGTCACAGTAACAAACATCTTGGATCCCAGCGAGGCGCTGAGTTACTTGGCGGCTGAACGTTTTGTAAGGGTGTTCATAAATGCATCATTGGCAGCGAATAAGTTCCCCTTTACTTTATGAATGTTACAATAAGAAATAATGACATTATCGCGATTACTTAGATTAATAGCTATAATAGCTCATGGACACTAAAATCATTAACTATTGCAGAAAATGGAGAATATTATCTATATCGTAAGCAAACAAAGCAGATCCTGATCAGACGGCTCCTACAGGAGTGGTCTGATCTGTGTCTACTCTGTTAGTAAAGGCGTAGAAAGGCCTATTTATGGAATAAAGGGTTAAGGAACAAACACAGTGTTACATTTTCCGGAACATCAAAAGTTGGAAATTGGTTTTCAAAACTTTAGTTTGAAAGTTCTGTTCACAGGAAAAAAAAAGTTTAAAAAGCATGAATTAATTTCTGACCAGTAATTTATTTTCCATTTGATAGTCATTTTCAGTCTCTCATACACTTGTTTAGTTTACAGTGTAATGTATATTATTTAGAAAAATATATCCTGATTTAAGTGACCGCTTACAACTACCGTAAACACTCGATACTTGAAATTTTAGCAATAAAAAATCGGTGCCTTTTTAAGCAAGTGGTTGCTTAATGCTTAATCCTAAGTGAGTTTTCTGTATGACAGCCATCTGTCTCAAAGATCGATAATGATACGTATTTGAATGATCGAGTGTTTACTGTACTTATCAAACATATGAGTCGCTTGCTTGGCGTGAGGGCAGAATTGATGTGGACAATGTTCGTAACAGGTTCGTTTTCAGACGTTATAGAGACCAGAATATGGTGCAGTAAAATCTGGCTATCACGACCACTCAGGTATCAATACAGTAAATCCCCTTTAGAACAGACGTTAAACATAGTATAAATGTCAGTGTTGGAGATAGGTGGCAGCTTAATGCAAGGTGAACGTCACTGAGAAAGCTCCTCTGGGAGAAAGCTCCTCCTCGGAAAGCTCCTCTTTTGTTTAGAGAGAGTTTTACTGTATACGTTTCCAAACTTCATGTCAGCATAATGAATAGTCCGTTATATCACACGACCTCCCTTGTATTCGAGGTGATATAGCCATCACGCATTTCTCTATATTATACTTCGAGGGCTTGGTGCAAAGCTATTGTAACTCCTTCACTTTGTGAAGGAGTTACAATAGTTTTGCACTAAGCCCCCGACTTGCTTGATATAAGATGTAACATCATGTAGAAACACCATGGCGTCATATAAATATATACATGAAATGACCTGTCAGAAAACGGCATTTTAGTTGAAATAAGATATATATGATAAATATAGGATGCTGTAGTCATTTTGTACAAAAATGATGCTTCTACTCATTTTGTACAACCCGATCTTAAATTCAAACTCGTCTTTGAAAATTTTATTTCCAGGACACGTTTAACCCTTCTCTTGCTAAATTTTAAAATACATTTCTCCTTCTTTACCCATGCCCTGTTGTATAATTACATAATAATATCTTCACTGTGTACAAGTATATCGCTGTGCAATCACTGCTCTGGAGTGCAATTGTTGTACAATCAACTTGTAAATAGTGCAGACCCTGATGAGACAGCTCCTGCAGGAGCTGTCTCATCTGGGTCTTCACTATTTACCGGTAGGTATATTGACGTGAATAGCAAGCACAGGGTTAATATCAGTTAGACTACTCGCACCACATCCTATATATATCGAATGTCACTATAACGACTGGGTAACAGATGTATAATTATGTATTCTAACGCAATCTGTCAATTTCCTGCAATCTGAATGGCTCATGTGACCAAATATTGCGGCATATAAAAAGTGTTTTATATGTCGCAAATTCAACCAATCGAAAACGGCCGAATAACAGCATTAGCCTGTAAATATATTAATGCGCTTTGTTTATCTAACACTTAGATCTACTGATAAATTCGTATGCATACACTAATATATTCAAGTTCAGTCCGGTATTTTGAAAGTTGTTGATTTCCATTCTTTGTCACGACTTGACAACTCTTTTATATGTCATGTGGAGAATTATTGAGATACTCAAAGCGCTGTGATTCAGATTCAACCTTATTTATCATACTTTTCAAACATTACGTTATAACGTGACGTCAGTGTTACAGACGACGTTTTTGCGTACGGCGCCAAAGACTAAGATAACGTTACTTTTCCTGACATGTGTATTGAAAGTGTATTGGACATTTAAAATAGCTGTCGCATAATTATTCATGACAAATGTAACTATGAACTGGCCCGGTGTTTTGACTTTGTGTAAACCAGGGTGAAAAAAATCCTGTTATTTTAAGAAATCTGAGAGAAACTGGGCACTAAGGCGGAGTCATTAAAATAATTTGCGACCGTTAAAAACCTCATATACCGTCGCAAATTTCGAATTACAGTAGGATTAACCATATAACATAAAAATTATCCCTTACTGCATTACGACAAAAGTCATGTCTGATCGAATGTCTAACCGACTGCAATGCATTTATATATCAGTATCGAATCCAATAGTCTTTTTCAATAGGAAATCATTGGTTAGTGTGCTAAGTTTAACAATACAAGTGCGTACAGAAGAAGGATTGTGTTGACATTTTATAGACAAGTGTTGGTCTGACTCCACTCTTGTACAAGCCTACAACCAGAGGAGCAGATAAACGTGCTTACACGAACTAAGACTTGTTCATGATCTACTAGACTTGTTCATGATCTACTTGAGGCTGTGGAGAACCAGGAAGTAAATGCCCTTATCGCCATTGATCTTAGTGCTGCCTTTGATACTGTTGACCATGATATTCTTCTCGATGTTCTCAAGAGTCAATATGGAGTTTGTAATATTGCTCTGGAATGGTTGGACTCCTATTTACGACCAAGAAGCTGTTTGTTGGAGTGCAGTGTTCCACATGGCAGTTGCCTTGGTTCTTGGCTCTACCTTGCATACGCAGGAACCTTGTTCGATGTTATTCCTCCATCTATCTCAGTATACGGTTTTGCTGATGACCATATTGCAAGTAAACGCTTTAAGCCTACCTCCAATAGTGAAAGACAAGTGTCAAAACCTTGAAGAATGTGCCATAACGATCAATAACTGGATGAACGAAAACAAACTTAAAATGAACACAGCAAAAACTGAATTCATCATTTTTGGAAGTAAGCAACAGCTAAACAAATGTACTACACATTCAATTGATATCGCAGGAGATGTTGTTGAATCGGAAACGTGTATTAGATACCTAGGTGCTTTTCTCGATGAATCATTAACCTTCATAGAACACGTGAAAAGAAAGTGTCGCGCTGCCATGTTGAACTACTATAGAATAACATGTATTAGGAAATACTTGACAAAAGAATCTGCCGAAATTTAGTTCTCTCACTAGTGATCTCTCATTTAAATTATTGTAATGTCATCCTATACGGAATTGCACAGTGTGATATAGATAAACTACAGCAAATCCAAAATATGTGCGCTAAACTCGTTTTGAATAGGAAATGGTCAGACAGCTCCAAACAATCTCTTAAAGACTTACATTGGTTACCTACCAAAGCTAGGATCACTTTTAAGATATTGACATACATGTGTACATGTACAATTGCTCTCTCAACCACGCTCCCGTTTATCTGACAGAACTTCTCGTAAGGCCAGCACCAACACTCTGTCTGAGATCGGCAGACAAAGTTCAAGAGATGTATGCTGTGCCTTTCAACAAGAGAAAGACCTTTAGTGATAGAAGTTTTGGGACAGTAGGTCCCATACTTTGGGACGGGCTTCCTAGCGAGATTAAACGAGCAGAAAATGTTGAATCTTTTAAAAGAAAGTTAAAAACGCATTATTTCAGACACTTTGACACACTTTTTAATATTCCGTAGACACTGTCCGTGTGTTTTAGATGTATAAAGTACTTTATATAAAGTCTGGGTTTTAGTATATTATAACAGTTTTTAACCATAGTTTTATGGACATTAGCTTTTATGCTTTCTTAAATATATATTCGTGTATTGTATATCCTCTATCGATTTTTACTTGTCTCTGATTTTATTTATGTCAATGTACAACGCCATTGAATGCATTATTTGCAAAAATAGGCGTTTAACCAAGTGATTAAGTTTCAAGTTTCAATAACATCATTTCTCCACCAAACCCTATGCTGTGATCACTCTTTAGTATCGTCTCAGAGAGTTTGGTGGATAAATAAATAAGTTATTCTTGAAACTGTTCTAACTTACGCATCTTATCGGGAGCTCTGTTACACGTATATATTGATTTTCACTACTGTGCGTACAGCGGAACAGTACAATTATACCAGCTGACTAATTCAGAGATTAGATTTATCTACACTGTCTATTATACTGCAATATCACCTCGCGTAAACTAAATTAGTATGAATGTATTTGTTGAACAGATGTGACCAAGCAATATAGCTTACGTAAGCCAAAATGACATAAATTGAACAAACTTAGAAATACAATTTTCAACTATAATAAAATTGTGGCCGACCTTAATATTAATGATAATATTCCTGATAATTGAGATTGCGCCACCTCAAATATTTGCTATTCTCCGGCTGGTCATGTGATTACTGGTAATTTTGAGATAATTAAAGATAAACGTTTACGATCTCTTTTGAATAAAGGTCCCAAATATAGAATACCATCCATGATAGATTTTAACTCCTGTCGAGTTCAGATTGCGGAGGCTTTACAAAATTTTAGTATTAAACGGTGTCGAAGAGAACATGTTGAGTCTAATGCTCTTTCTAGTTGGAAAAAACTAATTTTTGATATTATTGATAAACGCATTTCCTTTTATAGCTCTAATAAACACCTTCTTCCACCTAAACCTAGACTTTCTTTTAGACATCTTAAAAAGGGTTTACAGGATTTCCATTCAAAATACGTTTTTGTTCCTGCTGATGAGGCATCGAATAATGTGATTATTATTTGACGATTACATTATATCGATGTCTTGAAGCAGGAAATTATTAATACCAAGTCATACATTTCAGTTACTACTGACGAAAAGACCATCGTTTCAGACCATGTCAAAAAGTGTGAACAACTTGGAACCGATATTAAAATTACACAACATAAACTTCCTACAATGTATTGGTTACCAAAACTACATAAAAAACCATATAAAGCGCGTTTCATTGCAAATTCTAGTTCATGTACAACTACTAAATTGTCTATACTTTTGACTTCTTGTTTAACGAAGCTAAAGGAACATGTAAGGTTCTACTGTGATAAGACTTATGAAAATTCTGGAATAAATCTCTTCTGGTATATTAAGAACTCTTCAGAAGTCTTAAACAAACTTAAGAACAAAAGGTATCTTGCATCCACTGTAAGCACGTACGATTTGTCTACTCTGTACACAACTCTTCCTCATATATTAATTAAGGATAAGCTTACTAACTTAATCCAGAAAGTATTTGCCCGGGAAAAAACATCATTCTTGGCATGTAATGCTGAAAAAGCTTTCCTTACTGACGAGCAAATGAAATATTACACCAATTGGACTTGCTCAGAAGTTTGCGAATCACTAACCTTTCTTTTGGATAACATATGTGTACGTTATGGGAATGCTATATACCGTCAGGTAATTGGTATTCCCATGGGTACGAATTGTGCACCACTTGTCGCAGATTTGTTTTTGTACTGCTATGAGAGAGATTTCATGTTGCGTTTGAATCCTCAGTCACAAGTAGATTTTATAAAAGCCTTCAATGAAACTTGTCGATATTTGGATGATACTTTTAACTTAGATAACCCTTTCTTTGATGCTCTGATTCCTACAATTTATCCTAAAGAACTCAAATTGAATAAAGCTAACCCGTCCGACAATTATGCAGCGTTTCTTGATCTCGACCTTAAAATTGATAATGGAATGATTTCTTCTAAAATATATGACAAAAGAGATGATTTTGATTTTAATATTGTTAATTTTCCTCATCTTGACGGGGATGTTCCCCGTGCTCCATCTTACGGGGTTTATATATCTCAACTGATTCGTTTTGCTAGAGCTTGTTCATCTATTGACGATTTTAACAGTCGAAATCTCATCTTAACTGAAAAACTGCTTAAGCAAGGATATAGATACCATAAACTATGAAAAACCTTTTTCTAAATTTTACTATCGAAATCTCTCGCTTATTGGCAAGTCCCAATCTAATCTCAAGGAGCTTCTGCGACACGGTGTTTCACATCCTGAATTTTATGGTGATGTGATTTACAAACTTCGTAAAATTATTGGACATACCCATTTTCTCACTTTGTTCATCAAATATGTTAAAAAAATCATTAAAAAGGGATATGATCCTGTAGTACTACAACATACAGCATGTTTGGTTGTCAGCCCTTTTACAGTTGGCAATCACGCTGGTCTCTTTGCATGTACGCCGACAATAAAGGTTTAGTACTCTATGAAGGCGACCTCTTAAATCCAGAAATGGAAGGAGAACGTCGGATATCTGTACTATTTACTCTGTTTGCAGCTCAATCATTGAGTACACTAGCGATAGGTGGATACAGTTTGTTCACTTAAATGTTTTCGTTATACATGCACTTTACCACTGTATTTGCCGTCGCGGTTGTTGTAGAATAGTCGGAGAGGGGATCCGTTTATTTACACTGTTAGTCTTTTAGGGTGGGGATGGAATAAGTGTGAGTTTGGGCGCCCATAAACCGGTTTAATCCCCCAGTGACTTTTGTCACTGACCGTTCCAAGGCGGTGCTTCCATTTTCCCCTATTGTGTGTTTGTTTTGTCTTTGTGCGTCTCTTGTTATTTTTATAGTTATGTACATTTGCTGTTTCCTTGTGTTGCTGTTCGGGCGACTGTTTGTTCTGTATGTGGTGTTTCCTGCATGACTCATGTTTGTACTTTTACTTCTGTTTACAAACGAGATAACTACAACAGAACTTCTCCTAAGCGGTCATTCATTTATATATCACAGGAGTATTAAAAAGCAGGTGGTTGCTTACTGCAGAACACATGTAATACAGACATCTCCTATAGGATCTCTCTGTATAAGATCTGACCTGTGTTAAGCTACCACTCGCCTTGCAGACCCATAATAAATCCAATGGCCGCTGAAAACAGGTTGTACTGTAATATAAGTTTAACTGGAACTTTGGATCTCCAGTTCTGTGGTAGGGGGTAGGTTTTGGATGTCATTCCTTACGTCGTTTAAATGAGAAATGGGTCCTGTAACTTCATTCTAAACGAGTCATAATATCAAATGAATTTGTGTAACTGCAAAACCCCTCTAATCCGGAAATCTAATAGATCGGAATTTGATACATACTTATAGGCAAGTGGATGTTTAATGCAGTGTGAAAGTCATGCAGAAAACTCGTAGAGAATCTTTCTGCAAGACTTTCATTTTGCATTAAACAGCCGCCTGTCTCAAAGACTAATATTTATACTATGTAATATGTAAATATGTATGTATACATGTATTATGAGCGGGTTTCGTAATCCTCTGGCCGATAACTTCAGAGATGTAGTATGCCATTACTTAAAAGGGACTTTGCCTCCAAAAACCTAGACACGTACACAGTTTACCAAATTTAATAACAATCCAATACAAAATATCAGCAATTACAGTTTCTTTACTGAGCTCTTATGATTTCTCTACACTCTATACTACTCTACCTCACCATCTTATAAAGGATAGACTTATTAAATTAATAGAAAAAACCTTTGCCAGAGAAAACAAAATGTTCATTGCTTGTAATGTTCAACGTTCATTCTTTTCGAATTCAGAAGTTGAACATTACACAATGTGGACTTGCCTTGATGTTTGTAGATCTCTTACCTTTCTTTTAGATAATATATTTGTGCGTTATGGAGATACCATATATCGTCAAGTTGTTGGTATACCCATGGGTACAAATTGTGCCCCTCTTGTTGCAGATTTGTTTTTGTATTGCTACGAGAGGGATTTTATGCTTAGCTTAAAACCTGATACACAGACCGATATTGTTAATGCTTTTAATAAAACTTCAAGGTATTTAGACGATATTTTGAATTTAGATAATCCTTATTTTGATACTATGGTTTCTTCAATCTACCCAAAAGAACTGTCTTTAAACAAAGCTAATCAATCTGACATTAATGCTTCATTTCTAGATTTGAATCTTTCAATTACAAATGATAAAGTTTCGTCCAAAGTATACGATAAAAGAGAAGATTTTAATTTTAAAATTGTTAATTATCCTTTTCTAGATGGGGATGTGCCACGTTCTACATCTTATGGTGTTTATATTTCTCAACTTATTAGGTTTGCCCGAGCCTGTTCTTTGCTTGAAGATTTTAACAGACGTAATTTAGTTATAACTGATAAACTTCTTAAGCAAGGTTACAGATATCACAAACTTCGGAAAACCTTTTCTAAATTTTATTATCGAAATTTACCTCTCATTAGTAAATATAATTGCAATCTACGGACGTTACTGCGACAAGGCATTTCTCAACCAGAATTTTATGGGGATGTTATCTACAAACTTAGGAAAATTCGGGGTCATATCCATTTTCATGATTTGTTTATAAAACGCATTAAAAAATTTAAAAAGAAAGGTTATGATCCTATTATATTGCAACACACTGCATGTTTGGTTATCGACCCTTTTACAGTCGGTAGCTACGCTTCCCTCTTTGCTTGCGCGATGACAGGCCGAGGGTAGTACTCTATGATGGTATACTCTTAAACTTGGATACAGGAGGAGCTTACCAGACTCATGTATTATTTTTTCCCTGTCGTGCCCTTAACGGCTTACCTGCAGGTGCTCTGACTTCAGCAAAGTCATTGAGTACATATTTGACGGATTGTCACAGTTATTATGCTATGTTTTACATGTTGTCCTGTGTTCACCGTCGTCTATGTTGTGGGTAAGTCCAGCGGGGATACCTTTATTTACAATATTTGTAAAGCTAGGGTGACTTTGAGAGAAGTGTGAGGTTAGGACGTCCGTAAACCGGTTTAAACCCCCAGTGGTGTTTTTGCTGCTGACCGTGCCAAGGCGGTACTCTCTTTGTCACCCTTCCTTTTGTTTGCATTGCGTCTTTGTGCTTGTGGTTTGTTCATGTTGTGGAACGTTTGTCCCTGGTTCTTGTGTGTCTTTTGGTGTTTTCTGTGTTCATTTCGTGTGTGTGCGTGTGCGTTTGGGTGTGTGGTTGTGTGTGTGTGTGTGTGTCATGCTGTCTATCGGTGTTTTGGTGGTGGTTGCGTCTTGCATGTGGCTTTGCCTGCTTGACTTTACTACTTTTCCATTCAAATAAGAGTTCACTTAAGTTACCTAAAAAACAAGAGTTTTCTTAAAACACAAAGTTCAATGTCGCTAATGTCCTGTAATCAAAATATTCATTCATTCACTCAGAGTTCCTTAATGTTACCACTTAGCTGTCAAAGTCTCAAAGAACTTCCACAGAGTATTTCCAAACTTCTTTTCGTATGCACAGAGCTACTCTACTTTCTTCTATATCCTGCATTGAAAAACTACACCGTTTATATACACAATTTAACAAGCCAGTGAAATGTGCTCAAGATGAGACCATGTGCATGAGAAACAAAAGGTGAGAAAAATTTTGATTGACTGCCTAAACATCAAAGCACTAGAGTTGCATGTCATATTGTTTCATCTCAGCTGAGTTGTTGATGTAAGCCTAGAGAAAAGAATGGTTCTAAAAACACCAGTGACAAATATTAAACAATAAATCTTCAGCACAAAGATTTAAAAGTTACTAAGATCAGTTTCAAAACCATAGAGCATAAGCCAAAATGAGTATATTAAAAACTACACAAAAATGCATAAATATGCATCATAACAATTTTTCCCTCCTCTGAGTTAGCTTTGACTCACAAGCTGGAATGTTCATGTTACTGGTTTCGGTGGGTCTGCACTATTCTCAGCTACCTGTTTTAGGTATGCCAAAAGAGTCTCTGTCTTTTCATCAAGAGGCTGACTACGTTTAGTCTTTTTCCGACATCTAGCAGCAAAGTGGCCTTTATCCCCACAGCAGCCAGCACATGGCCAGCCGTTTGAAAGACATTATTTACTTGTCTTATGACTGCAGGTGCCACATCTACTGCTCTGATTAAGTTTGTCAGGCATGTTTTCAGTTTCTGCTAGGAGCTGAAACTCTGTTTTCAGTTCAGTGTTTACAGATGAGATATGCTTCAGGTCACTTTCAAGATTCACTAAGTAACTATACAGCATCCCCACCTGTTCTTAAAGTGAGTCTGCAGTCTGTGTCATTTCTACTAAAGCTGCACTGAGTGATGTCTCCTTTTCACAAAGGCCATGACACTTGCTTTCCAGTTCTCTATTCTGATCACGTAGTTTAAAGAGTTCACTTTCCAGTTCATTTAAGCGTTTCGATCCTTTCTGTTGGTGTGAAGCTGGACTGCTGACACAGGACGCATTTACAGAATCTACTGAAGTCATGTGCACGTGACTGTCAAGCTGTCTGCTGGACCTACTTCCTGGCCGATGTGTCTGAGCTGTCTTTGTCTGGCAGAGCTGCGCATAATGTCCATAATGGTGACACTTGTAGCACTTCCTTGTCCTGGCGGGACAGGGGTGAAAGTCCCTGTAGGAACTGCCACATCTCCTACAATTTAGCACTATGTTGTGCTGTTGTCCATAGCTAACATGTTGATAACCTCTGGTACGGGGAATAGGTATCTCACTTTGCAGACTATGCAGAGGTACCCGCACAATCGTTACCGCTGCGTTCTCCATCACTCTATTATGAGCGGGTTTCGTAATCCTCTGGCCCATAACGTAAGGGATGTGGTATGCCATTACTTAAAAGGTACTTTGCCTCCAAAACCTAGACACGTACACAGTTTACCAAATTTAATAACAATCTAACACAAAATACCAGCAATCACAGTTTCAAATAAGAGTTCATTTAAGCTATTACCTCAAAAACAAGAGTTCACTGTTCACTTATGTTATCCTAAAACCCAAAGTTCATTGTCCCTAATGTCCTGTAACTAAAATATTCATTCATTCACTTTGAGTTATCTAATGTCATTGCTTAGCCGCCAAAGTCTCGAACATTTACAAAACTTAAATTCACACAGGCCCTAACTTTCACAGAGTATCTTCAAATGTCCGCTTTTCGTATGCACAGAGCTACTTTACTTTTTTTCCATCTCCCTGCATTGAAAACCTACACCGTTTATATACAAAATTTAACAAGCCAGCGAAATATGCTCAATATGAGACCATATGCATGAGAAACAAAAGGTGAGAAAACTTTTGATTGACTGCCTAAACATCAAAGCACTAGAGTTGCATGTCATATGGTTTCATCTTAGCTGAGTTGTTGCTGTAAGCCTAGAAAAAAGAATGGTGCTAAAAACACCAGTGACAAATATTAAACAATACATTTTCAGCACAAAGATTTAAAAGTTACTAAGATCAGTTTCAAAACCATAGAGCATAAGCCAAAATGAGTATATTAAAAACTACACATGTATTTGGAAATAAAATATGTTTAAACTGAACTAATATTTATACTAAAATAATCATTCGCTTTAGCGAAGGGGGGGGGGGTCTTACTGTAACCGTAATACATTTCGCACACTCGTTGACTTGTTGTTTCTTATTCAAGTAGGAGAATGGTGCCATGAAGACATTTCTATCTTACCTAATGCTTTTACTCTTAAAGTGGTGTAAAACCCGATACAACAAACAAACAAACACGTTTTGCAAATGTATTAGTCAAAACCGATGTATTGATAAAACAAGATTTTACTGCAATCTGATATTTAGATAAAATATCATCTGTAGGGCAATAGTGGAATGCATATCTTGGCTTTGCAATTGTTGAGCGGTAAATAAGAGGTCGAGGGCGAATATAAACATAAGATGCTATACAAGTCAATCGTAATTATACGAACTTTCCAGGAATAATACATAATGGTAACATCTGGCGATACGGTACGCTTATATTGACATCATAATTATAAAACTATTTATCCATACCCAACCGGCTTGCGGCAGGTCAGTGCAGGTCTATGCACAGACAGTGCAATTCCATTGACGTAAAAACCCCAGAGATCTTCCTATGTGTGTAATCATATATAAACAAACAAACAACAGATAAACACACGAATCCTATGTCTAATAAGTGTTTACCAAATGACTATTTACCGAATCTAATTTTCCCTATAGATAGATTATTTTCGGTAAAAGTGTACATCACATAGCAATAACAACAAAGAGCATAAGACAAAACGCCATGAAATGCGCACTAATAGCAAGGATAACACAAAAAGAAAAACAAACGTTTTCCTTAGTGCAATCGCGGTTATTGATAATAGTGTCCTACCAGAGAGAGAGTCGCGAAATGTTATGACAAACAGGCTATCGCAGACATTACTACTAAGTGCTCATAAATATTGATATTATAATTACAATATACAGTAGAATCCCTCTAATGCGACCAATTAGTGAATAAACATTTCAGTCATTGTAAGCAGGTGACTGCTTAATGCAGGACAAAAGTTATGCAGAAAGCTCCTACAGGAGCTTTCTGCATAACATTTGTCGGGAATTTAGCAGCCACCTGCTTTAGTCATCCAGAATTATGCCCGTTTTTGGGGGGGGGGTCACATTAGAGGGGTTTTACTGTACACCAAATATGCTTTATAACATGCCAACTACATTTCTCAAAGGAATATCAACTTGAACGTTTCTATAGAATTCGTTTGTGTAGAACATATGTGGCATACAGAACAGACCCTGGTTATACAGTACTATACTAACCCCATGGTTTAAAGTTACACGCATTGCCTATAACCCTATAAGGGCACATTAACCCCTTCAGTGCCATGTAAGACGGATCTGTGATACCATATACAGGCAATCCGGATCCAGCTGAGATGTCGAGTAACTCGGCATCTCATATGGATCCAGTTTTCCTGTATATGATACATGTATGTTTGATACTTTGTGTATCTTTTAAGACAGTAAAAATAAAGACAGTAAAGAAACGCCCCTCTAAAACTTGAAATAGATGAAAATGTGTCTATCAGAAAACAATGCAGTAAAACTTCATTATAACGGCCACTAAATTACATCAGGTGTTTTGTGTTAGCTCCTACTGGAGCGTTCTGTTTTACGTCCACCTTTCTTTAAGCAACCACCTGCCCTATATACCAACTAATAACACAAGTTAGTGAACGTGATAGAGAGGTTTTACTGTGTTAGCACCGAGAGAGTTGATCGATGTGTCGCATTGTTGTTGTCTTGCAGTTGATTCTTATTTGTTACCATTCTCATACTGAAATAACAATATCTAGCCAATATCGGATTTGCAGTACTATAGTCGTTGACTTCAAATTCGCTCAAAATCAAAACACTATATGGATTGAGTGTCAAACAACTTTGACCCCGATGAGACGCCGAGTAGCCTTGTTTCTGCTTCTAGTCGTAACGTTATTTTACGTCACAACGGGAGTACCGTGCACGAATTTCCCGCCAGAAAATACTTCCGCAACTTGTGAAAATATGCCGTAACTTTCAACTACATGTACCCAGAAAATTGTGCTACACCTTATCCCTTTTTTCGCACGTCGCGCCGGTTTCATCGATATTTTATTGTTCGGATTATATTTAAACCAAACCAAAACTAAAGCAGGCTGATAGAATAGATAGATTGCGATGAGTATTTTGGTATATAGTATGTATAAAATATATTTACAGCATTAGTTTACATGTACGAAAACGTTATAGAATAAGGCCGGTATTGAAAAAGTAACCAACATCGTGCGCGACGTCTTCTGTGGACCAATGTTGTTTGCAAATGCCAATCAAAACTAAATTGGCATCAGCAAGGTTACCATTAGTCAACCGGTTGTTATATCAAGTTTAAACCCTTCGCTTGCTATTCACGTCAATATACCTACCTGTAAATAGTGAAGACCCAGATGAGACAGCTCCTGCAGGAGCTGTCTCATCAGGGTCTGCACTATTTACAAGTTGAATGTGCAACCAGTGCACTCCACAGCAGTGATTGCACAGCGAAATACGTGTACACGGTGAAGATATAGGGAGGCTATGCTTTAGCATCAGCGCATTTTATGACTATACGAGATAAACACAGACCGCATCCGAATCATGGCCGCACACTGTTTCAGCCGACGTATTAGTCCGCAATTTAGCCTTTGTTTTATCATAACCTTTCGATCTTAACGCCATTTGAAAAATAACGAGAAAAAGTTTTTTCACGCTTTGAGTGTTCATTGCTATTTTGAGGGCAATATTACTTCACGTGTAGCCCACTTTACAAATCCTTTCACATACATACACTGGTATTGAATTATTTTTTGTTCTGAGACATTCCATGTTATGGACACATCTATTATGGCATTTTCGATGCTCTTCATATGTATTTTTTAACTTCTTTAGTCATACCTTATGATGCCAGGGCAACAACTTATTCATTATTTCCTTTATGATTAACCAGTCATACATTTTGTTCAAAGTCAGATATTGTTATAATGTTAAATTGATATTGAGTTGTCTGCCCTGTCTTAAGGTAGAGGTGTCTAACTTTAGCATTATTTAAAAAAATATTTTATGTGAGTTAACCATAAACCATGTCTTAAGCTAGGAGTCTCGAGTATTTAACATTTCTCAGTCTTACTTTCCAAATTCCCCCCTCTTTGTCCAATGTGGGGAGCTAGTGTTTGCTAAGCAACCACTATCTTATGGCGGTTTCGATTGAACCCTCACATTGATCCTTATTGGATTTCATCAGTTTTATTTTAATTTGGTAAATGTTTCATATTCTTTTTACAAAATACAGAGTACATGGCCTTTTATCGGCCAAATAATCACAACTCGGTTTTTGTCATTCTGTTTTCTCACATGGTCATAAAGGGAATCTATGCTTTAGCATCAGCGCATTTTATGACTATACGGGATAAACACAGACCGCATCCGAATCATGGCCGCACACTGTTTCAGCCGGCGTATTAGTCCGCAATTTAGCCTTTGTTTTATCATAACCTTTCGATCTTAACGCCATTTGAAAAATAACGAAATATTTCCCACCACCTTCCCCAAACTCCTCCTCAATTTAGAGACTTTTAGTTTATTTTACTGTTTTTAGTATACTTGTATTAAATTTTAGTTAGATTCTGTATTTATCTTTAGAAACTACGTTGTGTTTATGTGGCGGTTTCGATTGAACCCTAAGATTGATCCTTATTGGATTTCATCAGTTTTATTTTAATTTGGTAAATGTTTCATATTATTTTTACAAAATACAGAATACATGGCCTTTTATCGGCCAAATAATCACAACTCGGTTTTTGTCATTCTGTTTTCTCACATGGTCATAAATGTAATTATACAACAGGCATGGGTAAAGAAGGAGAAGTGTATTTTAAAATTCAGCATGAGAAGGGTTAAAGTAAACCCCCTCTAATCCGGACGTTCAATTTAGTATAAATATCGGTCTTGGAGACAAGTGGCACATCAATGCAGGGTGATTGTTACACAGAAAGCTCCTCTATGAGCTTTCGGGTTGATTTTAATCATGCATTAAGCAACCACCTGCCTAAATGTATCTAAATTCTTCTCTACTAGAATTCGGGTGTAGAAAGGGTTTTACTGTGCATGTTAAGTTGAAGTAAATACGTTACAATATAAGCCACACAACTAACCAATTTTGCAATTCATACAATAACACAACACGTGAATATATGAAAGGCTACTGAAATAATATAAGTGCTATCATTTATATTTAGATTCGAATACCATTTGTTTCAATTTGAAACGATAAGTTAACATTGAATATCCGCACAATCTGGCAGCACAACAATTATTGAAATTTTGAATCCAATCCTGGCATGTTTTTTTTCTAGATATGAATGTGACATCCGCATGTACACCGCTTTCATCATACGCTTGTTGCGGTGCAGTCAACTTGAAGTAACCCTTTCCTTTTAATAATGTATTTTCACGCCTTTGCAAACTGAGTAAGAGCCGTCTAATCCGGGTCTGCTCTGTTTGATTACCATTCTCATACTGAAATACAGTAGAACCTCGAAATCTCGAACTCCGTGGGACCATGCAAATTACTTCGAGATAACAGAAGTTCGAGTTATCCGATTTCAAATCTGGACAATTTCTCAAGTTCACAGCTTAATGCAGGTGTAAAGTAATGCTGAAAGCTCCTAAAGGAGCTTTCAGCATTACTTTGCACCTACATTAAGCGGCTACATGCATTTCTAGATATGCGTGGTGATATATTTTGAGCAATCCTTTATGGTAAATTTTGGAAGGGCCAAAACTTTTAGTTATCCGAAGTTCGAGTTATCCGAGTTCGAGATATCGAGATTACACTGTAATAACTGTTTGATACAGTTGGACCTGTCTTTCGAGGCCATTCATCTAATGAACACAGAAGTGTTAAAAAGCAGGTGATTGCTTAAAGGGGATGGCCCTACATTTGACGGGTTTCATAAACACTTAAAATGTACAAAACTCATTTGTTTATAAGCTGAAAAGTAGTATATCGCAAAAAGCCCCATCCAATTACCGTTTATAATGACAAAACATCCATGTGTTTGATATCGCCGATCCCGGGTTTACTCCCCGATGTTTCAGTTTTATTCGGGTTGGGTTTTAGTTTCGTTACTGTTCGCCCTATTCGCGATTCTCCGACCACTTCCGAGAAAGCTATTACGTAAACAATGGAGGGATCGGGTGATCATCGGAAGAATTTAACGGAAAAGGCCGATAATATTGTGTTGTAGAACAAAAATTATCAGTATTGATGAAATCGTTTTATTTGTATCACAGGGGCATTTTTCGATATAAGTTCAAATTGGGAACCTTCATAATAATGATAGAGCATAACAAATACCAAGTTTTATGATATTATTGAAAATATGCGATCATTGTAGGGACTTCCTCTTTAATACAGGGACAACTTTTAACCTGCATCAATCTACCATTTGCATTACAGGCCAATAATTATACCTCTTTTTGATGGCCGCTTGAGACTGATTCTACTGTAGAGCTGATGTTCTAGCTTGGTCTAAGCCAACACGTCTTTGTTAAAGATTACACTATAAGAATTAAGTTAATGAATATTCAAGAAGTGATCAATGCATGCTTAACCCATTACCTCATACGCTATTTTTAGATCCAACCACTTTGAATAAATCTACCGAAAAGGAACATTAACTTGGGAAAAGGAACATTTTTAGAAGTTCGTAATATGAAACCATTGTGATTAATAGAGCATTTGCTCCTATAGGAGCAAATGCTCTATTTATCACAATGGTTTCACAAAGTGACTTCTACAGAGTCGTCAAAAGTCGTCAATATCAGAGAATGGGTTAAATGTTCATAACGGAAATATTGGACGGATGACGAATCGGTGGTTTCCCATGAACACGGTTTGGATCCAGATGTTACGGCGAATACACCATTGTCTTATCAGGAGTCAAACTGTTTGATGATGTAATTTGCAGTAAAACCTCTCTATAACGGCCACTAAATTACATCAAGTAGTTTGTGTTAAAGGCGGGTGGTTGCTTAAAGCAAGGTGAAAGTAAAACAGAACGCTCCTATAGGAGCGTTCTGTTTTACCTTCACCTTGCTTTAAGCAGCCACCTGCCCTAAATACCAACTAATTAACACAATTTAGTGTCCGTTATAGAGATATTTTACTGCATCTTTCTTGGAAATAAAATGACACTTTTAGCTGACGACACATTGTGCAGGCGACAGTTCGTGGCAGACAAAAGGTTAAATCGATATGTTATGTAACATGTACCGGTGATGGCGTAAACACGTTATGATGACAGATGTTTAGTTCTTTTGCTGCAATTGTCGCATTTGTATTTACTTAAGCAAATAGTTTGGATCCAGATAAGTAATTAGGCATTTCATTAGGATCCAAACTGTTTGTTACTGTTTCTATTTGGTTTTGAAATAAAAAAAAATAAGATAAATGAAAAATGTATATAGTAGCAGATGACAAAGTTTAGAGCGGAACAAACTTGGTTGCGAAAGAGTTATACAGCAGTAGGACTTTGGCTATGTTTATAAATATTTCGAAGTTTGTCCGAATAAACTAAACAGAAGTGTCCAATAAAACATTCTATTTAATATCACATTGAAATGATACAATCCCCAATTATATATATAGAATTGTCATTGGTCTCTGCAGGTTTATTTAACCTTTAACCATTTCCCCCATAAATACGCCTTTCTACACCTCTGTAATAATCACTCCTTGCAACAATTGTGATATTTATCAAAATGATTTCAAACTACAACATTCTAAAATTTCACTTTTCTCTAGTAAATGCTCCTTTTGTGTAGATTCATTCAAAGAGGTTGGGTCTAAAAATAGCTTATAAGAATGGGTTAAAACATAACTACATGTATACTCTTCTTTAAAACATAGCAGCAATAATAAACAGTTTGGAATCTGGTGAGACGCCGAGTTACTCAGCGCTTCATCTGGATCCAAACTGTTTGCAGATGTAATCACAGATGTTACATTGGCAGTAAAAGAATAATATTTACACATGACTGAATATGTATTACGATTCCAGATACAAGAAACAAACAATATTAACAGATAATTGAATGTGGACATAATTATCACATACTTGTACATTAAACTCCCTCTAAACCGGTATTCTTGTAGAGAGAAAGTTAGATACTTTAAAGCAGGTTGTTGGTTAATGCAGGGTAAAAGTAATGCAGCAATCTCCTAGAGTAGCTTTAGCGTGACTTCCACTCTGCATTAAGCTGCCACCTGTCGTAAAGGTCGATATTTATACTAAATTGAACGTCCGTGTTAGAGAGGTTTTTCAACGTTTTCATAATGTTGAAAAATAGAGAACATCTGTGATAGCACTGGCCTGACAGTTGAAGCCATCTATAAAAAGAGAAGACGTATAAAATAGATATATAAGACAAGATGTCATAGCATGTCTCTATTGAATTATGCAGGGAGTGTAGACTAGGACGGAGCTGTAAATCAACCACCTGATTTAAAGATTTAAAGTAAAATTTCGATTATTCGAATTTTCTGTATTGAAGAATTTAGACCCAACTAGGCAGTTGGTTGCTTATTGCATGGTGAAAGTCGTGCAGAAAGCTCCCAGAGGAGCTTTCTACATGACTTTCACCATGCATTAAGCTGCCACCTGTCTTAAAGATCGATAATAATACGTATTTTAGTGTTCGAATAATCGATATTTTACTGTATCTGAATTTTTCTCTACTACAATTCCGGTGTAGAGGAGTTTTACCTGTACACTACCACCTTCTGTAGCACCTACCAACATGAAGTCTAATTTACAGCATGAAAAGCAGGTGGTAGCTTTATGCTAGACAAAAGTTATCCAGAAAGCTCCTATATTAGTATTTTTGCACTACTTTCGTCCTGCATTAAGCAACTGATTGATTTTAAGACATAAATTATGTTTATTCATAAAATGGCTGTATGAGGGTGGTTCACTCTAATATACTGAACGTTTGAAAAAAGAAATGAATCGGACAAGAAAATAAACCAGATAAATACGCATAGAACGGAACGAGCGTTGGAAGGCTTGGAACAAACACGTGTGTTTATGAAGGATATAAAACGGTTTGAGTAAAAAACGAACAAGTTGGTCAGTGGCGAAAAGGGCACACCGCAATTTGAATATTGTAGAACCATAATAGCCGCCGCATGTTTGACGTGGCGCCTAGTCTGGATCTCCACTGTTCGTCACTCATCAGAGTATGTAATAAGTTTCACTCTTTTCATTAGGTCTGACCAGACACATCGTGACAGACCTGGTGTCTAATATGTACACTGTAGAGACTGTCCTAAGCGGCCATTCAGTTATTGAACAGCGGATGGCCAGGTACTCGCTTAATGCAGTGGGCAAACGTAATGTAGAAAGCTCCTATCAATAGCTGCTCTGTTTGCTTATAAAATTATATAAATCTAATCAAGCCGAAAATTCCCTTGAAATTGTTACATTATAAAACTTCAGTTAAGGAATATTAATGAAGTGATCTGATCAACTCATGCGTAAATGTTCATAATGGACAGTGATTAAATGTATGGTTGACTTCAGATTGCAGTTCCAGCGACATTATTTGATCTCCGATGAGTATAACTTTAGAGTTACGCATTGATTTCCCTGTTGAATAAGTGGTATTCAAAAAACAACCAACGTGGGCGAAAATAACCTTCATTTTAATTAATCACTAAATACACATTAACGTACAAACAATTATACATATGCATGGTAATCCAACATATGTGCCCTATGTTAAAAAGGGAGCAAATTTATTGAGCATTTTTTACTGTCACAGTTATGCACAAGCTGTATATGATTTAACCCTTTCCTCCATAGGTTATTTTAGATCCATCCACTTTGAATAAATCTACCGAAAAGGAGCATTAACTAGAGAAAAGGCAACTTTTAGAATTTTGTAGTTTGAAACCATTGTGATAAATATAGCATTGCTCCTATAGGAGCATATGCTCTATTTATCACAATGGTTTCATAAAGTGACTTTTACTGAGGCGTAGAAAGGCGTATTTATGGAGGAAATGGTAAAACTAAAACTGAAGATAAGATACATATTGGTCCATTAATAATTTTCTCCGCCGAATCATATCTTGTTGGTAATCATTAGAATCACCTCTCCGATGCGATTCTGACGACTACCGACAGGATTAGGTTTGGTGGAGATTTTCAGAAAAAAAACCTGACCTATATTTTATACATACGTCTATTCATTTTACTTACAACTCTGACAAATACGAACGGCATAACAATGTAAATACAAAACAAAACGTCATATATTTATTGATTGTCCTCCTTACTTTTATGCACTTATCATTATTTTAGTAATAATGTGCACAGTCAATATAGTCCTGAATTCAGGGGAAATACGATGACAGGTACAGTAAAACCCTCTAAACCGAACGTAATTTAGTATAAATCTCAGTCTTGGAGACAGTTGGCAGCTTATTCTGGGTAAAAGGCATGCAGAAAGCTCCTCTAGGAGTTATTTGCATGATATGCATCCTGTATTCAGCAGCCACCAGCCTTAAAGTATCTACACTATTCTTACTATAATTCCGGTTAAGAAGGTTGTTACTGTATGTAGATCACTTGTAAAGGAACCTTTTGCAATACTGTCGATTTGCATAAACCCCTTTTATACCAAATAAGTTTAGTCTGAAACGACGAGATTAAATGGCTACTATAGGAGCCGTCGGGTATTTTAAATTAATATTGGTCCATTTCTACAGTTTCTGACATTGTGAAATATTCATTTTTTATGGCGCACATGCAAAACAATCACTCAATTAATATTCATACATTCATAATTTCTTATACATGTATAAATATTCATTGAGTAAACGGTTCATGTCAACTATAGACATGTGAGGAACTTAGAAGCAATATTCGCCATGGATTTATTTGACATAGTGTAAAACATCATCCCCCGAGACAGTTCTTAATTGTTATATGATGCTTATACATGTATCTATATATAGCCCAGACGAATTGATTACCAAAGGCAGGCAATGTCCTCCGATTTATGTTTCAAACTGGACGTCTAACCATTGTTTTCTTATGCAGTGTGTCTAACAGCTTGCATCTTGATGATACGCCGGGTTACTCGCTGACTCATCTGGATCCAAACTGTTTGCAACGGTTGTTGTTCAGATTCACAAGTCCTGTGTGTCGCTTTTCGGCCACTTCGGCGGTGAACGAGTTAACCATTTACTCCATAAATACGCATTACTACGTCTTTGCAAACGGAGTAGACCCAGACCAGACGGATCAGGATATTATCTAGTTGCTACGAAGTAATACAGATATGATTATACACTTTCTTCCTTGGTAAATTATATTTCAGTTTATATGGCATTATAAGAATAATCTAAATAATATTAATGATGTCATTATTTTTTGCATGAATATTCATGGGATGAAGAGTTAGTAGTGCATGTAACCTGTTTTCAGTATGACCGTTTTTACTTACTGGATGGACACTCATGCAGAGGTTGTATCGTATCTGAAATCTAAATCTGAATATATCAAAAGACTCATTCAAACTAGATTTGATAGATATATACAAGTTTATTTCAAGGGACAACCCTTAAACGAATATGAACCTGTTTATTTTTCCGTGCGTTTGTTTCTAAATCTGTTTCATTCATAATCTATATACTGAAGATCGTAAGACACATTTCGTTCTCTGAGACACTGTCTGAATTTGCTACCTATCTTTTAAATTGGACCAAATTTCTCCTCAGTTGAATACTTAATGACAACAGAAACCTTAAGGGTAACATGACCGTTTGTTTACAAACGACTGCAGCCATGTGAAAGTATAACCAAGGTACATGTATTAATGATTACACGGGAATTGCGTCTATTGAATTCATATAGGGCAGCGGATTATAAGGATTTCTGACATGAAGATAATGGACTGAACAAGATTACAAAACGTAGCAAGATTTACTTCAAAGACAGTTATAATGAATGAATATTCGGACTGATAACTGGATAATACAAATCTTTATCCTATTCACGACCTGACTCATATTGGCAAACAACTTTGATCCAGAAGAGACGCCGAGAAACTCGGCGTCTGATCTGGGTCAAGGCTGTTTGATACCAGTCAATAATTTCTGAAACGTTTGATCAATTTGGAAGTAGTACAATTTGTATAATGTCCACATTTGAATAGACGTTATATTTCACTGCGCGTTAATGGTTAACCCTTTCCCTGTTCTACAGTAAAACTACTAAATTACATCAAGTATTGTGTGTTAAAGACAGGTGGTTGCTTAAAGCAAGGTGAAAGTAAAACAGAACGCTCCTATATTGCTTTAAGCAACCACATGCCCTAAAAAACAACTAATTAACACAATTTAGTGACTGTTAAAGAGGTTTTACTGTATTTGTATTCCGAATTTTAATACCTATTGAATATTTATGAACAAAATAGTTATAATAAAATATGAAAGGTGGAACATTATTGCCATTATAGAAAGTAAAGAAAATTACATTAGCAAACAGAGCATAGCCTGATCAGGCAACGCCTAGGTCTCTTCTTTTTGCAGATGCGTGAAAAACATTTTATATGAAGGAATTAGTTAAATGCATATTCCAGACAGTGTGACATGATGTGTTTCAAATTGCAAAATAAAAGATGATACTACTTGATTATTCCTGTCAACTCGAATATAAAATGATATCGATGGCTGTCTCTGCATGTGGTTGTTTGTTTTCATTTTCCATTCATTTTCAAAATTGAAGCGTCCTTGAGATCAATGTTTTGTTTGAATAATCAGTATATTATGTCATTTAATTCAATCGGAATGAGATCCATTAACCTGTTACCCCACAGATATATCTTATAGGCGACACCTTTTCAAACTGAATAGTTGATATTAAATGGCTACTATAGGAGCCGTCGGGTCTTGGTCTACTATATCTTAAAATAATATTTGTCCATTTCTACAGTTTCTGCCATTGTAAAATATTCATTATTTATGGCTCAAATGCAAAACAATCACTCAAGTATTCATACATTAATTATTTCTTATATAAATATTCATTGAGTAAACGGTTCATGCCAACTATAGACATGTGAGGAACTTAGAAGCAATAGTCGCCATGGATTTATTTGGCATAGTGTAAAACATCATCGGCCGAGACAGTTCTTAATTGTTATATGATGCTTATACATGTATCTATATATAGCCCAGACAAATTTATTACCACAGTCAGGCACTACATTCACTAAATGACGCGAATGTGTTAAATCTAATAACTCTTCCACAGCCGAAGTCAGCGGTGAGCGACACACAGGGCTTGTTGCAATGGACGAACCTGTGATTATATTCAGTTTGGATCCAGATTAGGCATCGGGTAACTCGGCGTCTCATTAGGATCCACACTGTTTGGCACGCCACTTAAGTTTTAGAGGATAGAATAGATTGAAGAAAAGTCATCACTGAAACATAAAGCAGACGGCATTGTTT
Organism: Azorinus chamasolen; assembly: GCA_963576725.1. Classification (NCBI taxonomy): domain Eukaryota; kingdom Metazoa; phylum Mollusca; class Bivalvia; order Cardiida; family Solecurtidae; genus Azorinus; species Azorinus chamasolen. The sequence goes on from OY755249.1 coordinate 58,611,421, forward strand.
CTAGACAACATTTATTTGGCGCCAAGAGAAGTAATGTGATATAGATTTCTATTACTGCCGAATAAATACTTAACTCCGTGAATATTCATGTAAGACATAAATGCTATTATGAATATTAATTAGCTGAAGTTTTATGACGACACATGAACACATATAGTGGTCGCTATAACAGAAACTGAATAATCAGATCTACAGTAAAACCTCTCTATAACGACCACTAAATTGTGTTAATTAGCTGGTATGTTGGACAGGTGGTTGCTTAAAGCAAGGTGAAAGTAAAACAGAACGCTCCTATATGAGCGTTCTGTTTTACTTTCACCTTGCTTTAAGCACCCACCTGCATTTAACACAAAATACTGGATATATTTATAGAAAGGTTTTACTGTACTCCTATTTATAATAAAATATCTCTGACACGGAATTCTAGTAGAGAAGAATTTAGATCGTCTTAGGCAGGTTGCTACTTAACACAGGACGGAAGTCATGCAGAAAACTCCTAGAAGAGCTTTCTGCATGACTTTCACCCTGCATTAAGGTGCAACCTGTCTCAAGCCACCTGCCTTTAACACAAAACACTTGATGTAATTCAGTGGCCGCTATAGAGAGGTTTCACCGTTTTTGCAAATAAATGCACACCCAGTTACTCAGAGCCTCATCAGAGTTATAAATATGTCATTAGCGATTTCAAAGAAATTCAGAACATGCATATTCACATCGATAAATAGTTGTATGACAGATTTATAAACTATAGCAACTATTAAATCATAACCAATCTGTGCATATGATGTATCGTATACGATGGACGCAGGAAATTAGCGTATACCCATACAGGAGAGTTCCAGGAGGAATATGCACCGTCTTCTCCACTAACTACTTTCTAAACTGCCCCCGAGAAAACAAAGCAGAAACGCCCCTGAAAAAATAATATTAAATTAAGTACAGTAAAACCTCTCTATAACGACCACTAAATTATATCAAGTAAGGCGGATGCTTAGAGCGTTCTGTTGTACTTTCGTCTTGCTTTAAGCAACCACCTGCCCAAAGTACCAGCTAATAAACACAATTTAATGGTCGTTATATACTAGAGAGGTTTTACTGTACATATTAGGATTATTTCACTGTCAAATAAAGATTAACACATTTTTACACTAAGCGCGACTCGTATTTGCATATAGTTGGGATTCAGATGACATGCCGAGTAACTTGACGTCTCATCAGGGTCCAAACTGTAGGTAAAACATGCAACAGAACAGAGTTTTAGCAGATATATATTTGTTCAGCACGATCCTTGCTAACGTTTGCGAACGATTTGGATTGAGATGAGATACCATCTGATCAGGATCATGTGCAAGAAGGCGTTACAGATTGTTTGTCTGCTATAAAAACATAACCTTTGTGATGTATCACATCAAACTGAACAGAAAATTTCATCACATCTAATAAAACAGAAAAAAAATGTTTTAAAGGCAAATGAAAATGAAGTTGTTCTTATATCTAATGGAAATGCAGAAAAGGTTTCACGATAAATCCATGGAATGATTCAGTCATGTAGACAACAGGTTTATTTAATCACTTGGGAGGTAAGGAACAGCCAATATTACTAACAATAAGTGGACAACAACGCATTGTTATATACTCATTTTAGATACAGATCTATACCAAGTCTGCTGTATAAGGCCACGACATTATAACATCTTTGTATGTCTTGAATCTTGAATGTAAAAACATGTGTATTTACAGTAAAACCTCTCTACATCGGAATTCTAGTAAAGAATAAGTTATTTTGAGGCAGATGGTTGCTTAATGCAGGGTGAACGCCATGCATAAATATCCTAGAGGAGCTTTCCGCATGACATTCACTCTGCATTAAGCTGCCACCTGTCTCCAAGACCGATATTTATACCAAAGTTAACGTCCGGTTAGATAGGCCTTACTGTACTCATTTAAGACACAGCTGTACAACAAATTTGCTGTATAAGGCCACGACATTATAACAACTTGGTATGTCTTTAACCCTGAATGTAAAAGGCATGTGTATCTAACACATATCATAGTGTGTTTCTAAGGCAACACAGGCGGGTAATCCAACCGTTCCATTATTAGTCGCAAATAACTCTGCAACAGCAAATAATTATACTGTTTTCCTCATCACAACCGCGTGTATTTTAATAATTAATTAACTCCTCCCTTGTTTCATATTTATTCAAAATTTCTTTACCTCATGAATACTCATGCAAACAATTAAAAAAAATGGAACATGGAAAATGTGTCTTTTTCGATGTTGTTGAAATTGCATAATCCGATCTATCATTTCCATATCAAATAGAGCAGACCCTGATCGAACGACTCCTATAGGAGCCATCTGATCTGGGTCTACTCTGTTTGTAAATGCCTGAAAAACTGGTACATGTATATGAGGAAAAGGGTTGAATCGGTAATTGGCCCTCTCAAAAGGCTTGCAAAATGACAAAACTACATTTGCGTCATTAACCCTTTCGCTAACAACATAGCATGTGTGATTACCTATACAAACAGTTTCATAGCATGTGTGAGTACCTATGCAAACAGCCTGCATGCTGGTGAGACTCCAAGTCACTCGGCGTCTCATCGCAGTCCAACAGTGAAGAAATACAAACATGAAAATGTTGCAGGGGATTTGGCAGAGAAGCTTGAACCCATTCCCTCATATTGACGCCTTTTGACGCCTCTGTAAAAGTCACTTTATGAAACCATTGCGATAAATAGAGCATTTGCTCCATAGTAGCAAATGTTCTATTTATTACAATGGTTTCAAACTACATGATTTTAAAAATTTCATTTTCTCTAGTAAATGGTCCTTTTGGTAGATTTATTCAAAGAGCCTGTGTCTGAAATAGACTATGAATGAGTTTGTAATAAGCCAATTACTCCGTCCCTTGACACAAAATGTTAATGTATTATGACGTGGTTGTTTCAACAGAAAGTTTTAACATTGCAAGCAGTGCATAACCTGATGAGAGGGAACTTCTAGGAACGCGTTCGTTTGGCTCTACACCCTTTGCAATTGACATTAATGGCTTGTTTTAGGCACTGAACGGTTAAGGCCAAAACCATTTTCAGTATTCAGGTCACCAAGGAGGGTCACTGTTTAAAATATAAAGCGTAAACATAATGTATATGTTTATATGCGTACAACAGTGTAGATCTTGACCAGACATCACAGTTGCGACGACAAATCTATATCGAAACTGTCTGTATGGCCCAAATGCACCATCATCACTGCTCAACTCATTTGTTAAGTTTTTTTTAACCTTGGCATCTAAAACTGTATTTAAGAGCCCATTAGTGTAAGAAATACTAAAAGAAGGTATTATTGACTGTTCCATTTATAATACCTGTTTGACATTTCAAATTATTAAATTAAGATTGAGTTAAATGGACAAAAATATACTGAGTTCCAGAAAAAATACTTTCTCCATGGTAGATCTATTAATGAAAATATTAGGTAAGCAAAACATGATTTAGGTTCTTAGGTAAAATCTAGCACAACGTTAGTTTTTATAGCAGCCAAATTATCTATACAATCGTTTTACCCTACAACCCCAATACTACTACATTAACCCTTTCGCTGCCAATGCCGGATCTGTGACTACCTATGCAAACAGTTTGGCTCCAGATGAGACGCCGAGTAACTCGGCGTCTCATCATGATCCAAACTGTTTGTTACTATTACTATGTTTTTGAAACAAAAATGAAGAAAATAAAAAAAATGAAAATGTGTAGCAGACGACAAAGTTAGCAGACGACAAAGTTTGGCAGCGAAAGGGTCAACTAGGTGAATTTCCTTTGAATTATTTCAGGAATGAATCGTGACAGTGTTTGACAGATAAGTGCAGACGATAATCAGTAAATGCACCATCGCAGCCAGGAAATCTTATCAGACGGCTGCGGGCATCCTCTCTGTGGTAATGTTGATCGACAAGTGCCACCTTATCTTTCCGGTATTTGTCGCATATTCAGCAGGGTTGTTGACATGCTATCTGAACCCACATCCGCGGTAACAATCGTTTTCTGGCGCTCTCTATTAGATGAAAACGTGTCAAACAGTTCTATAAACGTCTTCCGGAATTCATGGCTCATTGTGCAATACAGAACAAAATTGATGCCACTGTTAATGAGTGCAATGATGTCCATAAAATCGCCCAGTGGAATGTACACATTTTCAAAGAATTTCCGTAAAAAGATACAACACAGTATCAGAACACCTTGTGGCAATTCCATGACTAAAAACAATACTATCACAATGAGCAGCATGACTGTTGTTCTGGACGTATCAATACTGCGTTGAGATGAACTTGTATTGCTTGAAAGACGCCGGCGTTTGTGTTTCATTGTATTGTTAAGTGTCCGTAGAAGTAATCCGCCATACGCAATTATTAGAACACAAGGCACGAGTTTGGCAACAATGCTATATGTGAACAAACTAACAAGGACAATTGGTTTAGCTTCAAGGGTACCAAGATTCCAAGCTTCAAATATATACACCGTTGAATTTTTGTATGATACTGACTCCAAACGATAGCTTACGTAATTCGGTATCATCAGCAGCACAGATAACAAATATATTATAAACACTACCAATCTAGCTCGTATAAGTCTTCGTATTCGTGTCAAATTTCCTTTGGCCGGTGATTGTATATGGCGATGTCTGAAAATGGCCAACGCCACTCCAAGCCATATTGATATGGTGTGCGTTGTCGCCGAAAAATTCAGATATACAACTAAGAACTGCATCCATGTTTTACTATTCTTAGAGGCGGACATCTCATAGAAAGGGTGTTGGCAGTAGAAATGGAAAGCAAACGGCACATATGAGATCATTGTGGCCATGTCAGACACGGCCAGCCATGTCAGGATGCAGTTGATAGGCGTCTGCATTTTCTTCCTAGTAAGAACAGTGATGTTGATGATGTTGAGTGGAATGCCGATCGCACACACGGTGAGACTGATATAGCCATGCCAACCACTATAACGATGACTTATCTCCCGAAGGAATTTACTTTCATATGGTTCCGACGTTGTATTCATTTGGTAGACTTGTCTTTTTCGTTTGTTACTTAAATGCCTGTAAAATTGTGTCCATTTTGATCTTTAGGTTGATGTAGTCAAAAGTTTCAGCTCAATATGCTTATGATTTAAACTGCAAATCCAAATAAATTCCGGAAAACAGAAAAAAAATGACAAAAGCCTAGAACGCGTCCAAGTGTATCCACAGTGGCATATGTGTATATTCGCTAGTCAACACGTTGATTGTACATGCTCATTAACTGCGGGGAGAAAACTGCTGCATATGCCAAGTGCCACATGTCAAGTATCTATATCCATACACAAATTGATTTGCACTAGTGTTTGGCTTTTTTGTTTAAATCTATTCCAAACGAAGACACTGCATGTATGGTTGCATTCGAAGGCTTTAAGGAACCAACATGTCTCCTTTCTCTTAGATTAATGAGTATGACAATAATCCGTGAGCTGAACTACTTCGATCCATAACCATCACGTCTGTAACATGTGTTCTTACTCACAATTAAACTGTGTCCATTAACGTTTTGCGTGTTGGACTGAAAAAGAGAAAATAGTTTTATTATTCGTCATATGGCATAATTATATATTTTCATGGCGCCAACATATATTAAGCAGAGACAACCCGTAATGAACATTTTTGGAAAGTTTCCGACATAACGTATTTCTCAGGAAAAAAATAGTGTTTTGTATCTCGTTTATTAAATCCCTAACATCTTTAAAATAACCCTGTAATCGAAATCAATCTTCGAATCAGTGCAAGGAAAGAATGTTCGTAGATGTACCTCGTCTCTCTCTCTCTCTCTCTCTCTCTCTCTCTCTCTCTGTATTGTATATATTGTTTCAATATGAATCGTTCACTCGTCAATTTTCAGGCAACCGTTCATGTTTAGAATCAACAATTATATCATGCTTGACGAAGTGTGTATTTTCATTAGAGTACATATTTTAAATTATTCAATGAATTTGATATTATTTCATTTCAAAATTCAACGGACCATACAAATTATTTCGAAATAACAGGGGTTCTAATCTGAACGATTTCTCAAAACGTTCACAGCTTAATGCAATTCGAAAGTAAAGCTGAAAACTCCTACTGTCGACATGCATTAACCCTTCGCTTGCTGAACTTTTAAATACATTTCTCCTTCTTTACCCATGCGCTGTGGTATAATTACCTATATCGTCACTGTGTAAAAGTATTGCGCTGTGCTATCACTGCTGTGGAGTGCACTGGTTGCACAATCAACTTGTAAATAGTACAGACCCTGATGAGACAGCTCCTGCAGGAGCTGTCTCATCTGGGTCTTCACTATTTACAGGTATGTATATTGACGCGAATGGCAAGCGAAGGGTTAAGCTGTCACATGTGTTTCTAGTCATTTTAGAACAATTCTATATTGTCAGGTTTTGGAATTATCGAAATTTTACTTCGAGTTAATTCCGAAGGTAGAGCTAACCGAGCCCGAACTATTGAAGTGAAACTGTATTCTAATAGTTTGTAATGTTTCTATGGATATAGATTATATATCTTTATTTTATGTCATACTATAGGATACAGGGTTCATCTTAACCCATTACCTCATAGGCTATTTTAGATACACCCTCAAATCTACCGAAAATGAGCATTAACTGGAGAAAACGAAATTTCTGTCGTTTGAAACCATTGTGATAAAAAGAGCATTTGCTCCTATAGGAGCAAATGCTCTATTTACCGCAATGGTTTCACAAAGTGACTTTTACAAAAGTCGTCAAAAGTCGTCAATATGAGGGAATGGGTTAACATTCTCGAAGAAAACTAAGATTAGACATTCTCTAGTAAAATATATTAGGTACATGTAATTAAATTATCGAATTTGGGAGGCTGTATGTTTTCCAAACTAAAGTCAATCTTCCAGTGAACAGTTTCAAGTCAAATAAGATTAGAATAAGGTATATATTGACAACTTGTGTAATCAATTATTTACGTATATGAACACTAGTTCGTCTATTGTATGGAAAACAAGGTGTACGTTTTGGCATCATTAATAGTAATTACTGTCCTAAGCCTTCCGATTGATTAACCCTTCGCTTGCTATTCACGTCAATATACTTACCTGTAAATAGTGAAGACCCAGATGAGGGTCTGCACTATTTACAAGTTGATTGTGCAACCAGTGCACTCCACAGCAGTGATTGCATATCGAACTACTCGTACACAGTGAAGATATATGTAAGTATACATCAGGGCATGGGTAAAGAAGGAGAAATGTATTTTTAAATTCAGCAAGAGAAGGGTTAAATTGAATAAAAGTTCACACTAAGCAGATCATAAGTTTAAATATAGGCAAATAGTGCTGAGTGGACTATATGATTTAGGTCTACTTTACTTGCTACTACAGTAAAAACTCGATACTACGAAATTTTAGACAGGTGACTCCTAGAGGAGGTTTCTGCATGCCTTTTACTCAGCATTAAGCCGCCAACCATGTTAAAGATCAATAATGGTACGTATTTGAGTGTTCGCAGTATCGAATTTTTACTGCATGTCAGTCTTATTAAACATCTACAATATGATGTTTTAGACAACTGTTGGAGAGGAGAGATTGGGCGTCCGAATACTTGGGCAGATTTGGTAGGGTTATACACATCTAACTGTGACAATTATGAACCCACAGGAGACGTCTACATTACTTTCATTTGCATTAATCAATTACCCCATATTCTATTTTTAGATCCAATCCCTTTAAATAGCTTGAAGCAAGGTGAAAGTGAAACTTTAATTTCACCTTGCTTTAAGCAGCCACCTGCCTTTAACACAAAATACTTATAAATGAGTATAAATGATTTCATTACTTCTTACATGAAAACACATGGAGTAAAGCGTTAAAACATATTTCGTTGAGCGACTGAGTAACCTAGATATTTGATGTTTATGTGACAAGCCCTTATCACAGTATATAGGGTTGCATTTTTTGTATATTGTCGCAGTCGATAATATATGCTCAAATTTTGACATATTATTTTGCTACATGTAACGAAAAATTCCCTCGACGTTGTCGCACTTCGGTATAAACATAATTATGCTGAACAAAATACATTAAAAACTCGATACTACGGACACTCAGATACGTACCATTATTGATATTTAACACTGGTGGCAGCTTAATGCAGGGTGAAAGTAATTCAGAAATATCGTCTAAGAGTTTTATGTATGACTTTCAGCTTGCATTAAGCAGCCACCTGCCTAAAAAGACAAATTCTTCATTACTAAAAAAGCGTAGTGTCGATAGTGTACTGTACATTCATGGTGTGCCACTGCGTTTCATATACATTGTCGTCGGAGATAAAATATGCATTAACATGTGTCAGTATTTAAGTTGAAGACGATAATTGGAAATACAAATGTAGTTAGAGAGACATAGACTGATAATGTGATGTGAAAGACTGGGAGAAACAGTGAAACTGATACATTAGATATTCGCAGACAGACTGAAAGACGTGACGTAGAGGCAGTTAGGCAGCGGCATAGAACGCAAACAAACATACAGGTTTAACCCTTTCGCTGCCAATGCCGGATCTGTGATTACCTATGTAATCAGTTTGGATCCAAGTGTGACGCCAAGTAACTCGGCGTCTCATCAGGATCCAAACTATTTGTTACTGTTACTATGTTCTTCAAACAAAAATGAAGAATATCAAAAGAATGAAAATTTGCAGCAGACGACAAAGTTAGCAGACGACAGAGTTTGGCAGCGAAAGGGTTAATAAGTTGCAGAACTCTAGTGACACAGAGACACAAACGGACAAACAATCGAACAGGATCATATAAAAGACAGAAAGAAACAATGAAACAGAAACACAGAAGAACAAACAAACAGCAAAGTAAGAAACAGAGACACAGCAAGAAAAAGACACAGAAAGCCAACAGAAAAACTAACTACCATACAGCGGAAAGAAAATAACAAACATATTTCAACTTCAATATTCCCAAGAGTCGATACATGTATACGAGTTCTTCACTTAAAAGTACCTTAACGTTATAAAAAACAATGAAACCCAAGCATTCCATGGATACGAACGTCATGATTGAAAATAAATAATCTCAGGTGACCATAGAATCGACTATTTGCAACTCACAAAAACAAACCACTTTCAAAATAAAAAGACGATGTAGCCTAACATGAAGCAGTACTTAGACAAGCAGAGAAAAACGCAACTACGTCACAAGGTGGTGTCCTACTAGGGAACTCATATAACCCTTTACTTCATGAATAAGAACCCTTTCGCTGCCAAACTCTGTCGTCTGCTAACTTTGTCGTCTGCTACAAATTTTTATTTTATTGATTTTCTTCATTTTTGTTTCAAAAACATAGTAACAGTAACAAACAGTTTGGATCCTGATGAGACGCCGAGTTACTCGACGTCTCATCTGGATCCAAACTGTTTGCATAGGTTATCACAGATCCGGCATTGGCAGCGAAAGGGTTAATGTAAGCAATAATGACATCGTGAATATTAATTAAAATTTTATTTTCAAAACGGCATATTAACACATGCCAAACCAGACACTGTATAACAGTTCTATACAATTCCATAAGCAAACAGTGTAGACCCTGATCAGCCGGCTACTTTAGGAGCCGTTTGGTCTGGGTCTACTCGATTTGTTAAGGCACAGAAATGCGTATTTACAGCTTGAATCCATATGAGACGCCATGTAAAGTGGCGTGTGTTCAGGATGCAAACCATATAACCCTTTGTCAACATTTTCAAAAAACTTATGTCAGGACACTTGGTCAGTAGTTTCCGAAAAGCTTGAGCGAATTTGAAGTAGTTGAAATTGCAGGAAATCCGCCGAATTCGAGCTGAAACTGCTTTTTTTACTGTATTTACTACCACCACAACCACTGTCATCATCATGATCACCGTGATCATCATGATTATCATTGTCATCATCATCCTCATCCTCCTCATCATAAAATCATGTTCATCATCATCGCTATAGCAAAGAAGTACAACATAAGCATCATAATTATTGCCATGGCGACTGTCATTCTTCTTCACCTCAGTTAGCGGTACTACACTGAATGCTATACGCCAAACAATCGCTTATGCGACCACACTATCTGTTGACATAGGAGTCTGTGAAAGGAGGAAGTTGCTTAATGCAGGGCACAATTTTTGTTCAACATCAATCTACAACTTGTTTTAAAAGTCCAGAATGATACATATATTGTATTAGCGACACTTTACTATATATACATGTAGAAAATCATATTCTACCCTGCTGAATTTGACAACATATACACAGGGTCGATCATGAACAATATACATAACACGGTTTACTTCTCCCAATACTAGTAATCAAAGGAGAATCACAAAGGGGTGTTGGAGAAGACGGACGGGTACCAGCACATCTGGGGTAAGTTGAACTGCATTTATAGGTTTTATGTTAAACATACAAACATACTGATATTCAAGATGTCTTCAAGCGCAATTTAATACGCTGCACTTCAGTTTCTCTATTCTCTAAATAATGTAATCATTCTTTCTCTAAAAATCCATGGTTAATTTAGATAGAATATATCACCTGTCTGTTTATGCTGTATGATTGTGTGTTCCCGGTGACCATGTTGAAATGATATGTGTTTTTGTGTATGCGACTGTAAATGGTGTGAGAAGTGGGCCTTATACGAATTGATAATAAAAGATTGAAAAGATTGCAGAAGTTTTGTAAATAGTCGGTAGTGTCATACCAGTTGATTTGAGTTGTGTTATGTCTTCCGTCACCGCATGACTTGAGAGGTTATATTGCATCATTACAGGAGGAAAATGTACTAGACACACATTTCATATACATGGAGATAAAATAAAGTGAGATGAAAATCCTATGATTTCTGTTTAAACACATTTTAGTCGTATCCTACGACAATAAAACTGGGATGGTTGCGCAGCAATCTCAGTTCTGTTGACATTCACGCACGCCTCAAATCCATAGTTGGCATATATTTTAGTTAAAATTAAAGTGCAGACAGAGAATATAAACGACAACGAGAGTAGAAGTAAATCAGAGGGGCTTCTGTAGGAACTTTTCAGTAAATTACTTCAAGCGCTTTGGGTCTAAAATAGCCTATGATATAATTAGTTATGGGTTGCAATTTGTGCTAAACCTTTGCCGAGATTGTTTCTTGCTATACGAGTATCACTGTTTAGATTAAAATTATCCGTTTGTACTTCAGTGTTCCCGTTTTTAAGCCCACTATCTGTTTGCTCGTAAACTAACGGACCTATTTTGGATTTGTCTTGAAATTATGTAATTCGGACTATTATTATTTCTTATACATTAACTTTAAAACCGTCCTTCATATGGACGCCTTTTTTACGCCTTTGCAAACAGAGTAGACTTAGATCAGTGACCTCCTGCAGGAGACGCCTAATCAGGGTCTGCTCTTTTGCTATTCAATTATTATATATCTGGCTATATAGTTTCTACATGTATCAATACCAAAAGGAACCGATGTATATATGCCGTTACAACCATTAAGCTAATAAATATTTCTTACATGAATAACCGACAGGGAAATGGTTAGTTAGATGTGTTTCCAGACTGCACAGAGTAAACACATGTGTAAAAAACAACAACAACGCAGTAGAACTGGTAATATAAATGTAACGAGTATTTCAGTTCGATGCTATAGATTATTTCTTGTTTAACATGACCCAGTACAATGTGTTTGCAATGTATATACCCCAAAGTTAATCCAATACCCGTGAGTAGGAGTAGCGATGATGTAAAAAATTGCATACCTTGTCGTCGGAGAAGATATTTGCCGGCTAAAAATATGTCGGCGTCATCATATTTTGTAGCAGGTCGGCACGGCTTTTTATATCAACGTGTACATTATAGTACATGTATAAGAGAACGATGATGACATTTTTGACATATTCATCTGTCTGTGAATCATGATCAAGCTCAACATTTAACCCTATCGTTCATAAAAACGCCTTTTCACGCATTTGCAAACAGAGTAGACCCAGACCAGACGGCTCCTATAGGCGTCGAATGATCAGGGTCTGCTCTGTTAGCTAATGGAATTTGATAGATCCGTTCATTACTTTCTAAAATGGCTACAATGTTCCACCTTCCATATTTCTTTATAACTATTTCCCCCATGAATATTCAGTAGGTACAGTAAACTCCCTCTAAACCGGAATTCTACTAGAGAAGAATTTGGATACCTTTAGGCAGGTGGCTACTTAATGCAGGGTGAAAGTCATGCAGAAAGCTCCTAGAGGAGCTTTCTGCATGACTTTCACCCTGCATTAAGCTGCCACCTGTCTACAAGACAGATATTTACGCTAAATTTAGCGTCCAGTTTAGAGGGGTTTCACTGTATTGGAATTTGAAAGAACAGAGAAAGGGTTAAGAGCAAGCTTAGCCAAGAAACTGCCATAGCAAACAATACAATGTCTAGAATTCAGGAAGACTAGAGCTGAACAGACGCTGTTTACACAGCATGATTATGATTAATATTGGTTTTTACATAAGAACTAAACAACATGCCAATACTGTATAATTTACAACTTGAAAATTGAACATAATTATTTGTCTAGAAGTGGAAATTTTCTGCGCTATGTATACCTTCCGCAAAATTAACACTTTCGCTGCCAATGTCGCATACCTAATCAAATACTTTGGATCCAGATTAGAGACCGAGTAACTCGGTATCTCCACTAAATCCAAACTGTTTGTACTGTAACTATGCTTTTAACCCTTTCACCGCCAATGTCGCATAAATGCACCACGACGCCTTTTCAAGGCGGCGTTTGATCAGGGACTTCACTTTTTGTCTCATTTTCTATTTCTATATTTGTGATTTATTCCTTTGAAATTTGCGTATATTTATATCATTTCCTTATTTAACCGAATGATTTTACAATAGTGGTTTGCAGACGACAATTAGAAATTTGACGCCAAACGGGTTAAAGAACAATGCAGAAACTGAAAAATGAAACCTGTACCAGACGACAAAAACTTGCAGCGCATTATAAACTAAGAGTTCAGCGAAATAGTTTTGCAACGTTTCAGGCAGCTCTTTGCTCTGCTTTTTTTTTTTAAAAAAAACCCCAAAACAGGAAATCCAGGATTTTAGATCAATATTAACCCTTCGCTTGCTATTTACGTCGATATATCTACATGTAAATAGTGAAGACCCAGATGAAACAGCTCCTGCATGAGCTGTCTCATCAGGGTCTGCACTAGTTGATTGTGCAACCAGTGCACTCCGCAGCAGTGTTTGCACGGCGAAATACTTGTACACAGTGAAGATACTATTAGTTATCTAAACAGATCATTGGCGGGGTATCTGGCTTTTTTTTTCCTGCTGAGGAAATTCATGCTGCCCGAGCCGTCAGGCGAGGGCTACATGTATTTTCCTCAGCAGGGAATAAAAAGTCAGATATCCCGCCAATGATCTGTATAACGATTTTATTAATACTGCAAAGTTTAATATTTGTAGCAGTTGATTAGCGTTGTTAATGTAGGCGTCGTTTTGCTTCCCCTCAGGAGCCTCATACTGTAAGGTAAGGGCTTGTAATATCTGTATAATAACCAGCTCATTACAATTGTGGATAGATAGGGATCTTCCAAGAGCATTAGTTTCTCAAAGGATTGAAAGAATCAGACATAAGTAAAACTCTTGTCGTTTAAGCAGACACTAGTTTTTAACATGAGAACGGTCAAACATAATTGGCGCAATTCCGACGTCATTTGGATGACGTCAAAATGACGGTTTTATAAAATTCAAACAAATGGGCGTTGGAAGGAGCGGTTATACTGCAATTTACAGGTACGTGTACTGTACTAAACTCCTCACAGTGATCTCCCTTGTCACTACGTACGGTCATCACTGCCACCACAAGTTTTTTTAGCTAGATTTTAGCTAAAATTTGTTTTTGCATATTTTATTTTTTTGAATGTTGATTTCAATAGTTTTCGATTTCGTTTCATATTTCAGCACCGGTCAAGCCAGCAAAGTAGAACAATAATCAGCTTTCCTAAAAAAAAATATTGGTAACCTATTACACGTAATTCTCTATATCGTGGTGACGTCACAATAATGACGGCGCCTTAACAACGTTGAAAACAATAGCTTAGTTACGCATCACTTGCACACAGCCTTATGCATTTCGGTCAGTTGGATCTAGATCAGTTTACCAAATTCCCGAACAGCTTAAATGTTTTCGATATTTTCTTGCGGGACAGTGTGTAATAGTAGATTTACTGGTTGGCTGCGGTAAGTGATAGCGTCTGCCATAGTTTGATCACATGATGTACACCATGGTCACGTGGATGTTGTGGTGGCAGGGATCTCTTCAGCGTAGCGATAAGGGGAGATTACTGCGTTGGAGGTTGGTACTGTACATGTGCATAAATAAAATCTGAATCCAATTGGGTGTGGGTTTTTTTTGTAAAAGCGGGGGTTTGGGGGCTAATCTGTATATGCACAAGCACTTTGACAACATTTGCAGCATCAGAGCAGAATAAGACCTTGGCCACGTATCGGGTTCTTTTACATTGTTATACAACAACTATAACAAAAATGTTTCTCAATGGATAACTTTGTTCCGCCCCAAACTCTTGTTATTTCGTTTGAGAGCGGTTGTTTGGATCGAATCGACGAAGTGAAGCTAGTCGGCCATTTTTAGTTTGTTGTAGCAATGAAGCGAGGCCCTGGACAGGGGAAATTCCATTGTTGCTCATGACTCCGTATATACATCAGAATTTAGAGGGATACACGGCTTTTATACATGGCTAACTGACCAATCAAAATTGAGGATTTTACTTTGCAGTATAATAAATGTAATTATACAACAGGGCATGGGTAAAGAAGGAGAAATGTATTTTAAAATTCATCAAGCGAAGGGTTAAAACGTCACAACAAATTTGCAAATGCGGTGTAGTATATACCTTGCAATACTTTTTAAAACTGATATGGCTGGCGCAAAGTTAGTTCTCGATTATGTTTTATTTTATTTTCGAACCAGATATTGCAGTTTTTCAAGGTGTTGGTGATGAGTTGGTGGGATTAATCCTTGCCGAATCATACCACAACTTCCAAAACATGTTCATAAGTACTCCCTAGCTTCGTGATCAGCATAATATTAATGTAGCAACATAGGGTTTGGTGGGAGAATGACGATTTTTGTAATTGAGTATTCTTATCCCAGTATACAGTAAACCCCCGCTAATGCAACCACCTAAAAGAGGTATAATTCTTGGTGCTAGATGTAACTCCCTAACTTTTGCTCTGCATTAAGCAACCACCTGCTTCTAAAGATATCTATGTTTATTCATTAAGTAGTCACATTAGACGGGCTCTACTGCAGTCTGTAGACCCGATTCCCATTCGCTAACAGCTGGGATGTAGATGAGACGACGGATACCTCGACGTCTCACCAGGAGTCATACTGTTTGACACTCGGTCAATAATTTCTGAAAGGCTTGATTGAATCGGAAGTAATCCAATGTACCAGCTACATTATTCTTTCACTGTGGGGTAAGGGTTTTAACCCTTTCCCTGTCTGTATTTAGGTCAAATTTCAATACCTACTGAATATTCATTAACAAAAAAGATATAAAGAAATATGGAATGCGGAACGCTGTAGATGTTCTAGAAAGCAAAGAAACATATCTATCAGATTATATTAGCAAACAGAGTAGACCCTGATCAGACGACTCCTCTAGGAGCCGTCTGATCTTGGTCTACTCTGTTTGCAAATGCGTGAAAACACGTTTATATGAGGGAAAGTGTTAAGAAGTATTCGGACTAGTTACGGTACGAAGCCCACACTTTGTATAAAGCGTGATTTACATTATACACGTTAGCCTTTTGCCTCATGAATATTCATGGACTGAAATGAATATAAGTATATATTATAAAAGAAATATTATGCTCTGATAGTAACTTAAGAATAAAATCTCTGATATTCAACCCTGGTTATGTAATTCTTACATGGTCTAATTTGTTTGCAACGATGCAAACATGCGTCTGTCTGAATTAATGGGTTAGCACACTGGGGAATACAAAAATGGGGTAATGATGTATCTAAACCCGCACTCTGGGACTGACATTTGTAAACAGCTTGAATCCAGATGAGACTAATAGAATCAAGCATGGGTTTTGTTAAAGACGGGGGTTTCTATACCCGAGGTTGGTCTGTTCCAGTTGGAAACGAGCTTTAGCGAGTTTCCGATAGGAACAGACCAACCGAGGGATTAGACCCCCGGCTTTAAACAAAACCCATGCTTGATTATTTTTCTCGCTGAAATACGCCCTAAAACCAAGTAAATTAACGAATTTTGTGAAGTACTACTTTTATCCCGTCACTACAGCCGCTAGTGACGTAATAAAGGGATAGCATAATAAACCTAAGTTTATATGTACAGTAGAGGTTTATTTGTATAGTAGGTGTAGGAATTTCTTCTTACAACAGGAACTATTTTTAATTTTTCTTCAAAATTGTTTTACCAAAAATAACGTATTAAATTGAAAGAAAAAACACTTAATATGGATAATTATCACTAACTATCCCAGTAAAAACCCAAACCGTCATTTTAAAAAAAAAATAGAAAGGAAAAAGAGAGAAAAAAAGATTCGTCAACAGTGAGAATCGAACCGGGGCTGACTGCACGATAGGCGACCGTCGTAACCACTACGCTATCAGGCCAAGCATACTGTTGGCGAAATTGAAGATGTATATAAAGTTATCATGCTACCATATTGACGATTTTTTTTAAATAAAATTAAATAATACAATAAAGCTTCATTAAAACATTTATCACTCTCATGATAAGTTAATCGATAAACTCTTACAAGAGCAGTGATGGTCATAGACCTAAATATAGCCTGTTCAGTTCCATTGACGAGTGACGTTAGCCCTATCTAAAAATAGAAACCGAGACGACGGAACTCGAAGCCTCCGGTAGAATAATAACCATGTCTGTTTGAATTAACATATCGACTCTCGATTCAAACGATCTTATTTTTCAAATTCAAGCACGTTTTCCCGTTAATCGATAAACTCTTACAAGGGCGGCGATGGTCATAGACCTAAATATAGCCTGTTCAGTTCCATTGACGAGTGACGTTAGCCCTATCTAAAAATAGATACCGAGACGACGGAACTCGAATTTGACAATGTAGAGCCTCCGGTAGAATAATAACCATGTCTGTTTGAATTAACATATCGACTCTCGATTCAAACGATCTTATTTTTCAAATTCAAGCACGTTTTCCCGTCTTGTAAAGTAAGTATCGAAACTATTTTCCTCTGCGGTAGCTCATTATTTACGTCTTTAGAACGGACATGAAAAGGGAGGTCCGTTGATCGAAAAACCGCATTTTCAATGCAAATTATTTCAATATTCGTATGTTTTATGAGTCTATGAAAAAAGATATAACTAAATTGACTGGTTAAATAGAATAATAGGTTAGTGCCGTAGATGGGACGCCTTTATCCGACTCGGAGAGAAAACAGTTGAGGCTCGGCAAGCCTCGCCTCAACGTTTTCTCCCCTCGTCGGATAAAGGCGTCCCATCTACGGCACTAACCTATTATTCTCTATTACATTGCGTAATACGACTTCCATATCTAATAGCAAAAAACTGCAGCAGAACTTTAGGCGTGACACCAAAATGACGTCATTTGTTATGACAACCACCAACGTTACGTTTTGGCGTAAAATATAAATGACTGAGTGACTACAAAACAACGTCTTCTGTTAATTAAATAGGCTTTTAAAGTGTTTATATGATAAATAGAATTTCATATTCTTGCTAATTACTTATATTAATTTCAATTCATAAGGTTGTTGCCTATAGAAATGTTGGTATAATTCTGGAAGATTTCCTTCCCTTGTATTGATTTTACCCAATCGCGCGTATGAATACACTAGTCACGGGGTGTTCCAGATAAGGATTTCTAGTACGGCTATTTTTAGTAACTCAGCTTATCTAGCACGGCTGAGAAGCGAGAAACTCGCGTCTGATTTGGGTCTTCTGTGTTCGTAAAAAAACACTGTGAGATTATTAAGTACAGTGTTACACAAACAAACATCCAACTTAATACCAGGCCTTTAACCTTTATTGCTGCTGCATAAAATATTGTTAGAAGAAAATGTCTCCTCTTCAGTTTTGAAAAATAATTTATCTTTACATTTCTTTCAAAACACTATCAGAGTGTCAAACAGTTTGGATCCAGGTGAGACGCCGAGTCACTCGGCGTCGCATCTGGATCCAAACTGTACGCAGCGGTAATACTGAACCAGCACGCAGCAGACTAAACTGTGAAACATCGTCTAAATTTTAACCCTTCTCTTGATGAATTTTAAAATGCATTTCTCCTTCTTAACCCATGCCCTGTTGTATAATTACATATATCTTCACTGTGTACAAGTATTTCGCTGTGCAATCACTGTTGTGGAGTGCACTGGTTGCACAATCAACTTGTAAATAGTGCAGAGCCTGATGAGACAGCTCCTGCAGGAGCTGTCTTATCTGAGTCTTCACTATTTACAGGTAGGTATATTGACGTGAATAGCAAGCGAAGGGTTAAAACAATGTTAAACACGCATCAGACGTTGCAGTCAATCATCAAGGCACGCAGTTTAATCATCTTTCCGCATCAGAATTCTTTGTAATCATCTAGACAAATATACGCATTGATTTTAATCTGAACCCTTACAACGCTAAGTTTTCAAATGAACTATTCCAAAATTCAAACAGGTCAATCGGGAATATCTAGAAAACTTTCTAAAGGAAAGTGTAATATGACAAACAGTGCAGACCCTGATGAGAGGGCTCCTCCAGGAGCCCTCTCATCTGGGTCTCCACGGTTTGAAAAGGACATTAGTGACTCGTGTCCCCCACTTTAAGGGTTATCTTTTGATGGCTTAATGCTTCAGCATCAGAATGAAACGCCGAGTCAGATATTCGAGGAAACCCCAAAAGGGCTGATTATTATCTTGTGACATGCTGACTTAAACCTTTTACCGCTAACAGCCACCTGGCTCGCACTGGAGCATAGCTTGGATCAAGATGAGATGCCAAGTAGCCTAGTGTCTCGTTAGGATCCATAATGTTTGACACTCGGTCACTGCTTTCTAAAAGTTTGCTCGAATCGGGTCTAGTCAATTCTGTGCACATATTCTGAAAGTGGCAAGTCCCTCGAAAGCAAACATAGCAATTCGAAAAGAGAAAGTTGCAGACTCTGTTATATTGAGTCTGTTCATGAGTAGTAATTAAAAGTGCAACACTACTCACGCCCCATAGCACCGGCTTAAGCAGTATTCACACTGGGAATGAAGTATGGTTTCACATTTAAGCAGATATACTTGTTTTACACAGCAGATTAAGGGTTAACAAACAACAGTAAATAAGGTAAATATTACCAACATGTTTTGTACAATAGAACATGTCTTAAGCGGTCGTTCATTTATTGAACATAGGTACAGTGGTAAATACGCTATTCCTACCCACTTAATGCGTTTCTGACGCGTTACCTACCCGTTTCTTAGCCGTTTCTTAGCCGTTTCGTTCAACGGGTTTCTAACCGTTTGTTTACGCGTTTCTAAACGCGTTTCCTCAACGTTAAAGAGCCCAGATGAAAGGGGAGTAATCATGGACAAAAGGGGGGTAATCCTTGATATGGCCTTTCTTTGAAATGGCAGACATTCTCATTTATCTGTTGGCACTCCTGATATGTAAAATTAAGATCAACAGTATTTAAACTTTTAATTCTCGTTTCATTTCCATAAGATCTAGCTAGATCTATATCTATATTAAAATATAGATCTACAGTCTCATTGCGTTCATCTATGTGCTGTAAAATGTCTTTTTTGCTACTGTACGTACAGTTACCGTAGCAGATATAGTAGAAGTATTTTAGAGTAGATCTAGATCATATCAATCTAAACTATCTTTAAAACTAGAATTTATATTAATCTAAATTTTAAATTGGTTTAAAACGTTTGGATTTAACTTTGTGCTGAGCCATAGATATACAATTAATCAAAACATAGTTTTCTTGTATTTTTGGAGAAGCTAACAAATCATATAATATGTTTAAACAGTTAGTCAGAAATGCGTTATTTGCGGTTATATGAGGGAAAGGGTTAAGCCTTATACTGCTATTGATATCCGTGACCTAACTCGTATCAACTTGGAATAACTTGACGTCTCATCAGGATCTACACTGTTTGACACTCGGTCAGTAGTTTCTAAAAAGCTTGATCGAATCAGAAGTCAAAATTGCAAAATGTCCAAATTGAGGCAGATTTTGGTTCACAGCTGGTTTGTGTGTGTGTGGGGGGGATGGGTAGGTGTTGGTGTAATTTACAATAACCTGATGCCAGGCTTACTAAAGATCGGCTTACCAAACACTACCATGAGACCTAATTTACGACCATCTCTAGTACTCGGATAATATTCAAGTGTTGCAGCAATGAAGGATAACTTCGTTCGACTGAATTTATCCTAAGTTCAAACATACGTATCACCATCGCAACTGGAAGTTTACGATCGTCGTATGTTAGAACTATCAATAATTTCAGTCAAACGATATTTAATTTGCAGCAGTGATAAACAAGTACCAATAAACAAAACACCACTGTAACTGACCATGGTGTGCATGCATATTGTACGGCTAGTGCATGATAGTAGAGAAAAGGAATTTTTTTTTAGAATTTTGTAATTTAAAACCATTGTGATAAATAGAGCATGATTTGCTCATATAGGTATGACTTTCACGAAGTGACTTTTACGGGGTCGTCAAAAGTCGTCAATATGAGGGAATGGGTTAAGGTCTGCTCTGTTTCCTGGTGAAATGATTCCAAAGATATAACCATGGTAAATTATTCAATTTCCATAATGCCATAATAAAATCTCAACTAATTAATATTCATAGTCATTATTTCTTACTAAATTATTCATTAGGTATATGGTGTTGTTACGTGGTAGCTTAATGCAGTACAGCAGAACCCATCTAAACCACTATTCTATTAGAGGATAATTTAGATACGTTTGAGCAGGAGGCTGCTTAATGTAGGACAAAAGTCATACAGCAAACTCCTAGAAGAGCTATCTACACGACTTTCATCCTGCATTAAGCTATCACCTGTCTCCAAGAACGGTATTTATACTAAATTAAATATCTAGTTTAGAGGGGTATACTCTACAACGGGGTGCAAAACATTCCGAAAGGATATTTCTGCATGACGTTTTTACTGCATTAAACAACTACCTTTTTTTTTTAATTATTCCATATTTGATCATGTTTAATATATGACGACTAAAATGTTAAAGCATAGCAGGGATGGGAGATGCGTGGTAGTTACAAATAAATTTAAACTAAAACATGGGCTGCTTTAAAATTCCGGCCGATCTGGATCTACAATCTTTGCAAATATGGATACGTTTCTTTCAACAGATTAGCCTCCGACGAGGAAGCCAGATATTTGACAAATCTTAACCCTTCGCTTGCTGAATTTCAAAACACATTTCTCCCTCTTTACCCATGCCCTGTTGTATAATTACATATATCTTCACTGTGTACAAGTATTTCGCTGTGCAATCACTGCAGTGGAGTGCACTGGTTGCAAAATCAATTTGTAAATAGTGCAGACCCAGTTGAGACAGCTCCTGCAGGAGCTGTCTCATCTGGGTCTTCACTATTTACAGGTAGGTATATTGACGTGAATAGCAAGCGAAGGGTTAATAATTATTTCATAGATACGGCATTTGGTACATTTGCAATATTTTGATAGTCTATACCCAGAATAGACACATACGATCAGGGTCTGCTCTGTTGCTTATGGAATAATTGGTAATGGAATACAACAGATTCAATTCTGCCGATCCTGTTACAGCCAAAAAATACATTGTTTAAGTGTAACTATAAAAAAGTCAAAAATAAAAAGTCAGTCCATGCACATCACTATTCACAGCACTAAGGTCTTAAATTAATTTCTCAGGGGAAAGGGTTAATTACACATTTGACCTATTATTATCAATATTTTAAAATGTATCACTGTTCCTGCAATTTATCAGATTTGAAAAGCAAACACACGTATAAAAAGCCTATCCCTTTACTCCATAAATATGAATTTTACGTCTTTGCAAACAGAACAGACACAGATTAGAAGCCGTCTGATCAGGGTTACTTCTTTTGCTTATGGCATACTACGAATATGATTGTACAGTTCAGCCATAGCATAGAAAGCTCTGCACCCATGTAATATAAGAATTAATCTAATTAACCCTTCTCTTGCTGAATTTTAAGATACATTTCTCTTTCTTTACCCATGCCCAGTTGTATGATTACATATATCTTCACTGTGTACAAGCAGTTCGCTGTGCAATCACTGCTGTGGATTGCACAATCAACTTGTAAATAATGCAGACCCTGATGAGACAGCTCCTGAAGGAGCTGTCTCATCTGGGTCTTCACTATTTACAGGTAGGTATATTGACGTGAATAGCAAGCGAAAGGTTAAGATCCATGATATCATTTTCTTACATGAACATCCATAGAGTAAAGAGTTATCCCTTATCATGTCAAAGCGGTTTGATACTCGATCAGTAGATTCTAAAAAGCTTGAATAAATTGGAAGTTAGTACCTGTTATCACGAACTTACATTGAGCATTTATTTTATACAGCATGATAAAGGTTAATAAATACCTCCAAATAAATTCCATTACTCAGTCTAAACGAGATCAGTAATCTCCTGAACAAGCATTCTCACGGAAACGATCCTGATACCACTGCCGCTAGCTGTGCTATCGCTATCAGAGTTACATCAGCGAGACTCGCTGAGACAGACCGCTCAATAACATGGCTAATAACAAGAAAAGAATGACAAGAGCGTCATAGCTCGGCAGCTGGTTGAGGTTATACACGGTGTGGAGATGCTAATGAAAAAGCTGTTGACGCAAAGAACAGTTTGATTACCATAACTACATGGTCAGTTTGTATTGATTTGTATCTAATTGCGTCTCTAGGAGGTAATTAAAATAATCTACGTAAGAACTCGCTTTGACATTCAATTGGTTAATGGTTATGCTGTGTTATAATAATCAACCATAAAACATATTTGCAGCCTGCAGCGAATCTGTGTTTGAAGCAGATATATATAATGTTAAACTCATCTAAGCCGGACGATACATTTAGTATAAATATCGGTATTAAAGACAGTTGTCAGCTTAATGTAAGGTGAAAGTCATGCTGAAATCTCCTATAGGAACTTTCTGCGTGACTTTCACCCTGCATTAAGCAGCCTCCTGTCTAAACGTATCTTAATTTTCCAATAATAGAGTTTCGGTTTAGAGGGATTTTTACTGTACATGTCACTCTTTCGCCGTCAAAGTTGCCGGAAAGCGACTCACAAGGAATGCTACAATTGGTCGAAATTTGTGATTAACTTTGCAAACAGTTTCGGTCAAACCAGACGTCGAGCATTTCGGCGTCTCATATGGATCCAAACTGTTTGACACACCAGTCTCTAACTGGTTTACAGATGAAGTGTTTTGACATCAAAAGAGTCCATGAACCAATGTACAAACATATATGCAGTGGTCAGATTTGTCGATATGAATGAAATATAGCATTTTAATGAAAATGTGACAGAATCGATACAGGATCTTACATGAGTGTTCGTTACAACTTATTTTTATGAAACGTGTATATTATAATAATATGACACTAGCTTTTCGTTATAGTAAACGGGTTTCATGAAAACAATATCAAATGAACATGAATGTAAGACTCATTTTATCACATAAGCCTTAAAATGCCATAGAAAACGAAACAGGCTATAGCTGGCAGGTGTTTCGACCATTGCTTACGAATAGCGTAGTAATACAACAGACGACGCACATCGATTGCTGCGATTTGCTAACGATTAAATGAGTGCTACGATTGCCTAACGATTAAAGGACGCCATTCATTTGTTCCCTATATATTCTTTAAGATTCATTATCGGTCGGAGTCAAACCGCTAATTTTCATAAAAATGTGCTAGTGCAATTCCGCAATTTACGGCGCTCTGTTTCGGCACACCCACACGGTAGATTATGTGACAAATAGAATAATTCCATAATCGTATCGGGATTATACAATACCAATCCTATATGTGCAATGTATCAAATGAACAACCCTATCGGAAGTTTAAGCTGTGTAATACCAGACGAGGAACCACGTTGGGCGGCATCTAAACAGTGCATGCACTTTTTGACATTACAGCAGAGCCTTGCTTAACCCATTCCCTCAAATTGGCGACTTATGACGACTCTGATAAAGTCACTGTGTGAAACCATTGTGATAAATAGAGCATTTGCTCCTATAGGAGCAAATGCTCTATTTATCACAATGGTTTCAAACTAAAAAATTCTATAATGTTCCTTTTCTCTAGTTAATGCTCCTTTTCGGTAGATTTATTCAAAGAGGTTGTATCTAAAATAGCCTGTGAGGTAATGGGTTAAGCAGCAGATTGATTTATTAGCATAGGGTTAAGCTAGAAAGCTAGGTGGTGACGACAGTGGTACATATCTCTCTGTAGCCTTTCTGTCCTGCATTGAGCTACTACTACATGTTGATACTCCTTTTGACGGGTCTGTTAGTTAGACATTACTGTACCAAGCAGATACACTGGATCACTACTACTACTACTACTACTTCAGCTACTTCTTTTACTACTACTACTATAACTATTACTAACTACTACTATACTATTACTACTACTATTACTAC
The DNA here is from genome assembly GCA_963576725.1 of Azorinus chamasolen. Classification (NCBI taxonomy): domain Eukaryota; kingdom Metazoa; phylum Mollusca; class Bivalvia; order Cardiida; family Solecurtidae; genus Azorinus; species Azorinus chamasolen. The sequence continues at coordinate 58,636,266 of OY755249.1, forward strand.
TACTACTAATAATAATATTTCAACTACTACAACCACTATCACCATTACTTCGGCTACCACCACCACCACCACCACTACTACTACTACTACTACTACTACTACTACTACTACTACTACTACTACTACTACTACTACTACACTACTACTACTACTACTACAGTGTAATTTATTCCGTGCATAGAAAACTACTATTACGAGAACTGCTACTACTACTCATAAAAATAATTATAATAACACTGTTTCTACTACTACTACTGCTGCTTCTATTACTACTACTACTCGAAATGACACTACTTCTACAACAACAACTACTAACATCACTGCTCCTGTTAGATAATATAGCTCAGTATCGGCAAATGCATGCTCTGCTAAATGATTGAATTCATAAGGAAGTGTATGACCACTCCTAACATAACGATACATCCAATAGTTTAACACATTATCCTCTAGTGACGCATTTTTGCACCTCTATAACATTCACATTGTGAAACCATTTTGATAAATAGAGCATTTGTTCCTATAGGAACTCTATTTATCACAATTGTTTCAAACTACAAAATTCTAAAGTTTTCCTTTTCTCTAGCTAATGCTCATTTTTGGTAGATTAATCAGAATAGGTTGGATCTAAAAATAGCATAGAAGAGAATGAGTTAAAGCAAAGTGTTTGCATTGGCCGGTACAAATTGTTAATATAATAGAATTTACTGAGACTTCATGTTTAAAATAGTAAATGCATGGCATGTATGTGTGGTTAAACAGCATGTAAATGTTGGCAATATCACAGAGGAGTGCCACACTGTATATTGAGAAGCAGATGCAACAAGGAGAGCCTGGGCCAGAGGGTCAGAGCCTGGGTCAGAGGGTCGGACAAACGAAGAAATATTAGTAGTAGGTTTGATGACAGGAATGATGAAAACTCAGTTGGTCCATTTCTGCAGTGTTATATGAAACAGAGCTGCATACGAAACATGGAATTGAAGGAAACTGGAACTGGAGGAAACAATGAAAACAGTCAATAAAGTCAGTCTTGCGGCTTAGACTATATCGCAATGATCCGCTTAGTCCTAAACAGAAAATGAATAGGATATAACGGTTAATGGCATAAGAAACGATCCACAACCACAGACTTGAACGAATTAGCTCTTTCAAAGCAGAATTTTCTGACTGAAATAACCCTTCAGTGTTTATCAGAGTCCACTCAGTATGAAAGACATAACCCTTTCCTCCATAAATACGTTTTTCTACGCCTTTGCAAACATAGTAGACCCAGACCAGACAGTCCCATGTAGGGTATGCCCTGTTTGCTTGTAACATGCTAAAGACTTGATTCTACACTTTTTACATTGGTTAAATAGTATTCTATGTCTATGCATTATTATATAAATACAGCTAATTAATACGTATGATGTCATTATTTATTACATGACCATTCATGGAGTAGAGACTTAAACTTGCAAGAGGATTACGAATGACAAACAGGCCAAATAGGCCAATGTTATGGTGACTCTTTAAGGATTCTTATAAAGAAAAGTGTAACATGACAAACAATGCAGGCCCAGATGAGAGTGCCCCTCTAGGGCATTAGTGATTCATATCCCGCACTGGATGGGTTGAGATACTTAGAACAGTAACAAGCAAAGCATTCGAAGTATGTCGAGTATATGGATGAAACTGGAAACCCTTTTTGACGAACACTGAAAGTAAAATACCTCATTGACTGAGGTTGAATAAAACAGAAAGCAACAAACATGAAAATGTGTGGTGGACACACCACCTGTCCGTCGGTCCAAGTCTATATTATTGTGTTTGAACGCACCTGATCCACCTATAGATGAATATTTGAAGTAAAATACATTGACTGATAAACTCTTATCAGAAATAAATCAGAAAACAATACACATGGGCATGTGATGGTTTGACATCTTCTGCCCTCCGGTTCAAGGCGAGAGAAACCTCTGTTTGTAGGGATTAAACTAGGCGTTCCATGCACGTTTTAAACAGGGAATACTTCAATTACGGAACGGTGATTAATCGAGTAGAACAGTATCTCAGGCATAATGGAGATACAACCGTTTTATAGCATTATTCAGTAAAACTTATCTATTACGACCACTAAATTACATTACGTATTTTGTGTTAAAGGCAGGTGGATGCTTAAAGCAAGATGAAAAGTAAAAACTGTTTTACTTTTACCTTGCTTTAAGCAACCACCTGTCCAAAATATCAACTAATTAACATAATTTAGTGGTCGTTATAGACAGGTTTTACTGTAGCAGCAATACGACATGAATCGCATATGCAAATAGCTTGAGTCCAGATGATACATCGAATGGCGTCTGATCAGGATCCACTCTATTTATCACTCAGACAACAGGTTCTAAAACGCTCGTACGAATCAAACGTAAGTACAAACGCAACAGATCAGTGTTTTGGCAAACATTAAACACGATAAGGGTAAATGCACACCTATACAGAGTTCGCACGTGAACTATTCGATATAACATTCCAGATCAGATTTTCCGACGCGGATATTTATAGTAACATTCAGGGATCTTTTGAAGTAATAAATTAGGCAACATGTAGCGAATGTCTGGAGGCGCCGAATTTGTCGGCAGATATCCGTGTTAACTATCAGCAACTATCCGAATGCACACTTTCCTCTAGCCGCCGGTCTTGCAGGACCATTCCTGACAATGAGGCAATTATTGTTTGCAATATAATGACTTGATGAATAGCATTTTCGCCTGCCACTTCTAGATATTATCACATCCAGACTGCAAATGAACCGGCCCAATTATCGCCTACTAGTTAAGCGATACTGATGCAAATCCCTGAACGTTAGACCGGTAATATTACTGCACTGACCGTAGTTCTCCCTAACAAACACACAAACTGTAATAAACACAAACTTACACCGAATAGATCTAAATGAAGAACTGTAGCTTTTTATAAAAATACGACTGGCAGCTTAATGCAGACTGGAAGCAATGCAGAAAGCTCCATTGAAACTTTATGTGTTGCTTTCATTCTGCATTAAGCAACATCATGTGTATACAATGCAAGGAACCCGGAAGCATTTACTAGAGGTTATACGGTACCTCCTGGTTACTGTTAAAAGTTTTAACCCTGAAAGTTCAAAGTGGAGTAGTGCATCAATGTTTAACAATAGAGTCCACACAGTTCGAAAGGCTTAAGCTTGCTAGAGGATTCTGAACGACACGCTGTACAGACCCTGACCAAAGGGCCCTCCGTTCTGGTTCTATATTGTTTACAAATGACAATGCATGCAGGAACCCCCATTCAAAAGGTTAAGCATTACGAAACAAAGTATTAGTACACACAACTGGCTTAAACGTCTAGGTTAATGATGTTTGAACGGAAATTTGCAATAAAAAATGCATGAACAGTGAGCGTTAGAACCCTGAAATACATTTACCCGTGTTTGCCTGATTTAGAAGCACATGCTAATTGCTTTGTTGTGTCACGTTACCACAACTGTGCCCGTTACAATCACGTTAAAACAAGTCTTATCATTGCCACAGGAGGCCGTATCAAACCATTATTGTACATGCTGAAGCAACCAAGCTATCTAAAAGACGTTTTGAAAAATCTTTAGTTATCACATATTTGACCACTTTACTTTAATTATAATTTGCCTGCATACAGTCAGACATGAGGTGATGGAATATCCTTGCTTTTTCTAATACATTTTACGAACGTACTTATGTGATCACGGGGTATCACATTAATTCCCGCGATTCCATAAACGGAACGTAGGCAAAAGGTCTTGATCAAGATCAGACGGTCCCAGAAGGATCCTTCTGATCAGTGTCAAGATTGTTTGCTTAATCCATGGATGTCAATGGTTTACACCAGTTTTCTGTACGTTTGCGATACCCCTCATATTAACAGTTGAATTGGTTCCAAATTCTGATGTGAATAAGTAGGCTGTAGAGTTAAAGGACCACTCAAAAGACGTCTAATTCTGAGGTTTCACCCGTTACTTCATGAATATTCATGTGAGAAATAATATGACATCATGCATATGTATTAGATTAAGTGTTGTAATAGCACATGGGCACGGGAATGTTTTACCATTTAAGAAAATATAAAACAATGTCTATATTATATCATAAGCACACAGAGCAGACCCTGATCAGACGGGTCCTATAGGAGCCATCTGGTATGGGTTTACCCTGTTTGCAGAGGCGTTGAAAAGTTGTATTTGTGGAATAAAGGATTAAAGACAGGCGATAGGACGAAATCTATTCAGACGAAATTTCCTACAGGAGTATTTATATTAGATTTATCTACAAATTCTACCAGTACTAAACAAACCTGTACATATGCCGTATAAAATTCATCCAATGAATATCCATGATGTTATTATTTTACATGAATATGCAATAGGGAAAGAGTTTGATTATTCTCTCTTTTTGTTTTTGTTGTTACCGACTTTTCAATTGTATATATCGTCAACATTTCCAGATATGTATTTTTTTTAAAATATTCATATATTGATTTCATTTTTGATGCGGTTCTGTAAAAGTCAGTATTCTTCTTTGTAGACTGGAAATTAAACAAAGGGATGTGTGACTCTATCGTCTTCTTAGCGTAGTTACATCAGGTAGCTGTGTATAGTTTTAAATTGTGCAAATATTTATCTTATCTCTGGAGGATGATGGCTGTCTCATCGCTAAACGTAGGCCATCTTTACAGTCCAATGAATACAGAAGACTCCTGGCCTGTTATTGGAAGAATAATAATAAGAAGAGAGCTGCTTCATTACACTAACGACATGCTAATTGGCATGTTTTAACTCTTGTGGCTGCTGAAATTCAGGTATTTTGCAAGCTTAAACCCTATTCATTCATCTTTTATTTCCAGAAACTACAGACCAACTGTCCAACAGTTTATTTGGCGTGACTGGCGATCCTTTATTTTTATTGGGGGTTCTAGAAAGGTCTGTGGTAGGAGAAATCATTGGTTGATTACAAAGACCATGTACTTGGTTTCTGAATTATATTTATTGTGGAAGTCACTGAATTTATTTTTCAAAGACAAACTTTTATAATATACAAAATATATGAACTTAAACATATTAACTTGGCTAGTCTCTCCCGTGGAGGTATCGGAGACGACTAGCTCTGGGCCCGTTACTTTAGTTTACAGATATGAAGCAGAAAACTTTGAATGTGCAATGCGCAGGTTGAACATACTAAGGGGTTAAACATATTTGGCATTTGTTGCTAACTTAGATTATTAACGGGCTATTTTTAGATCCATCCTCTTTGAATTTACTAGAAAAAGGGCATTTACTAGAAGAAAAGGAATGTTTAGAATTGTCTAGTTTTGAAACCATTGTTATAAACAGGACATTTGCTCTATTTATCACAATGGTTTCAAAAGGTAACCTTTACAGAGGCGTCAAGGGGCGTTTATATGAGGAAATGGGTTAAATAAGGTAGCACAGATATCTAACGATAAAAAACCTGTCAAAGCAGTATTTCAGTTTGTACGTTTGTTATTGGTATGGCCAAACAATTAGCATACCAACTGACATTACCAAGCCTACCAATATCCCTTGCGCTGATCAATGCGGTTGGGCATAGGAGATTTTAAAACAACGGGATGGATTAAAACCTTTTGCATAACTGGATATTAAGATTGTATCTTATAAAAAATATGAATAATTACGTACTTGAATCAAAATATTGAAAACTGGATGAATCTGAACGCGCAAAAGGAAGCAGAGTATACTCTGACAGACATATATTGCAAATGTCAGTCGTATGTTTACTCTATTTGCCATGACTGTTATTTAAGCCTTATATAATTATGGAATTAAGCATTAATATCCTGATACTGTTCATGGGCAATTCTTATTTTGTTGTTATCATTTACCGATTGCACTACTTAGTAGTGTCAGGGTCCGTTTCGCTATTGCATAAAATCTTAATAAATATACATGCTCGTCTTCATACATAATGTAGCAGTATTACGTTTCCTTGATGCATGTGTAAAAGGTACTTATTCAAATAAGATGTTATTTTTTAATCCCAAAATGCTTGGCATATTTCTACAGCTTGTTTCAACAATGATTTATTCTTCTATCGTGTACCTTTCTTGTTATTCTTCAACAAGGCCAACAAAATATCTATATTTCTGATTGTTAACTTGACTACAGTATGTAATAGGTACAAATGGTACATGTACTCACTGTATGTACTACAGTATAAACCCACTAATGCGATTGCTTAATGAATAAACATATGTGTCTTTATAAACAGGTGGTTACTTAATGCAGGACAAAAGTAATGCAGAAAGCTCCTCCGGGAGCTTTCTGCATTACTTTTGTTCTGCATTAAGCTACCACCTGCATATTACACCCATAATTATACTTCCTATAGGATGTCGCATTAGCCGGGTTTCACTGTAATGTCAAGCCGGGTATATTTATACAGGTTTTCTGTACACAGATTGCCTTAAGTGCACTACTCTTTACACAACATGATGTTGAAACATTATTTTCGGTGACATTGATGTTATGCACCTATATTTTCTTGTCTCTGTTTGTTGGAGGCAGTGGGATATTCACTGGGTAAAGTCAGAGGTTAATGCTAACCTCTGAATTTGTCATAATGACACTACAACTAGCTGACAGTGTGGCTAGCATGATGCTGTCACGTAGCAGAACGTGGCCAACGGCTGAATGTTGCATTTGGATGGGAGCGGGTATGAAATGAAACACACCGGCTAGTTCAAAACGCGGAATTAATAAAGCGTTGTAAACTGGTGAACTAATGCAATACAAACAGTCTAGTACGTTCATGCGGTGAAAAGGTTGTCCGCATAATACCGGTATTTCTAGATATCGGAATCGATTTTTTAAGTCCATTTTATTACAATAAATACCGTAGATACTAAATAAAATCTGGTTGACTTGATTGTTTTCTGATTTTATTATCTAGCCATCTATGCATTCACGTTTCGTGCATGGATAGATGGGTAGGTAATAATATCAGAAACCCATATACACCGGACATTAACATTAGTATAAATATTGGGTTTGAATTTAGGTGGCAGCTTAATGCAGGGCGAAAGTCATGCAGAAATATCCTCTAGCAGCTTCGTGCATGACTGTCACTCTGCATTAAGTAGCTGAATTCTTCTCTAATATAATGCCGGTTTAGAGAAGTTTTAACTGTATGTTCTGGCATGTGAGGAACAAACATTTGGATGTATTATGGACGGTGCGGAATGACACAAAAACTACTGTATCCCTTCCATGATCCTTGTCCGGTAGGGACTTATAATGAATATCAATTGTACATACAATGACATCATGCTGGAATCCAATTAAGCATACAAATGTGTTGGTTCCTATATTCAAAAACTGAAGACTGATATGTGCCTTAATGTCTGGAAGCATAATATTCTCATTTCCTTGCACTAGTAACTCGATCTAGTAAACTGCAAATGTGTTTATGTCTTCCTGGGGTTCGCATTGACTGTATTATGATATTAAATGCCGGCATTAACGGCCTTTCTTTACAATGATCAGTCAGGAGCGTAGCTGAATCCAAATGTAATGTACAAAACGTGACTATACGGGTCCGAGGGCATGCTCCCCATGAAGATTTTAAACCTATAGGAGCAAATGCTCTATTTATTATAATGATTTCAAAAGGTGACTATTACAGAGGCATCAAAAAGCTTCAATATGAGGGAATTGGTAAAAACCGAAATGACAAGAAATAACGTTTAACAAAGGCCATTTAGTCTTCGATTTTTGTTTCATTTGTTTGGCTATGATAATGTTTTCACATTTAAAATTGATGTTACGCACGTGCGTAAGGGCATATCGATAGTTACGCCCATGTCAACCCGGTCGAACGTTGTAGAATGAGGGTTACCATTTCCACAGCGACAACGAATCAGTCCGAGCCATTTCTTCCATTCCAAATGTTGGGAGTAAACAAAGGGATCTTTTAAATTCCACTAGCAAACAGAGCAGACCCTGATAAAACGGCTCATATAGGAGTCATCTGATCTGGGTATATTCTGTTTGCAAATATGTGAAAATAATTTCATATGAAGGAAAGGGTTAAACGACGAATTTATTACAAAGGGTTTGTCAGTGATAATGATACCTTTCAAATTGATACTTATTATTTAATTATTTTCCCGAGAAGGAGGGATTTTAATCTGTATCAGAACTATCAATATATTCCATGAATATACCACTAGTTTGTATATGCTTAATATGGCGCATTACCAAAACGAACGCACAAGTGCTTCATTTGCAAAGGCTCGATATGGTAACACAATTAAATTTTCCTCTTAGTCGTTACCAGACATGCCTTAAAGCATGAAATCATATTTCGTTGCCTTGAAGTCAATTTAATTTATGCTGTTAGTACAGTAATTGAGAATTGGCTGGGATAAGAGTTTGTTTTGTATTGAAATGAGAGAGGATTCAGATCAGACAACACGCCCGTTCAACAGAGGGTCCAGATAAGATACGTAAATTCAAGTACGGCTTCTTTATTTCTCCACCAATGCCTATGTTGAAAAGCGTCTCGAAGAAACGATTTTGAAGATTGGTCACAACATAGGGTTTGGTGGAGAAATGACGATTTCATTCTTCAACTGCGCTCCTTTATATGTTCTCTGGATTAAGCTTCACATTGTATGTACATTATTACAGATCTTATTGGGTGACAAACAGTGCAGATGCTGACAGGACGCAAAATGGTTCGTAGACGATGGTGATTTGTTAAAAAAATGTTAACTCTTTTGGTGTCAAAAAATAGCCGTATACAAACAATTTCATATCAGTTTAAGAGGAGATATTTCTTTCATCTCTAAAACGTAAATGGTGTGTCAAACAGTTTGGCTCCGGGTGAGACACCGAGTTACAGAGCATTCCATCTGGATTCAAACTGTCTGAAAATGTAATCACATATATTCGCTCATTACAGCAAGCCATGTGGTTCGCTTTCCGGCGATTTCGGCCATGTACGGGGTAAGTAATGTGTCATCAAGATATTTATCAAGTGTACCAGATCGACTGTAAGATCAGCAAAGATTAACGACCGACATGTCCGTCTTTAATTTAGCGCACGGCAGTTCTCAGTTTTGAATTGATAATTGATAGGTCATTAACCCTTCGCTTGCTATTCACGGCAATATACCTACCTGTAAATAGTGAAGACCCAGATGAGACTGCTCCTGCAGGAGCTGTCTCATCAGGGTCTGCACTATACAAGTTGATTGTGCACCCAGTGCACTCCACAGCAGTGATTGCACAACGAAATACGTGTACACAGTGAAGATATATGTAATTATACAACAGGGCATGGGTAAAGAAGGAGAAATATATTTTAAAATTCAGCAAGAGAAGAGTTAATCAGAACCATGCTATGCGTAACCTGCTTACGAGCGTATTTTGCAATAATGATCGATCTTTGCAAACATCTAGAATACAGATTAGACAGTAGCCCGGCGTCCCGTCTGTAACCAAACGGTTTGACACTATCAAATAGCGGTTATCGAAAAATCAATTCAATTCGCTTACCTGTTTTAAACAAGAAACGACCATTTTAGCGAACAACTTAAACCATCATGAGGCACCAAGTTATGCCTCAAGAAATAACATAGTTATTTTTTTTCGTATTTGCAGTGTTTTACATTATAAATACGTCTAGATTACCGTATGGACTTCATATCTTGCAAATGTGTGAGTCTCAAAGTCTCTTGTGATTTTCGTTTTACAAATATTATCAATACTGGCATGAATTTAACAAATTAAACAGATATTGATGATTGACAATTAATGCTGTTTTGTACCATGTGACCCTCTACAATCATAACTATTATCATTAACCTCGCCTACTCATCTTTTATCGACACCATAACACATGTTTGTGTCGTTCAGCCGTTCATGCATGCAAGCCCTATCACTAAAATTGTACATTATGTGACTTTATCACACCCTACGTGGAAACATTATCTCACAAAGATATTAAGTGAACAGGTTTACTAACTGTTTTACTTTATGTATGCACACTAATGTTCTTTGGTAATGACTTCGCATTGCATTTTATATTATTTAGCCATGAATAATTCAATATCAAGTGCTAGCGTTGCAACTGTTTGTATGCTAACACGTGATAAACATTGTTGCATATCCAGAAGAAATTAACATTTTACTACATGACTATTCATGTAAAAAATAACGTCTTCATGAATATGTATTGCATGCATTTGTATGATGAAATAGGTACATAGAAATGTTGACCATTGCAGAAAGTGTAGAGTCCGTTTTATATCATCCCATAACCAAACAGATCACTGACTGGCTAGACGGCTCCTGCAGCAGCCACCTGGGTCCATGCTTATAAAACTTTTAGTTGAGTCTGAGTACGTTCTCAAGCTTTTGATTGGTCAGATTTGAGCCTCTGGCTCAAATCTGACCAATCAAAAGCTTGAGAACTCAAATCTGACCAATCAAAAGCTTGAGAACGAAACTCAGACTCAACTAAAAGCTTTATAAGCATAGACCCTGGTCTGGGTCTACATATGAAGGCGTTCAAATGCGTATTTATGGAGTAAAGTGTTTAATATCTGGCCTTCGCTCTTCTAAAGGGTACTTATAGTATAGCAGTAACGAGCATGGCTAACATTAGGACACATCTAGATACATATGCATGCAACAGTTGGTCAACAGCGTATGACACGTCTTAAATCAATAAATGTCAAGGCATCATTGAGGCAAAGCCCAGAATAGATAAATCATTACAAGTTCTATAGCATAATTTCATTATACATTATAATGTTGTCAGTATGTGGAAACACGGTCCGCAGGGTAACAGGATAAGCGATGTAAGAAATTGGCTTTGGCGATGATACGTTAATTTGCCTTTCGGAGTGGTAGTTTGGTGTGTCACATTGGCCACCTTTCTGGTATGAAGCAATGCCATATGTTAAAACAAACCTCATTACTACACATTACTAAGATGTGGGCAAATTATCGGTTAAGGCTTAGCAATCGTACATAATAGATATTACTATATTCCTATTGCACATACATTTAACAAGATGTGTAAATAAACATTGACATTAGGTATAATGTCATGTAAAATACCAATTAAAACAACAGTAATCAGGTGAGTGTATTGTAATACTTGCTCTGAGATATCAATTAGATACAATAATAGAACAGAAAATAGGAGTTTTGTAGCATTATGGGAAAGAACACCACACTCCACAAGCAATTAGAATGTTTATAACAACTGTTCTTATATTTCCTTTTTTAAAAATGCACTATACATACTAACCAGAATTATGTTTATGCCACCTCACTGCCCTTTTCACGAAGTCAATGCGTGACACTCTGACTGGGACAGCGTCTGGTCATTTATTCAGTGTAAGGGAGCACAGCTGGAATTAATTCCTGTTTACTCATCTGCACACGAATGTTATTATTCTGTTTGACACAGTGGTACTATAAAATCCACTGATATATATTTATAAAGTCATTATGTCTGACATGAATATTCATGAGGGAAAGATTAGGATACACTTAGATCCAAGCTGGCCGGCAATAGTATACTTTGTTGGAAAGTATAGTTGCCTATTAAACAAAAGCTATTCATCATATATAACCAAGTCAGGTTCCGCATAACAAGTGTGAAACATATGATGATGCTGTGTCTAGACCTCATAGAACGCAATCACACCATTGTTCTTCGGCTAAAGTATCATTAGGCGATACATGAACTTACACATGGCAAAATCTACTAACAAATAATCGGATGGCACAATGGTAAAGTGTGAAAAAAAATCGACTTTGTTTCCATGAATATCAGTTTGACGAAAAAGTATTGCACTGCCATTTCTATGTAATATTCTCGAACAATTGATGCAAATGCGGACACATACTTTAAACTTAGCAACAGATAAAGGTTTGTACTCAAATACTGAACTTGTCATTTCTCCACCAAACCCTGTGTTGTGACCACACGTTAGAATCGTTCATTCGAGACGATTCTAAAGAGTGGTCACAACATAGGGTTAGGTGAAGAAATAAGGAAGCTATTATTGAAAATGGTTTAATCTAAGCATTTTATCTGGACATCTGTTTAAACATTTGCTTACAGGGGCAAAAGAATTAATACATTTGTAGCCTACGGAACATATTCTCATCAAAAGAAAATGCCAACGTTTACATTGAGTTCCTTGTCTTTAGTACATAAACAGTACATTAGTTTAACCTTGTAGTATTATACGGATGTCCAGTAAAGTTGTGTAAATTAAACTACTTTCACGAATAACTTCTTTATGTCTCCACGAGAATCGATGCTGTGACCACTCTTCATAATCGCATCGAAGAGACGTTTCTAAAGACTGGTCAGGACAGAGTGTTTGGTGGAGAAATGACGATATTAGTACTTGAGTACTCACGCTTATCTGCTGCTTTGACCTGTATGATGAAATACCAGTTTGAAAAGGAAAAACATATGACATTATTATCTGAGTTACTCGGCGTCTCACCTGGATCCATACTGTTTGATACAGAAAAAAGAAATGCAAATTAAATGGAATGGACTGTGACAACTGAAGTCGATAACATTTTGTACCACCACAATGTTACACAACAGGCTAAATATGAAGAACAATTTGATATCAGTCTGCATTATTTGCCTCCATTTTCTTTCCCAATTCCTAGTGAAATTAGGACAATATGACATGTAATCATTATATTACATATGCCATAATAAATAATGCAGCACATATTTTATGCATTTCGTTCTCCATTGGAAATACATGTATACAGTAATTTGCGACCAACTGAAATCCAGTCTTTAAGAATGCCTATTCGTCAGCTGAATATACTCACATATAATACGAGTTTTGCATTCAAGAGATTTACTTATACCAGAGTTACAGATAAAGGTGCGTACCCAATTAGTCAAATCGTCATTTCTCCTCCAAACCATATATTGTGACTGCAAAACGTTCCATGACAAACAATCTGAAAGCATCAGCTATTATATCCATGCAACCAGAGACAACATTTATTAAATCCCAAACATTTTATGCAAATATCAATATTTGTTTTATACAATTGAATTAGCAACACATGAGCATTGTAATTGACTGACGTTTCAAGTTTTAAGGCATATCTTTGAATGAAGCACTTGTATGCTGATACGGAATTCATGATGCCATTGGGTGCTCGTGATTCAGTCAAATCGTGACGATGCATTAGTACGAAGGTTTAATTCCAATTCCAAGGCGGTTCGTGCAAATATGCGAAACTGAATGACTCGCATTTCTCGAGGGATGCCTAGATCTAGTTCATACCAGACCTACTTGCCTAATATGATCTTGTATGGCCTGCTCAGACTTCCAGTAGCTACTCACCAAACTACCCATCACAGATGCCTGAACAACAGTTCATTAACATTATTAAAATCGGAAAGAGTAGATGTATTAAATGAGTCGTCCCACTTACATTTTCCAGTGACCACATGTTATCGGTCAGTATTTTCCTTATGAAAATCAGGATACTGCAACTGGTCGAACTTCACCGATTTAACATTAAATTAAAACGGCTGTTAGTGTTGCCATGATGGCGATCTTGGTGGTGTTTACAGATATGCTGTTTTAGGAATATTTATGTGAGAAAAATTATATATATATCAACTGGGTGTTTCGCACGAGCCACACCAATGATGGCAGCACCAGCATGATCAGGCTCACCCCACGTTTTTGAAAAATTCCTTTTATGATAAAATAAGTTTCATAAAGGCGTGGGGTGAGCTTGATCGTGTTAACGGCGATAGTTTCGCAGTGATATATGTCGCCCAAAGTGACTCCTGTACCTCATGTCCGTTATTACTACGCAACCAACTCGGCTAATATCATCAAGCATATCCCAAACTGTTGTAATAATCAGTTTAAACAGACTTAATTAATTATTCGATTAGCCGTTATGATTATTTTCTTAAACATTAATATACGGATACAACTATCTACCATTTCAAAAGCAATATTGCTATTATGTCTGATTAGTCATACGAATGCAAAATTTAACCCTTTCAATGCTGAACTTAACCATTTCAATGTTGTCGAATTGACTACAGTAGACCCCAGCTGAAAAAACAAATTATGTTTGTTTGGCCGGTGGGTGATGCATGCAGGATCAACTTAAACAGAAAGTTCCTTTTGGAGTTTTTGCATGACTTTCAACCTGCACTTAGTTGCCACCTGACTTAGAGACCGGTTTGGATACTAATTTTAACGTCCGGTTTAGAGAGGTGATACTGTATTCTAAAATTCAAAAATGCCAAGCTTACCGTGATATTCACAATAGAATTATTGTTGAAGAAAAGTATAACTTGACAAACAGTTCATACTCTGATAAAAGGACTCCACCAAGAACCCTCTCATCTGGACTTGCACGTGTTGAAAGGGACATTGAAAGGGTTAATAATACTGTTACCACTATTCATCATCTTGTGTGTTGCAATGGTCGACTATATATTGATTAAAACACTTCATTTTAATCAATATTCTCTTTGCACCCTTCTTTCAATAAATGTATTTTCCTTACGTGTTAATTTTAACCATTTTCTTAGACTGGTCACGACATAGAGAGTTTGGTGGAGAAATGACGATATTAGGACTTGAATACTCACGCTTATCTGTTGCTTTGACCTGTATGATGAAATACCAGTTTGATAGGGAAAAATGTATGGCATCATTGTCCGAGTTACTCGGCGTCTCACCTAGATCCATAATGTTTGATACAGAGTTGTTCAAAAGAAATTAAATTAAATGGACTGTGACAACTGTCGATAATATTTTCTACAACCACAATGTTGCACATCATGTTAGGAAACAATTTGATCTCAGTCTGCATTATTTGCCTACATTTTCTGTCCGAATTGTTAGTGAAATTAGGACAATATAGCATGCCATCATTTAATTACACATGTCATGTTAAATAATGCAGCACATATTTTATGCATTTCGTTATCCATTGGACATACATGTATACAGTAATTTGTTGCCAACTGATATTGAGCCTTTAGAATGCATGTTCGTCAACTGCACATACACACATATAATACGATTTCTGCATTCAAGATATTTACTTATACCAGAGTTACCGATAAAGGTGCTTACACAACTACTCAACTCGTCATTTCTCATTCGAACCCTATACTGTGACCACTCTTTAGGATCGTTTCGAAGAGAAGATTCGAAAGAGTGGTCACATCATAGAGTTTGTTGGAGAAATAAAAGAGCTACATGTGTATTCCTGAAAATGTTTAAACTTACGCATCTTCCTTGGACCTCTGTTATAACGTAATATTGCCAGACAATTTCTATTGTGAAACAGTAAAACGTTCCATAACAAACAATCTGAAAGCATCAGCTATTATGTTTATGCAATCAGAGACTACATTTATTAAACCTCAAACAGTTTATGCAAATATCAATATTTGTTTTATACCACATTGCTTTCAAATATGTATAATCAATGCACTTGTATACTGATACATAATTAACCCTTCGCTTGCTATTCACGTCAATGTACCTACCTGTAAATAGTGAAGACCCAGATGAGACAGCTCCTGCAGGAACTGTCTCATCAGGGTCTGTACTATTTACAAGTTGATTGTGCAACCAGTGCACTCCACAGCAGTGATTGCACAGCGAAAAACTTGTACACAGTGAATATGTATGTAATTATACAACAGGGCATGGGTAAAGAAAGAAAAATGTATTTTAAAATTCAGCAAGAGAAGGGTTAATGATGTCACGGGGTGCTACCGATTTAATCAAATCGTGACGATGTATTAGTACGAACGTCTAATTCTAATTCCAAGGTGTCCGCGCAAATATGCGAAACTGAATGACCCGACTTTCTCGAAGGATGCTTAGATCTAGTTCCAGACCTACTTGCATAATATGATTGTGTATGCTCTGCTGAGACTGTCGATAGCTGATGATCAACCTACCAATCGCAGATACCTAAACCACAGTTCATTAACAGTCCTCTCTATCTTACAAAGACAAAACAACAGACAAATGTAAGCAGCGAGTAGCACATATACTTGAACCACAGTTCATTAACATTATTAACCCTTCGCTTGCTGAATTTAAAAAAAACAACATTTCTCCTTCTTTACCCATGCCCTGTTGTATAATTACACATATCTCCACTGCGTACAAGTATTTCGCTGTACAATCACTGTTGTGGAGTGCGCTGGTTGCACAATCAACTTGTAAATAGTGCAGACCCTGATGAGACAGCTCCTGCAGGAGCTGTCTCATCTGGGTCTTCACTATTTACAGGTAGGTATATTGACGCTATTAGCAAGCGAAGGGTTAAAATCGGAAAGAGAAGATGTATCAAATGAATCGTTATATTTACATTTACCAGTGACCAAATGTTATCTTTCAGTATTTTCTTTATGAAATCTGGATAATGCACCTAGTCGAATATCGCCGATTTAACATTAAATTACGTTGAAGAGCCTGGTGATGTTTGTCGATATGCTGTTTTAGGAGTATTTAAATGGGAAATATTCTAAATATACCAACTGGGTGTTTCGCAGGACGTAATATATCACTGCAAACCCACGCTTTTGTAAAATTCCCCTTATAATAAAAGGATGGAGTGTACAAAGGCGGGGATGAGCTTGTTCGTGTTAACATTGATAGTTGCGCAGTGATATAATACGCACAAGGGAATTCCTGTATCTGATGTACGTTGTTACTACATAACCAACTCGCTAATACTAGCAGGCATATCCCAAACTGTTGCAATACTCGATTTATACACACATGCTATAATTACCGGTATATTAAAATTCATGATTATCTTATTCAACACTGATACGCGGAGACAACTTTCTACCATTTTGAAAGCAATATTGTTATTATATCGGTTTAGGCATACACATGCCAAATTTAACAATTTCAAAGTTAAACTTAACCATTTTAATGTTATCGAATTGACTACTATACAGCCCCTCTGAAAGTACATTTTTTGACAGGTTGCTGTTTCCTGCAGAATGAACCCCATGCTGAAAGCTCCTTTGGGATTTTTTGCATGACATTCAACCTGCACGTAGTTGTCATCTGTCTTAGAGACCGGTTCTGAAACTAATTGTAATGCTCTTTTTAGAGAGGTTTTACTGTACATGTATTCTAAAGCTCATAAAGTTCAAGCTTACCGAGAATATTCAGTATTAAGTATTCAGTAAAGTGTAACCTGACAAGCAGTTCATACACTCATAAGAGGATTCCACTTAGAAACATCTTAACTGGATCTGCACTGGTTGAAAAGAACGCACTGAAAGTGTTAATACTAATGCATCCACTATGCAAACTCTTGAGTGTTTCAATGGTCGACTACATTTCTACAGTACTGCATTCTCTATGCGAACTCCTGAGTGTTTCAATGGTCGACTTTATGTTAATTAAACCATTTTATGTTAATCAAAGGCATATGCTTCTCTTTGCACTATTCTTTCAATAAATGTACTTTCCTTACTTATTCATTGTAACCATTGTCTAAGGAACACATCGCTTGTAATCTGAATGGTTCAGGAGTATGCGAATGACATTTGGTTTAAACATATTATATACAACATGCATAAATGTACATAACTTCAATGAGATCTGAGCTAATTAAATTCCTCCTCTTGGCCTAATGCGCTTCACAAAAGCAGTTGTTCATAAAATTTACAACTTTTTAAGATACAATGAAATATTGTTATATCTGTTGTATCGGGAAAGATTAGAGAAATGAAGATAAAATTAATAGAATAGTTTGCTCGGAACAAAAATTGAAAATCAGAGTGAAATACTGAGGGGGATACCGTGACATTAAAACGTTATATAATCCAACTGAGTAGATACAATATACTTGACGTTATAGCTAATGATAATTAACCCTTCGCTTGCTGAATTTTAAAATTCATTTCTCCTTCTTTACTCATGCCCTGTTGTATAATTACATATATCTTCATTGTGTACAAGTATTGCGCTGTGCAATCACTGCTGTGGAGTGCATTGGTTGCCCAATCAATTTGTAAATAGTGCAGACCCTGATGAGACAGCTTCTGTAGGAGCTGTCTCATCTGGGTCTTCACTATTTACAGGTAGGTATATTAACGTGAATAGCAAGCGAATGGTTAAATTAAGTCATAAACCTTTTGTTTTTTACACTGTATTGCTGAACAGCAGAAACAAATTGAGTATTCTTTTCAACTGGAAGCCAAACACCTATAAATAACATAATTTTAGAGTTTGGTCTATATATAGGGTTGATGCTATTGAACAGCTAAACCCGAACTTCATTGTACAGTGGGTACGAACGCATGTAATGTTCAGTACTTTCGACAGAACCGCAACGACAAAGAGGAGAATATACTAGTGTTTTTCTGGAATAACACAAGGTTGAGAGAACTGCAGTTTATTTGCAAGCGGGTGTGTAATACTTGCCCTTTTCGACATCCACATTTATAAAAAAAGGTGGCTTCGATGTTTTGCATTGGTTAAATGCATTTTTGAAGTAGTTTACGGGTCCAGAGCCACAGGTTTATTACTGAGGGAAGAAATGAATCAGCATAGAGTTTTGTTCGAGAGAAAAAGGATCCGAATTTCGTAAAATTTATCGTGAGAATTCCCTGACTTGTGGTGGAATCACCGACGGCAAATATGTACGAGTAAGATGATGTATCATTTTGTAAAACAAAGTATGTTTTTGCCGCCTGGACTTGAGCGAATCCCTTCTATTACCAGTATAAAATTCTTTTAGTGATATAAGGTTGGTCGTTTCTGTCACAATTCTTTCTAATTGCTTGTAGATATCTATAAATAGCACACTTGTTTATTGATACTGCATTACTCATGGCATAGGGTCCTCCAAATTCAATCAAAGCGTGACGGATAACTTTAACGACGTATATTTCTAATTCCTAGGCGGTCATGCAAATATGCGAAACTTAATGACTCGTATTTCTCGAAAGATATCTAGATCTAGTTCATACCTGACGTACTTGCAGAATATGATTTCAAATGCTCTTCTCAGACTGCCGGTAGCTGCTGATCAACCTACCAATCGCAGATGCCTGAACCACAGTTCATGAACATTTTTAAAATCGGAAGGGGTAAATGTATCAAATGAATCATTCTACCAGTGATTTCAATTCACTATTTCCTTTATGAAAACCAGGATACCGCATCCAGTCAAACATTGTAGATTTAACAATAAATTAAAACCCCTGTTTTGTTGCCATGATGTCGATCCTGGTGGCGTTTACAGATATTTCGTTTTAGGAGTTTTTATATGTGAAAATTCATATATCCTGTCTGTTTACATATGCAATCAGGAAATTACGACCAGCTTCCACAAAGTACTCATATTTACTGACAATACCGCCTGCTCGCAACAGTTCAAAGAACCGACATGTCAATGTAATATGTAATTTTCATGTTAAATATTACGAGATATATGCCCAGAAGCACGGCATCTTATTTCCTTGCATTGAACGTCATTGTAATTATGTTAGAATAAACATATAACTATTCGCTGCTAAATATTGTTTTCAGCAACGTTTAGCGTAGAATACAAGATTGTTAAATTTCCTGCGTGTTTCTTTCAAGTACATCACCACAGTAACAAACAGTCTGAGTCTGATGAAAGGCCGAATTACTCAGTGTTTGACCTTGATCCAATCTATGTGTATACATAAACACAATTGCGACGTTTGCAGCGCGAAAGGGTTAAACCTTCAAAACCAAAATAACGAGAGTGCTGAACATATAAATTATTGACATGTATCAAATGCATTTCATTCTACACCTACTTCAAATCCATTTGAAAGTTAAAGGCTGTGTACTTCCGTTTGGATCACCTCGACCTCTGATTGCAAATGTATAATTGACGTGTAATGCGCATTGCTAACATTGATTCCGACTATGTTTCTCTCTTATTTAGGAAAACATTGGAAGCGTTTACTGAATGTAAGCAATGTTATTGTATCCCTGTGTGAATGTCACACACATTGGCATTGTGTAATATTGAAATAAAAATTGAAACACTGTAACATAGTTACATGATTTATTGTTGAGGGCATGATAGGTATAATTGCATGCAAATATGCCACATTCGATCAGACAATATCTAGGCAACATATGACTACATGGTTCTCTTGTTCACTAAAAGGAATGCAGGTCGGTGGTTTTGATCCCATGCACTGCTTTGCAGCGAATGAGATAAGCCAAAATCATTTTCCTGATATCATCCCTCATCATCACGTCATCATCATTCATCGGCGCTACATGTATATGACCTATTCAGTGTCGCAGTGCCGTAAAACCAAACTCATTCACTCACTATCTTGTTCAGAGCTATGTAGATAGTGCAAGCCAGAAGAGACAGCTAATGCTCGTATATTTACTCAAACAACAATAAATATTTCTTCTAGTTGATTTACGTGCTGAAATGTTAATGGTGATTATAGCCAATTCAAAATAACAAATACATTAAGATAACTAAAGCAATATAAAAGGTACCGCAGTTTGGAGGGGATTTGCACAAGCATTATCCTAGCTGGATCAGCAAAATCGTTGTATGAAATAGTAAAAATGTTTTCTAGTTCCTCTGAAATACAGTAAAGCCTCTCTAAAGCGGATGTTCACCACTGTATTTGCCATCGCGGTTGTTGTAGATTAGTTGGAGAGGGGATACGTTTGTTTACACTGTTTGTCTTTTAGGGTGGGGATGGAATAAGTGTGAAGTTGGGCGTCCCAAAACCGGTTTACCCCCCCCCCCCCCCACCAGTGACTTTTGTCACTGACCGTTCCAAGGCGGTACTTCCATCTTTCCCCTGTTGTATGTATGTTATTTTCTTTGTGCGTCTCTTGATGTTTTTATAGTTATGTACATTTGCTGTTTCCTTGTGTTGCTGTTCGGGCGGCTGTTTGTTCTGTATGTGGTGTTTCGTGCATGAGTCATTTTTGTACTTTTAGTATAAATAGCGGCCTTGGAGACACGGGTGGAAGGGTATAAACGTAATACAGAAAGCTTCTCTAGGAGCATGACTTCCACCATGCATTATGCAACCTATAAATATCTAAATTCTTCTCTACTAAAATCCCGGTTTAGTGAGAAAACTAATCTAGAAAAAATGCTAGAAAAGTCTGTTATACTTATACATTCTCAAATGGTAAATAAACTGATTCAGGAGGATCTAAAAACATTGTTTAAATTATAAATGAGAATGTTGGATATACCGACACATAATAAGAATGAAAGTATAATATTAATGCCCGTTTGAACCATTGCTGTTATAAAATATCGTGTGATCATGCAAATGAACAATATGTTTTAACAATACCAGACAGATCGATATGATAAAAAGTTGAACGATTAAATATTAGATTGTATATTGAATATTACTCTTAAAGTTAAACCATCTATTATTGTGGACCAATACGAAAACGGGAGTTTGCGAATTCTTTAAAATGTTTGGATAAGACAATGATTATAACAAGAAGATGTCCAGATAAGGTGCATAGATTAAACTACTTTCAAGTATAACTTCTTTATTTCTCCACCGAACTCTATGTTACGACCGCTATTCGAGACGCTATGTTGCGACCACTACTCGGGTCTTTTTTCTCCACCAAACTCTATGTTAGGACCACTATTCGAGACTATACATATGGACACATTTTTCTATTGCCCCGTTTCACAGCATTGGACACATTTTCAGTGATATAACATACTTATTAGACCCCTATACGTATCTAATTTAAAACGATCGCTGTAATGGATATATGATGATATAATGAAATATGCAATACCGTACTTTGGGAATATTTGGCTTCGTGATATTTTCGTCACTTTGTCTCTAAATGCCAGTGTTTTATTTTGATCAGTTTAATTTTCGTCATTCCGGGATTAAAGGGACCAAAAATAAACACATGTATGAATCGAACGTGGAAAAGATAATTCTACCTTTGGTTGATTTCGAGTCTTCCAAGTTTTTATTGTTAAAACGGAAATACAAGGAGTACATAGGAGATGTTGTTTCCGGCCATGTCTAATTCCAGGGATTAAACGGTGAGTATCGGTATACGGTTTATCAGTTAAGCTGATAATTTTAATGAAAAAAATTGAATAAAATTAGAAAACTTAGAAACAATCAATTTGATTTTCTATGCCTTAAAAACCAGTAATAAAAGAAAGAGAGACGAGAGTTGTGTACATGTTTTATATTATACAAATAAAATGGGGTCCATACTTTTGTTGTGTTTTCTGCTTGTTGGTATTGTGTTCAAATACTTAAACAGGAACAATGTCCTTGGTTTATTGATCGTAAATATTTTCTGCATCATTTCCATGGAGATGTATTGCAGAAATATATTTAAAGTTAAACCGTCATATGCTAATCAGGATCCAAACTATTTGACACTCCGATTATGTGTAAAAAATGGAAAAACCACTCCATCGAGATTCGAAACAGGCATTCAGCAGATGAGATGAAGTTTATTTGGCGCCAAAAGTGCCAAAATGATACTGCAAATTAATAATATCTCAATAAATCTACAAGGTGCAATATATATTGTGACACAAAACAAAGAAAAAGAAAAGAAAAGAAACAACAACAAATAATGTAAATCGCCACTAATGACTATGTAAAATACAAACAAGTACGTAAGTCAACATATGGTCAAAGGATATTTGGGGACATGAGAAATTTGGATAGAATGTACTACAGTCTTTAGGGTCTATCTTCATTTGGTATTTTATCAAAATATGATACAGTATTTTACCAAACCATTATACAGTGTTACTAATAACTCATCGGCAATATACATGTAAGGGCTTAACCACGACAGCAGTACCATAACACGCAGTGCTAGCAAACAAAGTTATTTTTCTCTGTCACTGAAAATGTTTTTACTGTCTCGGTGCCATAATACCTATATAGTGTTGCGATGCAATAAAACCCAACTCATTCATCCACTCTTTTTCGTTCTACTAATATTATCCCTCTCTCATTTCATAGATAGATATATAGCCATTTGTGGTGTAGCACGATTAAATCATACCATCCCGTTCATGAACTGTAGATAAATGGCTTGATTGCATAATTCTGAATAATGTTCGCAACCAGGTTGCAAATGAACACGCTCAATAACCACTTTTCTTCATTAATGCACGCCGCTGTTGTTTAGTAATAAATTCGCATTACACGTTGCATTAATTCAACCATAAACAATCTAAAAACAAGTGCAAACACTGTTACTGTTAGTTCGCAGACAGGAACCGACGTGCTACTGAACATATGTCACTTCAGCAGGATAGTTACAGACGTGTCATTAGCTAGCACCACTTACATTAGAATATTCTTCACACTTATCCCGCCGTGTAAAATAATGTCAAATCAGATTTGGATCTATTAAAGTATAGACTAGATCTGATTTGATTAAACGTTTCAGAAACTATTTACCGAGTGTCAAACAGGTGCGATCATGATTAGACGCCGGTGAACTTGGCGTCCCATGTGTATCAAAACTGTTTATAATGCGAGTGGGGTCGCGAATAGAGGGGCAAGGGTTAAATGTTAGTATTTAAATTTTAATGGAAGGAGAATGCTCCTTAAAGTATTATTTTGCCGATGTTACCGTTGGAAAATAATGTACATGCGAAACAAACAAGAACGTTTACTTTTTTGCCCTTTATCGGGACACTAGGCATTATATGGGTTGAATCAATAAATGCTCAAGTATATATGGGACAACTCTCACTGGCTATCCTGAAACGTTTAGGTCGGTATTTCAATTGCAATCCAAATAGCTTATATTCTAGACCTTATATGGTAGAGCGATGCCTGTGTGGAAAATAGAGATGAAAATTATATATACAATGTTGATTTAGTTTCAGAAAAACATACATCATAATGCTGGTACTACATAATATATTTCAGAGCAGTATTGTTGTGCTAAACAGAGACCCTTGGATCTATTGTCTGAAAGGCTGATGACTCTGACAGGGTTAACCTGTGTACTCATATCAGTACTGTAAACATTTAATATACACATATATTCTACAGTATACTTGCTCTAATACAACCACCCAATAGAAGTATAAACCTGGACCATGAAGGCATATGGTAGCTAGATATAGTGCGACGTTTATACAAAAAACTCTTATCTTAGGACTTATCGGCAGTATTAGCGTCCTGCATTGCAAAGTATGCTCTGTTTGTCACATGTAGATTGAATGTTACACAGAGCAAATAATGCATGTTATATTACTATGTGAATATGAAATTTTCATACATCATATTAACATAAACCACTTTGTATCCGTCTGTAAAATGGTCCGTGTGTGAAAGTCCTAATACTAACATGTACATGTACCTATCCCATAACACATAATACTAACAAACCTATCATTGAAGAGTTGTTTACGATAGCTGGAAAATATATACATAATTATCAGCCAAGTATCGAGATGCTATGCATGAGAAAAACGGTCAAAGTGGTATGTTTTTCTTGTGATATTTAAGCCGCCCATAAAACGTAGACACTTCATAACTAGTCGGGTAAATACAATCGTATATTTTCTTGTCAATATGATTGTTCCGACGCCACTTGCTATTTTCGCAAGTCTATTCTTGTATTCTTTAGTAGTATCAAATTCCAGTACTATGCAAGTCGTATCATTCAGTAGTGCTAGAAACTTGCACTCGTCTGTCTCATTCATCACAGTCATTGTGTTCCCTTTATTCGTTGGTATAATCCTTAACTTATGTACATAATGCCGTACAGGAGGAAACAAGCAATTTCTGTAGCCGTAAGTATGTCTTTAACCAGAAATAATTTAGGGTTACAACAAAAGTTCATATATCATTAAAAAAACAAAAAAATGTTTCTTACATGACTGTACAGCAGAGAATGGGTTAAACTAATTCTTCAAACTTGTTCACGTGTTTAAATTTTGTCATTGTTCATGTGTTTACAATTGGTTGCTTATGTTACTAAAATATACTTTCTAGTCTATGAAGTTCGAGAGTGATTGGGTGTTTTTATTGTACCTCTGGTGATGCTGTGAACTGTTGTATGTCATTTTTCAATTTCTGTCCCGACATATATTCTATTTTTTCTTCCAAGTAAATATACAGTTCTTCCTCAGCCGAGTGAACAATCTTTGCAGTTTTCGTTCCTAGCAATGGGCATCTTAATCTTATGTTAGGTGGGACAATATCAATTCGTATGCAGCGGGTATTGAATGCTGGTGGTTCGACCGTCACGCGATCTAGTAGGTTAATACTTCCGATCGCATAACCTGTTGGAGGTCGTCTCGCTTATAGCTGTATTACGAGTACACGTATTGGATATTTATACGGGTCGATTTGCATTTTAAATGATGTATGTCTACGTTAGACAAATGATATGCATTTTAAATGTCATGTTTTCAAAATTAGACACTATTTTTAAATTTAAAATGCCACGTTTTCAAGAATTATGAACAAATGTCTTTTATCTGACTGTATTAATAAGAACCATGACTTATAGTTCTTAGAAAACTACAAAGAAAATATCGATTGGCTTAAATGCCTTGTTGTTTCTAACATGTTTGAACAAGTGATATCATATGCTAGAATAACATAATTCGGTCTGCTCTATTTATCAAAATGGCTTCGACAAGTGACTTTTACAGAGTCGTCGAAAGGCACCAGTATTAGAAATGGGCTAATAATACAGTCAGTATATGCCTTTGCAAACAACGTAGATCCAGATTAAACGGTTCACGAAGGAACAGGTTCTGCTCCGTCTGCTAATAAAATAGTTCAGATATGATAATACAGTTTTTGCCTTGACTAATTTTATCTCTGTGGTCATGTACCGTTATAAACAATATCAAACGTATAGAATGAATAGAAACAAATATTTATGATGTTCATGAATCAATGCACAAACGTTTCAAATATGTCAATTTCATTACCAGACAACATAGTTTGACACTAGCATACATTTGAGTTCAACTGACGAAATGAGCACTCGGAGATTGAAGTAAAAAACAATAGTACGACCAGGTTACAGCAGAACAGCCCATGAAAATATTCTTTTATTGCAAAGACTATATGGAATTGTAACAAACTTTTTGATGTGATTTAACCCTTTCTCTGTTCAATATACTTGCAAGAAATTATGAATTGGTTTACAAACAGTGTAGCGCTACGACTGGATTACGATTAAATGAGCGCTACGATTGGCTAACGGTTAATCGATGCCATTCATTGGATCTCGGTATTCTCTTTAAAATTCATTATCTGCCGTAGTCAAACTGCTAATTTGCATTTAAATGTTCTTGTGCATGTCTGCGATTTACGGCACGTTGTGTCGGCACTCCCACACGACAGGGTATGTGAGAAAGCAATAAATAATATAAGCAGGTCAGATCATAGTGTAATACATAGTAAGATGTGGTTGTGCCACAGGGCACAATGTGTCTGTTTGTCGAATGAAAATATCTGTCGTCTCCATGTTACAAAAGTTATTATCTGCTCATACACTGACATGTTTACCTACCGCTATTAGTTCAATCTTCGACACCTTTTTAGTGAGTGTCAAACAACTTTAAGATTCGCCTGCTTCACAGCAGCAGGTGTTACGTGTGCATGTGGCAACCGTAAAAGGTCACCGCGTACTAATGAAGGACCATCAGTTTCAGGGATGTTACTCATGAACAGATGCATGTTTTTCTTTTTTCTTTTTGCATGTCTGTCTTTGCTTTCGAAGGATCTCCTATTTTCAAATTGAGACCTTACGAAGCGCCATGTTCATTGGTGTTAGTTGGTGTTCCACCCAACAAATGCCAGCAAAAATAATATTATGCTACAAAGGTTATGTCTTTTCAAACAATGATCGCCTGCAACGTTACTTACTATTATTAGTTCAATATTTTATTACTATTGACTAAGTGTCAAATAACTGTGCGGGTCCCGTCGCGTTTGACAGGATGCAGTAGAACCTGTCGCAGACATTTATTATTAAACATATGAGTCAATTGGTTGCTTAATGTGGGGCAACAGTAATACAGAAAACTCCTATAGAACCTTTCTGTATTACTTGTGGCCTGCATAAAGTTACCCTCTACATGACTGACCCATAATTAGACCTCTTTTTGATGACCGCTTAAGATAGGTTATACTATATTGGTAAATTGTAGGACATTTAAATTGTATGTCTAGTATTGTATGTACATGTCTTGTTTTGTTTAACCTTTAGCCTGCTGAGCAAATTATTTTCACAGAATGTTTCACCTACTACATTTTCAAAATTGAATCTGTAATCAATAGGTCTTCCAAAATGCAATCAGAGTCTCAAACAGTTTGTAACCCAATGAGACGCCGAGTTACTCGGCGTCTCATCTGGATCCAAACTGTTTGCATAGGTATTCACTCATCCGCTCATAGCAGGCTAAATGTCAACTGGGTATAACTATGTTTTTATTTTACACCTTATTGTACATAAGGCATTTCGTAATTTCCAATTTTGAAAGGAAATGAAAACTTTCTCTACTTTTTTATTCTCATTAGTCACGCGCATGATCTTCAATTAAAAATCAAGACATCAGTGCTTTGGAAGGATAAAGCACAATATACTGCTTTGGTGTAATTCTTTATTCAAACTGTGATGTTTATTATGACCCAGAATGTATTCCTACTGACTTTTATCAGCAAGTCATGGACCAATGTTCCTCCTCCTTGGATAAACCAATGATTTACGAGTAGTCATGCATGGCAAACATAATATATCAACTTATTTTAACCCTTTCCTTCATATTGACGACTTTTGACGACCCTGTAAAAGTCATTTTGTGAAACTATTGTGATAAATAGAGCATTTGCTCCTATACTAGCAATGCTCTATTTATCACAATGGTTTCAAACTACAAAATTCTAAAAGTTTCCTTTTCTCTAGTTAATGCTCCTTTTCGGTAGATTAATTCAAAGAGGTTGTATCTAAAAATAGCCTATGAGTTAATGGGTTAATAATGAGATCATTGCGTATATATCAGATTGCTAGACCCACGTCTCCTGTTCGCAAATGATCCAGTAATCGGGGTATCTCGATTAATTTGCTTTTATTGTTATTTTTTCTAGCAAACACACGACGACTTGTCTTAAAACATTGTTCAGATCGTTCATCAGAATAAAGTTTACGCACGAAAGTACCATTTCATTTTGGCACGAATTCCTTAAGTAAAAACCAGATTCTGAGTCAACATTTCTCCGAGTGAAATATGTGTTTTCAACATCACTTGGCTCTATGTGACCTTTTCAGTGTCGCAGTACCCTAGAACTCCAAACTAAATGTATGCTAGACCGATATTTACTTTCAGTAAGGCGTTTTGTTACGTTGTCTTATCATACGCATCCGTACGTTGTGGCGCCACATGTAGTCATTTGTTATTGATATGAGTTTAGTTACGGCACTGTGGATATGATGTCGGGGTGCAATCGGCAATGTCAGTTCTATGAAGGTGGCGTGTGTAAGTGTTAGCGTGCATTGTATTCGTGCTTTGGTGTTGCTATGTACTTCCGTGCGTCATTTACAAACCTGCATGGCATTTATTCTACTTCTTTCATATCACATCAAAACTAACATCAAGTACACACTTCTGAGAAGACGTGAACCATGCGACTGAGCTATGGTAAAAGGGTCATTCGCATTTTTGCAAAATTTTGGCGTATACATGACGTATGATCACATTCGTCTCTATTGTAAACATACATGATATGTCACCTATGAAGTTGTGCCACCCGAAACGATGAAACAAGACATCACCGGGAAAATTCTTTACAGTTGTTTGTGTCGTAGGTTTTTACCGAATTAAAGAGATTATTACGAAACGTTTGCTATTATGAATAATGTACGTATTACGATATGTAACAATAGTCTGCATAAATCGGAGTAACGTAGATACATAAACAACAGGAACGTTACTCTACAGTTATTGCTGCTGTTATATTTCCATTAACAATGTTAGAGGTAAAGGGAGTAGAAAATGGAAAAGAAACACTCTTACAACTAAAATGTAACGTTAACACCTTCATAACTAAAATAAGCATGGTGCTTGGTAATCGTTATATTATGTTGCTTCACACAACAAAATGTAGCAACACGTTACTTGATAGAGAGGTCATTAGAAGCCTTAGCAAACAGAGTACGAATAAACCCAGATCAGTCAGCTCTGAAAGTGTGGGTTGCGAATTCATATGGAATTAGAGAAGATCGGATTCTACAGGTTCTTTCTTTGCACAAATACCAACTGTCAACAAATCATATATGATACTTAGATCGCAAATACATTTGAAGATTACATTTAATCGTTTCAATTACCGAATGTCAACGACAAAGCTGAATTACATACTATAACAACATGGTTATCGCGACTTTATAACTAGCATGTATATGTCTTTACTAATACAACACGCTGTCTCTAATGTATGTTCAGGTTAATAAGTATTAACCTTTATTGTGCCAGAACCGAGTATATTATCGTAGCAAACAGTACAGAACCAGCTCAAAGGGCTACACTTTTAATACACATTTTGTTGAATTAATATGCAGAAAGGGAGAGGGTGCATTTATTAATTTAAAGTTAAGGGTTAAATCTCATTGATATTTCAACATGTCACCGTTAATCGTTAATGGAACACAAACAATTTGATTTATTTTACATATCTGGTCGTTGGAAAACTACAGTTCTACATTAAGAATACTACTTCCTCACCGGTATAGCACTGCTCCTGCCAGCAAATGAAGTATGTACAGTTGGCGTGGCCTTCCGACTGACTGTACCCATTCACCCGCGCTGTCACGCAAAGGAACAAGGTGAACTAATTCACATGGTAGTGGCAATTTCTGGTGAGATTGTCAATTATTACGAGTGCGTTATTTCATTTAATCCTTTACTTTACAAACCACCATTTTGGTCCTTCGATAAGATTTCGCCAGACAGTATACTATTTGCTAAATGAGCAAATATAATGCAATATTGACACTTGAGCTCTACAGCCATAGGCAGATAACAACGGCTCAGTAAACATACTACTACTGATAGACATGTAGGTGCATCAGACCATTCGAATATAGATTATGTTTTACGTTGTTTTGTTCAATATAAATGCCGATTCAAGTGGCGGACAATTGACTCGATTCAGTCCTAGCAATGTAATCTGCTATTGTGTTAAATTATCATGATAGCGACTAGATGAACATGAATTACATTTCTAATCGCTTTCCATAATATTGGTGTAGAGACACATAACTCGCCTTCTGGAATTGTTATTTATTGTAACTATGACAACGGTTTTAGTAAAGTGAAGATGACAAGTTAGTAGGCCTGTCAGCTGTCCACTACTAGAAAGGGCATGGCCAAGTATATAACTTCATACGACACAAAACTCCTTTAGGGCACAAGCGGCCGTCCACGGTCTGTCCATACTCATATTCTTTATAAATATTGCCATACCGCATGCAACATGAAGTTAAGGTAAATGTACGTCCGCCATAGCCGCTGATCGGCGACTGCTTTATGTGTTACACCTAAGGTAGTTGTGTGTTGGATGTTGTGAGCAAATGTCATCTACGTTTGTACATGGGTACGTCTAGTACAATAAGCCAATCTTCTTATATGTCAGAAATCTATTAGAACGTCGGATAGCCACAGGAACAGAATAGCTGCAGAATACGTACAGTAAAATACCGTTATGACATCAGCGTTGATCCAAGCCAGACACAAAACGCCTCGGAATATTAGTGGACAGGTTTGATATCGCTATCATGAACAGACAACAATATGAACGCGTATTCTATACAGCGTATTAAAATCTACTATATTCACAACTGCTACACGAGCCTTCTATTTCCAGGCAAGATGAACTACAGTATTTAAACACTCGATTGAATAATGTAGACTTGGTTTCAACAATATTAACTGATAGCTAAAATGTAAAAAGTCGTTCCATGAATTAATAAAACTTTAAAATACGGGTTAAAATGAGTTGCATTTGTGTGACCACATCGAACCGTTGTTGCATTACGATAAGGTTATTCCAATCTAAAGAATATCCAGCCATATGCCGGTTTCCTTACGTGACGTAAACGAAGTGCCAGACCAAGACAGAAGCCAACGTCGACGACAGTCAATGACGATAACCACCCGTTCATGACAATACAGAAAGGCACGGAGCATACCTTGTGGCAGATATGTTTATCCATGTCAGTGTCGACGATAACAACATATACAAGCTTGTTATGTATACTACCATTGAATCTATATACAGTATATTTATTGATATCATTCCTGAGGTTACTACCATCTATATCCCTGTATATTTGTGAATAAAGCCTTTAACGTTTATTTTCATAAGTGGAGAAAGATTTCTCAGTTTTTTCAGTGTACGCAACAAGCTGCACTGTTCCGTAGACAGAATAACAATCGGGTAACACCCGATTTACATGGGTCCAGCAAAAAGTTCTGTCTCTAATGGGCCTTCCAAATTTCCTGCCTGAATTTTACTCTATTTCCTTATTTTGTTTCCAGGTATTTCTAAAACCAATAATTGCACTTGTATGTTGTGTCCAATAAATAACGATATCCATTTATGTCGTACAAATTGCTTTTCAGTTTTTTCCAGTTGAAATACAGTAAAACCTCTCTAAACCGGAATTGTAATGGAGGGGAATGTTGATATTTTCAGGCAGGTGGCTGCTTAATACAGAGTGAAAGTCGGACAAAAATGTTTTAGAGGATATTTCTGTATGACTTTGGCCCTGCATTAAGGATGTTTGATGCGTAACTTCCGCACATTTTGCGTTTCAAGTTGACTCCAGAAT
This sequence comes from Azorinus chamasolen, assembly GCA_963576725.1. Lineage (NCBI taxonomy): Eukaryota > Metazoa > Mollusca > Bivalvia > Cardiida > Solecurtidae > Azorinus > Azorinus chamasolen. The sequence continues at coordinate 58,668,225 of OY755249.1, forward strand.
TGGAATCTATGTACCTTAACACATATTTAACACTAAACAGCACGGATAGTAAATGGTTGTTTGTGTCGAAAAAAATAGAAAAATGGATTGCTACGGAAACCAACGGAAGAGCTTTTGCCATTGTCCGGAATCTGTCGTAAGATTCATATTTACACACATAACGGGAATATTCATTCGATGTATATGTAGGTCAACAACTAGTGTCAGCCATTGTACATGTGATAACAACCTAATTGATATTCAGACCGTTATTCTAAAATAGAATCGGAGTCATTCAGAATTTGGCCGAAATTGTCCGTTTATTTCCGTAAAAAATCCCCGTTTCTGAAAAGGAGGCTCCTTTTAAATAATTTAGCAGTATTCGGATAGTGATAATATTTAGCTGAACAAATATATCCTGTCGGAAAATGGATTGTAAACATTATTTTCGAGTACAGATTCTAGTGTTGGTTGATTTAAGCTGCCATGATATTAATACTAAATTTAACGTCCGGTATAGAGAGGGTTTACTGTATAATATTATGCTGTCATATACACTGTATACTTTACTAGTAATGATATATCAGAAGGCAGTATGCATACATTTCTGAAAAAAACACAACAACAACAGCATAACTTGAGAAATGATTGCGCTAGGTAGGTACATCCTTTGCTCACTGAGGATAAATGATCAATGATAGATTTTAAGACAGCTTTTCGTTTAATTAATATTCAGATAGGGAAGTTCACATTTTAATTGTTCAGCAGATTAACTCTTTCGCTGCCAATGTCGCATCTGAGGTTACCTATTGAAACAGTTTGATACAGATGAGGCGCCGAGTAAGCGAAATAGTTAGTGTTTAGGATATCTTAGTTGCAGATGATGTATCAACATCATGGTGATACAGTTGTTATTACTGCCTTTGGTTTACCATCAATTAACCCTTCGCTTGCTATTCACGTCAATATACCTACCTGTAAATAGTGAAGACCCAGATGAGACAGCTCCTGCAGGAGCTCCTGCAGCTCATCAGGGTCTGCATTATTTACAAGTTGATTGTGCAATCAGTGCACTCCACAGCAGTGATTGTACAGCGAAATACTTGTACCCAGTGAAGATATATGTAATTATACAACAGGGCATTGGCATAGAAGGAGACATGTATTTTAAAATTCAGCAAGAGAAGGGTTAACATTATGTCAACTCTTTGCGACGTAATGCTCATTACACATGTAAGATATAAAATCACATGCAAAAATTATTATTATTGTAGATATAGCCGAGCATTCTGATCGAATCATTAACAAAAGTATGAAGTGTCAGGAGCGCATAGCTAGCGATACGCACGTTCGTTACTTCAATCTGAAAAATGAAAACATTATTATGGCAAAAATAGAACAAAGCTCGAAGGCTGTGGGTATAGACTTTTATAAATGTTATATCTTGCAGTGTAAGTTTTAACCCATTCCCTTATATTGATACCTATTGACGCCTCTATAAAAGTCACCTTTTGAAACCATTGTGATAAATAGTACTAGTTTCAAAACTACACAATTCTAAATTTTCCCCGGGAGCATGTTCACGGACGCCTATAGCCACGATGCGTACAATACGCTCCTGAGTGTCTTATCAGGATTCTCATCCCTGAATCAGTGAAGTTTATTGTTGATGCAACAACTATAAGCATGTGTTCAAGGAGGCGACGATACTATAAGTAATCATAACGTAAAATGATCGTATACTCTACGACACTAGCCTAGCTGACCGATACATCAATTAAGTAAGCTTATTCGATGTATTTACAGTATATAAATATCACATCCTATGGCGAGGGGCACAGCACGTACTGTCAACCCGAGGTAGGTTATGTCCACCGAGGCGTTAGGAGGTATAATAATATGAACTGCCGTTTGGTAATTTTAGTCGGTAAATAGCTTCTAGAAAATGTTTAATGTTTTCTGTATGACTTTCATCCTGCATAAAGCTGCCAAATGTCTCTAAGACCGAGATCCATACTAAATTAAATGCCCAGTTTAGAGAGGTTATACTTATGGTAATACTTTAGCTATTACCCCTTCACTGCCACGAGGACGGATATGTTTTATCACCTACACAAACAATTGTAATCCAGATGAGACGCCGAATCACTCCAAATAGTGTGACACTATGTGTATCGGTTTATAGAGAAACAGAAGAAACATTCACTCTTCAATTTGAAGCTAACGAAATCGTGTCTATCGGGCGGCAACGCTGGCATTGTAGAGCTTAACCGTTTACTCTATAAATATTCATGTAAGAAATAATGACGTCTTGAGTATAGTCTACGCTGTTTCTAATAGTGTATTTGTGGAGGAAATGGTTACGCTAGCTACGGATGATTTGTGATTACATTCCGTGTCGGATGACGAAATACCCATTATTTGTTTATTATTAATTCCCATGTACAATTAGCTGTCAAATGGCTACACATGATATATTGTACAGAAAAACAACAACAATTTTATGTCTTGTTTGCTACAACATGACACCGGAATATATTGCGGAACAAGCAGATACATCTAAATTTAGCACGTAAATGATTTCAGTGGCTCACATGACCATCGCCTGTAATTTATATAAGAACATATTTCTGATTTCGTCACTTGTTAAGGCAGCAAAAAAAAAGAAATCAAAGGAAAAGAACAAGTAATTGGTTCCATATTCCCAACGATTCTTAGTTTAAGCGGACGATGTGTCTCAACTTGGACCACCGTCTCTAAGTTCATGTTTATTCTCCTCTGATATCAGCAATGAACGCGACCTAGTCGTTTAACACTCGACTTGTTATTCGCCACGTTGTTGTTTTCTTCACATGACTATTACATTACTGTAGCTTATTTGCATTTAATGAACGATCTGTATAACTAAGAATACCCGTAGTAATCCAGTTGGTTGCGACTTTTTTGCTAGCATTTTAATCATATTTATATAAATCAAACAAATCCTTGCCAGAAGGAAAAGACGTGAGATTGAAATATAGTGGAGCTTTACATTGAGAGACCAACTGTTACTCGTCAAATAACTAATATCCAAACGTTTAACCCTTCTCTTGCTGAATTTTAAAATACATTTCTCCCTCTTCACCCATGCCCTGCTGTATAATATATTTTCACTGCGTACAAGTATTTCTCTGTGCAATCACTGCTGTGGAGTGCACTGGTTGCACAATCAACTTGTTAATAGTGCAGACCCTGATGAGACAGCTCCTGCAGGAGCTGTCTCATCTTGGTCTTCTCTATTTACAGGTATGTATATTGACGTGAATTGCAAGCGAAGGGTTAATACTCCAATTAAGTGTTTTAAAAAAGGAGAACTGTGTATGTAGCTGGCAAAGGCTATAGTGTACTCCTGATACTAACAGTAAGTATTAAGTATAAAGACGATAAACGCAAAACATTGTCACACCCTGCATTTAGTAGCCACCTGCCTAGAAATACTTAAATTCTTGTTTATCAAACATTCGAGAGGTTTTACGGAAATAGTTGACCTTTATGGCTGGTAATAGCAATTCTAACAGCATTTAATGAGCGATGTTGTTAATGAACACATGCGGGTCTATATCGTAATTTCGACAATAACTGATTCTCATATAATGGTAATGTCAAAATAAAGCGCGTACGTTGATCCTTCTGTATGCGCAAGATCCGTTTCTTGTTGAATTGTTCAAAATAGTACGCTTTACTACTCGCAGGAAAGGCATTTCCTTATGTGAATTTGATAGCATGTTGCAATAATTACTTTGACTGCTTGACGTGAGCGAGAAAATTATATGTCTGTAATTAATGAGCAGTATTTACGTCCATGTTCCGTTTGGTTCCGTTTTCAGTTGATTTATTTGCTTTCAGTGTATTTACCCTTGGAATGCGGAAAAAGAATGGACTGTCATTTTCAAATATTGGATACCCAGATCAGACCGCTCCTAGAGGAGCCCTCTCATCAGGGTCTTCACAGTTTGTCATTGATAGTAATATCACGATTTGTACCCTGTCATATCACGATTTGTACCCTGTCATACGACATGAACAATGTTTTACCGCTCCATTCTGCACATTCAGCTTTGGTATGGTTAAAGTATCTACGTAATTACAAATTTGAGTACGAGTCGATTCAACTATTGATGATACGGGAACATGTGCAGGTCTCGCAAATGAAGGATTACAAGATGTCACACCATAATTACTGAATGTTTGACAATTCAGATAAAACAACAACAACAACTAAACATATGCTTACTGTTACAGTCTGTAATGCATCCATAACGTTCCTACTTGATTAGCATGTTTACAGATAAAAAATGAGTTCTGTTGTTAAGGAAACAATATTGAATTTGGCAGTTCACGAAGGAGTAGATCTAAATAGATTATAACAAAACTTGTGAAAAATAAAGAATGCAACAAACTATTTTGTCGTGTTGGAGTATCTACTGAGAGGTCCAGATAAGGTGCGCAAATGTCAACATTTTTAGGAATAACTCCTTTATGTCTCCACCAAACCGTATACTGTTTAAAGGAAGAACGTCGGAGAAAACTAAAAACACGAAAATTTTAGCAGACGGCACATTTTGCAGAAGGTAATACAGTAAACCCTCTCTAAACCGGACGTTAAATTTGGTATAAATATCGGTCTTGGAGATAGGGGGCAGATTCAAGCAGGGTGATGTCATACAGAAAGCTCCTAGAGGAGATTTCTGCAATACTTTTACCCTGCATGAAGCAGCCACCTGTCTAAAAGTATCTAAATTCTTCTCTACTAGAATTCCGGTTTAGAGAGGTTTTACTGTATTTGGGAAGGAGAGAGTTGACAATAGCTAAAATGAAATAGTTGATGTACCGTGAAAACATGCCGACTACGTATAATTTCAAGACAAATACTATAAATATAAAAAATGTGCCCAGGGGACACGGATGACCCCGCGAGAGCAAACAGGAAGAAATCTTTGACGACACTTTCTGTCATTAAACAATTACCAAAATTCAATCAAAGTGTCGGCAAACAAGAAGTAGATAAACGACAGACCTGAACAGGGGAGAAACGGTACAATTCATTATGATTATGCTTTAGACCAAATATCAAATCATTGCAGTTTACACGGGCGAAGAAATCTTTGACGAACATTGTTGCCATTAAACAATCACAAACATTCAATCAAAGTGTCGGCAAACAGGAAGTAGATGGGCGACAGACCTGAAAAGGAGAGCCACGGTACAACTCACTATGATTATGCATCAGACCAAATATGAAAGCATTCCATTTCACACAAGCCAAGAAATCCTTTACGAAAGTTTCGTGCGGACGTACGTGTGTACGGACGGGACGGACAAGGGTAAAACTTAATGCCCCGGTCACCTAAAGGCGGGGACATAACAACACTTTTCTTTCATATCGCACTATAACACTTTAAAGTGCAAACAGTCGGAACTTCTCGTTTATATGTTGGCGATAGCGAGTAACGCAGCGCCTCACCTGGATCCAAGCTATTTGACAATTGGTCAATAGCTTCTAAAAACCTGTTGCCATGACACTTGTTCTTCCTCAAAAGCTTGGTCATTCCGAAAGTAGTCAAAGTAGCACCTAATCCATAACTGAGAAATATTGTTTTAACTTCACAGTAAGATATTGTTAACAATGGAAGGCCATTTGAGAGAATGGCCATAGTTAACAAAAATGGGTTTTACGCCAAGCCCCATTCTACATACTAGACATCGGGTAATAATACTGTCATAAAATCCTTCAATTATAATATGTTTTGTCAAATTACTACACGACGTTTGACTGTACATCTATTACGTTGCGGCTTTAACATTTTCCAAATGTTATCGTCTGCAATTTTGTTGTCTGCTACATTTTTTATTTATCTTCATTGTTTTTTGAAAAATATCACAGTACCTAACAGATTGGATATTGGTGTGACGCCGAGTTACCCGAGTTACCCGGCGTCTCATCTGGATACAAACTGTCTACATAGGTAAGTATAGATATGACATGGACAGCAAAAGAGTTAATCTAATTATTGGAATATTACATTTGGTTTTCCTTCAGGAAATAAAAATAAATTATCAGTGCACTTGTTTCAAGATTACAGCTCTCCTACATATAAATGCCTTTTAATGTCTTTGCAATCAAAGTTGACCCAGATCAGACGGCTCCTATAGAAGCGGGTTTGTGTGCCTAGGAACCAATATAGGTATGATTCTACAGTTTCTGAAATTTAATTTGTCATAATGTCAGTGTAAACATCCAACTGCCTAATGTTCCTCAAGTTAACATGTCTTACACATGTTCATTAGGAAAACAATAAGAATCGAGATCAGATAACAGTTTAGACATACCTTTACGCAGCACGAAAGGCGTTTTTGTTTAAAGATCCATATAGATGGCCGCTAAAGTACCCTTTAGTGTGACTAAGTCATGTCCACATGCTAGTACACAACTCATTCTAAATTATGCACGGCCTTAGTCCAACAAATCCAAATAAGCCAACACAAGGCCAGTCCTCAAAATATTGTATATATAACGACCTAATTAGAATGAGACATCATGTCAGAAAACCAATAATCCGTGACATAGTATCCCTCCTGTTGCAAGCGGAAACGGAATTAGGGTCACATTTTTCTTTCTTACATTATTTAAGAAATCACAAATGTGCAGCTGTGCATTATCGCGCATTAGACCACGACTAGGAGTTGAGATGTGGAATCATTAGATCACGAGGCCCTTAGGCTTTTACCCACATCTCAACGATCATAATTTGTTGAGATGTGGAGTCATTACATCTAATTACCTACATCTCAACGACTAACTGTGATCTAATGCGTGATAATGCACAGCTACGAATTTGTTATTTCGATTCTAACACGACTTCTTTTTATAAAAAAAACTCTCCCGGAGAATACGGCAAAACCAGAAGCGTAGTCAGTGGTTACGCCATATTTACTGTTACATTTACTCAACACGACTTTCACTCATGACATTGTACGAGAGAACCGCCTTGGCACGGTCAGTAGCAAAATCACCACTGGGGGTTTAAACCAGTTTACGGACGTCCTAACCTCACACTTATCTCAAAGTCACCCTAGCTAAACCCTTAAATAGACCTTTTGATGATGGTCACTTAAGCTATGTTCTACCATTCTCTGTTTGAAAAGGCATGAACAGGAGTTTGTATCAAGTAAAGGTTTAAGCAAATCAAGACATACTCAAGTCGTGTATTAGTTACCGACCTAATGCTAAATGTTTTGTAAATGTTATATAGTCATATCTACAAACACATTGAGACATCTGATCAGTTTCTAACATGTTTGTCACACAATCACCTGGATCTGAGTAACATACTGTACAAAACCTGGCAAGACGTCGTGACTAACCTGGTGCTATATTTTCTGCTGATATGTTTGTACAATCTTAAGGTTGGATGTTGTATTAACGGACATAAAACAAAAACACCTTGTCTGGAGACAGAATAAATGTTCTCGTAATTGTTGTTGAGGCTTAACAGACATGTCTGGAAACGCGCAGTCTTATTTCCATGCAGTTGAAACGCATTAATGATGTATTCTGCTTTTATATCAGGCCGTATTATCAACCATTTGAATGCGGGACACTCTTGCACTGGTTCTTGCATACAGTGCAAACCCAGGTCATATGGCTTCTAGAGATGGCCTCTGACCAGGGTATGTACTACTTGTCATTGAAAATCCTCTAGGATGTTTAAGTGCATGTACTTCATACTGAGTTAAACAGTTATGAACTTTTCCACTCTGAGAATTCAGCATTGTAAGGGTTAACTAGGAGCATCGAGTGTCGAGAAAACCATATTACGTATCGGTCTTTTGGTGTCTGTTATATTGGTTCCGTGTTTGGCCAGTGGCAATGGGCTTTTAACAAGGCGAGTTATCTATAATAGTCAATTGTACTTTTGATTACTGTCTATATGGAGAACAGATGCCTTCTTGGCTAAATGCTAATAGTAACTTGAAAACCATGTTTTAAACAGCTTTAAATCGTATAACGCTTCGAATAAATACTTGTCTGATTACATTAAATAACTGTATAATACAAATGAATCCCCAAAAATAATTAAAACACTGATAATAATTACCTTCCATTCGAGATTACCATACCCGATGTGAAAACAACACCTGTTCAAATATTGATCTGTTGCAAACATAAAAAAGAATTCATGTAGGAGATTTGGAAATGACATACGATATTGCACAGCACCACCAGAGGCACAAAGGAAATGTGCGCCACATGGTCGTCATAGAACAGTACATTTGCCTGTTTCACACCGACATCGCTTAGGGCACTGTGACACTAAAATAGCGCATTATGCCAAAGGATATAGAACCTAAAGGAACTCTACAATCACCGATTCACAGCAAACCAAGAGCACCCATATATCTTACACATATTCCATACATATACACATATAACTGTTCCGTGTATGCTCAACACCGACAACAACAGGTATGACAAGGCATAACATCACAATAGGCCTTACTGAAAAGAAAAGTATATATCGGTTTGACTCAGTATAGGGCACTTTGACAATTCATATGATAGTGCTATAAAGCACACACTGTGAAGATTGTGGCATAATCAACAACTTTAGACCCAAGTTTCCTTCATCTTTTATTCTTCGTATGATGATGAGAGTCTCCCGTCGCCTCGACGGATGAGTATACAAACATGTAGTTAGCTGGTATGCTTCCTCATGTGGGAATGAAGTCCTATCTGTGATGAACACCGTCTCCTGCATATGATACATGGGGAAGCGCCATCCAGTGTGGTGCCATTCTTACGCTGCTCTCTTTTTGCCTTGATTTTAGACGTCTTGTTGGCCTCAAAGGTCTTGGTTCCCTTGCCACAAAACTGTCTCCAAAGGGACCTATCCTGGACCAGAGCTTCCCATGATGAAGTATCTATACCACAGGATATTAGGTTGCTTTTAAGACAATCTTCGTATAGTGTCCTCTTAATAACATACATAATTTATATCTATCTAGCTCTCCCCTCTCGTTCTCCAGTTATATACACACTGACCCTGTTAAACATGCTCATTGTCCAGACATTATTTGACAGCTGAACTCTATAACTTGGCTTCTTGACATATTGATAAATATATATACACTGCATGTACCTGCTCCCAAAGTACCTTGGGAGTACATACATATTAACCTTTCACCAGTAGTAACTTTTAACCAGTAACATAATTAAAGTATGTTACAAGATGGAGGGATCACGCAAAGCAAGGACATTGTGCGTAAAGGAAATTCACAAGCACCGAATCACAGAAATTTAAGAGCACTTATACACACATATCAGTCAAATGTATAAAGATTATAAAAGATAAAAAAGTATAAAGATGCACGATGCCAACACAAGGATAGGGTGTAGACAGCAGTACCGTCTTGGAGCGGTCAGTGTTAAACCCATGGTAAGGGGGCGGGTCCAAACTCACACTTATCCCATCCTCACCCAGTCAGACGAACAGAGTAAAAACTATTCAGGATTCTAACAAGCTGCAGTCGTGAAACTTTGACTGAGTGTCAAACATATTTGATTCCGAATTACTCGGTGTCTCATCTGGGTCCAAGCTGTTTAAAGTGGGAGAAGGTTTAAATGACGACCGTTGACACCTTATCGGCAGATTTCTAAATAACGCAGCATCAAGTATTAACAGTGGTAAAACAGACCTACAGGGAGCGCAACACACATAATGTCACGACACCAACATACCATCAAACACAAAACATCACAACAAGAAATCAAAACGTGATGAAACGTACAAAAGACAAATCAAAGGCCTGAATGGCCATAATGGCGTTCAGGTTTGATATGGATGTTATGTGTAGCCGGGGGGGGGGGGGAATTAATTGATGTACACGTTAATAACAATAACGTCTTGGAATTGATAACAGTATTAATAACAACACATTTTTGTGAAACACTATGCCCCTGATTGTGACAAATATAAATTTGACCCGTAATGTGACATTTAACTGTAATATAACCTTGATTTTAATAAGCCCCCCCACAAAAAAAATAAAAAAATAAAATAAATAAATAAATAAAAATGTTCGCCTCTGTAAGTTGCATAGACATGCCAGGTTTGAAGTATCGTACACTCACCTTCTATCGAACCTCACCTGTTTATCGAACCTGTCATTTTTTTGTGTTTTTACGCATGTACAAGTGCATACTACGTCATAAAACCATAAGTACCGTTGCTTTGTCTGTAAACAACGCCTCGTAGCTTTAAAAACGAAATATACGTCATAAACGGGTCAATACAGTTTATTTTCCGTTCAACTATGCTAAACATGAGAAAACTCTTACTACGTTATAGAATATAAACATGAATTGAAAAATGTACCACATTAAAAATGTTTGACAGCTCTGACCCCTTCAGCTTTTGCAAAGGTCGCGTGCCCATGACGAAATAACGTGACTATGAGTATTATGTTACAGTAAACAGTTTCTAAAATAAAGGTTCGATAAGCAGGTGAGGTTTTTCTGGCAGTCATTTTTGTTTTTGTTATGTGGGTGGTGGGGAACACTGGATTTTTTGGGGATTAATAGATGAGGAAAAACATTTTTAATTGTTTCAGGGTATGTATAAAAGATTATTTTGAACTGCTGATTTATTTTTTGCTTCAATATTCACTGTAAACGTTTTTTGTTCCTGGTCAAAGGTTAAGAGGTTCGATAGACGGTAAGACCATGCTATGTATGTGCAATGGCTACAACGTTATTGCCAACAGTAAAGTTTGAGCCAAGCCAACAAAGTCAGCCCCACCCCCTTGATTCTTGATTGGGGGCATAAAAATATGACAGACTGAAACAAAAGGAGCCATCTCATGATCTGCTGTTTATATATTGACATGCTTCTAGTTTCTACTATGGCAAAAGATTATCTTAATTATATTCATGATGTCATTATTTCTTATATGAATATTCATGAAGTAAAGGGTCAATTAATGCTTTCATGTCCAAAGCTGATGCAAAAACTGAAGCACAACATCAAAATGATACAGAGGCTACCTATAATCCTACATTTTTTGTTCAACTTATTCTTACACATAACATTTATTTGTCCATGTTCAGCACTCGTTTATTTTGAATAAATGTAGTCTGCTGACAAATTTGAAGGTAGACTGTTTTTATTTTTAATTACTAAGTAGATCCATACATGTACATACAATTACGGTAGTTGTTTGGAACCTGATGAAACTCAAATTCAGAACTACAGTCAGAAGTAGAGTTGTAAGCTGGGAAAGACATTTCAACAAATTGCTACCTACTTTCGCTTTTACACGACACAAACGTCTTGAGCAGAGTCGGCGGTTACACGATACATAGAAGAGACAGTTGTTATTGACACTGGAATATAATTTGATTGAATATGTGTTGAAAACCTTCTATGGATAATACTTACTTTGATAAGCCGATAGAACCCCGTGTTTTTTACGGTTTTACTTCTTGTAAGACTTAGACTTGTGTTGAGGTTGGGTGCCATAGTCAAAACACGCTGTTCGATGCGTGATAAACGTGTATATGGGATTTCTTTGACCTTGTCCTTTATGAAACTTCCTATTTCTAATTTTGAGTACGGGTCAAACGGAAATGACCGAATGCGATGCAAAAGGCAGTTTGATTGGCTGAAGATGTAGGTCTATATGCTAATCAGTTACGAATGTGTAAATGCAATCGGAAACCTCGGCTATATTCCTTCTGCTTTAGAATGCCAAGGTGTTGCGAAAACTACGGCAAAAATATTCGTTCGCTTCTTCTTCTTCTTCTTCCGATTAAAGTACAGGGCCCACTCTGGAGCATCGACGTACTTGGAGTTTATTAAAATTCAAGACTTTTAAAAAGTTTATCTTTGTGTAGATTAGTAGTAATTATCTCACACAGCGAATTATTATTAAATACATGAAGAGTAAACAAATACATGAACATTTTACAACCAAACTAGATCTAGTGCAGACTTGAAGAAAACTATTTTGTCTTGCGCATGTTCACTAGACAAGTGAACTCTTTGCCGTAAAGAGACCGACTAGTATATGGCGTTGCGAACGCCATAAAAACATATGCCGTACACATCGATTGAAAGCAGGAGTACCGCCTTGGAACAGTCAGTAGCTAGAAAAGACTACTGGGGGTTTAACTAGGTCAGTGTATACCCAAACTCACGCGTATGCGTCCTTCACACAACAAAATGTAAATTCCCCTTCAAGACATTTTCACAATATTACTAACGATGTCGAAACCACAAATTATTGAAATAAACTATAAAACAGTAAGCAAATGACCTATAAATTTAGTGACGTTGTACGCACCAATCATTTCTATACCGATATTGTAACAGAGAAGGAAATATAAATACATGTACAATTTATTTTTAAAGATATAACTGTTTTTTTGGAACGATAATCAAAATGACATCAAAGACATGCACGCAATGACTAGTCAGACGCCAGAGCAATTGTGGAGAAAGTCATTTGGGATACAACAGAATTAGCAAAATACAAAACCCCTGCTTTCCCTCCGTGTGTTGGTTTAAGAGGACGCCATCATAGAGTATTAGGTATTTCCCTTTCGTTGTACAAGCAAAAAGAGAAGCATGATATCCAACATGTAACAACGCTACATTATCAGAATGTCATATTCCAAAATTAAAAAAGGGCAAGCTTATCCTGTATATATAGGGAAATTTTGTAGCAAAATGTAACTCCCACTTTCAGAAATTTTGACAAACAGATACAACTCTACTGAGGGCTCCTCTTACATCCTTTTGGTCTGGATATACGCGATTTGCAAAGAACACTAGTGATTCCTTTCCCACACTGAAATGAATCAGAACTGATGCTTTTTCTAGGAAACCATCGCAATTATACCAAACATGTTCATTTTGGATAACATTCATACATAAGTAAGTTAGCACACCTTATAACGGCTATCGAAACTTACTGAACATTTTATACATATTAACCTTATAGCCTGCTGAGCAGTTTGCATTACACATTCGGTTGTAGATAATTTGTCTAGCAAAATGCAATCATTTGTGACAATGGGTAGATGCACAAAATCAAATTTGGAAATCACAAACTATTGGGACACCTATACTCCGAGTGACTTATAGATGATATGTTATTCTACAATAATTGGTGAAATATGAACCACTGACACATTATCAGCCTCATATCCATTGTAACCTTAATGAATTGTATGTATGCAAAATAATGCAGGAAACATTAGCCGTTTGTATAAAGCATCAGTTACTGGTACTGTGTTATGTCCTGATTGTTAAAAACATCTTACAAATTCGTATTTACAATTACCGCAGTAATAATAGGAACCATTCTGAAAACAATGAAAGATAATAATCGTAAGCTTTTTATAGGCAATGTCCTTACCTTTGCGAACGCATTAGAGAAATATACCCAAATCAGACACAAATGAGATCACATATTGGTTGGTGGGCGTCTCATCAGATTCAAAATGAGATTAACATGTGGAAGCGTGTTCGCAAACAAACCCATGCAATATAAGGTACGTGTAAAAGCCAACGTACACAACATTTGTACCGTTATATTCTCAACATGCTAACGGTTAATTGCTTTGTGAAGTAGCAGTGTAAATCTATATTTTCCGGTCGACCATTGCAAACTCGGTGCAAATATCCGTTTTTACCCCCATTATGTGCAGGCGTGTAATGGGAACAATGAGATTGTGCCTATATTTATCTTCAGCAACACACTCGAAAGAGAAGAAAAACAAAAATGCCATTGCTTACGTGCATTTAGTCCCTTTATGTTTTATACATAGATATTGACACTATTATGGCTGTACATAAATATTATAAAACATTTCCTAGAATTGTCAATATGACAACTCTATGATATCTACTAATGAGCTAAATGAATAGCAATCTTTTTAAAAAGCAACCACGGCACGAATCTCCAACACTAATGGTTTGTAAGTATTTTAAATTAGAACAGAAATCAGGCAGGGAATTGGTAAACCGGATTAGACTACGAAAGGTTTGTTTGTTTGTGTTGATTAACGTCCGTTTCTGTGGGCTATGGGCTAATTGGACGCCCCAGGGAGAGGGGAAAGGATACAGAGAAACCGGGCGCGATGCACTACTCTTATTATCGACTTAATGTACTAAAAGTAAATGCACAAAAGTACATATATGAGTCGTGCAGGAAACAAAACATACAAAACACACAGCCGACAGAACAGCACCACGACGACAACAGTAAATGTACATGCATATAAAAGACACAAAGAGACACACAAAGACATAACAAACAAGAACTAGGTGGAACATGGCAGTACCGCCTTTGAACGGTCAGAGACAAATGCCACTTTGGGTTTAAACCACTTTATGGGCGCCAAAACTCACACTTATTCCACCCCCTAAAAGACAAATTGTGTAAATAATGAGAGTCTATTGATTTAAATAGACCGATTTATTACTTGTAAAATTGCTTCGTTTACTGTTCTGCTCGGTTGTTTGTTTACTGTAACACCGTTTAATGTAGTAGAAAGTACAGCACCGTTTAGTTGGTTTCATAAAACAGTTAAATAAACGCTTACACCGCTCACTCAGCGGAAATTTTCGCGCTAAAAACGGCTCATTGCAAACAAATTGATCAGATTATTCAGCAGTAATTTTTCAAATTAATAAATAATTTCGGCCATTCCGCTACGTATATTACGTCTGGTAAGGTATGCCTCGTCCACGGAAAAGCAGGGGAGGGACGACAAATAGAAGAACCCCCTATGCAAGCCGGAATAGTGGGGGTGGTGATCGAGATGAGCCCGAGGTGGTTCAGTTAGGAATGGAGTCTCAAGATTCGGGTATAACAAATGCTTTCCCTCTGCTCTTTCCACCCCTTAGCCAACAAAACAATGGGCTGTCGGCTCAATCGGATTTTTCAGTGCCTTCGACAGCATTAAGTAGTGCAGATGATTTGACACTGCATGTCAATAAAGAACTGTGGCAAAAAATTTGGCAAGGAGAATATTTCAATTTGGCACTACTGCTGCATAAGTCTCATGCCGCCACTTCCAAACTTACAGTTAATGAGCAGGGACAGTTAGAGTGGAAGTCGGGGCAGGGGAAAATGGTACAGAATATCAGGGAATGGACCGACGCATTTTTGATCTATTCGGCCATTTTGATCAATAAATTTCCACAGAAAGCAAGCGATTTACTGCAATATATGGCATTAATTAGAGATGCAGAAACGCTTTCTGTTGGAACATTTGCTTGGCGGACATATGACGAGAAATTTAGAATGCGTCATGCCATTCAGCCTCAATCATGGGCGGTGATCCATTCTGATACATGGTCTAGAACAATGACTGTGCATGCATTGTCACTATCACAGCAGCCGGCACAAAACATGCTGCCGCCGGCGTCTGTGACACATAGGTCAGCCAGTGCAGCTACCACCAGAAAATTTATTCGCCCATGCTTTGATTTTAATTCCATTCGTGGTTGCTCATTTAAGCCCTGCAAATATGATCATGTCTGTTTAGCTTGCAGGGGTTCACACACACAACAGAAGTGTCCTCGATCATTTGGTTCCGAGGCATTTCGAGGGGGAAACGGTCCAAATCGCCCAAACCAAAGGCAACCCAAATTCGGCCAATACTGAATTTACACTAGCAAACACTCCAGTTCAGTTGGATGTCATGGTGAGGTTTTTAAGGATGTATCCGGATCAAATTTCTGCATTGAAAATTTATAATGGCTTTTCATTTGGGTTTCCTTTACATTATGATGGACCGATTAAAACATATGAATCCACAAATTTAAAATCTGCTAAGCAATGTCCAGAGATTGTCAGGGAAAAAATAAGCAAAGAAATTAATTTAGGGCGTGTAGAGGGCCCATTTAGTGAGCCACCATTTCCAAATTTTAGGGTCTCGCCTTTGGGTCTTGTTCCAAAAAAAGAGCCGGGGGATTTTAGAATGATTCATCACCTTTCTTACCCAAAGGGCGATTCAGTTAATGATCATATTGATTCAAAGCTCTGCTCTGTACAGTATACGAAGTTTGATGCTGCTGTTAAGATGGTTCAACGTTTGGGTAAAGGTGCTTTGTTAGCTAAATCCGATATAAAATCTGCTTTCCGTTTAATACCAGTCTCGAAGGACAACTTTAGGCTCTTGGGTTTTAAATTTGATGGGAAGTACTATTTTGACAAGTCTCTTCCTTTTGGCTGCAGTATTTCTTGTGCAACATTTGAGATGTTTGCCAATTTCTTAGAGTGGGTGGTTCGTATTTCATGCTCAGTTGGGGAGCTCGAACACTACCTCGATGATTTTCTGTTTGTGGGAAGAAGAGGTTCTTCACATTGTTCATCCCTATTAACTTCCTTTTCGGACATTTGCAAAACCTTTGGTGTACCAGTGGCTGAAGAAAAGACAGAAGGTCCTTGCACAGTTTTGGTTTTTCTAGGGTTAGAGCTGGATTCAGTCTTAATGCAGGTTAGGATTCCGCAGGATAAAATCCATTTATTGGTGTCTCAGATTCGCAGCATTCTAAGTCATAAACATAGCGTGACATTGAAGGAATTGCAGTTGGTATTGGGTTCACTCAACTTCATGTGTAGAGCAATTGTACCTGGCCGCCCATTTTGTCGGCGTTTAATCGATGCCACTTGCGGGGTTAAATGTCCTCATCATCATATTCGACTGACAAATGGTATGAAATTGGATCTGAAAATGTGGTTGAAGTTTTTTCAGGAGTTCAATGGCATTTCGGTTTTTCAGGATATGATTTGGTCCACAAATGCAGACATCTGTTTGTTTACAGACAGCTCTGCTGCTTCTGACAAAGGTTTCGGTGCTTACTTTCAAGGGAAGTGGACATGTGCAACCTGGCCCACTGCATGGGTTGAAAAAGGTCTAACTAGGGATATCACACTGTTAGAGTACTTTCCAATTTTGGTGTCTCTTTATGTTTGGGGCGAGCAGTTACAAAACAAGAAGGTTTCGTTCTGTTGTGATAACCAGTCAGTCGTTCATGTGATAAACAAACAGACATCCAAATCAGCAGATTTGATGGTTTTGGTCCGAGCACTAACTTTAAAGTGTTTACAACTTAATCTAGTTTTTAAAGCCGGACATGTACCAGGGATTCGCAATAAAATTGCTGACAGTTTGTCTCGTTTACAGCTCAATCACTTTCGCCAATTGGCTCCAGAAGCAGAGCAACATCCAGCTCAGATACCAGACTTTTTATGGAACATCTTCGAGTTGGAGCCAGACGGCTTTTGAATGCAGGAATAGCACCTAGCACAAAAGTAGTATATACAAATGCCCTACAAGTACTTTTTTCTTTTAGGGACTGTTATAAGCTTGGTCAGATATGGCCTGTGCCTCTTGCACACTTGGAGGCTTTTATTTCTTACCTATTTCATATGGGTTATGCTTATAAGACTGCCACACCATATTTGTCGGCTCTTCGGTTTCAACAAGGGCTGCAGGGTTTGAAAGATTACACTTCATGCCTGACGGTTGTTAAAATGCTTGAAGGGTTTCGTCGTTCTAAACCTTCTCGTGACACTAGAATGCCTATTACATATGAAATTCTGTTAGAAATTGGTTCAAAGTTAAGCTTAATCTGCATCTCTCATTTTGAGAGTGTCCTGTTTAAGGCAGCATATACATTGGCATTTTTTGGTTTATTTAGGGTGGGAGAGCTTGTTTATTCTTCTGCGGCCATGGCTGATGCCCCCTTGTTTCGGTCAGATATTATTCAGTTTCACACATCTAAGTCTTTTAAAGTCCAACTTAGGAGATCAAAGACAAATCAAAAAGGTGCCCCTGTCATCATCCCCATTACATCAACAGGAACGGCAGTTTGTCCTGTTGCTGCTATGACTGACTATCTCGAGATCCGTCCTCAGTCTCACAACTGTCGGTTCCTATTTTGTCATATTGATGGTTCTCCATTAACCAGATATCAAAAATTTGGTGCAGTCTTAACAAAAGTAATTAAGGCTACACGCCTTCCTGAAAAATATTTTAAATCTCATTCGTTTCGTATTGGGGCAGCTACTTGGTTGGCCCAACAAGGCATTCCATATGATACTATTCAGCATATGGGCAGGTGGTCATCTGACGCCTTCCTTAGGTACATAAGATTGTAAAAACGTTTTAACATTTGTTATTCACAGATTTTGCTAACACCCATCTAAGTTTATTTTCAGATGTATGGTTCATAGGGGATTCCTATGTATACTGGGCCCAGCAGCGTGCAGAACACCGTAATATAGCCAAATGTTTAGGTTTAGTGAAGGTGAAGGCCATCAATTGGACAGGTTTGCGGGGCATGAAATGGGCGCAGCTAAAGCATAACATTCAGTATTTGGCATTGCATAATCCTGTTCCACGGGCCATTATAATTCACTTGGGATCAAATGATTTAGGTACTGAGAAAGGTGTGGTCATGCGACATGCCATGAAAGAAGATATTATCTCAATCTTTCAAACCTTTCCGAACACTACTTTAATTGTATCTGCTTTTCTGCCAAGATTAGTATGGGACAGAACGTCTATCCCTGTAGATAAGATTGAAAAGAAACGTAGACAGTTGAACAGATATGTGAAGCGTTTGGTGGAACATGATGGGGGAATATTTGTGAATCATGAAGATATCTCTACTGATACGCCTGGATTGTACTTCAGAGATGGTGTTCATCTTTCTGAAGTGGGCATTGATTTATTCTTATTTGGTATTAAGGAGATTTTGGAAAAAGTTTTCGAAAGGCATTAATGGCCGGAATTTTGGGGCGAACGTTGTTCGTGTGGCAGAAAATTCCGGGGAAATGCTTTAAATATGATTTGTAAAGGGAATTGGGTTGTGTGTACAAGTATGTACGAAGGAACTGACTGATGACCGATCCATTTTTGGGGTTTTCACCAACCATAGGCACCCGCTGTGAGTTGGTAGGACTTACACCATAGGCATCAGCTATGAGTTGTTAGGTATGGCACCAACCATAGGCATCAGCTATGGATTGGGTATATTTGTACCAAACATAGGCACCTGCTATGTGGTTGGTCAGCGTAAGTAAGGAAGGCCATAAGGACGACCTGTGGCGGGGAACCGGCCAGTAGAGGCTGGTGAGGGGGCCCGTAAGATTGGACCTACGGATGCCCGAAGGATTGGTCCTACGGATGCCCGTAGGATTGGACCTACGGATGCCTGTAGGATTGGACCTACGGATGGTTTGCTGTAAGGATTGGACCTTGCAGAACGTGGGGAGTCGCAGTCAGTTCTTTCATGGCATCACATGAGCGTGAAGCATTTCCCTGGGATTTTTTGTCGCATCAGGGGGCCATAACTGCCACACTATATTGTAAGATGTTTGTTACTGATGTTAATTCTAATGGATTTTGTATCCATACAGCTTGTATGTCAAGTATGTGCAAAGAGTTTATTAATTATATTCACTTGTTACTGTTTATTTTGTTCTGTTGCAATTTTACCCCTTCGTGTAATAATGAGAGTCTATTGATTTAAATAGACCGATTTATTACTTGTAAAATTGCTTCGTTTACTGTTCTGCTCGGTTGTTTGTTTACTGTAACACCGTTTAATGTAGTAGAAAGTACAGCACCGTTTAGGTGGTTTCATAAAACAGTTAAATAAACGCTTACACCGCTCACTCAGCGAAAATTTTCGCGCTAAAAACGGCTCATTGCAAACAAATTGATCAGCCCACCCACCCACCCTTGATTGCTCTTTTCTGTTGGCTAATTTCATTCCACAACTGTTGCGCATATTTGATGTTTTTTGCTGTAAAACATACTAGTACTGTGCTGTATGATTTTTAGTTTGATTTTTAGTTTGATATGTGGTTACTGTACATACAGAATTTGTTTTTGTGCTTTGTCATTTTATATTCTAGGGACACATTTATCCGGGATGGGATTTCACTATAGACATAGGAGTTATGCACCATTTGGCTCTACTTGATACTTCATTGGACAATGTGCCGTTCAGCATTATGGATGCATGGAAAATGAGATAAAGCCTTGGTGTTTATAGCATTGGAACTGTTACTCAACTTCCGTTTACTTGTATCTTTCGGCTGTAAACTACATGTACATAGTATCCGACGTGATCGTTATTGCATATCAATTTCAATTTGCCTTGTGTTTAAGTCGCAGGTCATCTTTATTAGGTCAAGTACTATGCAATAATATCGCCACTGTTTGCACAGAAAATTCCGGGGAAATGCTTTAAATATGATTTGTAAAGGGAATTGGGTTGTGTGTACAAGTATGTACGAAGGAACTGACTGATGACCGATCCATTTTTGGGGTTTTCACCAACCATAGGCACCCGCTGTGAGTTGGTAGGGCTTACACCAACCATAGGCATCAGCTATGAGTTGTTAGGTATGGCACCAACCATAGGCATCAGCTATGGATTGGGTATATTTGTACCAAACATAGGCACCTGCTATGTGGTTGGTCAGCGTAAGTAAGGAAGGCCATAAGGACGACCTGTGGCGGGGAACCGGCCAGTAGAGGCTGGTGAGGGGGCCCGTAAGATTGGACCTACGGATGCCCGAAGGATTGGTCCTACGGATGCCCGTAGGATTGGACCTACGGATGCCTGTAGGATTGGACCTACGGATGGTTTGCTGTAAGGATTGGACCTTGCAGAACGTGGGGAGTCGCAGTCAGTTCTTTCATGGCATCACATGAGCGTGAAGCATTTCCTTGGGATTTTTTGTCGCATCAGGGGGCCATAACTGCCACACTATATTGTAAGATGTTTGTTACTGATGTTAATTCAAATGGATTTTGTATCCATACAGCTTGTATGTCAAGTATGTGCAAAGAGTTTATTAATTATATTCACTTGTAACTGTTTATTTTGTTCTGTTGCAATTTTACCCCTTCGTGTAATAAACGTATCCATTCTCCAACCAACCTACAACAACCGCGATGGCAAATACAGTGGTAAATGTCATGTAAAACGAAAACATATTTAAGTGAGACAAACTGGATCCACCTATTCATAGAGTACTCAGTGATTGAGATGCAAACAGAGTAACTATAGAAAAGTAATAAAGGATACGACAAAACAAAATCAAACGAGTCACGTTTAAAAACAAATCTAACTAAGCAAGCGACGTATGCAAATAAAAACAAAGCAGTATCGCAGACCTGGCCTGCTCAAAACTCACTGACAGCGGACTTTGCCTAACAGATGATAAGATCTAGACGATGTATGATGAAGTCTATTGACCGATATATCCTGCAAGAAGCACTACGTGTAGATCCAATGTATCAGCAGCATATGTTTAATGTCAAGTCACAACTCACGGCAATAGAATTAAGCAGTTTATGACAACACAGTAATGGAATATTTCGATGTTTACATAAACCAAACTTTTATTTTAAATCCCCTACTATGTTTGGCAATTGGAACGTGGTGTTTTGTTGAATTGTAGGGTTGTATATATTTGTATTATGTGATATGTTCATCTAATATAAGTATGTTGCTATGTACATCAAACATATTCAGGTGTTATAATTCTGGACAATTTACTTTTCATACATACATTGTATAGTAGAGTCTCACTTGATTTATTAAAACAGGAGACTGTATAAGCAGGTGACTGCTTAATGCAGGTCTGGAAATATTCAGAAAGCTTCTACTATATGATATTTCCGTTTTCTGCTTTAATATACCACCTGTTTTATAAATCCAAAGTTATACTTCTTTTTGTTAGTCGTAATAGCGAGACTCTACTGTATACATGTTTAACAACCGAACGATATGGGATAAATACTAATAACAATGTTCCATAAACAATATAAACAACGATTTTAAGTCTTTACAAACAAAGCATTATCTACACGAAAATGCATTATTAAATGCTTATTTGCGTATAAAATTGACATTTTACATTTGACAAAGAGATGAAAAGTTTTAATCAGAAAATGTCATTTAAAACCATTCTCAACTTACAACTTTATCTATTGTATCTCAAAGGTGCCCGACGCATGCTTGGACTCACCCACGGACCCCTCCCCCCCCCCCCAAAAAAAAAAAAAAAAAAAAAAAAAAAACCTGATCGAAGTATGTAAAACTAGCCTAAACCTATCTATTTGAACCTTAAACCACTCCGAAAAACAAGAAAAACACGACCCGGGAAAAAATTTCCTATCGGGTCTATATATGTATTGAAAGGTACCTAACTACGTCAGATCAGCGGCGGAAAATAAAACAGTCATGTTTATCAAAGTCTTACAGCAAAGCCAATTCAACACCGATTTCAATCATTTTGGTATTGATCCGTTCCAAATTCCATATGCTAAGCGGCACAATTAGTGCTTTCCTTAAATATTGCTCCGTCTTGTCGCTGCAAGACCGCGAATTTGAAAATACGCTAGAGCGAAACGATGTGACTCCCGCCAGGATGCATAGACATATATAGGGAGATCTGTATTCGTTAATCTTTTCAACAAAAACGCGAATTATGGTGAAACACTATCGAAAAACATTAAACTCACCGCAATTAAAACGGCGCTTACTATTTCCAGTCTGTTACGAGGCACCAGTTTTGTTTCTCCAACTTTCCTTTTGAACGGATGCGACCATTTTGCTGTGACCCGGCTCATAAACTATTCGATATGCAAATTGACTACTACTTCCGGGCCAAAGCGAAATGGCCACCTCCGTTCAAAACGAAAGAAGGAGAAAGAAAACTGGCGTATCATAGCAGACTGGAAATAGCCAGCACCGTTTTAACTGCGGTGAGTTGAATGTTTTACGAATGTGTTTCAGCATAATTCGCGTTTTTGTTGAAAACGAATACAGATCCCCCTATATACTTCTATGCATTCTGGCAGGAGTCACATCGTTTCGCTCTAGCGTATTTTCAAATTCGCGGTCTTGCATTGACAAGACGGAGCAATATTTAAGGAAAGCACTAATTGTGCCGCTTAGCATATGGAATTTGGAACGGATCAAGACCAAAATGATTGAAATCGGTGTTGAATTGGCTTTGCTGTAAGACTTTGAAAAACATGACTGTTGTATTTTCCGCCGCTGGTCTGACGTAGTTAGGTACTTTTCAATACATATATACACCCGAAAGGAAATTTTTTCCCGGGTCGTGTTTTTCTTGTTTTTCGGAGTGGTTTAAGGTTCAAATAGATAGTTTTAGGCTAGTTTAACATAGATCTACTTCGATCACATTTTTTTTATATTTTTTTTTGTGTGGGGTGGGGAAGGGGGGGGGGGAGGGTCCATGGGTGAGTCCAAGCATGCGTCGGGCACCTTTGTTGTATCTCACCTATTATTGTCAAGTTAGAATTGTCCTCGTCTTTATTGGTCACAGACGGATGTTCTTCCATTATTTATAAATACATAGATCTGACTGTCTATGCTTAATGTCATGGTAAATAAACACTCGTAATATCTAGTCGTAAAACGAACTATGGTACTGAAATCTGATGTTGATGGGCAATGTTGCCTTGTTCTTTCCGCGCAATTAATTGTAGTGCTTCCGCCGATTTCCAGAACAAATATTGTACTTCTGTATTGATCATGGTAAGTGCAGGTAAGCTACGCACTAGTCTTGAGACAATATTTATATAATTATCAAACCACTATACGGCAATGAGCTATTTTGATACACTGTTCTCTATAGTTAGTAATGGCCAATTATACAATATAATTTCTTACCAACTTAATTAGGTCGTGGTTTCTATATATATACATCAATGAGAATATATAGACTTTGAACAACGTCAGGAATAACACGATGTCCGTGAGATTTCACCTCTTCGGTGATATGAAGACGGGTCGATGATATAATTTTGCCAAACAATAGGCGTCTCATAAAGATCCAAACTGTTTCACACTCTGTTTATTGGTTTATGAAGAAATTGAACGAGCGCTCACTCTAAACCTTCCAGCAAACTGAACTGTGTCCAACAGACATTAATGCTGGTACTGAAACGGTTGCGAATGACACCACTGAACACAGTCGTCTATACATAGACTTGAAAACAACTATGTTGCCTTTGGAGAGTCACCAACACTTAATGCCATTGTAAGGGCACGATTTTAAATACGGCCAATAGTCTGACATTCCACTGTTAACCCTTTCCCTCATATAAAAGTGTTTTCAGGCATTTGCAAACAGAATAGACCATGATCAGACGGCTCCTTGAGGAGCCGTCTGATCAGGGTCTACTCTGTTTGCTACTAGAATTTGAAAGATATGCTTCTTTGCTTTCTAAAATGTCTACAATGTTCCACTTTCCATATTTCTTTTAAGTATAATTGTTAATGAATATTCAGTAGTTATTGAAATTTGGAATAAACATAGAACAGGGAAAGTGTTAACAAGGCTCCGAGGGACTGTTTGTTTCTGGCATCCGGTTAAAATATATAACACTTACGAGTATTTTTATTATCTTTAACGCTATTATTAACACTATTCATCTACTAGAATTCATTACCATTTTATAATTGTTATGATTAGTCACTTGTAAAGGAAACATTGCAAATACTCGACTTGAAACATGTAACAAATGTTTCTGAGTTAGATTCAATGACCTCATTAACCTTGTAGGACACAGCACACATTGATGTCGCCTTTGAATAAAGTATAGGTGTACACTGTGATTTTCGTCTAGACTGTTGAGTTTGATTAATACTTCGTATGATATATGGAACAGTTCTTTGCATTATATGTTCTGTTTGATGCCCATAGTGACATAGACAACCATGCTATACCTCAAACATAGTTTATATAAAACCTCAAATAAACGAATTATTAACTTTCTCTGTGTGTCTCTTGATGTTTTTATAGTTGTGTACATTTGCTGCTTCCTTGTGTTGCTGTTCGGGCGGCTGTTTGTTCTGTATGTGGTGTTTCCTGCATGACTCATTCTTGTACTTTTCAATAAATGTTGTTTGGAAGGTCACTATCAAATAAGTATAATCTTCTGATTGTATCATACAATGTATGCATTATTATAAATCCAACAATACTTTTCCGAACACTTTACGTCTTTTTTGTGTCATAGACAAACGTTCGTCCATCCCGGTCGCAGACTATCACAGCGATAACCTGACGATATACAGTTCTAAAGATAACATGATTCAATAAAACGACTCGATTCTATCACCAATATCCATCTTTTTAGACCCCAGCATTAAAAGAATTATGTAAAATTAGCGATTGTTGTCAGTTAGCTTCAAATCATCGCGGAAGGAGCCATTGTACGTGACGTCACAGGTTTCCAAAGTTTTCATTCGCTCATCCAGTAAAATGGCTCCATTCGTATTTTATTGCAAACTAGCTTATCCGAAACATAACGACAGATGGAAAGGTCGCTTTTGCTAGTTGCGTACTTTTTTAGAGGACAAAACAAATGGAGAATTAAGTTGTTTTATTGACCACGCTATCACTTGAATTGAAAATCACAAATCACCAGGTTATCGCTGTGATAAAGTTAGACCCGGGTGAACGAACGTTTGTCAATGACCCAGGAAGCACGTGAAATTTTGAGAAAATCGTTGTTAGAAAATTATCATTTAAATTGTAAGAGTTACAGTCATATTTTGACTGTTGATACACAGGTGTCCATTCTGCCAGTTGGATCCCTTGTTATTATATAGTATATAAACTCCAATGAAGCGGTACGGATCCATATGATTTAAAACACAGTTCACCAAACAACCATTCCTCCTTATTGCTCAATGCTTCCCTACATTGCTCTGATTTAATGATACTAAATTATATTAACTGACAAATGTAACATAAAAGGGTGCACCCTGAAATCCTGTACCTTTCAAGGAAATGCCGATGTATCTCGAACAGCATTAATGAGACTTAAATGTTTATGCTTGAACTACTAGTGGTATATTACAAAACTATTGCATGTAAAGAGAATACTTTGACTGAATATTGCCTAGCGGCCAATTTCATGTAATTTAACACGATTTAAAATATCTTCGAATATACCTATATGTATGCTGACATTTTGAAAGTACAGCAACATGAACGTTTAAAATAGAACCCGGCTATATTAACACCTACACTGCTGGGAAGAAATAATATCTGCTCGAATTTAGATCTGGTGCGAGTTTATTTACTTCCGATTCAACCAAGCCTTTGATACACTATTGACAAGGTGTGATAACAGCTTATTGAACGGGTGTGATAGCAGCTTACATTCTGATGAGGTATCGAGGTATTCGGAGTCTCATCTGGATCAAAACTTTTAGTAGATGCGAGTTAAGACGCGTGAAACGGCATAATGGATATATTGTCATGACGCCTTCTCGTGAGCCGCATTAATGATGAATGAGTAGTATTGGGAGAATTACAGACGTAATTTCAGATGACAAATGTTAGGGTTAGGCGTTTTCCTTAAATGGCAGTACGGATATAATCAACTCTAATGACATTTAGATACATCTATATATATAACCACAACTTTCACCTGAATCAAAACAATTTGGTCAGACTGTTGTTAATATAAAAGTCAAACATATGTTATTGCAAACTTTTAGCCGGCGACAAGGTTTTTGCACTTCCTCCGATTCAAAAGAATGAACTCTTAAGAAAACTGTCTTAGGTTTCATAGTAAATGAAGAGGGAAATGACACGCTCTCTTAAAAGCAACGATTGTCCCGGAAGACAAAATAATATGTTCCTTGTAAGCATGGTATTTTGTTCCCAGATTAATCATAACGAGTCTTCCATTATGTAATCATTTTTAGATAAAGACAGAAGCACGCTTCAGACAAATCCAATAGAATAGAAGTTAACACACGTCTGACCGATATAGTGAACGTGTTACGCATTTATCAAACAACACAAAAATGGTCTAATTCTTACATGTGCAATGCTAATGTAAGAAATAATGGCATCATGGATATTTATTAGCTAAATATTATAAATATGGAAAAATAGTCAAACAGGGAGAGCCAGATAACATTTTCAAGGGAGCTATTTGCTTTGATAAAATTTGTATTATCCCATATATGGCATTTCATTATTAGTTATTGGGTTTGTCACTGACCCACTACGGAAACATAGGGGTCTGTAGGATGAATAGGGGGCGAGGCGGTAGCCTAGTCCCCCTATTCATGCTACATACCCCCTATATATCCGTAAATGGGTCAGTGACAAACCCAATAACTTATTTATTTCATCGACCACTTTCAATCATTGATTTTGACCCAGATGATGACATTGTTATTGTTATGGAATGACGTTGACGTTTAAATGACGTCATTTTGTTATATTTTTACAGTTGCGCGTCACAATTCTGTAGATCTGAATTTTAAGTAAACAAAAAAGAACAAGCAAACAAAAAGTGGTTCAAACTGCGCCAATCCGTTATATTCAGTGAATATTTGTTAAACTGAGCTATAATAGCATGGATCAGAATAATGATTAAAAAGACGAACTATTTTGAATGGCATTCATCTTTTTGTAGAGTGCCAATAGTGTGTCAGCTACTGACCTCTGCAGAAATATAGAGGGTCACCACGTGACTGCTCGTATTCAATGAAAATGCCAGAAACTAGTGGGAGGTGAAATAAAAGCAAATACAGGAGCAGTCTGATACATGTATATGTATCCTATGTTTGTCAATGACACTTATACGACGGACAGGGATACGGAAATGAACACATGAAACAGAAATCAGTATTTTACTATTTGTCTGATAGAGGCACCCATTACAGGCCTTTGCAAACAGAGTAGACTCGGATAAGTGATATCTGATCATGATTCAGCTCTGTTTGTTTTACGTATGAGAACACAATGTGATTCTACAGTTTATGCAATCGCCTAAAATGTGTGCGTTTTATAGTATTACTATTCGTTTATTTGATATACATTATTAGTTATGCAGTGCTTAGTGTCCCTAATATGGACTATACACTGCCAGCAAATATTTATATGGGACGAGGCGACATTAGGGACACTAAGCACTGCATAACGAATTTATCTTACCGACTACCTTTAATTTCAAGTATTTACACGCATGTTTGCATCATAGGCCTTTCCGTGGGGAAACAAGGGAATTAACTCTTGCAAACTTGATATTACAATAAGAGCAGAGTAAATTACCTCCCTTTAATAGAATTAAAGAAAATATTTTTTATTTGCATCAAATCTCGTTTATATATTTTTTTTCTTTTTTATCACTGTAAAACTAATTAATGTTTATATTTCAATCCAATTAAGGCATACAATATATGTATGCATTTTTTAAAACTGTACGGATAAACATAAAAGATTATTATAAGTAAGAGAAAAGCACATGGATGTCAAGAAAGGGAAGTAACTCTTGTAAAGCCATCATAAGGATTTTAGTACCCCCATAAGGAATCTATGGGGTTTTCTCGTGACATGTATTGACCAATGGAATGACAAAGATTTAGTAGGAGGTAAGATAAGATGGAATTATTTTGTACATGAATATTCATGAGGTAAAATATTTAAAAAGTTGGACACGATATACTGTTTCTGTCACAATACTAAAACTTGCAATTATAAAGCTTACTGAATAATATGCGTTTGTATATTACTCGATAAAACAGATATGGGCTAACCATTGACCCGTTGTGAAAACATGCCTGCTAAAATTTGGTTCTGGCTATTTTGACTACTTGAACTTCAGCAAGCGTATTAGACACTATTGATCGACTGTCAATCGGCGTGGATGCTGATAAGACTCCAAGTTGTAATATTTTCTTGGGAATATGGAGATTGGCAGCATGTTAAGGGATAACATTTCGATAAGGAAGTACTCGTTTATCTGCATATTGACTGGCGGTAGTTGCAGGTCAGTTATGTATATGGATAGGTTTTCCGGGTTCACTAAACTTGTATAAATAGAGAGCTGAAATGCTAGAATGGGGGGGCTGGCTTGAGCCTGGGTTGAGAAGTCAGAGAGAATGCTGCCAGCTTCCATATAGCTATGACTCTGAAATAAAGTTGAATTGGAAAATGGAGTTGTTGTTGTACTATACTATATCTCAAACTTACTCAATGTCTCATCTTTTGATATATCTAATTTACAGTAAAACTTCTCTTAACCGGAATTCTATTAGAAAAGAATTTAGATAGTTTTATGCAAGTGGTTTCTTAATGCAGGGTGACATTCATGCATAATGCCCCCAGAGGCGCTTTCTGCATGACTTTAACCCTTCATTAAGCTGTCTCTAATACCGATATTTATACTAAAATGAACGTCCGGTTTAGAGAGGTTTAACGGTATTTTCTTATGCGAGCCAGGACGTGAATAGTGAGATAAGGGCAAGTAGTGTTCTTTGTAAATAAGTAGGTTATGCTTTCGCTACATAATGAAATGGATGCAAATAGATTAACCCTTTACACCGTGAATATTCAGGCACAATTTAATGTCATCATGAATATTAATTCACTGATTTTGTATAATAGTACTATGAACAAAATAAGTCTTTATTGTGACAGAAATTACATATTCAGAGATGCATTACGTCAAAAGCAAACAGAGTCGACCCTGATCAGACGCCTCATATAGGAGAGTCTGGTCAGGGTCCACTCTGTTTACAAATGCACAGAAAGGCGTATTTATGGAGTAAAGGGTTAAGGATATGCTATTCATTCAAACATCAAGGCTCACTCACGATTATACCAATTTATACCAAAGATTATACCAACTTTCATATCAAGGTTTTGCGTCTTGGCAGTGCTATCCAGTGCTGTCCAACTCAAAACGAGTTTTTCGTCATGTGCGTATTGGCTTGGCTTTAATTAATTGTATTTTGAAAGGAATAGAAGGGCAACTTTCTTTGTTTCACAAAACTTGCCACTTGCAGTAGGTTCGCGTTTAAGAGACCACTTAGGAGCCTTGACCAATAGCCTGCTATCAGTGGTGCCATGATTACACTATCTAACGGATCAGACGCCGAGTAACGTGGTGACTTATCTATTTGACACCATGATTGCATTGTGGTTGACTGATCATAGCTTAAATCCTGACCATATAGTAACTGCAAAACTGATTTACATAATTTGCTTAACAGGCTAAATGTTAAACACTGGTGGTTGTTAATGCAGGTCAAAAGCAATGCGGAAAGTTCCTATAATACCTTTCTGCTTTACTTTTGTCCTGCGTTAAGCTACTACCAGTCTGAAAACTCCAGAACGTTTGTGAGTGGTTGTATTAGAGAAAGTGTAGTTTAATATGCTTCCATGAACAATAGCAGTTGTCGGTTGTGGAATATTTAGCTAAAATAATTGCTAACGACAAACCGCAGTAATCTACCTGACTTCGGTTCTATTTTCGGCATAATAAGTATTGCTAATCTGCTTAAAACCATGGTGACATTGTGAACTGCCTTATACATGACTGTACTAAATGCTCCCTAACAGCCAGGAGACAGTATTAAATATCACTTGTATATGTTGTTTATCGCTGGTTGAAAATGACAAATAACAGCCAAGAAAACGTTCAAGTGTTTAATTCGTTCGCTGTAACATTTGTGGTCTGCAAATGTTGTCGTCTGCTACAATTTTCATTTTTTCTTCATATTTTTTTTTGTAAATAAAAAACATTCACATCAACAAACAGTTTGGATCCTGATGAGACGCTGAGTTGATCGGCGTCTAATCTGTATCGAAAATGTTTAAAGGTAATCACAGCTGCAACATTGGCAGCGATAGAGTTAAGATTTCCCGAATGCGCGATTCTCAAATGTCACTTCGCTGTACTATTTCCTAGAACAGATAGCTTCGAGTACTTCCTCCCGTTTTATAACTGAAACTTCTCATTGGTATTATCACTGTTGATCAATTTCCCTGTTAAATGTTTATTCCGAAATTCAATACCTACTGAATATTCATGGACTAAGTAGTTATAAGGAAATATGGAAGGTGGGATATTGCAGCCATTTTAGGAACCCAAGAAGCATACCTATCAAATTTCATTTAGCAAACAGGGCAGATCCTGATCAGACGGCTCCTCTTTGAACAGTCTGATCTGGGTCTACTCTGTTTGCAATTGTTTGACAATGCGTTTATTTGACGGACAAAAACAATATAATTACAGTGAAACCTCTCTATAACGGCCACTAAATTGTGTTAATTAGTTGGTATTTTGGGCAGGTGGCTGCTTAAAGCAAGGTGAAAGTAAAACAGAACGCTCCTATAGGAGCGTTCTGTGTTACTTTCACATTGTTTTAAGCAGTCACCTGCCTTAAACACAAAATACTTGATGTAATTTAGTGGTCGTTATGGAGAGGTTTTACTGTAGGTTGGAAATATGATGCATGGCATTTCAATGCAGCGATTTTCTTGAGGTTGAATAACCAATGCCTTTTTCTTAATTTTGGAATTCTATACGTATGTGATATCAGGCGTCAAAATATTCAGCTCGTTCATATCAGCAGATGGATATTAGCAATGGTAGCAAATTATGCATCTGCAGTAAAACCTCTTTATAACGACCATTAAACTACATCAAGTATTTTGTGTTAAAGGCAGGTGGCTGCTTAAAGTAAAGTGACAGTAAAACAGAACGCTCATTTGGGAGCGTTCTGTTGTACTGTCACATTGCTTTAAACAACCACCTGCCCATAATAACAACTAATTAACACAATTTAATGGCCGTTATAGTGAGGTTTTACTGTAATAGCAGTCTATTTTCTGTACCTGTTGTAATACTCAGGTCGGCTTTAACATTTTGTCTCGTGGATGTTTATGTTAGATATACAGTAGAAATCGTCTTAAGCGGCCATTCAGTTTCTAAATATAGGAGTCTTTAAAAGCATGTGGTTGCTTAATACAGATCAAACGTAATGTAGCAATCTCCTATATGATCTTTCTGCATTACTTTCGACTTGCATTAAGCTACCACGTGTCTTATAAACACATAATTGGACAAATGTTTTAACTTTCTGTATTTCTTTCCACCTGCATTAAAGAGGAAGTCCCTACAATGATCGCATATTTTCAATAATATTATAAAACTTGGTATTTGTTATGCTCTATTATTATTATGAAGGTTCCCAATTTGAACTTATATCGAAAAATGCCACTGTGATACAAATAAACCGATTTCATAAATACTGATAATTTTTGTTCTACAACACAATATTATCGGCCTTTTCCGTTAAATTCTTCCGCGTTTTGCCGATGATCACCCGATCCCTTCATTGTTTACGTAAAAGCTTTCTCGGAAGTGGTCGGAGAATCGCGAATAGGGCGAACAGTTACGAAACTAAAACCAAACCCGAATAAAACTGAAACGTCGGGTAGTAAAACCGGGATCGGCGATATCAAACACCTGGATGTTTTGTCATTATAAACGGTAATTGGATGGGGCTTTTTGCGATATACTACTTTTCAGCATATAAACACATGAGTTTTGTATATTTTAAGTGTTTATGAAACGCGTCAAATGTAGGGACATCCACTTTAAGCTACCACCTGTTTTACAAAAACATAATTGGACAATAATGAATAGCTACTTGTTCTGTACTATGACAGAAACCACAGAATCAGATCTATAGTCTACCATAAACAAACAGAGCAGACGCTGATCTGACGGCTGATGCCTATCTGCTCTGTCTAGGAAGTTTCTATGAAGGGACGTGTTAATTGACTGCGCGTTGGTCTCTTTTAGTTTGACAGACAAATGATACAAGTTTATCATTTTGGAAACTATATATAAAAACTGCACATTATATAATATGTCAGTATTATGCGGAATATTCCGAACGTCACCTGCAACTTCTAACTTGTCAACGTTTTGCTCATTTTATTGCATACAGGCTGCTTAAAGTTCATTAGCAATTTGAATGCGGGAAACGAGAACACTGGTATTTGCAGTGTATAACTATTGGGGTCATCTGATCTGTGTCTGCACTATTTTTCATTCAAAATCATGAAGCAGATTTATGCCTGTCATATTGAATGGACAGTCGTTAAGATTACACATTGCACAACACGTGACGACTATAAAACCTAGTTGTTATATATAGCAATATTTAAGTGGATTATTCTCTGTTGGCAAACCTTATTTAGAATCTGTAAAAAAGATCCATGCGACGAGTTTGAGTGTGCTGTAGTACCAATCCATTGGTGTCTTACACATAGTTCAAAGAAATGTATCGTGCACTTAATGTAAACACTTGACCACGTGTTTTAATTGCAAACGTATAATTATACTACTAATTCATTTATTCACACTTTCCATACCTGTAACATATAATAATTAACCCTTCGCTTGCTATTCACGTCAATATACCTACCTGTAAATAGTGAAGACCCAGATGAGACAGCTCCTACAGGAGCTGTCTCATCAGGATCTGCACTATTTACAAGTTGATTGTGCAACCAGTGCACCCCACAGCGGTGATTGCATAGCGAAATACTTGTACACAGTGAAGATATATGTAATTATACAACATGACATGGGTAAAGAAGGAGACATGTATTTTAAAATTCAGCAAAGGAAGGGTTAATGTGCTAGTCAGACATATTGGTAAGGTGAGCCAGTCATGAAACATTGACGCAATATATTGATTTTTAAATAATAATGTACACGTACCTATAGAAACGTTATCAAGAATAAACAATAATTTCTTATCATTTATAGGCTGGGTCCTAGTAGTGGTTACCGTAGCATCCCCCCTAGACATTTTTTCATGGGTACCAAATTCTTCGCTGGGGTCCTTAGAACACATTTTGTGCATGCCCCAAAAAATAATTGTGTCCCAGCTATGTTTTATTTAACGGTTTCCATGGTAACCCGAGGTAATTTTCGAAACTACCTTGGTTCAGAAAATGCGCCATAACTTTGTTTTTAGAAGCAATAGAAGGACAAAACAAGTACCAAAGTAAAGCAGAGACATATAGCTTGAATATGATATATGATTTAATTAATATTCATAGATGCATTCTTATGAATATTAATGAGGAAGTAAAAATGTGATTTTTAAAAAAAAGGAGTTTGTTGTTTAGTCTGAGAGGCGTATTAATGCACGGAAATTATTGAATTTAGGTTTAAATTGTTCGTTGGAGTCCTTAGAACACATTTTGAGTATTTCCCCAAATAATTGTGTCCCATCTATGTTTTATTAAACGGTTTCCATGGTAACCCGAGGTAAATTCCGAAACATCATTGGTTCAGAAAATGCGTAATAACTTTGCTTTTAAAGGTAATAGAAGGACAAAACAAGTACCAAAGTAATGCAGAGACATATAGCTTGAATATGGTATATGATTTAATTAATATTCATAAATGCATTCTCATGAATATTCATGAGAATGTAAAAAAAATGCGTTTTTTAGAAAATGGAGCTTGTTGTTTAGTCTGATAGGCTTATTAATGCACACAAATTATTGAATTCATGTTTAAATTGTTTGTTTGGGTCATCAGAACACATTTTGAGCATTCCCCCAAAGTAATTTTGTCCCATCTATGTTTTATTGAAAGGTTTCCATGGTAATGCGAGGAGGTAAATTTCGAACATCATTGGTTCAGAAAATGCATAATAACTTTGCTTTTAGAGGCAATAGAAGGACAAAACAAAAACCAAAGTAAAGCAGAGACATATATCTTGATTATAATATATAATTCTAATAATATTCATATATGATTGCTTATGAATATTAATGAGGAAGTATAAAAATCCGCTTTTTTAGAAAAAATGAGTTTTTTGTTTAGTCTTAGAGGCCTATTAATGCACAAAAATTATTACATTCAGGTTTAAATTGGTCGTTGGGGTCCGCAGAACACTACTTGAGCATTCCCCAAAATAGTTGTGTCCAAGCTATGTTTTAACGGTTTCCATGGTAACCCGAGGTAAATTTCGAAACATCCATGGTTAAACAAATGCGTCATAACTTTGCTTTTAGGGGCGAAAGAAGGACAAAACAAGAACCTGAATAAAGCAAAGACATATAACTTGAATATGATATATAATGTAACTAATTTTCATAAATGTATTCTTATGAATATTAATGAGGAAGTAAAACAATCCGATTTTTGTTTAGAAAAAAGGAGTTTATTGTTAAGTCTGAGATGCCTATTAATAAACAAGAATTATTGAAATCATGACTTTTTGTTTGAATGTTTTCATGTGAAGGAAAATAAACCATCTTTGTTTCAGGTAATATTTCTATAAAGCATGCGTATTTCAGCTTATTTGCATATAATGTACGTATATGAATAAGCAATTTTCTATGAGCATTGTATTTAGTATTATTTTGAGTATACGGTAAAATCTCGATTATTCGAATTTTCTTTATAGAAGCATTAAGACCCTTTTGGGCAGGCGACTTCTTAATGCATGGTGAAAGTCATGCAGAAAGCTGCACTAGGAGCTTTCTGCATGACTTTCACCATGCATTAAGCTGTCACCTGTCTTAAATATCGATAATAATACGTACGTCAATGATAATACGTCAATGTTTGAAGCGAATCCCATCTGTTGGATGCAACTGCCGGTGCTAAAGAAGTGAATGAGAGAGAGAGAGAGAGAGAGAGAGAGAGAGGGGGGGGGGGGCTAATGCCCGCCCCTGGGGCTGTCGGAAACAAGTGAGGGGATCTGATAAAACATCCCAGGTCGATTTTCATTTGAAACCGGAGACCTAAGTGATACCCAGGGAGTTTAGCGGACATGATCCATCCAGTTGTCGGGCTGGCACAAAAATCTTCGTCCAGGTCAGGCAAACGGGAAAGAAGTCCCGTGGAAGGAGAAAGAGACTCCCTAGACTTAATTAGGTTAGGGAGGTCCACTTTTTCGACTGACACTAGCACGGAAGAGGATAGAGGACCCCTGTGAATAGGATTCGGGGGTCTAGGACAGACAGAGGGTGGGATGATTCTAAAACAATCTTCACACATTTTCTATTCGCATTCTAAATAGAAAATATTGATGCTCAGAATCATCTAAAGAAAAAGAGGACTAAGTCCCGTCTAAATCTGAGTGAGAGGC
Organism: Azorinus chamasolen; assembly: GCA_963576725.1. Lineage (NCBI taxonomy): Eukaryota > Metazoa > Mollusca > Bivalvia > Cardiida > Solecurtidae > Azorinus > Azorinus chamasolen. The sequence continues at coordinate 58,704,260 of OY755249.1, forward strand.
TTCCACAAAGTCTGATTCCCTTAAAAAATAGGACCATCCCTAGGAGCCATAATGGACAAAGTGTCTTCCTGCTCTCCCTCAGAATCCGCCCTGGTGAACGCCATGGATGGCAGCACCCGGAAAGAGTGGGACCCGCCATAGACATAGAAGTGTGGACTGTGGGTTCACGTGAGAGCTATTCTCCCTCTAGGTGAAGATTGCTGGTTCCCAGAATGAGTGTCGGCTATCGAGAGCGACCAGCCGGCGAATCTGAGGAGGTAGAGCGATGTCTTCGCATAGAAGAGTAATGGTAAGACCTCGATCTGCGATGAGAGCGGTGCGAGTGCCGGTTCCCATTAGAAGAATAAGAAGGTTTTTACGCCTCCTATGGGGAGGGTGGGGTGGGGGCTGGGGAGTCCGAGGTGTACTCAGAAGATGAAGAGTAATTGCAGGGTCTAGACGACCAAGAACGTCTAGACTTAGCCAGAGCAGCTTCCTGTTGACTTTCACCACTGTAATGCGGTGTAGAAACAGAATGCCCTGTAGAAAAGATTGGACTGGTAGATAACCGGTCCACTTCGGTATCCTGGTCCACGTGAGAGCTATTCTCCCTCTAGGTGAAGCTTGCTGGTTCCCAGAATGAGTGTCGGCTATCGAGAGCGACCAGCCGGCGAATCTGAGGAGGTAGAGCGATGTCTTCGCATAGAAGAGTAATGGTAAGACCTCGATCTGCGATGAGAGCGGTGCGAGTGCCGGTTCCCATTAGAAGAATAAGAAGGTTTTTACGCCTCCTATGGGGAGGATGGGATGGGGGCTGGGGAGTCCGAGGTGTACTCAGAAGATGAAGAGTAATTGCAGGGTCTAGACGACCAAGAACGTCTAGACTTAGCCAGAGCAGCTTCCTGTTGACTTTCACCACTGTAATGCGGTGTAGAAACAGAATGCCCTGTAGAAAAGATTGGACTGGTAGATAACCGGTCCACTTCGGTATCCTGGTCCAAAGGACCAGACCGGGCCACCGGAAGACCGTTGGAGAGCAAACTTAGGACACCGGGCCAAAGAATACACAGTGACATCTTTGGGCGGGGGCTCGGTAGACCGGTCTGCTGGTGATGTCATGAAACGGAAGCACTAACGCCAGGACACCGGGGACCGGTGACGGATAACTGGGCCTAGATTCAACGGGACCAGGCAAAACTCTTCACACAACATGCGGACCGGGAGACCTGGCAACAATAGTACATGGGACCAGGACAAAGGGCACCATTCAAGTGTAAACGGGGAACCCGCGCCCGGACCAGCAGTTGGGTGCCGATCTGCAACTAACAACTGGGGAATCGACTGCACCACAGGGGCTGTTGACGAAAGAGATTTTAAAGAAGAAGCAGGCTTCTTCTGAGCTTTAGAGGACAGTGATTTGTCTGTTGCGAGGGAGTCGCTGACCAAAGAGAAGAATACTTCTTCCGTCGGGCAGCAAGCTCCCACGTATCCCCTGTCCAGAGGGATGAAACTGGACAGGGAGCTGATGCGGAGCATCCGCAGCAGGCCAGATCCACTTAATGAGTTGTCCAGCCTGTCGCGAAATGCTCGCAAGAAGCCTTGCGTTGCTCTGGCATGCTGTGGTAAATAATCAAGCAAATGCATCAGACATCGCGAGTAAGTTAGAAGTCACGCAAGGCTAATATGGGTAAACATAAGCTGATGATTACAGTCGAGATGCTATATATTTTCTATTGCATTGCAAAACATAACAGTAATATTCTTCATAAAACATGCATGAGGCTCAATTCCTCTGCTGTAATTTCTTACAAGAAATGTGTTGTTCACATACATGTATATTGCAATATAATATAAAAACTTACTTTCCTACAACAGTTTACATTCTCATTAATATTCATGATTTTGAAATAATATTCATTATCTACATATTTAGATACATGAACATCAATATCGCTGTTTCAGTCAGTATCAAGCTCTATACTGGTTAACTAAAATAATCTCAGATAGAAAGAACAGCTCATTCAAGTGTGTTTATTTTACATCTCATTAATATTCATAAATATGCATTAATATTCAAGAACCCAAGGTAATGACCCTCTGCTCTTGTCAATGTTTGTTGTTCTGGTATTTTACGTAAAATAAATAATAGAAACGATAGTACACTCGAAACAATGCTAAATATAGGGCTTATGTTAAATTGCTTATTCATTTACGCACGTTATATGCAAATTAGCTTAAATATACATGTTTTAGAAAAATTACACGAACCAAAGATGTTTTCCTTTATTTGTATGTTGATATTAAAACATTGAAATCTGAATTCAATAACTATTTGTATATTACGAGGCCTCTCAGACTAAAAACAAACTCGTCAAACTAAAAACGCATTTTTTACTTCCCCATTAATATTCATAAGAATGCATTATAAGAATGCATTATATGTATTAATATAATTACATATTGTATTCAAGCTATATGTCTCTACTTTACGTTGGTTCTTGTTTTGTCCTTCTATTGTCTCTAAAAGCAAAGTTATGAAGCATTTTCTTAATCAAGATAGTTTCGAAATTTACCTCGGGTTACCACGGAAACCGTTTAATAAAACATAGCTGGGGCACAATTATTTTGGGAGAATGCTCAAAAAGTGTTCTGATGACCCCAACGAACAATTTAAACCTGAATTCAGTTTTTGTGCATTAATATGCCTCTAAGACTGAACAAAAAACTCATTTTTCTAAAAAAGCGGATTTTTATACTTCCTCATTAATATTCATAAGCAATCATATATGAATATTATTAAAATTAATATCATAATCAAGATATATGTCTCTGCTATACTTTGGTTTTTGTTTTGTCCTTCTATTGCCTCTAAAAGCAAAGTTATTATGCATTTTCTGAATCAATGATGTTTCGAATTTTACCTCCTCGCGTTACCATGGAAACCTTTCAATAAAACATAGATGGGACAAAATTACTTTGGGGGAATGCTCAAAATGTGTTCTGATGACCCAAACAAACAATTTAAACCTGAATTCAATAATTTGTGTGCATTAATAAGCCTATCAGACTAAACAACAAGCTCCATTTTCTAAAAAACGCATTTTTTTACATTCTCATGAATATTCATAAGAATGCATTTATGAATATTAATTAAATCATATACCATATTCAAGCTACATGTCTCTGCTTTACTTTGGTACTTGTTTTGTCCTTCTATTACCTCTAAAAGCAAAGTTATTACGCATTTTCTGAACCAAGGATGTTTCGGAATTTACCTCGGGTTACCATGGAAACCGTTTAATAAAACATAGATGGGACAAATATATTTGGGGAAATACTCATAATGTGTTCTGAGGACTCCAACGAACAACTTAAACCTAAATTCAATAATTTCTGTGCATTAATAAGCCTCTCAGACTAAACAACAAACTCATTTTTTCTAAAAAAATCACATTTGTTACTTCCTCATTAATATTCATAAGAATGCATTTATGAATATTAATAAAATCATATATCATATTCAAGCTATATGACTCTGCTTTACTTTGGTACTTGTTTTGTCCTTCTATTGCTTCTAAAAACAAAGTTATGGCGCATTTTCTGAACCAAGGTAGTTTCGAAAATTACCTCGGGTTACCATGGAAACCGTTAAATAAAACATAGCTGGGACAAAATTACTTTTGGGGGCCTGCTCAAAATGTGTTCTAAGGACCCCAACGAAGAATTTGGTACCCATGAAAAAAAGTCTAGGGGGGATGCTACGGTAACCACTACTAGGACCCAGCCTATTATGTTCTCCTAGGAAATAAGACTGGTGAAGAAACTCAGCACGCAATTCTTCACAGTACTCACACAGTCATACTTAAATTAGTATTGTAATTAATAATTGTATAATAGATCGACTGTGACTAACACATTGCCAGATATGGTTTAAACTTTAAGTCTGCTGACAAACCTCGTTTGTTCAACGTCCATTCAGCTGCACATTTTATTTAAAATGCGATTCGTTCAATGCTTGAAAAACTATGGACCTAGTGTCCAAAAGGTTTCATTCTGATGTGCCATTGGGTTACTTTGCATCTGGTCTGGCTCAAAAGTGTTCCAAAAGGATAGCCAGGTCGCACTTAGCAGGTAAGGGTAAATTCTATTATAATTTGTATAAACGTATAAAGCGAGATTGTTCAAAAAGTAGATATCACTCTTAAAAAGTGGGCGAAAATAGCACATATGATCAATTGACATTATTTTCTGATGTTCAGAAAAAACTCTTTGGACAGATTGTATGGTGCTGACATACATGAATTATCTAGTGAACTGTCTAGCTGTGAACATGTCACTTGTAATTAATATACTATCTCAAGAACAATTGAAGGTATGTACCTTATTTTGGCGGTTGCTTTATAGAGGCTCTGCTGTATGTTTAGATTATTCAAACTATTTGAAACAACGGTATATAACTTATTCATACAAATATTTGTTAAATTGATATATAACGTTTTTAGTCAATATGAATTTATAGATGCTGAAAGTAGGAGATCCTTCGAAAACAAAGCAGCAATGCCAAAAGTGACAATTACAGACTCGGGTTTAGTGAGTCTTATCACGAGCAGTTATTAAACGTTCAACGCTACCCACGCACCCAGCACGGGCTTAAATGGTATTCAATTTTCATAACTAACATCATTGACACTCAAGATACCGAAGAACCAGAACATACATGTATAACAACACTTAGAATGAAGTACATTTAAACCCACCACATGTTTTCTTAGTAATTATTCAGATTTGTTTTGTTTCTTCGGCCATGTTCAATATATTAGTTTACCGGACACATTAAGAATAATCAAAAAAAATAGTTGATAAGTATGTTTAAATATGGCCATGGTTTGTTTCACACAGTAAATATATTGAATCAAATCGGATTATTTCATCAGATGACATACTTGTTCTAAATGTATAGACAAACATCTATTCATATACATTATTTAAGAATATGGAAACTTATGTATTTATGAAGAAGTCATAGATATTCCATATAATTAATATGTAACAAAGTATTTGGCACCTTCTGTATCAAAACATGAACTTTCAGTCGAAGACATTTAGTTTTGAATGGCAACTGTTATAATTACAAAACAGGGTAACAGGGACGACATTTTATCTTAGATTCTGGTGTTTTGTTAACCCTGCGTGCGACTTGACGGTCATCTGCGCGTAGCTTGGATCTTAATGAAACGCCGGGCAAATTAAGGACACGCCAATATCCAATATTTGTTTTACATTTTAGAAACAGTATCTCAATCGCTTGGTCAAATCAAAGGTTATGAAACTTACACCAAATCTGAATTTGAGCAAACATTATAGTTTTACGGCGGGATAAGGGTTAAGTAAATACATGTACATACTACAAAGGGCACGATATGCGCTATAACGGTACAACGCTCTTAATTATGCTGTTTTCTTGATAAAATGGTTTTGCTTTGAAATTTTAATATATGCGAATCACAATTTTCACAAATAACAGCCAGATTTACGTATGCAGAATAACCTGGCCTAAGGGACCATTCATTGACTAAATACAGGCTCATTGATGATCTAACGTTATGCAGAAAGCCCACAACAGGAGTCTTTAACACTCAGATGTTTTATTTTGTTTTCCATTTCAAAGTGAGTATTAAAGTGAATGCGTTACTGTAATAAAAAAACAAACAAAAACACATTTTATTTCAATTTGCTTAAATTAGATTTCCTGACACTAAAATAAAATCAAACCCATTTGCTAATGGAATGGGTTGTTTTCGGCGGGGTGACACTAAACTGGTCATAATAATGATTAAAATAACGTTAATAGTTGTGGCGGTGAAGATGTTGATGACAATAATGATGAATGATTACAGCAGTGCACGCCTGATTCTAGGACTCGCGACCTTAACCCTTCGCTTGCTATTCACGTCAATATACCTACCTGTAAATAGTGAAGACCTAGATGAGACAGCTCCTGCCTGAGCTGTCTCATCAGGGTCTGCACTATTTACAAGTTGATTGTGCAACCAGTGCACTCCGCACGGCGAACTACTTGTACACAGTGAAGATATATGTAAATATACAACAGGACATTGGTAAAGAAGAAGAAATGTATTTTAAAATTGAGCAAGAGAAGGGTTAACAATATATACATTTGTTGCAACATTCCATTTAGACATCAGGTAAACCCTCTCTACCGACCAAGTTGAGGAAACGATAATCTCATTCTTCTCAAATGCTTCTGATTGAAAGGTCCTGATTACTCATAATAGTAATATCCATGTTTTGTCTGCATATAGTGTGCATTTATTGTAACTTATGTCAGAATAGATGGATGAAGACATATTTCCCGTCTCGTCAGCATGATTCATGTACATTTATATTAGACACGGCATCGTGGGCGAATGCAAACTGGTTGGATCACAATAAGACACCGGGTAACCATTGCCCTGTCAATATCAAACTGTATCCATGCTTATAAAACTTTTTAGTTGAGTCTAAGTTCGTTCTCAAGTTTTTGATTGGTCAGATTTGAGCCCTTGGCTTAAATCTGACCAATCGAAATCTTGAATACTCAAATCTGACCAATCAGTAGCTTTATAAGCATGGACCCTGGTTTACATTCAGACTACGTCTTTATCGTAATCTGTAACAAAGACTGTACCGAAAGCTAAATTAGAATATATTTTTCTCTTGACGAAATATTTGATTGGTATTCTAACAGTTAGGCGCCGTAATGTAATACTGACTATGACATGTTTGACCAAAGTATCCGCGGGGTATCAGTGTAATCCTTTGTGTAGTATAATACGATTACATTAACAATACATGTCGACAATAGCAAATGGTATTATGTTCTGTGTACTAACCATCAAATTGTCAAAATTCACTATTCAGCAAGCACATGTTAGATGTATGCCGACAAAGTTATATGGTTTGTTAACCCTTATCCTTTTGAATATCTATGTGGTTCATTCGTCGTTGGATGATGCAAATCATTGGTAACCGAAACTCGCTGACTATAATACTCGCTGTTAATTATTACAAAATATAGACTTACTTAGCGGAACATGTTGTCTGTGGATATTTCAAATCTTCGTGCCAGGTGAGCTAAAACCCTAGAAAAGATTTAAACAAATAAATGAGTTAACTAGTGTCAGTTTTACTACACTTGATCAATGCAAAGCAACACATAAGTGTGCTATTCAGTAAAGTTACGTTACATTCGGGTACCTGCACAGCAAAGAAAACGATCCAAAATAGTCGATTCACTAACTCAGATGCATAGATGCTACAGATGCCGCATATAGGAATACTAACAAGTAATAAAACATGTATATGTGAATTTATATTGCAAATACCTATACTATTCATGTCTTGCATTACCAGTCATCAATGAGCATTTCCTTATCTCAGTTGTTTTGTACAAAGTATGTCATATTCGGATACCGTTGAAGAACTCAATTCAATAAGTCGAAACAGATTCATATACAAGGATCCGGTGAAACGTTCTCGCGTTACATTATTACGTATTATTCCACACAGTTATTATACATTGGAACCATGATCGTGTCCTTAAAATTCGACTCAACAAAATTGTATATTATAAATATGCCACAGAGCAATAGATAAGGGTGCGTATCCAAATACAAAATCCTCCTTTCTCCACCAAACTACATTAAAACCTCTCTATCATGGCAACTAAATTGTGTTAATTAGTTGGTATTTTGGGCAGGTGACTGCTTGAAACAAGGTGAAAGTAAAACAGAACGCTCCTATAGGAGCGTTCTGTTTTACTTTCACCTTGCTTTAAGCAGAGCAGCCACCTGTCTTTAACACAACATACTTGATGTAACTTAGTAGCCGTTGTAGAGAGGTTTTGTTGTATACTCCTCGCGACGATTCTAAATATTGGTCACAACTTATAGTGCGTTAGAAAAATAAAGGAGCTATTCTTGAAAATGTTTTGAACTATACATATTGTCTGGGTTTCAGTATACGGATTGGCATCAACTATGCTCTTGCTAACTGCTCTTGTTAATGCAGTGCAATCATGTATATTTCAGTTGTTACAGACACTTAGAGTATTAAGTATTAAATTTTATTCTGATATTATTATTGATCGTTTGTTTGCATGGAGCTGCTATACGCGTGTAGGGTAAATATGGTGTGTGTTGTTTGCATTCACTACATTTAATTGCTTATTGGCGCTGATGTATACTGAGCATAAATATGACAAATGCATATTTTGCATATCTTAACATTGATGATTTGACAGCAGATAACATAATTTAAAATATGTATACGGTAGAGGTGTAAATGTACACGTTGCTGTGGAACGATACTCATGGTTTATTTAAAACATACGGTAAAACCCCTCTATACCGGACTTTAATTTTAACATAAATATCGGTCTTGGAAACGGATGGCAGGCCTAGAAGCTTTCTGTATGATATTCACCCTGTATTAAGCAGTTACCTGCCTAAATGTATCTAAATTCTTCAGTACTAGAATTCCGGTTTAGAGGGGGTTTACTGTACATGCTTTATAAACTTACAGTGATATGCAGTAAGCTAGGTGCTGAATGAAACGGCATTACAGCGTATTAACCAAACACAATAGTGTCATAATGTCTAGGTACAATGTTTGTGACTTAATATTGCAACAAATGGTGTGTTTTCTTGTATGGTTTTAATTCAAATAGTAACTTATATAATTTTGGCGGTATTCCATTGGCATTACAATAGATTCATACTTTTTAGTTTGACACGATTATGCAAGTTTCCACTATCGAAAAAAGAGGAGCATTATTTCATGTGTAGTTTCAGCAGGTGTTGACATTAAATAAGGATGTTGAAGTATATAATATAAGTGTTACAATATTATATATATTTAATATTTTAATTCATTGAACCACATATTTCAGTGAAGACATGCTAAACCACTGGTCTGCTAACGCGATCTGAACAGCAGTTTTGAAACAGCTTAGACCCAGATCAGATAGCATGTAGTTAGGCATCTCATCGAGATCCAAGTTGTTTCACATCCGGTCAATAGTTTCTAAAAGGTAGATGTTGTAGTAGATCAGAGGTTTAGCAGACATGCTTAGGGTTAATAGAGAAACATATAGTATACAATATATGTTGTTATGATTCTCTGTTCAATAAGTATATTTTGAAAGAAAATTAGATTACAGAGTATGATTAATGTACTTGATGTATACGTATATACATGTACAAAGTATGTGCGCATGCCCCCATGCACAGACGATGTGTGACTGCTTTGCAGAATAATTGTTGCGAACTCGTCAATGATGTTTGAAAGTTATCCAATGTTTTGCCTCACTGGGTGGCGATAAATTCATCATTCCTATCATTTTACCATATCGTTTATCTTTTTTATTCATATTTAATTACATTAATTGCACTTACCGGTTTATCATAGAATGCTGCAAAGAAGATAACCCAGTCTGACAATAACTCGGATAATTACATGTGTCATATTAAGAAAGCAGCATCATATCTTGCAAGTTTGGTTTCGTAACATCCAAGAAAAAGATCATTAACCTAATTTGAGTTGAGAGAAGACATATCTTGAAACACCATCTTCTCGTTTTATTACCTTATTTGCATGCGGTGAAAAGAAAAAAAACATATGTTGGCCGTTAATGCGACCGTTACCTTCCATTACTGAAATAAGAGTCTCCAGAAAAAGATAACAACTGTTTGACAGCACAAAAAAAAACGAAAGTGGAACGAACAGTCATACAGAAAACATACCATATAACAATGACAGGGCAAAGCTTATTTAATATAACACCACAGCATATATGTTAAACTTTTATTCCTATGAAGTAAAGTTAGTACATATAACCAAAGTATATTATACTAATTACTAATACTGAGTGCTTCTGATGTTGTCGAAATTTCGTGGTGTAATTTTCATTGCGGATTGTTCTGATTGTTCGGCAAGATGTATCCTCGACAGCAACAGTTTAAAGTAAGGCCTTAACGGTTTAGTTCTATGACCCGGTAGTTTGAACTTCAGCGTTGGCTTACACTTCCCATGTTGTCTTTAAGGTAGTGCCCGAAAATGAAGGCATGCTGGTTTTATCTCGTATGCTGCGTTTGTATAAAAAATAATAAATCTTATATCAGACATATTTAGAAATCATCAATCCATTATTAATTTCGCTGTATGCCACATTCAGCGTTGCAGTGACCCAATACATAGTTGATCACTCCGTGCCTCCGTATGACTCCATATGACATATCTGGTGTCGAAGTGCCCGGATTCACATCTCATTACCGAGCGACGTTATGTGACTTATTTGGGGTCAAAGTGCCAAATTACACAAAGCATCACCGATGGAACTATATGCAATATTTAGTGTCACTGTGCCATAATATCCACCTCATCACTCAGTGCAACCATGTGGCATATTCAGTGATGCAGTTTCATACCCAATGCGTCATCCAGAACTGTTTTATCATATATACGGTGTCGAAGTGCCATAATATCCAACTTATCACTCCGAGCCGCTATATGACTTATTCAGCGTCGCAGGGTTTAACATAAACTAACCACCAGCACATGAAATAGTCAGTTTCGCAGTGCCATAATACCCAACCCATCACGCGGAGACTGAATATGACATATTCTGTTATTTAGTGTCATAATACCCCATCCTCCACTCATTCCCATAATACTAACAATTGCAATTCAATATCAATCGGATTTTGATATTTCTTGCGGATTAGATACTAGTGAAATGTCGACTTAGAGTGATCCTCATAATCAGGTCATACACTATATTAAGGCTTTAGGCAAATACTTCCATCCTGTTGTTTTTGGTTTGGATATTAACCTGGTTTCGTCAATATGTCACTTGTTTGCGACGTCGTGTTATAACATGTAGAGAAGGGCAACTGACATTTGTGCTTCTGGAAGTTCTTTAACTCTTTCTCTTATGAATAGTTATACTGTAATCCGGGACTTGATCCATATTCCTTATCTGAATTTGTGCACTGGCCAATTTAATCTGGATTATGTTGCCATTCATAAACTGTATAATCATATCTATATAATTTACAAGCAAACTGAACTATTGCAGCCGTCTTATATTGCCCTACATTGTTTGCAGAAAAAACGTTTATATCAAGAAAAGAATTAAGGACAGAAGAATAATGTAACCCATTGCCTCATGGAGGCCCCATTGTACGCCCTTGGTGCAAACAGATTAGGCTCTGATCAGATGGTTCCGTCAAGATCAGGGTAGTCCCCGTTTGCGTATTGAAATAACATAGCTCTCTCGTATAGTTTCTTCCTTGGTCTAAAACGTCCTTGTTTATGAGGTCATTAAGACTGTGGAAAATGTTATGCATGACTTTCATCCTGCATTAAGTAGACACCAACCAACTTTCTTTTCTACTAGTATTCAGGTTTAGAGGGAATTCACTGTAGTCATTATTTCTTACATGAATATTCATGACATGTATCATTTTCATCATGCATTCAATAACCACATACTTTTATAAATGAATGATCGCCTGAGACAGTTTCTACTGTATAACTGACTCTTACTGATAATTAACATATCATGATACACTATTTGGTATCCTTTGCTTTAAAGACGCAGCACTCTGTGCATAATTTGGCAAATTTTGCTTAACGAAAAAATCCAGAAATAGAGGATCTTACATGAGTTACAAATCGTTTTTATCAAATGAGTTTATAAGGCTCGTGTCATATTTGTTTTATCAAACGAGTTTCATGAAAACAATTTGTAATGAACACGAATACAAGATTCGTTTTATCACATAAGCCTTCAAAATGCCATAGAAAAATGACAGGCTATAGCTGACGAATTTTCCGGCCATCTTTGCTATTTTTTCAGTTATTCTCATTAATATCAATGTGTATGCAAATAAGGTAATTCCTAAGTATAGCCTTTAAACAAAAGCACATGGTCTTAGCTTCGGTATCAGTTTTATACAGTTAGCACAAAAGACTTTCTGTGATATGGAAGATTTTTGCAGATAGGTGTCGACTAGCAAAATATGTGTGAACACAGTTGAATGAATGGTACTATGGAAACAGTTAAAAAGTTACTTAGAGTTAAATGTTTGGTCCTCAAATTTTCTGAGGATTTTTGTCATCATGTTAAACTGCATTTGAAGTTGTTTTCTGATATTTGTAGGATAAAAAGTGAATAGTGAATAGTCTACATTATTTACGTTATTTCTATATTGTTTTTACTATTTTTAATGTTCTCATTAATATTCATGAGTATGCAAATAAGGTAATTTAAAACAACAAGCTGGAAATAAAAGCACAATGTACTATTCCAATTTGGTACTAGTTTTATAGGTTTAGGACAAAAACTGGCTGTGATATTGACGATTTTGCAGGTACGGGCCATCATTACGAAAATTGGGGTGTTGCCATGGAGACGATGAAAAAATGATTAGGTCATTAAATTGTATATATTGTTTTCCTAGGGGTTTGTCACTGCATTTGAAGTTATTTCCTGATACTTATAGGATAAAAATGAAAGGTTTACCTTATTTCTATACATTTTTTTTTACTCTTTTTAATGTTCTCATTAATATGCATGAGTATGAATACGTATGCATATGTATTTTTAAAGTAATTTAAAAATAAAAAAGGACAATGTCGTATCTTCCATTTGGTACCAGTTTTATAGTTTTAGGACAAAAACTGGTTGTGATATGGGCGAATTTGTAGGTATGGGTCATCATTACGAAAACTGGGAAGTTGCCATGGAAACGGTTAAAATAATTTAAACTTGAGTACATTCGCGATTCTGATTCAGGACACTTTTCTGAACATTTTGGTACCCATGAAAAAATGTCTAGGGTGTGCACGGTAGACCGCATTGGCTCCCTGTAAAGTACAGGACTATTGCTACAAGAAGTGCTTGACCTGATGAGTAAAATGAATAAGACAGACGTGAGAAACGTTTTTTCAAAACCCGGACGTTGACTTCATAAATTAAATATTCTCAGCATACCACTTTTACATACGGCATCACAATCACTTATTCGACTAGACGGAATATATTGGTGACAAATCTGACAATAAAGGTAATATGCATAAATATTTTATACACTGTCTCATTGCATATCAAAATGATTTGATTTTCGTTGTTTTTGGATTGGTTTAGCTATCGTTTAAATAAAATTTCAGTTATTTTTTGACGTCCAGCTCATCGCATGCGGCGGAGAATTATATTGGATGATATCCTGAATAGAACAAATGCCAGTTTTTGATTAACCTACTAGCCAACTTATTTCCTTATATGAGAATTCCATGTGCCCGACCGGTATTAGTTTCTAAACTTCTCCAAACCAAGAGTATACATTGTTTAAGACATGCTGTATTTTGTATCATTTATGGATTGCCAAATCTGCCTTCGAATGCCCTTTTTAAATTTCTAAGTATGTAGATATGTATGTTGTATGTCGTGCCTTGTTTCATGATCAATCTTTTGGTTATCAAATTATGTCCAGCTGTTGTACAAACACACCACTAATTTGCTTCCAGTATACATCTATAACCTAATTAGTTCAGCAAGGTATCCCTGCCTTAACCGTTTACTCCATGAATATTCGTGTAAGAAATTATGTCAGCATGAATATTAATCACATTAATTGTTATAATAGCACATGGAAACAGGACTATTTTGCCATATCAGAAACTGTAGAATCATACCTTTATTATTTCATAAGCACACATAGCAGACTCTGATCAGACGGATACTCTAGGAGCCTTTCATCTGGGTCTACTCTGTTTGCAAATGCATAAAAAGGCGTATTTATGGAGTAAAGGGTTTTTATCATAGACAGTTTAGAATGTGTGGCAAGTTATACATTAACCCTTTACCTGATAGAAGCGGCTTTTAGCGTGTTTGATTTATTCCTCCGCTGAAGAAAATAGTTCAAATTCATACAGTCATGAACATATTGCATAATAAATATTTTCTATATCCTAGTAGGTGGTAGCTTAAAGCAGGCTGAAAGTAAAGCAGAATGCGCCTTAAGGCGCATTCTGCTTTACTTTCAACCTGCTTTAAGTGGTCATATGTCTTCAAAACTAGAAACAGGCTATTGGGTAAAGGGTTAAACATGTCAAACTGTTCAAACTCTTGCCGAATTTACGTAAATCGTTTTCTGCATTGATGGCGTTTCAGAAATACACGAGGTCATAACATTTCTGGTAATGACAACGGAAAAGAACAGCCATTGCTTTATTATGAAAGCTGTATAATGTTTCATGAATAAAATGATATTTGTAATCCAAATGATATCTACTGGTAATAACGGAGAGTATGTAATAATTATTTCCCATAAAAAGTGAGATTACGATATGTGAACGCATCATGATGTTTGCCGATAAAAATGAAATCATATTATGTACGTGGCAGGTTAAATATTCAATAAAACCATTGCATGTTTGTGTCATCGTATCTCATTTTATCAGGAACATTTAAAAAGTGCGCTAATTATCTCGCTTTTCGGGGGAATATTATCACATTTGTAGTACAGTTGTACGGATTTGGCTGCCATGACACGAGTGTTATTGCACTGGTAGCGCCATGAACTTATTTGTGCTGCCACTCTTAATAAATATTTCTATTAGGTATTTTTCATTTAAAAATTTCATATCAAGCATTAACTAATTACAGGATTGACCCAAAACAATTTAACCCATTTACTCCCACGATTCCTTATATGGGATGTAGGCAAATAGTGTAGACTCTGATCAGAATCCGCATAATGCGGCGTCTGATCAGAGTCTATACCGTTTGTTGATAGGAAATTCAATATAAAACAAAACGAAAATGAAAATCTAGACCAGACATCCCTTAGATAAACGATAGACTAATCCAATATATAAGCATGGAAGAATCCACTGGGAACAAATGGGTTAAGTAAATGCTGTTTCGAACTTTTCGAACATGCCTCGTAAGAGTAGTTTAATATATACAAACGTCTTGGCCATTTCAATTGTGATTTGTTAAATGGACTATTCCGTAATTCAAACAGGTCTAGTCTGCAATTTTCTCTGTTTGCTTTTGGATCTCCTACATTCAGAACTTTCATCCTGATAAGAAGACTCTCTCATCTGGGTCTACATTATGTTTAATTGACACCGTTCTCCGCACTGAAAGGGTTACAACTATAAAAATCTCTGATTCCTTTGTATGATATTGCTCATAAATAGGGTTAGATAATTGGCTTAATCTTTGGAATCTGACAAGCTGTTGGAACGATACTTTGCAAAAACTGAGATTTATAATTATCGACTGCAGTTTCGATTTCAACCAATAAAGATGATAGGTGCCAGAGGCGCTGTACATGTGCATATAATACAACCCATCGATTGGCTACTGTTTTGAACAATATTGATAAATAATAATAATAAATATCAAAGAACAATGAAACGGTCTATTATACGATCGGTATTACAACTATATAAACAGATGGAAACATTGTTGTATATATAGATTACGGGTGTTATGCCTGAACCTAATCTTACTTTAACCCTTATTGTACGGGGATCCGTTATATAAGACCCTCACATACAATGTAGACCCAGGTAAAAGGGCTCCTCCGTTTTCTTTAAATACTTCGCAGAATGTGAGGAGCGGCTTTGAATCATTCAGCAGCCATGTATAAATGGAAAAGTAGTAAAGTCAAGCAGGCAAAGCCACATACAAGACGCAACCACCACCAAACACCGATAGACAGCATGACACACACACACACACACACACACACACACACACACACACACACACACAACCACACACCCAAACGCACACACACGCACACGAAATGAACACAGAAAACACCAAAAGACACACAAGAACCAGAGACAAACGCCCCACACATGAACAAAATAACAAGCACAAAGACGCAAGGCAAACAAAAGGAAGGGTGACAAAGAGAGTACCGCCTTGGCACGGTCAGTAGCAAAAACACCACTGGGGGTTTAAACCGGTTTACGGACGTCCTAACCTCACACTTCTCTCAAAGTCACCCTAGCTTTACAAATATTGTAAATAAAGGTATCCCCGCTGGATTACCCACAACATAGACGACGGTGAACACAGGACAACATGTAAAACATAGCATTATAACTGTGACAATCCGTCAAATATGTACTCAATGACTTTGCTGAAGTCAGAGCACCTGCAGGTAAGCCGTTAAGGGCACGACAGGGAAAAAGTAATACATGAGTCTGGTAAGCTCATCCTGTATCCAAGTTTAAGAGTATACCATCATAGAGTACTACCATCGGCCTGTCATCGCGCAAGCAAAGAGGGAAGCGTAGCTACCGACTGTAAAAGGGTCGATAACCAAACATGCAGTGCGTTGCAATATAATAGGATCATAACCTTTCTTTTTAAATGGTTTAATGCGTTTTATAAACAAATCATGAAAATGGATATGACCCCGAATTTTCCTAAGTTTGTAGATAACATCCCCATAAAATTCTGGTAGAGAAATGCCTTGTCGCAGTAACGTCCGTAGATTGCAATTATATTTACTAATGAGAGGTAAATTTCGATAATAAAATTTAGAAAAAGTTTTCCGAAGTTTGTGATATCTGTAACCTTGCTTAAGAAGTTTATCAGTTATAACTACATTACGTCTGTTACAATCTTCAAGCAAAGAACAGGCTCGGGCAAACCTAATAAGTTGAGAAATATAAACCCCATAAGATGTAGAACGTGGCACATCTCCATCTAGAAAAGGATAATTAACAATTTTAAAATTAAAATCTTCTCTTTTATCGTATACTTTGGACGAAACTTTATCATTTGTAATTGAAATATTCAAATCTAAAAATGAAGCATTAATGTCAGATTGATTAGCTTTGTTTAATGACAGTTCTTTTGGGTAAATAGCAATAGCTAATGGTGCTGTCTAGTACTGTCTGGTACTGCCTGGTTCTGTCTGGTTTTGTCTAGTACTGTCTGATTCTTATCACAATTTTATTTGATAAGCCTCTGACACATTTGTTTCCGATTATGTGAGTCGGTTTCACATTCGTTAAAACATTTAAAGGCATACATTTATAAGTTTATGTTTTCCTTCAGATTTTTAAATGAAAACAACCAAAATATTTATTATATTATGCGTTTTATTGAAGAATCGTATATTAAATATAATAATATTTTGCAAAAATGTTTATTACAAAAAAGTAAAGAAGTAAACTTTACGAAAGCATTACTTCAATCATTGTTTGAATGAAAAGAAAATCAGAAAAATCTCGCTCGCCAATCCGAACCTTTAATCATTCTCATGATGAAAAGAATAAGGTTTGATAAAAGCCTGTAGACATTTTTTGCTTAAAAACAATTCGTTCAAGCTTTTGGTCGATTGCCAACTGGACCAGAGATGTTTGTAATTGTAGATCAGTTTGCGTTTACCTTTTAAAGGGTTAATAAAGAAAACATGAGACCGTTTAAGGCAAGTTTACGCTTAATGCAGGACGGAAAGCCCCAAACGGACTTTTGCCAATGCCGGAACTGTGATTACCTATGCAAACAGTTTGGATCAGATGAGACTCGGCGTCTCATCAGGATCCAAACTGTTTGTTACTGTTACTATGTTTTTGAAACAAAAATCAAAGAATGAAAATTTGTAGCAGACGACAAAGTTAGCAGAGGACAGAGTTTGGCAGCGTTAATATGCTAATAAAGTATATGCCTTTAATACGTCAGCTAGCTTGCTGACTTATACAGTTTATTTTTAGTCAGTTTAACATGATATGTTTTCTAGGCTTTGTGCTTTATGTTTTACATATTGCCATGTGTTTACTGTTTTCTATGTTGTGGGAAAGTCCGGTGGGGATACCTTTATTTACACTATTTGTTAGGCTAGGGTGACTTTGAGATATATGTGAGGTTAGGACGTCCGTAAACCCCCAGTGGTGATTTTGCTACTGACCGTGCCAATGCGGTACTCTCTTTGTGTGTGTCTGTTTGTGTGTGTGTGTGTGTGTGTTTGTTTGTATGTGTGTGTTTTTGTGTGTGTTTGTGTGTGTATGTGTGTGTGTGTTTGTGTGTGTGTGTTTGTGTGTGTCTTTTCCTGATAGACTCTACTACTGTTTCATTTACCACTTACCGTTCCAAGGCGGCATTACCGGCTTCAGACTAGTTTTATACTTGTACATATGAATGTATGTATAGAGTGTATGTATGTGACGTATGTGTATGTGTATGTGTGCGCGATATCGGTGTTCTAAACTTCAAACTATCCAAATTAGTGTCGCAGGATCCTAGTCTGCACTTCGTCTATAAATACCGTTTTAGTGTTAGGAATGGCCAGATTAATTGTTTATTAATTAAAAGATACGATTCTATGTTTTCAAATTGTCTGACCGTAGACTATCACTGAGCACTGTCTTCCGAGATATATAGATATTTTACCTTTGGGATCTGGACAGTAATGACAATATGTAACTGATCACCACCTTATGACTGAATGCAGCAGTGCACGAATACGTGTATGTATATTTGAATAAAGAACACTATCACAGGATACTTTAAACAGAATACGACACATGTCCTTATGCGACACACTGACCTACAAACTTCAACATGAGGCAATTGATTATTGTAATACAGACAGTAACTTGAATGCCCTTACCGAGAACTGCGATAAAATCAGAGTTATGATAAAAGAGACTGAACACCTCAAACATGCTATTTCGATATTTCGTAATTTCATTTACAAGCAATGTGGATCCCGACCAGAGGTTAGGACATTCGATGTTTAATTAGGATCCTTACTTGTTAAAACACTGAAAGAATGTTGTTGGTGAATTCAACATAACGTTAACATGGCGTGAATGAAACACAATGCAGAATACATTTGTATATCCAGGTTTTCATATATGAACCCTTAGCCCGCTAACATAGACCTTAGCTTGGATCCATATGTCCCTTGCTATAGGTAAGTATTATTAGTCACAGATATGCCCAAGTTATATGTACGTGCTGTTAGTCACAGATGTGCCAATGCTATATGTATGTACTATCAGTCACATTTGTACAAGTAGGACATATGTTTGAATTAAATCGCAACAATGTTTTCCAAGGGAAGATGATAACAATGAAATGCTTGCAGGTGGCATGCTGAGGAAATAGTGAACACGTACACAATTCAGGGCAACATTATCAAAGAAGGTCAGTGCAAATAAGTGAGTAAATATATAGCTGAAAAAGATAAGCCATTGACCCTATATAGACACATCTGAACTCTCTCACATGTTTCCTACGTGATACCATAAATTAAGTTAAATGCATACAAGAAAACCAGACGTCAACATAAGTATAAAAAACTTGCCATTTAAATGATGACGTCACATGTTCAGTTTATTTTAAAATCATTAAGTCTTGACATCGTACCTCATGTTGTGTAGTTGTCTGGAGGGGGTGTTATTTTACATTATGACTTGGGTGATTGTGGGATAAGTGTGAGGTTGGGTACTCACAACCAAGGTTTAAACACCCAGTAACCATTTTGGCTACCAAACTTTCCAAGGCGGTACTCCTGGCCCCGCTTGCACAAACCTTCTCAAACTCAATCTCAAGCTCAAATACCTTAGAAATCTCAGATCGTGAGTTCAGAGTTGAGATTTCCTCAAAATGACTTTCACAAACACCTCTTGAGAAAAATCTCAGCTCAACGCTTGAGTTTTTTCTCAAATATTTGAGACACGGTTTGAGCTGTCTCAAATCTAATATGGCGACGCACTGATATAGTCGATTGTGTTTGTGTTTTCCGTGATAGTGATTAAATTCTTGCATTATTTACATATTTAACCTTTATAGAAACTTATATTTAACTTTTGATATTGATATTTGTCTATTTTTGGATTGACTTTATTCACGTTTCAATGGTTTTGCCATTTTATCGGAGACGCCGTCGAGGCGTCCGACGGAGAAGAGAGTGTGTTTCTAAAAGGTTTGATATTAATGAAATGACAGATGCTCAAGTACAATCACGATACAGGTTCAGAAAAGATACAATATTTTATATCCTGTCATTAATTGAACTCAATTTATCTTATCCGTCGAGAAGAGGAAAGCCAGTTACCCCACTGCTCCAGTTATTGTGCTTTCTGCGTTTCGCTGCAACTGGTGGATTGTTTAAACTTATTGGCGATTCCGTAGGACTTTCAGAGTCGACCGTAAGTCGCTCTGTGTACAGGGTAGCTTCTGCCATAGCAGAATTGTCACCAGGATTCATTAAAATGCCCCAAGGAGAAGATGCCGATGCAGCTAAAAGACAGTACTATCGTCTCAGCCGTAAGTTGTTTACATTAGAAACCGATACTATTTTTAGAAAATATTTTGAGTTAACCAAGGGGTACTTGAGGTAATTAAACACCGTTTTAACCTGGGCCGCGTTTAATGTCCTTTATAAAGGCCTCTTACTATTTTTAGCATAATATTTGCAATCACACAAGCGATAATCAACGTTGATAACGTAAACAATCGCCAGCTTCACAGATGCAAGGGCCGTGTTTTTTAATAAGTCTTCGAAAGATGTGACCTAAAAATAATTCTAAAAGAGATCCATACCAATATAAAAAAAAACTCTTTGAAATATCAGAACAGGGTCTGTTCAGTGTGATTATTGAACTGTACTGCATGCATATTGGAATACACACGTATCTTCTTCTTCTTCTATATTAATGGCTATCACTCACTATTGAGTATTATCGCCATGCACGGGGGTTAAAAAGTATGATAGACTGTTTGGAGGCACAAGCTACTCAATCCACTTGGTACCTCCAAACAGGGTGGTGCAAAGACCTAAAAACATACAAGAAAGTAAAATAAAATCCCTACTTACAAGAAATGTGCAAGAACGTTAGTATTGTTAAAGACAGATAAAAGAGCTCTTGAGCTTGACTATGGATGATACATCGATGCAGCCAGTGCTGACTTGAATCCAAGGATTGATTCAGCACTGACTACATCCGATGGTAGTGTATTCCACTGGACAACTGTATGTGGAAAGAATGAGTATTTGAAATAGTCAGCTGTGGTGGAAGGTATTTGGTATGCTAAGTGGTGGTAGTGTCTGGACTGTCTTGTGTAAGGTGTTAGAAAATGATTGATGTTGATATCAACATGATTGTAGATAATTTTGTGGAAAAATGAGAGTCTACTGAACTGCCTATATAGATATGACTCTCCTGTTTCTGCCTTGGTCCAAAATTAATGTGACCATGTATTATTATGAATATTGATTTAATTAAGGTAGTTATGGTGTCATTAATTCTTACATGGATATTAATGGAGTACAGAGTTAATAGTAAAACACAGTAAAATAAGGCTAGAGATTATACAATTTGAAATCAGTTAAAACAAAGTCATGAAAGTAATTTTGAGTTGTATCTTTTGCTTCAGTTAAATGAATACAGTAAAACCTCTTTATAACGGCCACTAAATAAAACCCAATTTTGTGTTAAAGGCAGGTGGCTGCTTAAAGCAAGGTGCAAGTAAAAAACACCGCTCATATAGGAGCGTTCTGTTTTATTTTCACCTTGCTTTCAGCAACCATCTGCGCTAAATACCAACTAATTAACACAATTTAGTGGTCGTTATATTCTTATAGAGAGGTTTTACTGTACATATGATATTTGAAATATTAATGCATTCAAAATTTATAGTCATTGTATACATGCCATTTAATCTAATTCATCAAACTGTTAACTAATTCCCAATTATAATAAGTGTTTTTCCATGCCTGTACAAACACAGCAGACCTAGATTAGACAGTTTTTATGGTCTGGCTGATCAGTAACTGCTATATTTGTTAAAAGTGTTTGATAAAAGTGTCTCTACAGTTCCTTCTCTGGCAAAAAGAACCATGATTCATCACAATTCCATTCAATGATTTTTCATAAAGTCATGAAATCAGGAAAAATGTTCAATTGGGAAAGTGTTCAGTCATAGCATTGCATTTTATTTTTTGTTGCAGATAGTGAAAAGAATGAAAAAAGAAGTTTAAAGAGGAAGTTTAATGACATTGAAAAAGAAAATATCTTATTAGACAATGACAGGTTACGCATGTCAATAAAGAAACTCACCAAAGAAGAAGAAAAACTACAACATGAAATAAATTACCTTTTACTTAAACAACAATATCTCCAGCTGAAAATTCAGTCAGAATTTCCCTCTCTCTCCAATCTGTTTCAGAGCTAATTAACCCTTTTTCTCATATAAATGTGATTGCATGCATTTGCAAACAGAGTAGAACCAGATCAGACGGCTCCTATAGGAGCCATCTGATCAGGGTCTGCTCTGTTTGCTAATAAAAGTTGATAGATCTGTTTCTTTACTTTCTAAAATGGCTACAATGTTCCACCTTCTATATTTCATTATAAATATTTTGTCCATAAACATTCAGTAGGTATTGAAAATTGGAATAAACATAGAACAGGGAAAGAGTTAATACATGTTATTGCTGTAATAGTTTGAATAATACATTCTCCATTTAACCCTTTCCTCCATAAATACTTGATTCTATGCCTGTGCAAACAGAGTAGATCCTTAACAGGCACCTACCATATATGTGCCATCTCATTCTGATAAGGGTCTGCTCTGTATGCTTATGACATAATACAGATATGATTCTACAGTTTTTTCATGGCCAAAAATTCCTGTGTCTATGTGCCATAATAACAATTAATCTTATTGATATTCACGGGTCATTATTTCTTACATGAATATTCATGGAGTAAATGGTTAAAAACTTATACAGCTTCACTTGGAGCTGTCCGGTCAGATCATTATCTTCTATATGATATGTGTCATTCTGAATATACCTATTTATTTGCTATTAATATACTTTAAATTTGAAAGTATTATTTCATGCATAAGCACTTTCAAGTTACATATTTAGAAAGTTTCAAACTGTCACATTACTACACAGTTTGAAGTAAAACAGTAAAATAAATGTAAGAGTTTCCCTCTCTAACAAACTCTTTCATAGCTACAACAGTTTTATCCATGTCAGAGTAATGAATAATACAGTTCCTATGTAATATAACTTCACTTGGAGCTGTCTGATCAGATCAATATCTGCCAGCTAATGTAGATTGTCCTGGATAAACCTATGCATTTGCTATTAATATAATTTAAATTTGAAGTACTATTTCATGCATATACAATTCAGCAAACCTTTGGTATTTTGAAAGAAGGTTTCCTTGTCAGTATCAAATTGTCAGTATTAACATCCTCTATCTGGTCCATTCTGTCAATAGCGATATTATGTAAAACACAACATGCAATATCAGAATTATGAATATTTACAAAGTTTCAAACTATCACATATCATAAATATATTCACACTGAAGCATTCATTTACAAGACAAATTTTAGTTTGACAGAAAGGACAAAATTTGCAAACAGAGCAGACCCTTATCAAACAGCCCAATACTAACTGTCTGCAAAGAGTGTATTCTGTTTGAAAAAGTGTACCTAGATGGAAATGGTTAAGCACAGTGACATATTTCCATTTTTGCAAACAGAGCAGTCCCTAATCAAACAGTCCATTTTCTGATTGCATAGGGTGTATTATATTTTAAAAAGTGTACACTTTTAAGAAAAATGAAATGTTTGAAATTCTTTTCATGCAATTAATATTCATATCAATAATTGTCAATACTTTTACAGCTGATCAAGTCTCATTGCAAAAACAAGTGTGGTAATATTAAAAATAAGTTTGGCAAATGAAATTTCTGTAACCATTCCCATCATTGGCAGCTTCACATGGAGGGTTATCAGCAAAAACATTCAAATTGTCAGTATCAGCTTCCTCTATCTGGTCCCTTCTGTCAATAGCATTATTGTGCAAAACACAACATGCAAGTATTATAACAGCAGATTTGGCAGGATCTACTCTTAGACCTGAATGGAGACAAGCAAACCTCCTTTTCAATATACCAAAGGTTTGCTCAATTGTTACTCTAGCCCTGCATAATGATCTATTAAAAGCTCTCTCTTGATCTGTGTCTGGAGCATGGAATGGAGTCATTAAAAATCTTCTGCATGGGTACCCAGAATCGCCAAGAATGAGACCATCAAAATCACCTGCAGGATATTAAAATAGTATAACATACTATGTCAGTTGGAAACATTGAAAAAATATTGGGTATAATAATTGATGTATTTTTTGTAGGGTACATGTTTTTAACAAATGTTCTTTTAATAATATTTCATTTCTTGAATCAATAACCATTCTATATTTTAAAACACAACACTTGAAAAATATACCACATATGTTTAACTGGCATTCCAATATGATGATAACAAATCCAATTGATAGAAAATCCTGTAATCAGAATATTGGACTGCTAATACAAATGAACAAAATATGAATATTTTCAAGAAAATATAAAATAATATTATTTAATTCATATCCATGATGGCTTGATTTTAGTCATAAGTTTGCCTATTGTCTAAAATTGAGTTCTACTAAATGTTTCATTTAGCTTAGGCTATATAGGAGAGCCCAATAGCACATCCAATCTAAGACGCCCTTACATAGCACGTCTTAGGGTTACTCTCATATACACACATCTGATACCAAAAGAATACATATGGTGCCAATCCGTTTGCATACTGTGTAAAATGGGGTATTTATACTACAGTAAAACCCGGCTAATGAGACCACCTAAAATAGGTATAATTCTAGGTGGTAGCTCTAGAAGAGCTTTCTGCATTACTTTTATCCTGCATTAAGAAACCACCAGCTTATAGACACCCATGTTTATTCATTACCTGTTCGCATTAGAGGGGTTCTTCTGTAATACTAAATATCTCATTTAGCTTAGGCTGTAAAGGAGAGTGCAGGTGCACACCAGATCTAAGATGCCCTTGCATAGGACATCATAAGGTTACTCTCATATACAGACAGTTGATAGCAATTGAATACACTTGGTGCCAATCAGTTTGCCTATTATCTAACCTTAGGTAGTATTATATTTCTTGTTTAGCTTAGGCTGTATATGAGAGCCTGATTGCACACAAAATCTAAAACGCCCTTACTTATACAGCACAACTTAGGGTTACTCTCACATACAGACTTCTGATACCAAAGTGATATAACAATTAGCACCGTGGGTATTTCTTTAATTGTACAGGTAAATGTATACCAATATTAGTTTTCAGTTTGTACAGGGTAAATATTGCAGTGGAATTGTAATATTGAACATGTAATCCACTGATGTTACTGTCCAGTATGTGATAAAGTTTATTATGTGATAAATGTTTATAGATCACCATTTTGTCTCTTATACTTCTATTTAGAATGGTTGTATACATCTGAAATGCATTATATATCGGTCTGTTTATCATGTATGTATATAAATAAAAACATAAGCCTGAGTGTCTATTAGGGAAGGTATCATTTAACTTTTTCCTTCATATTTTATAAACAGCTCAACACACATATTTGTAAACTAAGTAGACCCAGATCAGACAGCTCCTCTAGGAGCCATCTGATCAGAATCTGCTCTGTTTTCTTATGGTGTAATACAGATCTTATTAAACAGTTTCTGATTGAGCCAAAATACCATGTGTACGTGTCATTATAAAAATTAGGCTAATAAATACTCATGATGTAATTCAGTAAAATGAATCTTGATATAAATGGATGATGTTACATATCACATTGGTGTTACATAATATTTTTCTTATTAAATGTGCCTTTTTGGCCTGGTGTTACATAATATTTTGCTTATTAAATTTGCCTTTTTGGCCTTTGCAAACAGAGTACACACAGGCCAGATGGCTCCTACTGTTCCTTCTAGAATCAATAATTTTCTTGTCTGTGTGCTGTGGTTTCATAAATATTGAGAGTAAAGAAATAATGTAAGTCCATGTTTGTTTTTTTATTGAAAACTAAAATCATATTACCTCTTTCAAACTTTCTGCACACAGCACTTTCTCTAAATATCCTGGAATCATGGACAGATCCTGGCCATTTCGCAACAACATTGCAAATTTTATAGTCACTGGTGCAGATCATCTGAAATTTAACACAAAAATGACCATTGAAATTTCTGCAGCACATTGACAAGTCTGATCTGGCACTTGTCTGCAACTGTGTACAGACAGCAAACAGTTTTAAACAAAATGTTATAAAGTTATTTATTATTGACCATTGATGTATATAGTAAAGCATTACACATAGTTTAAGATATTATATGTATTGAAAGAAGTCTTAAATGTTAACTGAGGTTTGAAAAGTTTTCATCACTCACATTGGGTCAGAAATGTACTGAAGAAAATAAAAATCACTGTGAATATTACCTTTGTTGAATTATATATTATTTATTATTTAATAAAGAAGTGGAGAGAAATATATAACAGTACAAACCTGTACATTTAAGGAATGAAATCCTTTCCTATTTATGTAGTCTCCCTCATTCCTTGATGGAGCTTGTATTCTCACCTGTGTTCCATCAACACAGCCCAGTACATTTGGAAATCCTAAAACCATAAAGATATTAATTTTGTGATGGTATCAAATTTTTGGATTTATATAATTCAAATATAAATTGATAATGCTGTATTTCTTAATTTTTTAGATATGAAAATTAAATATCATTTTCTCACATAAACACCTTTTTCTTTGGTTCTAATATTTTATGGATACAACTTAATTAAAAATTCACTTCAAAATTATGCCTTTCTGCACCTTTGCAAACAGAGTAGACCCCCATCAAGCGGTCCAGACCCCTGTGACAGATCAGCAGGCCCCTTCCCAATTAAGAGATAAACAATCCTATAGAGGAGATTTCTGCATTATATTTTCATGCATTAAGCAACCATCTGCTTATAAAGACACCCATTTTTATTCATTAAGTGGTCGCATTAAAGGGATTCTGCTGTGTTTACTGAATGAAATACAGAAATGGCAAATCCTTATCTTACGCTACATGTACATCTCCATGTTTGCTGTATATACGCATGATTCTGAACCGACAATTTTCCTCTGTTTTTACAAATGATTCAGACCCTAGTTTACCTGATCTAGGTCCTAGCCCTTATTCAAGCATGCCAGACATCCATGTTACTGTAAATGGAGTCAAAAAATTACTGGCAGGCTTGGACCCGTACAAAGCAGCAGGGCCAGATCAGATAAAGCCAAGAATTTTAAAAGAATGTGCAAATGAAATAGCACCTATTTTTACTATCCTGTTTAACAAGTCTATTCATAGTGGAACTGTACCCTCTGATTGGCTGCAAGCTTATGTAACCCCTATTTTTAAGAAAGGAGAAAAGTTTCAAGCTTCTAACTACAGACCTGTCTCCTTAACTTGTATAGCTTGTAAAATCCTTGAACATATAGTAGTCAGTAATTATTTGGACCACTTAGATCACTTTAATATCCTGGTTGACAATCAGCATGGTTTTCGTGCCCGGCGGTCTTGCGAAACACAGCTTGTAGGTTTTATTCATGACTTGGCAAAATCAGTACAACGGAGCCAGATCGATGTTGCCATTTTAGACTTCAGTAAAGCGTTTGATGTCGTTCACCATGATAGACTGCTACATAAGCTAGATCATTATGGTATCAGAGGCTCTACCCATTCATGGGTTGGATCATTCTTAGGCCATCGCACCCAAAGAGTTGTAGTAGACGGGGCAACATCTGATCGGGCTCCTGTTGTTTCTGGCGTCCCTCAAGGATCGGTCCTTGGTCCTCTTTTGTTTCTGCTCTACATAAATGACCTCCCTGATACTGTTTCTTCTAGTGTTCGTCTCTTTGCTGATGACTGTGTGATTTATAGGAATAGTAAAACACACAGTGATTCTGTCAAATTTCAGAAAGACCTGGATAACCTATCTTTATGGGAGCAGAAATGGAAGATGTCCTTTAATGTAAGCAAATGCAATATTATGCACATTCATAAATCCAGGAATCCTATGAAAACAGAGTACTGCCTTCATGGTCAACCCCTGACTGTTGTGGACAGAGCTGCTTATCTAGGCATTGAAATAGCTTCAAATCTATCCTGGTCCCCACATGTAAATAAAATTACCAGTAAGGCAAGTCAAAATTTAGGTTTTCTGAAACGAAATCTTCATTCTTCTAGACCTGAAACTAAGGCAGCTGCATATAATTCCATTGTAAGACCCAACCTAGAATATTGTTCCAGTGTCTGGGATCCTTATCACCAGAAGGATATTGATAAGCTCGAAAGTATCCAGCGTAGGGCTGCTCGATTTGTTTCTAATAATTACGGCAAGACCCCGGGCACTGTCACCAACATATTGTATGACTTGAAATGGAACTCGTTGCAATATACCTATAGGAGCTGTCTGATCTGGGTCTACTCTGTTTGCAAAGGTGTAGAAAGGCATATGTATGGAGGAAAGGGTTAAACCATTATTCTTAAGCAATATGGCCAAGCTATAAATTATCTTATATGCAATAAAATCATAACAATATGCCATGTCTTACTTGTGTTTTATAGATTCTTTATCTTGTTATATATTACAATTAAATTCATTTACACCAGTCAATACTTTGCCTATATTCTGTTTGACATAACGCACCTCTTTGTTTTATGTTGCTATGCTGCTTCTTCATTTGGTCTATTGTCCTGGCAGTATTAGACACACTGTAAATAGAGGGCAAATAATATATTATAGCCAAGAAAAAATAATAATTCTTTGTCTGGTGTTTTACTTCTTGTAGTAAGATTTTTAATATATAATTATGTATTTTAAGGGGCACTAAGTTACTTCCGGAATGGCAGACCATGGTGATGTATTGAGAATTTAAGGGTAATTTGGGGGCACCCCCTCCCCAAAATACATCGCTTGATATATTTCGGCCTTTATACATTTCTAGAAGGATGCCTGGACGGGTAAAATATGAGCACATCTGTAAAGCATTTAAACAATGGTCGACGCCTGGATGTTGTCCGATATTATGGAATCTACAATATTTTAATGATTTGGAAACCGATGTCGAAGATAAAAAAAATAATAAAAGTGAATTTATTGTTCGATTATGCCGTATGGTTCAATTAATAAACGGTATGAAACATATCAACCTGAGACTGAAGAAATCTAACTTTATGATGTAAAATAAAATCACTGAATGATGTAAAATAAGTTTAATATTAAGAAATACCGCGTCTATTGACATCTTACACATTCACGGCCACTGCTACCTCTTTCCACGCATGTTCCTTTTCCGCCGTTGATACGCCTCCAACACCACACCCTTTCAATTTCTCAAACAAAATCTCATCCCTTGCCCCCACCTCCTCGACTAAAACACACTTCTCTTTCTCCGTCCAATTCACTTGACGCTTCTTTGCATCCATATTGGCAACAGCAGTCGAATATGACAGTTACGCGAAAGCGCGCGTGCTGTTTACATTGTATCCACTTCCGTACCTCCATATTGAAGAGTAATGAGATTGGACCGCTTACGTCGTTATTAAGTTTGCTCAACTTTCGGCTCAGCTGAGACGAATCTCAAATTGAGTTGAAAAGTTTTATGAAAGTCGAATTTTGAGAAATCTCAAGTGAGACAGACTTGAGATAGAATTTGAGATTGAGTTTTGCTCAAGTTGAGAAGGTTTGTGCAAGCGGGGCCAGCTTTCACCCTATGGTCAACTTTGTTATTTAATATGTTTCATGTTTAATGTTTAAGTCTTGATATGCGTCCCGTTAGGTTTTGTTTTGTGGCTGGTGGTGTTTGGTGCAGTGTCCTTACGTATGTGGCTCTCCCTGTTTGACTGTTGTTTACCATAGTTAAGACAGGTGGCAGCTAAATGCAGGTTGAATGTCACACAGAAAGCTCCAAAAAGGCGTTTTCTGCACAACTTTCATCCTATAATAAGCAACCACCTGCCTGAAAAGTCATTAATTATTCTGTCATAAAATTTCGATTTGGTGGGGTTCTACTGTAGATATATTATGTCAAGGACAAACCATCTTGAGTGCATATACCATTACAGTAAAACTCCTCTAATGCGACCACCTAAAAGAGGTATAATACTCGGTGGTACAGGCAGGTGGTAGCTTAATACAGAGCAAAAGAAAGGCAGAAAGCGGAGCTTATAACAACACGCATGTGTATTCATTAAATGGTCGCATTAGAGGAGTTCTACTGTATAAGAATTCAGCAAAGAATTACAAACGTGACGTCATAATTTCTTACATGACTATTCATGAGGTAAAGACTTAAGGTAAATCAAAAGTAGAAAATGCGTTGTATAGACAGTGTTATATTGCATTGTTTGCACCCGAACATTATTTGACACCTTAAATCATCGTCTGCTCGAGTTCTAGTCTGTTGACCACGATTCTGTAGTTGTGGACAAAGCATAACACATTTGCGAAGTTCTGTCCTGGATGAGACAGCGATATCCTCAGCGACTCACCTAGATTCCGTAATGTCCGATTAAATCTTTTCCCGTTAACCCCGATCAAATTGTCAAGACAGAAGTCTTTAGACGAACCGCATCATTAATCATAAATATTTTATATCGAATTTGTCAGAGTATTGGTTATCATTGTCAGTATTCTGAGGTTTACTATATATTGACAGATTATTTGGTTTCTTCATAATCTAGTGAATGATGCGTCTTTCATAATACATGGCACTGCATCACATGGACCGCCATCACAAGGTTGTTCAAAGAAAAACATGTTCTATCTACCGGAGTGTTACGAAACAAGTGTGATAGACCAACAAACATACATACAGACATATCGACCGACAAGTAGACATACGAACAAAGGACTGAGAACTGATCACTACGTGTCACCCTGATAAAACAGCAACACAAGTCATTGGGTAATAAAATTACTAATATGATTGGTAGCCATGGCTATAACACAAAGCGTATTTCGACAAATCTCTTGAAGCACTAAATGAATGCGACATATTAAGGATTTGAATACATTTCAAGGCTCGCTCACTTGCAGTTGTCCAAATCATCCACATTATACAGTCTTGTAAAATGCGCTAGAGGACTACTCTGACATTTAAGTATGTGCGATAATATGATTACAAGGCATTCAGTTTGATTATCAACATACTGAGACTGTAATATGTTATATTTACCAATTCCCTAAAATTGAATCCTTGTGATGCCTCTGTATACTCACTTTTTGAAACCATTGTGATAAATAAGAGCATTTGCTACACAATTCTATTTTTTGTTCTATTGCATGCTCATTTTGCAAGATTTATTCAAAGAGGCTGGGTCTAAATAGACTATGAGGAAATGGGTAAACCATCGAAGTTTAACGATACTCTTGCTGAATTTTAAAATACAATTCTCCTTCTTTACCCATGCCCTGTTGTATAATTACATATATATTCACTGTGTACAAGTATTTCGCTGTGCAATCACTGCTCTGGAGTGCACTGGTTGCACAATCAACTTGTAAATAGTGCAGACCCAGATGAGACAGCTCCTATATGAGCTGTCTCATCTGGGTCTTCACTATTTACATGTAGGTATATTGACGTGAACAGCAAGCGACGGGTTAATACCGATTCATATAACTGGGGACGAATAGAAAGTAGTCCCGCCAAGGCTTGGCCTAATTATCTTTCCTTCTTTACCCATGCCCTGTTGTATACTTACATATATATTCACTGCGTACAAGTATTTCGCTGTGCAATCACTGCTGTTGAGTGCACTGGTTGCACAATCAACTTGTAAATAGTGCAGACCATGATGAGAAAGCTCCTGCAGGAGCTTCTCATCTGGATCTTCACTATTTACAGGTATGGATATTGACGTGAAGAGCAAGCGAAGGGTTAATAAACTAACACCAGCTTTATCACAATAAACAAAATCCATGAACTGTGATAACCATTAAATGATTCACAATAACGAAACGCAACTACTCCAATATATTGAAATTTATGGAAGTAGGAAAAGTAGAAAATGTAGAAATGCGAAAACTGAAAATAACATAATTGCAGTTGTACACGGAAATCAGTTAAACGTGTTATAACAAATAAATATAACACTAATTAAACTTCGATTTGCTACGTTTTATTTTTATGAACTACTAACTTGCAGAATCGATATACGTATGCACCCGCTGTATGGTTGTTACTTGTTCGTATATACTTTAACGCTTTCTATACATGTGTTTTGCACTTTATTTTAGCTCAGTTGTGCTTGCTTCGTCAGTCAGTTAATCGTTTTTATAAACACAATATCCTGGAATTACCAGCAATAGGCAATATAAATCAATATAATACACTTGTCAATGCCAATAAATTCAAATGTTCCGAATACACACTTTGAAACGTTGATAATTGTGAACCATAACGTTTGGTATGTTATCGTTTCAGTAGATTCCAATTGTGCAAACTGACAAAGATATTTGCCGTGAAAGACATTTGTCAATGACCGTTCCAAGGCGGTACTTCAATCTTCCCTCTATTGTTTGTTTGTTATGTCTTTGTGCGTATATTTGTATCTTTTATATACATGTACATTTACTGTTTTTCGTCGTGGTTTTCGTTCGGGCAGTTGTGTTTTTTGTATGCGGTATTTCCTGCATGACTGGCACATGTACTTTTAGGAAATCAAGTCCATGCTACGTGTTGTCCATTCCAGCCAAAGAGAAACCAACCACATGTCATTGAAATATGTTCAGTACATATAAGAAACTAACCC
The DNA here is from genome assembly GCA_963576725.1 of Azorinus chamasolen. Taxonomy (NCBI): domain Eukaryota; kingdom Metazoa; phylum Mollusca; class Bivalvia; order Cardiida; family Solecurtidae; genus Azorinus; species Azorinus chamasolen. The sequence continues at coordinate 58,736,993 of OY755249.1, forward strand.
CTTCATTCATGAATATTCATGAGGAAATCACGGCATTATAAATATTATGTTTTATAATGACATATAAACAATCGTTTAGCCATGGAGAACGCATGTAGAATCAGGTCCGTATTACTTCAGAAGCAAATAGAGAAGGAGCTGCCTGGTGTTGCCTTACGCGTTAAAACGTGTTTTAATGGAGTAAAGTGTTAAACAATATTGAACAAAAATCACCTAAAACCAATTGCGTTGTTTATAATTGTATATATGTACTTTCTGATTTCTGTATTTTTTTAAAAACGTACCCTTTCATGCTTTTCTTTGTGTATTTATTACGGGCTTCGGACGATCTGTTTATGATGCATATGCCCACTAGAACTTATATTCTCGCTTCTCAGACGTGCTAGATTAATAGAATCAAGCATGGGTTTTGTTAAAGACGGGGGTTTCTATACCCGAGGTTGGTCTGTTCCAGTCGGAAACGAGCTTTAGCGAGTTTCCGATAGGAACAGATCAACCGAGGGTATAGAACCCCCGGCTTTAAACATATATCTTCTGCTGTGGAGTGCACTGGTTGCACAATCAACTTGTAAATAGTGCAGACCCAGATGAGACAGCTCCTGCATGAGCTGTCTCATCTGGGTCTTCACATTCACATGTAGGTATATTGACGTGAACAGCAAGCGACGGGTTAATACCGATTCATATAACTGGGGACGAATAGAAAGTAGTCCCGCCAAGGCTTGGCCTAATTATCTTTTCATGGGGGTATAAAAAATACAGCCAATCACAGCTCATCAAATGTAATGAAAACAAACAATATTAAATTATAAGATCATGACAGAAAATCTAAATTCGTATCTTTTTCATAAGCAAATATGGAAAATCCTGACAAGACCACTCCTGCAGCCGTCTGATCTGACCCAACTCTGATAATGACGTAAATGGTTAAATGATTTAAGTGAAAGCAGAACAGACTAATGTATGTGGCAAGACATAAATCTGGGATCACTTCCATAACATCAATGAATAGTCAATATTGAAATTCGACTTGAATGTTTTAAAAGTACAATTGAACTTCGATATTTCGAACTCGGATAACTCGAACTTCGAAACTACTCGAACGAAATGTGCAGTCCTTCCAAATTTACAATACAGAATTGTTCTTAATTGTATCACTACGCATAATTACCTAGACACACATGTATCAGCTTAACGCAGGAGCTTTCAGCATTTGTTAGACCTCCATTAAGCTGTGAACTTGAGATATTGGCCAGATTATCAATCAGATAACTCGAGCGTCTGTTATCGTGAACGTATTTGTATGGTCCCTTGAAGTTCGAGATATCGAAGTTCAACTGTATGTATTTCTTATTTGACATTTTGATCATAACCCATTCCCTGAGTCGCATTTGAAAACAGTGTGCCAATGCTTTTGATCATTATGAGACGCCGAGAGTAATTGAGCGTATCGTCAGTATTCAGGCTGTTTGACACCAGTCCTGGCCAATAATGTCTAAAAGCAGTTTTTGTGATGATATCTGACCATTATATTCTGAAAAGCTTGATAAATTCAATTCGATTTGAAAGCAAAAGATCCTGATGAGATGCCAAGTTACTCATCTGCATATATGCTGTTTACAAAGCCGAGTCAACTCAATGGTCTGAGTCGGAGATCATCCATACCTATCTGATTGGTCAGATTCTGAGCAAGCTCAGAATCTGACTGACCAATCAAATGCTTTAGAATGGTCTCAGACTCAAGCGAACAGTTGAGTAACCTCGGGACCAGATAACGGGATAAGTGTGAAGACGTTTCAAGTAAATATTTTACTAAATGAAAACAGTTTGAAAATAGCTGCACACGTAGGATGGGCACATTTCACAGCCTCTTATCACTACTAAAGACATACCAATTTCGGTTTTATAACTTCTAGTGCCCACACACTTTCTGAAACACGCACTACATTAGCTTATCTTCTTTTGAAGAAATTGACAACCGATTAACCCATTTGCTGGAAGAAATAATGCTTGATTTGACAGTTTTCAAGAATTATCTTGACAGTTTAATTGCAATATTATCTTAATTGCATCAAAATATGCAGCCACAGAGAATAACTTTCACTAGGTTGCAGATGCCAGCTTTGTATCTGTTTTTTTACTGAACATTTTGGTTATTTTCGGTTTACAATCGCTGATTTCAAAATTCAAAATAAAGGACTATTTCTTATTGAAAGGAAAACGCAAACTCACACTGTGATAGAACGGTTTTGGTTGGGACTGAGATCATTCTCAAATGTTTACTAATCAGATACTTCAGAATGAACTACGACATTTTATAACATCGGGGCAGTGTCTATGTCAGAGAATGTAGTCTACATCGTGGTGTGCGGTGGTCTAGTGGTAACGCGCTTGACTATCAGTCCGGAGGTCCGGGGTTCAAATCCCGGTCCCTCCCGGAAATTTCAGAGACGCTTTTCCGCGTCTCCCACCCGCACATCTTCTCCACCCAGGGGTTAGAATGGGTACCTGTGAGGATCACTCGCCGATACTGCGGCTGCATGATTGCGCCATATGTTAGCAGTGCTCAATATTGTAGGCCAATGACTCAATGACCAGGGGAGTAAATGTACAGTCGGCTGAGCGGTCATTCGGACTGAAACTAGAAACTAGGTACTTTATTTTTACATTATAACACAAATATGACAACTGTAGGTGCAACGTTATCAATGGCGTACTTATGGCATAGGCATGGGCTAAACTATACCATTGGTACTTGTCTATGGTAACCATTACCTACAAACTTAATATTTCACGCTATGAAAAGTCATCTAAGAAATAATATATGTGTAACTAGTACGCAGCGTAACATGTACAATGCCATATGAACACGACAAGTATTGGTCCTGGTAAAAACTTTAGAAAAACATTTGTATATAAATAAATAAGCCAGATAGTAGACCCTGAGCAGACTGCTACTTAGTGTCAAACAATGCGAAGCTTGATGAGACGAGAAATCAAGAAACTTGTTATCGTAACACCTGGATTTAAACCGTCTGCAAAGGATATCGCAGTGTACTGCCGGGTCATATATTTGCAACGCACTGACATGGCATGAGCTCTTTTATCATGCATCTTTTCTGACAGAAATGACAATAAATGCACCATGTGCGAGAGCAGAAACATAAATAATAGTGAGCATAGTTAATCATAATAATTCGATAAGATGCAAAAAGATGTTTAGGACCGGAATTGTACCTTGTTAATGTGTAATTATAAATACTTAGTCATGATATAGTACTATATATAAGTACTATTATTATAGTGTTAATGAAAAACATGCATTGTAGCGTGTATTAAACACCTGCGATTTCTTCAGCTTAATCGACAATTACACAGTCTTAAACAAAACACTGTTGAATATAAAGTGAAGTTGCAGTTGAAACACCTGCGGTATTTGGAATTATGCTGCAATATATCTACTATGTAAAGATGCCATGGCAACTCATTGGCATACATAAGCATACCTATCGACTATCGTATGTAGAAACGGATACTTATTATTTATTATACATAGCTTAGCTCAAATCAAAATTGAAAGGATATTCTTTCCGTTGTCCGTGCACCCATTCGTCCGATTGTCCATCCGTCCGTGCGTTTGTCATATCTTAATGAAACATTTTATGAGTATGTGTTACGATAATGATGTGTTGTACACCAAGTATCCGTTAACTGCGGCTACAGTTATGTTTCCTTGATTTATTTAAACGGCTGTATTTGCTTATGAAATTATTAATAGTTCTGACCTAACAGTTTCTTCCAATACCAAATCACCTATGTACATTATTATGTTTTCATAAAATATCAGAATAAATACCAATAGTGTCATTATTTCTTACATGAATATGCAAAAGGGAAAGGATGAACTATGGTGGGCAGTAATACACTTCTTTTAACGTATTTGGTTTTGCAAAAAATGGGTTTCGCTCTTATGTTGATTTAATTCATTCAATAATATACTTGGCTTACAAGCGAGAGTTCTATGATCTGAATAGGAGAACATCATTAAATTGTCCATTCTTTTTGTTGCTTATTTCACCATCATTTATCATTATAACAATATGCTAGTGTGTTCTCTTTTGGCTTATCTATATTCGTCAAATACACCCATTGTCTAAATGCCTAACTGTTTGGATTACTTGAGAGTTGTGGAGTACACATAATTATTTGGTTTGATGTGAAGTTCGCTGTGTTCAATACTAGCATGTAAAGTATAAGCAGCAATTGCATTATTGCTGCTTTTTTATTAACCCTTTACCCCATGAATAATCATGTAAAATCTAATGCCAACATGAATATTAATTACATTAATTATTGAAATAGCTCAATGGACATGGCATAACTTGCAGCATCATATTTATATTATATCATAAGCAAACAGAGCAGACCTTGATCAGACGACTCCTGCAGCAGCCGTCTAATCTAGGTCGTATCTGTTTGCATATACGTAGAAAGGCGTAATAATGGATTACATCAACACTTTATTCGTTTGAAATTGGACATGCTTGAGTGTAAAATTGTTGAAAGACATTCGTGCGTATGTAAGACAATCCAAATGCATAGTTGTTAAATGAATTGCAAAATGTATAAATAGTTATTAACATAATCGTGAGTGGTTTTATTCATTACATCAGTATGTACAGAAAACCCCTTCTAAACCGGAATCCTAGTAGAGAAGAACTTAGATACATTTGCGATTTAAATCAGGAATTCTGCACTTGTATATAAGATCGATATGTATACTTAATTTAATGTCTGAACTAGAGGGGTTTACAGTGATAGGTTAACCAGACTCTGGAGCACAATAATTCGCTTAAAACGTAGTTTATTGCAAACCTATGTTGTGGCCAATGTTATGATTCTAAGAAAAGCTATTGTCTGTTGATGAAATCGGTGGCACTTTTATTACATTTCATAATGTAGAAATGTAGGTCAATATAATTATCGTGTACATATATCGTATACGTCTTTTTTATTATACTTAAATTAGACAGTGTGTAATGCGATTGAAACTAACTTGTAGGTCGGCCTTTAAATGTCAGAACCAATTGCTGTTGAGGATGTTGGGATGATTTGTTTTAAAACGAACTAATCATGAGTTCACTTGAAATCCGCTCGAAAACAGCTGATTTTCACTCAAAATCGCATTTAATGTAGCCCCAATTATTTTCAGTCCATATGTTTTATATCATCTGAATGGTGAGCGTACAACTTAACTAGCGTGCAATTCGTATTGTTTCTAGGCTATTACCGCTATATGTTTTTACGAGTAACTAATAAATAATTCGGCCACTGTGTACATAGATTATATTGGTACCACAGTAACACTATAGGATATATGATAGCAACGTATGATATAATTACTATTACACCCTGTATTAATGTTACACACATTTAAGGAGAGTGTTATAAAACATAATTACTGTCCTGTGTTGGCGTGATAACATTGGATGCAATTACTATGATTAATGCAGGATGTATTTACATTAGCTTGTGGAATCTTGCATTTATTTTCAAAAGTTCAATATCAGAGTGATGCCACGCCGAACAACTGGTATAAGTATCAATCATTAAACATGTTGTACATGTATGTAGAGCCATTGATAAACGTGCATACCCCAAATACTAACATTGTCATTTCTCCACCAAACCCTACACTATGACTACTCTTTACAATCGTGAAGAGTTTGAAAATATTCCAAACTGGTAAAATGTTATTTTTTAAGTGAGAAGGTTGAAGAGCGTCGCTTTTTGTTTAATAACCGTTTGAATAGTTTTGTATGTGCGTAACGCTTTCCCTCATATACACGTTTTTCCGTGCAATTGCAAACACAGTAGTACAAGATCAGAAGGCTCTTATAGGAGGGCCGTATAATCAGGTTCTGCTCGATTTGCTTACTATGTAGCTCCGATTCTACAGTTTATGTCTAGGCAAATATTCGGCGTTCATATGCTATTATAAAAATTAATCATAGTATCTATGAAATAATTCTTTATTATACGGCAATTCAACAGGAGAGGTGTTAATGATAATCACCGTAACATTTTACTCCTTAAAAAGGACTATCTACGACTTTGCAAATATAGTAGACCAAGATCAGAATGCTTCTGTATGAGCCGTTTGATCAGGGTCTGAACTGTATGCTTATGAGTAATATAGATATGATTCTACAGTTTCTGTCATGGTCAAAATGTTTATTGTTAATGTGATATTGCAAGAATTCCGTGAATGGGTATTTGTAAAGTGTTACATTTTGTCATAAATATTCATGGAGTAAAGGGCTAAACAACATTACAGAATGACAACTCACAAAGTGGTCCATTTAGACACAGGTGAGCTACAAGCAGCTCCATGTAGAACCTGGTACAAACTGTTTGGTATTCAAAAACACTTGCATGCCCGACACTATACTATCAGCTCATACTCAGACATTGTGTAATATTGACTTATCTCAACTTCGTTAGAGCATTTAAAAAAATTGGTGTCCGAGTGACAAACAGCGTGACTCCTGATGAGACTCCGAGTTACTCGGTATTTCATCTGGATCCAAGCTGTTTGCAATTGTGATAAAAGTTGAGCTTGGCAGGATGAGGCTTAAGTTTCAAAGTGGAACGGTCCATCAATGCATAATAGAATAGTTCATTCGAAGGACACGCTTAAATGCATTAGTGTTTTGATTGATTCTGATCTGCGTCGAAACATCTTGCATGTTTCCTTTATTCATTCAAAGAATCAAATGTTTTAATCAATGCGTGAGTCTGCACCGAACGGAAAAAACAACATTAGAACGGATATTGGTATAGTTTCGTCAGCTGTAAATTGTTTACTTTTTGGATTAGTTTACTGCTCTTTGACCCTCCTTTCTGGAATTAATCCAGGCGTAGTTAGCTAATAATAAATACCATATGCATTATCGCGCGATTCTCTCAATTCACATGCCAGTCTGAATTATTATATTCCCTTCAAACAAATCAAAAGCAATAATTACTGGCATGCATAGGTTGTGGAAACCTTTCACAAAATAATGTTTCTAATTAATCAGACCAGACAAGACAAATTGTTATGAATGATTCCCTTTGTATTTCACCGTATTGCCCACTTCTAGCGATTGGCTGTAAGATTAAACAGACGATGCACACAAAGCATGTCCTGCAGGAGCTGTCTCATCAGGGTCTGCACTATTTACAAGTTGATTGTGCAACCAGTGCACTCCACAGCAGTGATTACACAGCGAAATACTTGCACACAGTGAAGATATATGTAATTATACAACAGGGCATGGGTAAAGAAGGAGAAATGTATTTTAAAATTCAGCAAGAGAAGGGTTGAGATAGATGCAAATCCTCTGCAAATGTCTTATCACGGAACAGTTTACCGGATATCAAAATCCACAACGATAGTGGACTAGATATGGAAAGCCATATTGTTTTTGCATGGCTAGGTATTTCTTGGAACTTGAGGGTCATATCAGATGCAACAGCGTCAGGATACATTGCATTACATTCGAATACAAGTAGTGATTCATTCTGATTACACCATTATAGGTTAAATGATCTCAATTCATAATTCATAGATGACATGTTGTGTCTGGGTATCCTATGGAAACATATACAGAAAGGAAAGGACGACGAAGTGAATGTTAAAAGCTAAAACAATATATATACCATTGTTTATATGCCAGAGTAGCCATGCGAGGATCAATTTAATCAAATCAAGAATTCCAGATCACACTTGTTCTATAATAAATGCAAGTACATGTAGTAATGTAATGCAATTTCAGATATGGTAAAGGTTCTTACAAGATGCCACTTAAATCGGTCTGTATAATAACAATCTGGTATAAATTAAACAAAACATATGCACTGAGACAGTACTACCTACACTTCAAACAAATCAAGATAAAATGTACCTTCCAATGACAGACACATTTCTGGATAATTTGATATGATTTGTTTTGTGCTTCTGTGTTGAATAGAATTTAAAGTAAAAGTGGAAAAACAGTCCTACAGCGAGCACCACGCACAAAAGGGCACGGCACCAAAACATCATCAAACTTGTGACAACACCATTATAAAAAACGTGACGAAACGCACAGAAAGTCATAAAGCGTTTAACATATGAAAACCAAAGTAGATCATAGGGTGAAAGCAGGAGTATCCGTCTGAAGCTATTTTTAACTTTCGTCTTGCTGAAGGCTATGTCCATTCATAAAAAAGCGGTTTCGTTGGAAGGGTTCCGCTGTATATTTTAATTTCGCAAATATAAACCCTATAAAGAGAATGCCCAGATCACATGGCTCATGTACGAGTCGTCTGATCAAGGTCTGCTTATGATGTACAATATATATGATTCTACAGTTTCTGCCATGACCAAAGATAATTGTGTCCATGTGGCATTATACATATTATTCTAATTAATACTTGCGATTTCATTACTTATTTCATGAATATTCATAGAGTAAAGGGTTGAAATAGTCATTGTTTCAGACTTTCCTTTATTCCCATTTGATAACCTGTTGATAATATAAATACGCTATAATATAAATACCAGGTTGCAATAATGAATCAATTATTAAAAAGAAGGTAGTTATCCCTAATAAGGATCCAGTCAAGTGCTTAACCGTCTCATCGGGATCCAGAATGTTTGTCAATTTTACACTGATTTTGATGTAGGAGTCAAATGTGTGTTTTATAACAGAGACGGATAACAATATTTGCTGCCAATAATTGCCAAGTGTACAAATGGTAACCTGATGCATGTTTGATGTTTCCTACTACTGTCAAACCAGTACTCGTGTATAATAACAATCTGGCTAATCGACGTGTTGATTTACAACATATGACGTCACATTGCCATGATGTCACATTCTAAATTCCAAACTTTGATTGGCATATATATATACCAAGGCCATACCGTTCCTAAATGAAGAGAGATCTGTTTTAGACTAGGTGAAAGATCAAAACAGTTTGTCTATTATACTCGGTCGATATAAGAATGCATTGAAATGGTTAGACCCTCGGTTATTAAAGCTTCTTCCAGGTCGAGTAAACCTCATATCGACATCAGTGTTGCATGAAATACAATAAGTGTGTATTTGTCTTCAATGATGCATACGGTATGATGTAAAAACGCGGTTTAATACATCTGTTCCTTATCGGTGTTCATGCGGTATAACGTTCTGCTGAACAATTTCATACATGACAATACATATTGTATCTCTCTCTTGCGATATTATAAAATCTAGATAAACAATATAAATAATCATAAAATTATTTTTATGTGTGTATTTATTCTGATATAATTGCCCACGTTAAGCACTGAAATTATGTTAACTCTTTCGCTGTCAATGTACCATTGGTCATTACTGAGTAATTTGGCGTCTCATCAGGATCCAAACTGTTTGTTAATATTTAATGAAAAAAATAAAAAATAAAACTTGTAGCAGACGACACAATTTGCAGAGGACTATAGTTGGCAGCGAATTACAATCTCCGTGCAGAGTTGTCTTTCGTTACTCTCACATACACCTCTGCGATGGGCTCAATGACATGGATCTTGGCAAAACCAATGGTTTGTGTTTTATGGTTATCTGAGTCGATAGTTTATATTAAATTAACCTGGATCAAGACGAAACGTTTGTTATATTATCATATAACTAGTAATACGGTTACAAGAGACTATTTGATGGTGTTTTTTATGCCGCTTTACGCTGCGATTGCTGCACAGATGTAAACAAACAACATGCAATGATGTCTGCTCAATTTTTCGAAATCATTTTCTACATAACTGTAGATTTGGAACTGCTTATAAGGACACTACAAGTCTGCTATAACCCAAAAGGGCGCATAACTTATTGGGATATCCCCCGTCTTTTGTTTTTCTACCGTTGTTCTGTCAACGAAACACAAAAAACAAATTAATTTCTGTATTGCACGGGACTTAGTGTCGCTTTTTCATACAGAATGACGCCATATGAGTTCGCTACTTTCTGACCCAACGACAGAGGTATATGTAACCGAGTGCAATAGAGTGAGCGAAGTAGGTAATGCTAAGAATTGACTGGGTTAATATTGTGTCCAATTGGTCAGTTATAGAACAGTTCAATATCATAATACAATTCTCTGTAGGACAATGTATCAATAAAAATGGGTTTACAGGGAGATATTGGCACATATATAGCATCTTTGCTACAGTATAATCAATCGCTGTACATAGAGGAGCTTACATGAGCGTTCATTACAAATTGTTTTTATAAAACGAGTTTACTACTCTAATATGACACGAGTTTTAGCGAGTGCAACATTCATTATAGTAAACAGATTTATAAGAAAGACTTTTTAATGAACACGAATGTATGATTCATTTTATCACATAACCCATAAAAGTGCTATAGAAAGTGAAACAGACTATATCTGGCAGCTGTTTTGGTCATTGTTTAGGGAGTAGTGCAGCCATGTTCAAACTGCTCATTTGCATTAAAATGCACTAGTGCATTTCTGCCATTTACGGCACTCTGGTTCGGCACTTACACACAGATTATGTGATAAATTGATTTATGGATTGTTTATAACTGTTTATTTGAGAATTTGAAATATTAATAACACTCATCAATAAATGAATGAGCATGCAAAATCAATTCAAGCAAAACAAGTTTTAGTGCTCTTCAACAGAAAAAGCTTGTAATTACAGATTTGAAATGCATGTTTTTGTGAAAGCAAAACCATGTTCGAAATGCATTCCACATTTCTGTTCCCGTTAGTATATGAAGATTCCTTCGCGATAGCTTGTCTTCCAAAATAATCACACACTAGTTTGCAACATTTGCAATAATGTATTTATCATAATTATGGAATCAAAGTAAAATAAAAGCTAAACATAGGAAAATAAAGACATCTTTTCCTGTAGTTTCCTTTGGCAAATATCAATTGTGGGGTTCTTATATTGACTTATTCACGGTTTAAATTATACCATAAACCATACTTGTTGTTCTTTATTATGTTACCCTGGAAATGATACTTCACTAAAATTACGAGCTAAGGCACACTGTTGTAAATCTCGAAATACAGTAAAACCCCTCTAACCCGAAATTTTAGTAGTGAAAAAAAACTTTTAGGCAGGTGACTGCTCAATGCCAAGGAAATCTTTCTGTATGACTTTCACCCTGTATTAAGCTGCCAGATGTCTCCAAGACCAAACCCTATACTTAATTGAATGACATGTTTAAGTGTGTGTGTGTTGCGGGGGGGGGGGTTACTGTACATTCAAATGAGCATGACAGTGGGCACGATATAACATTATCCTAAAAAGCATCGGATCAATACCTGGGAGACCCATACTGAGCAAGCTTTCACTTTTAACCAAAAATGTTAACACTAAATTACATCAAATATTTTGTGTTAAAGGCAGGTGGCTGCTTAAAGCAAGGTGACAGTAAAACAGAACGCTCCTATAGGAGCGTTCTGTTTTATTTTCACCTTGCTTTAAGCAACCACCTGTCCTAAATACCAACCAATTTACACAATTAGCGGCCGTTATAGAGAGGTTTTACTGTACGTTAAAAAGTGAAGTCACATTATTCCACTATTTAAAATTGGTGGCAACCCCGGTCCATAATGTCATCTCGGAAGTATAGATGGTTCCGCATTCAATTCGTCCCTGATATGAGAATGTCCCAGTAATTACAGACGACTAATCAATGACGTTGGGCAACTCAATCTTACATAAAACTCAAAGTAATTATGTTGCTATTGATATAAAAATCTAGATACAGAAAAATCTCGATTATTCGAAATTTCTATATAGAAGAATTTAGACCCTTTACGCAGGTGGCTGCTAAATGCATATTGAAAGTCATACAGAAAACCCCTAGAGGAGCTTTCTGCATGATGTTTATCATGCATTAAGTTTCCATCTGTCTTAAAGATCGATAACAATACGTAGTTCTGTGTTCGAATAATCGAAATGTTACTTTATTATCATTGTTATACCGGTATATTGATAGAAAATATATTTTTAATACTAGGTTTGGTGGTAATATGGTGTTTGTTACAATGCCCGAAGTACGTTTATTTTCTTATGATATTCAAAACCAGTTTTTACGTTATTTGCAATAACCCTCGCGACTTCGCCAATACTTTGACAGGTTATGTATGCATGTCGATGTTACTCCTCTGTGAGAGAAACAATATATGCTTCAAATTCAATCCGGTACTATTTTCCATCAAATGCATACATCCGAATCAACAATATTATTATGTGCGTCAATGACTTTAATACCTATATCCATAGACGTCTAGGTTGAAAATTTATACATTTCCCTTGCGGATAATTTTCAAAGGCATTACAAATCATTTGATTCATTTAAATGAAACAAACATCTAAACATGTGTGAACAAATTCATAATAAGAATGACCATATGACTTGAATGACTTATACCTTGAAATTCAGGGTCTATACTTTTGAAGCGTTAAGGTCTTCGTAAGCCAATTTTTAAATGCGTTTTCATAATATGTTCGAGGTATACTGTTCAGGCACTGGAAAATAGCCGCACCGAGATTTTTGCGCGTTTGATATTTTCTTCCAGCAAGGAGATTTATGAGCCTCGGAAATAGGGAATAGTCACTAGTCACAATGGGCAAGATCAGACAAATAAGAGGGATTGAGTAAGCTCGACAATCTTTTCCTGTTTCGGATATTCGCGTGCAATGGCCGCTTTGCGTGACGAAGCATTGCCATGCAACAACCTGACACCACGGAAACCGATTGCTGGTCGACGCCTTGCAATAATATTTCTTTGATTTGTAAAGGACCTTGCCTTTGTAAAAGTTGGCATTTACAGATTTACCCTTTGGTACGGTAATTTGAATAGCAGGACCTTGATTTGTAAAGAAAATTGCCATATTACTTTTTAACGCTCATGGTGCGTTTTGCTATTCGACATTCGACATTCGACATGACTATTTGACATTCGAGTCTGCAATGTTCTCTTTTTGCATTGCTGTTTTTATTTACGAGGGATCTCGTCTTATCAAAGTACAAAAATGAGTCATGCAGGAAACACCACATACAGAACAAACAGCCACCCGAACAGCAACACAAGGAAACAGCAAATAAACAAAACTACAAAAAAATCAGGAGACGCACAAAGACAAAACAAACATTCAATAGGGGGAGATGGAAGTACCGCCTTGGAACGGTCAGTGACAAAAGTCACTGGGGGGTTAAACCGGTTTATGGGCGCCCAATCTCACACTTATTCCATCCCCACCCTAAAAGACAAACAGTTTATTTACTTCAAAACAGTAGATGTCAAGTGCTTGTGTGGCTGCCGCAAAAGGTCACCCCGTACTTCATTCTCACTGTTGTTATATATTCTGGTCCTTCGAGATCCTCAATATCAGTGATTTTAGTTTTGAAAATTGAATACAGCTTAAGCCGGGGCTAATTACTGTTCATGAACAAACTCAATTAAACCGAGTCTGCAATTTTCTCTTATTTCATTGCTGTTTTTGCTTTCGACGGATCTCATCTTATCAGAATTTATTCGTTTGGTTGCTATGGTGTGACAAACGTTGCAACATTAATTTTTCATTTGATATTTGGTTGATATAAAATACTTTAAATATATATAATGTGACATATTCAGGGGAAAAGAAAAACAAGATTACGCATCTGACGGGATTCGAACCCGTGGCGCGCAGTTAAATCTCTGGTTCTATGTAACGGACAGCTCGTTAGAGCACTCGAACACAGAATCTGACCTGCAAAACTACATTGTTTTATCATATTAAACTTGTGTCTAATATTGCCTTTAGCCAGTCTGATTTGTTCCTCCAATGAAATCCGAGCTTAAAACTCCATCTAGTAGCCTATCCCATGAGGCAAATTATTGAATTATTTTTTAGCAACATCAAATGAATATTTTCATTCGATCATCAAATAAAAAAATCAAATGAAAAATGTTTAAATATCGAATGAAAAAAGGGAATATTGGATAAAAAAATATCAAATGATTTTTTTTCAAATATCGAATGAGAGAAAGAAAATATTGGATAAAAAATTATCAAATGAAAAAGTAAAGTTTTTATCAAATGAAAAAGTGATATTACAACGTTTGTCACGCCAAATGTTGCCCATATACCAATACTATAGCTGCATATATAGACTAATATGTGTGTTGCTAAGTGCATGTGCATAGTGTGATCGAACCGACAGTGTTTCCTAGTGCATACCCGATTGAATTCATAATAGATTGCCTTACTACTACTACTACCACTACTACTATTACTAGAGTATAAAGTACAGTACTACTACCAGTACTACTACTACAAATACTACTACAACGATTACTACTACTACTACTACTAAAAAAAGTAAAGTACCTAGTTAAAGTCTACATTCAGTCCGAATGACCGCTCGACCGACTGTACATTAACTCCCCTGGTCATTGAGTCATTGGTCTACAATATTGAGCACTGCTAACAAATGGCGCTATCATGCAGCCGCAGTACCGGCGAGTGACCCTCACAGGTACCCATTTTAACCCCTGAGTGGAGAGGATGTGCGGGTGGGAGACACGAAAAAGCGACTCTGAAATTTCCGGGAGGGACCGGAATTTGAACCCCGGACCTCCGGACTGATAGTCAAGCGCGTTACCACTAGACAAACCGCCACCTACTACTACTAATAGTACTACTACTTCTACTACTACTACTACTACTACTACTACTACTTCTACTACTACTACTACTACTACTACTACTACTACTACTACTACTACTACTACTACTACTACTACTACTACAACAACAACTACTACTGCTATTTCTACTACTACATTATACAGCACAGGACTACTACAAGTACTACTAGTCAATAGTAATTTGTCCTTCGATGTCATAGTTACATCTCTGTTAATTTCTGCCAGTACTATAACCGCGTATGTAGACTAATCTGTATGCTGCTATGTGCATATGTATCGTGTAATCGAACCGACAGTGTTTTCTAGTGCATACCCGATCAAATTTATAATATGTTGCCTTACTACTACTACTATTATTATTAATACTATTACTACTACTACTACTACTACTACTACTACTATTACTACTACTACTACTACTACTACTACTTCTACTACTACCACTACTACTACTACTACTACTACTACTAATAATAATAATAATAATAATAATAATACTAATACTGCTACTACTATTACTACTTCTGCTACTACTACTATTACTACAACTGCTACTACTACTACTACTACAAAATATATTACTATTACTACAGTAATACATTTTTACTTCTACTATTGTAATTATTATTATTATTATTACTACTACTATTACTGATACCACTACTACTACTAATACTGATACTACTACAATATACATTGCTACTACTACTATTATAACTACTACTACTACTACTATTATTATTACTACTATTACTGCTACCACTACTACTACTACTACTAATACTGATACTACTACAGTATACATCACATTGCTACTACCATTGTTACTAGTCAATAGTAGTTTGTCCTTATATGTCGAAGATGACCATAGTTACACCTCTGCTAATTTTTGCCATGAGTGTTTTCGGGTTCGAAGATGGCTGACAAGTCCAATCATAGTATGGAACGTTCTTCCACATTCCGGACAAGACAGGCCCGGATAGAGCTGCTGTCGATGCTTCTGTTTCCTTTCTCTTAGCACTCTATTGTTTCTTTCAGGCATATACGATTCTCCTTGTGTATCTTTGCTCTAATCTTCACGCAAGAGCGCCAGGCGCTTCTGTCAAGAGCTAAATCTTCCCATGCGTCAGGTTCGATGTGAAACAGCTTGATGAATACTTTCAGGGAGTGCTTATTCCGATTTTTTTCCGACCGACTCTGGAGCGTGAGCCATTTTCTAGCTGATCGTGCAAGAGCTGTTTCGGGATCCGGGTGTCATCCATTCTTCGAACATGACTAGCCAAGCGGAGTTGGCCTGACCGCAGCATGGTGTCGATGCTGTAAATGCTAGCACGACTTAGAACCTCAGTATCTGGGATCTTGTCCTGTCATCAGATGCCTAAAACGTTCTGGAGGCATACTGTGTGGAAGTCGTTTAGTTTCTTGGTGTGTCGCTGGTATACCGTCCATCTCTCACTTGCATGCGCGATTTGACTTCGTTGTCAATGCGGACGTTTCTGGATAAGGTGCTTTCCCAGGTATGTAAACTTCTCCGCATGGTTGAGGCGCTCGGACTTGATGTAGATTTTTGGCTCATTGTATGTGCTGTTTGGTGCTTGATGGAACATTACCTGAATTTTCTTAGTGCTTATCGTCAAACCAAAGTTGTCACAATCATCCGAATACCTCTTCAGGCTTTGATGCATGTAAGGTTCTGTTGAGGCATTTAGGGCGCAATCATATGCCAAGAGAATGTCTCTTAATCTTTTGAAGTGACCCTTGGTCTTTGCTTTCAGGTGCTGCAGGTTAAAGACTACCCAATCCGTGCGGTACCTGATGTCCTGTGGACCACTACTACTATTACTACTACTACTATTACTACTACTACTACTGCTACTACTGCTACTACTGCTACTACTACTACTACTACTACTACTACTATTACTACTAACTCGAGTTTTTTAACTGCTACTACAGTATACAGTACAATACTACCACCAGTGTTACTACTACTACTACATGTATTAACATTAATAACAACGATATAATGACAATAATACCGTTGATGCTGTTATTAATACATGCAATGCAATTATCATATTATTATAAATGTTATCAAATCTGACATTGTATTGTATCATAACTCCTACTGTTGAAATTGATATTGTTTACATGTATACCCACACATGTCGTTACTTTTAGCAGTAGTAACACCACAACCTAGCTGCTTCTACCAGTTATCATTGTTTCCGGCTGTTATCATATTGCATGTTACAGTATTGGTAATCACATTACCAGAAAAGACGATTACATGGTTGTCCTATTATGATTGGCATAATGTCAAGTAGAAGGTTATTACGTCAAACCCTTTTCTCATGCTGAAACAAATACAGTAAAACCCCTCTAAACCGGACATTTAATTTTGTATAAATATCGGTCTTGGAGACAGGAGGCAGCTTAATG
This sequence comes from Azorinus chamasolen, assembly GCA_963576725.1. Classification (NCBI taxonomy): domain Eukaryota; kingdom Metazoa; phylum Mollusca; class Bivalvia; order Cardiida; family Solecurtidae; genus Azorinus; species Azorinus chamasolen. Next base: position 58,754,177 of record OY755249.1, read on the forward strand.
CAGGGTGAAATTTATGCAGAAAGCTCCTCTACGAGGCAGTCACCTGTCTAAAATTATCTAAAGTCTTTTATGCTATAATTCCAGTTTTAGAGCGGTTTTACTGTAATGCCTGTTCAATCTCTGATGATCTGCAGACGTGTTATTTATTCGTTTAAGCATTTGAAAACCATTGGAGGGTGTAAACAACTCAAACTATGATGAGCCGCCGATGATACCAGTGTCGGCCAGCAATGCAGCATGAGTTTATGTAACAAGTTGATGATAGTAACAATAGTAAATGCTGTACATTATCTGAAGTCTTGACAGTAATATCATTAATACCTATATAAAGTTGGGTTTCTTATATCACTACAATGTGGCATATATTTGTAAGTTTATTCTCTCATTTATTACAATTACATTAATATTTACACATTACAGAAGCGTAATATGTTATTGAGTTACTTATTACGCTCTAGACGTTTAATTTAAGGTTACAACCAATATAATGATCTAAATTATCAACAAATCTCTCCAATATTTATCACTTTCCATCAAACACAAGTGTTTAATGACGTTGTATTGATGTCAAAATGAAATAACGTTAATACCTATCAATATCTATTATAATAACCCTTATGCTACACACGACCTCACTCGCGCTTGCAAACAGCTTGGACCCAGATGAGACGCCGAGTAACTCGGCGTCTCATCATGATCCAAGCTGTTAGATACTCGGTCAATAGGTTCACAAATGGTTGTACGAATCAGAAGTAAGTAAAACATGCTAAAATCAGAATTGTGGCAGACATATCTTTCTTGTGCAAGGTAAGAAGTAATACCTATACAGTGAAACCTCTCTATAACGATCACTAAATTACATCAATCATTATGTGTTAATGGCAGGTGGTTGCTTAAAGTAAGGTGAAAGTAAAACAGAACGCTCCTATAGGAGCGTTCTGTTTTACTTTCACACTGCTTTAAGCAGCCACCTGCCCTAAATACCAGCTAATTAACATAATTTAGTGGCCGTTATAGCGAGGTTTTACTGTATAGGCACGACACACGCACTGCTTTATCCGGAAAGGAAATACAAAAAAAACTATGGACCAAACTGTTTGCAAGGGCAAATACAATGTTGCCAACGGTGGTGAAATAAATATACACATGTAAAATATCATTTTGCGTTTCGACATGATTGTATCAGACAAACTAGCGTGTGTCCCTTTACTATGCCACTCGCATACATACATTCCAGGATGTTTGAATATCTAAAAGGGCACGGAAGAATTGGTTGTAAATACAGTTAAATTTCGATATCCCGATTTTCAAAGGACAATACAACTTACTTTGAGATAACAGGTTCTGACAGTCATTTGATTTATTATCTGAAGAATGTCTCAAGTCCACAGCTTAATGCAGGTCAAACGTAATTCCAAAAGCTCAGGTTGGAGCTTTCAGCATTACGGTCGACATGCATTAAGGTTTAACATGTATTTCTAGTGATGCGTAGTGATACATAATAATTATTAGAAAACTTTTGCACTGTTAATTTTGGAAGACCCGGGCTTCTAATTCGGGTTACCCCATAGTCGAGTTATCCTAGTTCGAGATATCGAAGTTCTGCTGTATTTATAAAACGTATATGTATAGAGGAGTGAATAATGTACACATAAAATATATCCTTGATCCTTCTCACGCTGACAATATTATGGTCAAACGTAAAAATGTCATTTACATTCCTCCGTTGTTTACAATCCGGTCGTAAACGCAGTCCTCAACGTCATCTTGGTAATGTAGATAGTTCTTTAGATAATACATCCCTGAAAGGAGCATGTAACAGTAACTACAGGCCGAACAATAACGTTGGCCGAATTCCAGTTACTGCGTTGCTATTGAAAACAAACAATAAATATGTTTATCGTTATACAGTAAAACCCATCTAAACCGGATGTTTATTAGTATTAGTGCTACTGTCGGTCTTTCAGACAGTTGCCAGCATAATGCAAGTTGAAAGGCACACAGATAGCTCCCAGGGGAACTTTCTGTATGACTTTCACCTGCATTAAGTGCTCCCTCCATACAACGGCCCTCTCAATAACGATTCCCTCCTTACAACAACGCATGTCACTGTTTCCGAAACAACAACGCTCCAGAAACCACATTTTCCATCGTATTTTCTTTATGCCTCCATCAAACCCTATGTTGTGACGACTCTTTAGAATCGTCACTTTGTGACGATTCTAAAGAGTGGTCACAACATAGGGTTTGATTGAGGCATAACGCTTTTAGTTCTCGAAATACGCCTTATCTGGGGATCTGCAAACAAGCTAATTCTGTTTGATTTTCCCTCCCTATTACAACTCCCTCTGAACAACACATACAATATTCGTATCCCAAAGGGTGTCGTTGTAGAGAGGGAGCACTTAGACATTAATTATTCCTTATTAAAACTTGGTTTATATGGGTTTTACTGTATATGTATAGAAAAGTTGACATATTCCTTCCAATATTAAATCACGCCTGTGAAGAAAACTGCTGTTGGCTACACATCTTTCAAGTACACCTGTGTTCCAATATATTTTCTTACTTCTGTACAGTAAAATCCCTCTAAACCTGACGTTTGAATTAGTATCAAAACCGGTATTTCAGACATATGACAGCTTACGGAGCTTTATGCATAACGATCGTTCTACATTAAGCAGTAACCTACCTAAGGAGACCTAAATTGTCTTTTAATAAAATTCCAGTTTAAACGGATTTGTTCCTGTATCTGGTTTAATGTCCCTCGAGGGTAATTGCATAAATATTATCTAAATGAGTTCAATCTATGGACTATAATTGCGGAAGCGATAATATTTATCATACAGAAGGTTTAATATCAATCATTTTATCATGAGAAATTAAGCTTAACAACGTCCGATTAATAAGGTTACACGGACACTGAACTATATCTGTAATTATATTAGATGCAGTATAGCAAGGCAGCAAATATAAGAATTGCATGAGCGCGCCATACCATACGTATGTACAGTAAGACCTCTCTATAACGTCCACTAAATTGTGTTAATTAGTTGGTATTTAAGGCAGGTGGCTGCTTAAAGCAAGGTGAAAGTAAAAGAGAACGCTCCTATAGGAGCGTTCTGTTTTACTTTCACCTTGCTTTAAGCAGTCACCTGCCTTTAACACTAAATACTTGGTGTAACTTAGTGGTCGTTATAGAGAGGTTTTACTGTACATAACGCCAAACATATTAGTCGACAATATAGAACTTAACAGTAAAGTAACGTTTTTAAAGTGGCACCCATACCAAAAAAGGCGACTCACCAACCGGCCGTATTAGAACGAGCTCCTGATGTGTATCAAACCATCGACCACCTGATCCCGAAATATTAGTCTTAAACACTAGGCTAGGAGATCAGTACGAACTACTTAAACTATACAGTAACATTATCATTGATATGAAGATATGTTTGTAATTAAAGAAGGACGTTGTCAGTATTTCATATAAACATGTAAACTACAAGGGATACTAGTTGTATTGCTGCTAATAACTACCAATGCTGCTCCATCCTTCTACTGCCATTGCTACTTGTGATGTTTGTCAACAGTTCCACCATTTGTTCCTACGTATGTTTTAATTCGATATTTTTAACTGACTGGCTTTACCAAACATTGCATTCCTAGCAGAAATAGTGGCACAACAACTTATACTGGAATCACCCTGCCCGGCGGTCGGGCGGTCAGTCGGGCGGTCGGTCAGTCGGTCGGTTCGTCGGGGTTTAAACATGGGTAGTTAGTGTTACAAACTCCTTCAGTTTTAAAGTTATTGAATTTATATTTGGCATACACTATCACCAAGAATGGTAGATGTGCTAAAACGCAATGTTTATGTGTTGGGCATTACAGAACTATCTGCCCTTGAACTTACAGTAATATTGTCATTTTGGCATGAAGCTTGTGGAGTTGGTGTCACAATCTCCTCCTTCAGTTTGAAAGTAATCCAGTGTATAAGTGGTATACATAATGACCACGAAAAGTAGATGTGCAACACTAAATTGCCATGTTTTTAGTGCTGGGCATTGCAGATTTATTTCCCCTTGAACTTTGAGTGTTTATTGTTATTTTGGCGTCACGAACTCCTTCAATTTTAAAGTTGTTTATTTAATTAATACGTGCCATACATAATTACCACAAACAGCTGTGCAAGACTCAAGTGTTCATAAGTTTTGTGCTGGGCCTTGCAGATTTATCTCCCCTTGAACATGAAAGATGGGGATTGGTGTCGCAAACTCCTCCTTCAATTTTAAAGTTTTTCAATTGATACTTTCCATACATAATAACCACAGATGTGCAAGGCATATTTTTTATATGTTTAGCTTTAGACATTGCATAATAATTATCTCCCCTTGCATTTTGAGTCTTTTTGGTGTTTTGGTCCTGTTACATGGATAGTTCGGGTCACAAACTTGGATTTGCACTCAAAGCTGCCATGCGGGGTACATATCACTTTTAGTGATAGTTCTAGTGCTACTTCTATATTCATTTATTCCAGTTGTTATCACACATCTTGTTATGCTATTGATGCAAACATTACTAGAAAGTACGATTACACCGTTGTCAGTTTCATAACTGGCACACTGACAAGTTGTGTGACAAGATGTTGCTTCCAAATGTCTTCTCATGCTGAAATAAATAACATCGGCTTAACTGGCTGTTTGCTGGTTTCGTTCAAGCTACTGACCGAGTGTCGAAAAATAAGATGATAAGATGTCAAGTTACTGTGCACATCATCTTGATCCAAACTGTTTGCAAATGTCACTTAGATCGCACTTAGCATGATCAAATCCAGCCATCGACTTTCTGTATCACCACACACAGCCTATGTGAGTGTTATGGTAACGCATTTACCGAATTTACCAAATCTGATTATTGCTATGCAGAAATGACTTGCAGTGCGTGACATAATCATTGATAAGTGCATAAGACAGAAATGAAATTAGAATGGTCGAATAAAGCATTTCCTCACACGGAAGTTGATTATATTGTCAACGTATCAAATTGTACCAAATGTAAAGGCACGTCTTATAGAACCAGACGGAATCTACTGATCGTCAACTGACTGATTAAGATACTTTTCATGATAAATGAACCCATGTCTAATTTCATATCGAAATAAAGATGGTTGGTTTTGGCGTTCGCAAATGAAAGTAAACCTTCTAAAGCATATACGATGACAATCCAGTGCCTCATAAGCTAATTTAGATCAAACCTCTTGAGTAAATCTACTAGCAAAAGGGAAAATTTAGAATTGCGTAGTTTTGAGACCATTGTGATAAATAGAGCATTTGCTCATATGGAGAAAATGCTCCATTTATCCCAATGGTTTCAAAGCGTAACCTTCTCATACGCGTCAAAAAGAGTCAATATGAGAGAATGGATCAAAAGGTGTAACTATGAGGAAATGGTTTAAAAGGCAAATCACCATGTACAATTTGGAAAGCAGTTTTAATCATAGGAAAGTGTTAACAAACATGCAGCATGGAGGCATCTAAGTAAGAGAGGATAACAACATTGTTTGTCAAGTGCTATAAAGTGTTAACCCTTTCGGCGCCAAATTTCTAATTGTCGTCTGCAATCCAAGTTTGTTAAATCATTTAGTAAAATAAGGAAATGAGATAAATAAATGCAAATTTCAAAGGAATAAAGCACATATATAGAACTAGAGATTGGGACAAATAGTGAAGTCCCTGATCAGACGCCGCCTTGAAAAGGCGGCGTCTGATCTGGGACTGCACTATTTGTCGTGGTGGATTTACGCGACTGCGGCGGTGAAAGGGTTAAAGTCTTGAAAAATATATATTAAATAACTAAGTTTTTTTTTACATCGCTCTGCTTTAACATATATGTCCATGTCTCTTTCATTAATGTAACTCAAATGCGCATTATAGAAACTTTGTGACGATTCTAAAGAGTGGTCATAACATAGAGTTTGATTGAGGAATAACGGTTTTAGTTCTCCAAATACACATTGTCTGGGGATCTGCAAACAAGCTAATTATGTTGGATTTCCCCTCCCTATAACAACTCCATCTGAACAACACATACAATATTCGTATCCCAAAGGGTGTCGTTGTAGAGAGGGAACACTGTAGTACATTTTCTGTTTCAGCAAAACTGTATGTATATGTCATGAAACAGATAATCTATTAGTAATTAATGTAAGTGATGGCATACTTTCTTACCTGAGTATTCAACAGGTGAGATGTTACATGGGTGTCTTTAACCCATTCCTGGTTCAATATATATGTAAAGAAATAATGGAATCATAAATATTTACATTCTAAATTTATATAATGTATATATGAGAATTGTTTGCTTTGACAAAATCTGTAAAATTAGATCATTACCATGTCACAAGCAAACAAAACAGATCCCGATCAGACGGCTCATATTGAAACCGTCTGTTTTGGGTATTGTCTGTTTGCAGATGCAGGAAAAGGCGTTTATATGAGGGAAATGGTTAATACCAATACAGAGGCATGACAAACACTGCTTTAGTTGGAACGAAAATACATTTCCATGCGGGAATTCAAGTGGATGAAACCAAAATCTAAACATGATTGAACAAATTCCTAATAACAATTACCATATAACTGAACAAACTACTTTACCAAAAGTTATTGTGATTTTAAAACCAGGGTCTAGTGGCTGCACTATCTGTGGACTGTGTTGTATGTTGAACATCCAGACTGTGGTCAAATACCATTATGTCAATTGGTATTTGTTTGCTTGTTTCTTGGTGTTACGTCGCTTTAACAATATATCAGTCATGTTGCGACTTCCAGCTAATTATATGCTGAGGAAAACCCAAGATGTTCTTCCGTGCATTGACCAGAAAACATGTGCTGGGAGCACCTTAGTAGAACCGACCAACTGTTAATCAAGTACTATTAGGTTTGATGTGCATTTTTTAAACCATACAGTGTACTTCATATAAGATGGTGTGCATATTTCATGCGTACTCGAAAGCATGTTTAAATCCGTATTGTCAATCTGCATTACACGATGTAACATATAAAGTTCAAGGTATGCATTTATTGTTTACTCATTTCCGAAGTGATGTTCACTATCTGTGATATTGATATATTGTTTGCCGAATTTTACTTCACTAAGTATATCTTTATCATAAAACCGCCCTTAGATATAGCTGGATAAAAAGCCAATCTCAAAATAGCGGGATAAAAAGCCAATCTCAAATTCTATAATGACGTCTCTCTTTGGTATCTTTTCAACGATTTGTAATTGTAAAGATGTACATTCTCTTGTGTATCCACAGACATATCAAATTTGACCACCTCAGGGATGTCTACACACTGGCTTAAGACCACTGAGTAGTAAAGACAGGGACATGTTAAAATCAATATCAAACCATGGCATTTTGACGCCAACGAAGCAATATCGTCGCATTTAGGTATAACGGATTGTATTTCTAATTGTTACAGCCAAACGATCTGTAGGTTTATAACCTCGATAAGTATTCAATCATGCGCATCGTCTCTATGTTATGAGTTATACTTCGGTATACAGTTGAACATGTATTACATTAGTAACTGCAAATTTGCACACTTTCGACAATACTGAATTCCTCGATTGACAATGTTTCTTAATAATAAGAATTCTACTTGGCAGTGGGCAAAGCATAAAATAGTAATATAATGAATAATAATTATGTAAGATATACTACAGTACTTATTGACTGATTCCATACTGAGAATTTTACATTCCGTGTTATGTATTTTACTTTCTGTGGTGTGTATGTTTGATTCCATCAATCCAATTTTATAGCCAGTAATGTAAATATCTCGTTCTGTGCTGTACATTTTACATTCCGTGATGTGCATTTTATTTAGCGATGCTCATTTTATATTCCGTGATTGGCATTTGTTCGTTACGTGTTTTTACCTTACATCCGTGATGTGCATTAAAAGATTTGCCATTCCGTGATGTGTATGTTGTTTTTCCATAGTGTGCATCCGACATTTTCTCATGTACATTTGCTATCTTGTATTATATATTTGATTTCCCAGATAGTCTAGTCTGCAAAGTGATTGATTTGGTGTGGAGCGTCGCATGTCAAATCCCAATTGCTTTATAGCAAATATATAGGGGATGATACAAGGCGTTCCTCGCTTTAGTGAACACCATATATGGATAATGACTGGACTTGGTTACGGAAAACCACACCATGTAGTAGTGCTTGGAAATGGTGGAATGATAAATAGATTACCTAGCAGAATCCTGTTTCCTGGCAGTCAACTTAAGTACATTAGGGACTGACATAATTTTGCTTTGTGTTACTATATAATGCTATATAATACAATTTTGTTCTTTCGGAATCAACTTTAATTTAAATATATTAAAGAAATATTCCTTTTTAAATAATATACAACACATCAACAAATTAACAATCAACAAACATGCTGTAAAATGCCACATATTCCTAGTAAAGTAAAACCTCTCTTAACCGGATGTTAAATTTAGTATAAATATCGGTCTTGGAGACAGCTTAATGCAGAGTGGAAGTCCTACAGAAAGCTCATAGAGGAGCATTCTGCATGACTTTCACCCTGCATTAAGCAGTTACCTGACTTAAGTATCTAAATTCTTCTCTACTAGATTTCCGGTTAAGAGATGTTTTACTGTAGTTCCTAATAACTGTCCCTGAGGTGATTCTTTGCCATGGGTTTCCGTTCACATTAAGCCCTATAATGAAATAACAGATCTGCCACTTTTTAAATTTAATTTTGAAGGCATGTTCGAGTACTTATCCTCTAGCAGAATCTTTAAAGCCATTTTTATCTCAACATCTGTCTCCAGGGAAGGTTTTCCTTCTTTTCGGAATGTCTTAAAACTGACAATAAAAATGGAGCGTACCGAATTACGTATATTATAATAACGATTACTTTTAAATTTAAGTCATTACCAAAATACAGAAAACTCTAACCATCTTCTATACAAACTGGATCTCTTTTAAACACACAGCAACAACTCCAACGCCAGCAACCTTTTATGACAAAAGGCAACACATATTACGGTGAAATCATCACACAAAGCATAATGGACAATGGCCTATATTTAATAACATGCTAAAATCAGATTTTATAGTTTAGAAATAACAGTGAACGCAATTTGTACACATTTTAAATAGATATATACGACGTAAATTCAGCGCAAATGCTAAATACCATACCCGCATACTATTGGAATGATTTACTCCATATGTAACCAAACTGGGATACGGTATACACATTTATAAATTAAAGTCTTCATATAAATTCAAATTAATGCATAACATAATTGCTACAAATGAAAACTTATGTGAATGGAAGAGATATTATTTTCCAAATTGTTTACATTGTAATAATGATAAGGTAGTAAAGTCAGACAGGAAAAACCACACACAAGACGCAACTATCACCAAAATATCGATAGAAAGCAAGTGATATACACACACACATACACACACATACAGACACACGCATGAGATGGACATGTTAAACATGAACAAACGCACTAGTACAACATAAAAGTAAGGGTGACGAAGATTGAGTAATATTGAAGATTTAAATCACTTTTTTCATTGAGTGTGAATATCTAAACCAGTTTTGGAACCTAATTTCGGGTACAGTTAGCTGTTGTAGTGGTATTACGAAACATATTCGGAACTTCAAAGTTACATTAATCGAAAGAATAACATCTTATTTTCATACATAGGATTATCTCTATATAAAGTATATTTTAACAGCGATAGACGGACTAAAAACATGCAACATAAACTATATACTGAATGATGAATTAAGTATACTTATCAAATAGTACTATAGTAAAAACTATTCATTGTTGCTTCTTCATAAAGTTTACGATTGTCTTCTGTGACGGAAGAATGCGGGTTGAGTTGAATATTATGCAACATTACATGCATTTTTGTTCTTCATCCTTTCTGTGATAGTGTTATGTAATTCAAATGTAAATAAACATACTGGCTTATACAGGTTCCAAAGAGCAACTGAACCAAGGTACAGCAGAATCCCTTTACACCGGACGTTGATTTCTGTAACAAATATCGGTCTTGGAGACAGATGGCAGCTATATGTTGATTCCTCTAGGCGTTTTCGGCATAACTTTCACCCTGCATTAAGTAAGCACCTGCCTAAAAGTATCGAAACTATTTTCTACCTGAATTCCAGTTTAAGTGTTTTTTTTCTGCACGTAACTGACTGAAGCACATAAGGAACATACGGAACACTGTCTAGTCTATGGTGAGCTGAAGGAATGCGAAATTAATGAGCATTGCCTGTAGATAGCAACAAAACGACATAACTAATAGCAGAATATGTTTTAAAGACTCCAGGGTATAAATAATTCAGTAAACGTTACGGAAATGCTGGTTGCAGTACACTTTCTTTTTTATGTTCAGTCAGTCTGTTCATATATGGCTTCCTTTAACCCTTTCCCTCATATTGGCGACTTTTTACGACTCTGTAAAAGTCACCTTGTGACACCATTGTGATAAATAGAGTTAAACAGTACAAATTATAGGAGCAAATGCTCTATTTATAACAATAGTTTCAAACTACAAAATTCTAAAATTTTCCTTTTCTCTAGTTAATGCTCCTGTTCGGTAGATTTATTCAAAGAGGTTGTATCTAAACTTACAAGAAAATGAGGTAATGGGTTAACACTTTACTCCATAAATACACATCTCAGCGTCTTTGTTATTGTACGAACCGTCTGATCTTGGTCTGTTCTGTTTGCTTATGGAATAATATAGATCTGATTATACAATTTTGCCATTATCAACGTGTTTTGTGTTCATACGCCAAAAAATAAAATCTGACTAAAATGACAGGTGTCCAATCTGCAATCTGTCATCGAGTAAAGAAATAAAAAAACATCTACAGTTAGACCTCACTAAACTGGGATTCTTGTAGTGAAGATTTTAGATACGTTTAGGCAGGTGGATGCTTAATGCAGCGTGACAGTCGTGTAGAAAGCTCATCTAGGAACTTTCTGCACGACTTTCATCCTGCATTAAGTTGTCATCTGTTGCCAATCCCGATACCTGTAGCAAATTGAACGTCCGGGTAAGAGGAGTTTTACTGTATACATACGATATTTGAGAATATCAATCCGAGAGGGGTTACTCATTCGGGCCTGCCTTTCTTCAGAACAACTAGCATATCCAAAATGGTATAACCTAGCATTTAGGTGACAGACACATTTAGATTCTAGTCAAATGCTAATAGTTTCAGCTAAAATATTGCTATCTTCTGAAACTCAGAATTTCTGCATTTTACTTACTTTCGATTGTTGATAACTTTTTGTAAATTATGGACTGAGTGGCAAACAGCTGGGAGGCTCGAATTAGATGCCACCTTTTGAGGCGATACATATGGTGATCCGTACACGACAACATATGTTTCTACATGTACAATCAGAGCTTGATGCAGATTGCAGATTGGACACCGTTCATTTTAGTTTGAGTGTACATATATCTTCGTCACATCATACTTTTTACGAAGGATAAACCAATGAAATCACAGTTAGAAAATAGCTACTGATGAACCCTTTCAACGTGGGACACGACATGCATTCGCCGCCAATATTGGTGGTATCTACGTGTTTTATTGTTGTTTAAAGTGTTCTTTAGTTTTGTCTCAAAGACCAATTCCAGAAGAACAACTAGTTTGGATCATCACAAGACGATAAGAAACTCTGCGTCTCATCTGGGTCCTAACCGTTTACAAAAGTAATGACAGCGATAGTTTTAACCCTTTCCCTGGTGAATATTCATGTAGGAAATAATGACGTCATGAATATTGATAAGACTATTTTTATTATGGCACATGCAGACATTTTGGCTAAGAAAGAAGCTGTAGAATCAAATCTATATTACACCATAAGCACATAGAGCAGACTCTAATCAGACGGCTCCTATAGGAGCCGTCGGATCTGGTTCTACTCTGTTTGCAAATGTGTCAAAATGCGCTTACATAAGGGAAAGTGTTAATTCATGCACAGGAATAAATATTGGTCCAGATATGCAAACAGCTTGGGTCCATTGAGACGCTGAGTATACCCGGCTGGTTATCAGGATCCATTCTGTTTGACACTTGGTCGAAATTTTCTCAAAAGCTATGTAGAAAGTAGTGCAAATTGCACCAGATCCAAATTTAACCTATTCCCTGTTCTGTATTTGTTCCAAATTTCAATACCTACTGAAAAGCCATGGACAATATAGTTATAATAGAATATGGAACGTGGTACATTGTAACCATTTTAGAAAGCAGAGAAACATATCTTTCAAATTCCACAAGCAAACAAAGCAGACCCTGATCAGACGGCTCCTCTAGGAGCCGTCTGATCTGGGTCTACTCTGTTTGCAAAGGAATGAAAACACGTTTAAATGGGGAAAAGGGTTAAGGACATATTTTATTTTACAGTTGAATATGGGTATACGGTTGAAAATATAGGATTTGGCGTACATTAACTCATTCATAAAATCATTTACTGAAAATATTTACACAAGCATAATATCTATTTCATTTTCAAGTAGTTTAAATCTATTTATGAATCTTCTCCTCAACATTTAACAAATGTATGCCAGCACTATAATTTGTTGGCATGTTTAAACAACGACAAACCTCTAATTTGCGATTCACGACACGCAAATACACAATGAACGACCTTTAATTCACATATTTCATTCTTATGCACACGAAATTACATTCTTTCACATTCGTTCTAGGTCATTTTAAACTGGTGGGAAATGAATGCTGTCAATCAAACTACAGAATCTAGGGAAATGAGATGTTGGCTAACTCTGTTCAAAGAGCAATACACAGTGTATAGTGTATCGAAATAATACTGTAATGACAATGTGATTAGCCCATTCCCTCCTACTGTCGCCTTTTGATTCCACTGTGGGTCATTGTTTTGAAACCATTATGATAAATACAGCTTTTGGGCAAAAATATATTTGTTAGAATGAATGGTTTCAAAATTACACAATTTTAAAATGTTCTTCTTCTCTAGTAAATGCTGCTTTTCGGTAGATTTATTATTATGGGTCTAAAAGTAGTCTAAGCGGAATGGTTAAATTGGTTATCAGCATTTAATAAGTGCATCATCGCTTAAACGTCATCGGTGTTCAAGTCTACATGGTAAAATGGCATTGCAAGGTTTGTTCTTATTTGAAACACTCTCGCAGAACTGGAAACAAATGTATTACCTGTGACCACAAAACAAAATTAGGGAACAACATTGACAGCCCCCTACCCCCAAATAACTGCACATCCTCTGTGAAATGCAGCCCCATACACTCTATCAAAAAACGGACCTCATGTTCAACAGGTATAGAGGAAATACAACTGTTGCAACACTGTATTTAGCTGACAAATATTATCGTCTGCAAACTTTGCTATTTGCTACAATTCCCATGATTTCATCCCCATATTTTCTTTTAAAAAGTTATCCCACTCATAAACAGCTGGGACCCTGATGAGACGCTGAGTTATTCTCAAATCTGAATATGGCGCTAAAAGAGGGTTAATACATGTTTTTTCGGGCAATAACATCTGCAGTGTCCCGCGGGACTGTTGTTGGTCCGAGCCCGAAGGGCGAAGGCAACAATATTCCCGAGGGACTATGCAGATGTTATTGCCCAAAACCAAACGTGTATTAACGCTATTCGTGCTTAAAACCCATTTTCTTATTTCCTGCATCAATTTGATTTTCCAAATATAGTCCAGACTACGGCAGCAAAACTATACACATCTTTGACACTTCGTTCGATGTATGCTGCTTCCGACCCATTGTATTCTTTCTGACGTCAATTCATGAATGTATGTACAGTAATACCGTTTACACGGAATTCATTCTATATGTCTATCACACAACAATTCATTGTCAGTGTCCCTGGAATACTCGCACCATTCACCTAGCTTAGGCCAAAACGCTATAGTTCGATTTTGACCCGTGGGCTGTGACCTTTAGGACGAGTCCACCCATGGAGGTAAAACGCGTCACAAACCATGTATTTGTTCCGAAGTTAACTGTGGTTATACAGACAAGTACTAAGCATATACAGTAAAACCTCTCTATAATGGCCACTAAATTGTGTTAATTAGTTGGTACTTAGGACAGGTGGCTGCTTAAAGCATGGTGAAAGTAAAACAGAACGCTCCTATAGAATTATAGTAAAACCTGTCTATAACGACCACTAAATTGTGTTAACTAGTTGGTATTTAGAGCAGATGGCTATTTAAAGCAAGGTGAAAGTAAAACAGAACGCTCCTATACATGTAGGAGCGTTCTGTTTTACTTTCACCTTGTTTTAAGCAACCACCTGCCTTAAACACAAAATACTTGATGTAATTTAGTGGCCGTTGTAGAGAGGTTTTACTGTATATACCTATACTGTACGATTACTACGAGCTTCTTGTGACAACCATTGTCCACTTACCCATAAATTAGAATGGATGCAACTTCTATAGATAGAAAAGTGCAGTCACGGCTCAGCGCTCGAAATCGAACTATATATAGCATTTGAGTCCATTGTTAACCTTAGGCCCCGAATAGGTATAATTAAAACCGATAAACAACAGCGCGTGAACACGAGAATTGCCTTGTTAATACATGGTCTAGCGGGACTACAACAGAACGTTTTGTGCAAGAATCTGGTTTGCCACAGATTAAGCCATTTTCGAAATAGAATGTTTATCGTCGTTTTACTGTTGAGCCTACTCCATATGAAATTGTATAGTCTGTGGGAGGACCTTGAATGAATAACAGTGTAGACCCTGACCAGAGTCCCCTGATCAGAGTCTGTCGTTTTCATTTAAGCCTAAATTGTTTTACCGAAAGTTTCACCTGCTGCATTTTCAAAATTCAAGCTGTAATTAATCTGTATAACAAAATGCAATCAGGGTGTCAAACAGAGTCAAACAGTTTGTACTCGGTGTCTCATCTGGATCGAAGCTGTTTGCATATGTATTCACTCATCCGCACATAGCATGCTAAAGGTTAAAGAGAAAGAAATAAAACTAGAAAGAAAAAGGCCTTCAATGACAAATTAGTTGAATAATTACTCTTGACATAGCACTTGGAAAAATCAGTATTTCTGAAGGGAACATGCAATCAGATATGAAGCATTTCAGCAACTTGCATGATGCCCTTCGAATTATATTTGAAATGTCAACGTGTGTATTTTGAAGCCTTAACATTATGAAATAATGAGACCGAAATCCATCATTAACATCATTGATTTGACCTTTTTCCTGTTTAATATCCATGTAAGAAATAATGACATCGTGAATATTTATTAGCTTAATTTTTTTTCCCTTGCTACAAACTGTAGAATATGATCTATATAATGTCAAACAGAATATGATTTATGATCTATAAGAAATAATGATATCGGGAATATGTATTAGCTGAAAATGTTTCCTTTGATACAACTGTATAAAATGATCTATATAATGTCAAACAGAGCATACCCTGATCTAATGCTCATGTAGGAGCCTTCTGATATTGGCCTACTCTGTTTGCATATGCGTGAAAAGGTGTTTATATGAAGGAAATGGTTAAATGGTTGACAATCGCAGCGTTCTTTGCAAATAATTCATAAAATTAATATACAGTAAAAAGTCGATATTACGAAATTTTAGTAATGAATACTTATGTATAATGTCTTGTGAATTATCGTTGTGGTGGTTGTTGTGGTGCTGTTTGGGCGGTTGTGTGTTTTGTATGCGGTGTTACCTGCACGACTCTTACATGTACTTATGTAGGCGGGTGCGTGCTTAATGCAGGGTAAAAGACATACAGAGAGCTCCCATAGGAGCTTTCTGTATGACTTTTATCCTGCATTAATCTGTCACCTTTGTTAAAGATCAATATTGGTACGTATCTGAGTGCTGTTCGTAGTATCGAGGTCTAAGTGTTTCATATTATTTGCAGACAAATAAAACAAAATGCCACAATTCATATTGTAATAAAAATCGTATTGTAATATCTATTATATATTTTATTTATGTCGTTTTATTTTATTTTACTTAAAATGAACATGATGTTCTACTTTATAAATCTGAATTGGTTATACAGAAATTACAAGGTTAATAGATTCGGTCTATTCGGGTTTATTGGGAGAATGTTAGAACCCAATAGACAGGAAATGACCGCAGATACCCGAGTAAACCCGAAAGGACCATAGAGACCCGAATAAACCCGAAACGACCCAAACTATTGACCTTCTGATGCTTTTATTGTGCAAACGGCATAATTGAAAGATTAACAAATAAAAAACAAACGTTTGTGCCGCTTTAAATAACGAAATGACATGTGCACATTTTGCTTATTAATGCATTGCTCGCGTTTGTGTGCGAAACATTCACAGGTGTTACGTTACAGAATCCCGTGTTGCCAAACGATAAATGTCCTTTGTTTTATGCTTCCAAACCGTGGCAGAAAGAATTATATTGCGGCTACAGGTCACGAATTCCTATGCGTTCTGCCTTGATTCAATTCAAAGTTATATCATTATATCATTACCATTTTGTTAAAAAAATAACGACAAATTGTCTCGACATGCTCGATGTGATAAATATGAAATATGTTTGTATTTGAAATCAGTTGTTATGACTACCATCGAAATATTCCTGTTAATCGTTCTTTAATTGTTCTTTAGTTGAATCACCGACGCGAATGGACTATAACAAACAGGAAGGTCAGTGTCAGCTTCTTCGACTGGTCATAGACATATCATTCACGTTTTTTACCTACACGAAATAGTATTTACGTTGGCCAACATCTGAGTTTCGTTTCTATTGATAAAACGACGATCACATATATAATTATAAGTTGAATAGGTATAACATTTTGCACTGATATCTATTTTTTATGAACAATGGCACTGTCCAGTTTAGGAGTTATTGTTACTACATTTAGTATCTAATTCAGTTTGTGCAATTCAGTAGCCTAGTCGGTGAACTAGATATACCGTAATATGACAAATCTCATTTATATTTCAATATGGTTGCATACTCATTATTTATTTGTTAGAGGGAGAGAGAAGAGAAACACACAGAGATACGGATATAGAAAGAGAGACACAGAGACAGAGAGGCGGAGGCAGAGACAAAATGAGAGACACAGGGAGAGGAAGAGAGAGAGAGAGAGAGAGAAAGACAGTACGATACGGAAAGACAGAGACAGGGAGAGAGAAACACAGAACGGGAGACGGAGACATACAGAGAGACAGAGAGCGAGAGAGAAAGAAAGAGAGAGAAAGAGAGAGAGAGAGAGAGAGAGAGACGATAAGCGTAGATGACAGAGAGACCGAGAGGGATTTTGCTAAGAAAGGTCATTGTTTATGCAACTGTTCCACAGTTTTGACAAAGTATGCTATATGATTTTAAGCAAAGATCACAGTATTTATGTACTGGTAATGTTTTGAATTTGTTTATTTCCAGGGCATAATTTAATCGTTGTATTGGCCTAACATTTACAGTGAAAATCTGCAGAGGCTGAAAGACTAATATTTGTTTCAGACGGCGATTCGTTTGTTAAATGATTTTGTTTAATATAATGTGAAAAATGTGTATGTCTTACTCCCTAAATATATTACTCTAGTAACACAACAAAGGCTCTCGTAGATCAATATGTAAATAAACACACATATAAAGAGAGATAAATACTTGTTAAGGGTTCATAATATTAAGTAAAACAATTGTATTAGTTTCCAGTTGTTCTTATAAAATAATGCTAGCGTCTTATTGCTTGAAGCTATACATTGTATGTTTGTGCTATAAAATGATACTTTACAAATGCACTGTAGGAGTCTAAACCTAATTATTAGTGGCGATTCCTTCTCGTGTATATGTAATATTTGAGTTAGATCGTGACTTAATTCAATTCAATATCAGCTGAATCGAATCAAAAAACGTTACGTTGTCTAATTTGATATTGTACTGATATCTTTTAATGTGATTAAAAATGGTTTATTTGTTTCACAGGGTAAAAACAAGCCCGTTGTTGTTTCTGTTTCCTTATTACAAAAAAGCATACATGGCATTTGTCTTCAGGCTTTTATTTTTTGCGTTTTAAGATATTTATTTAGTAGTAGAATTCTGTGCAAAACTTTGAGCTTGAGACCATTGAAGGTTGCTATCTTGTGTTACTGTGGATGGTATGCTATGAAAATGCTTCTACTAAGCATCTAAGAATTTGTATTGAGCATGACATTTATGTTTACTGGTAGGAATGTCTGCAGTTTCATTTAAATATCGTACATGGACCGATAATATCCTGAATTATTCTTTAAAATAACATCGAAATTATACGGAATAAAATGCTTAAAAAGTTTAAGAAATGGCCAGTACTGAGATTTGCATTTTGTTCTGCTCCAAACGATATTAAGAAATTATTATTTGACCCCCCCCAAGTAATCCATAAACTTGGATACAGGTCAGGCATCGAGTAACTCGGCGTCTCACCAGGACCAAAGCCGTTTGACACCCGCTCAATAGTTTTCCAAATCCTTCAACGAATCGGATGTCAATGAAGATTTCAGCAAAACAGATATTGAGCGGGCATTATATTGTGTATACGAGCAGAGTTAAATAAAACAATTCGTCGACGTAGTATTTGTTTAGTAAATGTTCAAGGGACAATGATGCGCTCATTTAAATACCAATCTTAAATAATTTTAAGAAACAAACATGTACCCTTTTCCCTCATGAACATTCATGTACGAAATTGTCAAACCATGAACACTAAGATGATATATAATAAAACAGAAACCGTAGGATAAGATCTACATTGTATCATCACCAACAGAGCCAACCCCGAACAGATGGGTCTTACATGTATCGATCTACTGTTTGCAAATGTTCCAGATTTCGTTTCCAAATGGTTACTCGAAACCTTATGTACAAAACATGTTATTTTATGAAAGTTTTAGCGTGCATATATGATTTAACAAATGACTTGCGAGGGAGGCACGAGTCACTAATGTCCTTTGCAAACAGTGTATACCCATATGAGAGGGTTCCTAGAGGAGCCCATTCATCGGGGTCTGCACTGTTTGTCATGTTACACCTTTCTGTAAAAGAATCCCTAAATATTCACCCTAAGCTCGACCCGTTTGAATTTTGGAATAGTCCATTTGAAAAGTCAGCGTTGTAAGGGTTAAATATTGTACTTCTACAGTTAACTGGTTAGATTTGCATTTCCCATCTGCTTTAGATGACACATTTACCGTTTATGTAAATTTTGCCTCGGTTTCTAAATTTGATTTACACGCCTTTTTCTGATACCCTTTGAAAAATATCAAGCATACCATTGAGATTATGTTGTAAGCTATTGTCTTGTATGTTTATTTTAGACCCTATGCTGTTTTTCATTACTGTTTCTAGAAACGTGTTTATGCATGGATTTCTTGTATTACCTTTATCCTGCAATGCGCCACCATCTGCTTTTATATATATACTCCTATGTTAATAAAGCATGTGGAGGCATTAGAGTGACTTTTTGTATATTTATACTGTAAGAATAAATTTGGCCCATTTCCACGGGTCCGTTTTTACTCAAGATCATACGGCGAAAACTATCGTAAATCAAGATTTACGACACTCAAAAGTCAAAGTAGCATTTACAGTTAACTGTGTACGACAGAAACTATCATACGTTCTAACATACGACCTATTCAACGTCAAGTTGCGGTCGCCATACGTTAATCCATTCCCTCATATTGATGCCTCAGTAAAACTCACCTTTTGAAACCATTGTGATAAATAAAGCATTTGCTCCATAGGAGCTTTATTTATTACAATGGTTTAAACACTACACAATTCAAAAAGTGTTCTTTTCTCTCGTAAATGTTCTTCTTCGGTAGAGTTATTCAAAGAGGTTGAACCCAAAATTAGCCTATGAGGGAATGGGTTTAACATACAATAACTTCAGTTACGAATGAAATAGTTAACATAATGCCGGCATGAATGCGAAACGAAACCCCTGTTTATATCATGGTCTGTGATTGTGTAATCATAATACAAGACAAGCACCACACGGTTGGCTCTGTTATAGCCTGTCTAAAAGATCGGTAGTTTTAAAACATTATGATGAAATATGTAGAAGCACTGGGCAATTTAGAGGGGTGGAGGAGAAGACAGAATTTAACAAATCAGTGTAATTCAAATGTTATATCAAACTCATTCATGATTTTTTAATGCATTTGCTCCATTTTCATCGCAGTAATTTTATTGATATTTCAACAAAAGATCGTACATTTTTGGTGCTATACTAATTAAGCCCCGTCCAATATACATGTAACTTGAAATTAAGCGATTGCAATTACATACTGATACGGTTGCAAGTCGTGAGGGCGAATTGTCGGTACCTCCGAGGAACCAGTCATATTTAGCAGCGGACATATATGTACACCTTTACAGTTTAACTTTGATGTTTCGAACTTCAAGTGACCATACCAATTATTCTGAGATAACAGAGGTTCGAGTTATACTATATCTACTCCGAACAATTTCACAAGCTCGCCATCTTAGTGCAGGTCTACAGTAATGCTGAATGAGCAGTCAGCATTACTTTCGACCCGTATTAAGCTGTCACATGTGTTGCTAGATATACGTAGTGAAACATATTCGAGCAATTCTGTATTGCTAATTTTGGAAGAACCGAACTTTTACTTCGAGTTATCCCGATGTTCGAATTATCCAAGTTCGAAAGTTAAGCTCTATTGAACAATGAATCAGCCTACCTCGCGAGCGTATTCATGTAAACACGAAAATGGCTTTATTGTTCATTTATACTGTTACTATATTGCACATCACTTCTAGTTATCTTTTGACCGCAAAATGTATGTCCATCATGCGGTATTAGCACTTAATTATCCCAAACATTTCCAGTTCTATTATACAACAATTTCACACCTAACCAACATTATGTCGGTACAATTATTTTCAACAGATATTGTCATTTTACACACGTAAACTAACAATTACTCTTCAACCATGTTTTCACAATTCTTGATAAATGAGACCTCCAGCTAATGAAATTTTATCATCAGCATTCCGCGAAGACGCTTCGCGCAGGAGAAGTGCCAATAAAAGTATCGTACCTGTCAGACGTTGTATATTTTATTGTTTGCCTCATTCAAACTGAATACATTTTTAAACAATCATGCCATAGCCATGAATATGGCGTTATCATTACAATGGCGAAACGTTTTACGTATAGTATTTATAAATGCTGTAATTAGAACTTAGGAACTAAAAGTCACAAGCTATAATTAGCCATTTTAAGTAGTTCCGGCCCAAAGCTACTAAACCAGTTAACCTTGAAATGTAATAGGTTAATAGGAAATTCAAAGGTTTCTTCGGTCATATGATCACAACAGTTGCAGGATATACGTCCATTGTTATTACCCATACATGTAGCAATTGCTCGGCTTATAATTGGTATGTTTTCAGCGTGTATAACTGAATAATTGAAACAAGTATTGTAGAAACCAGCTGGAAATAGCTAATATATCATTGGACATGTTTACATAAATATGTAGAATTTACGACGATATAAAAGTAAACAGGTTTAGTGCATTGTGGTGATGTGTTTGTTTCGTGTGTTTTCAGATCTAGGCAGCAATATATAAATAGTTAAACATACATTGATATTTGCAGTAGTAATTAACACACGTTTAAAACGGGTGGTATTAACAATTTACTCTATATACATTAGAACATGTCTTAAGCGCCAATTGATTTATTAAACATAGAAGTCTTAAGAAGCGGATGGATCTTTAATATAGGGCTAAAGGAAATCAATATACAAGGAGCTTTTTATGTCAAATCTGACATGCATTAAGCTACCGCATGTTTTACAGAGCCATAATTAGACTTCGTTTTGATGACCGCTAAGGACAGCTCTTTTTATCATTTTAAGGCCTTTGCAAAACATAGGAGAACCAGATTAGACGGCTCAAGTAGGAGCCGTGTGATCATAGTCTGCTCTGTTTGCTTTTTTAAATGATATGATCTAATTCCGCCATAGCTAAATTTCATCTGTTCCTGTGTCACTGTTGTAATATTGTCTAATTTGTTGTCACGATATCATCATTTCTTGCAAAATTATTCAAAGAGTAAAAGAAACTACCCTAGTTTATGATATGTTGTTAAAATGGGAGACCAACTTCAGCATTGTTCGGATAGTCATACTGTGCATCAAGGGAGTCTATGCCGAAATACGTCAATGATCGGATGTTGTATTATACATTGAATACATTAACCCTTCTCTTGCTGAATTTTAAAATACATTTCTCCTTCTTTACCCATGTCCTGTTGTATAATTACATATATATTCACTGTGGAGTGCACTGGTTGCACAATCAACTTGTAAATAGTGCCGACCCTGATGAGACAGCTCCTGCAGGAGCTGTCTCATCTGGATCGTCACTGTTTAAAGGTAGGTATAATGACGTGAATAGCAAGCGAAGGGTTTATACTTTAATATCAACTCAAATAATATAAGATTGAAGCAAGAACTCAGCATAGCTTATAAAGACGGGGTTCGACTTTTTCCCCACGTATTATATTGCAACGAAACCTGGTATTAAGGTATAGAATGTATTAGCTTAGTGTCGTATATAAAAAACAAATTAGTATTTAGACTCCCAAACAAATGAAGTTTTCATTACATAGTAAGTTCTTTGGATTCCCATGGCACAACATTACCTACGACAAATTGAAAATGCGTCTATAGTAAATGGCCATGTACAGTAAGTACAATAAGACCTCTCTAGACCGGAATTCTAGTAGAGAAGAATTCAGATATTATAGGCAGGTGGCTGCATATACAGGGTGAAAGTCGTGCACAAAGTTCCTAGAGGAGATTTTTGTATGACTTTCATCCTGCATTAAGCTGCTACCTGTCTTCAATATCGATATGTATACTGAATATAACGTCCGCTTTAGAGAGGGTGGGGTAGTGTATCTTAACCGTCTCATAACTGTTCAAACTGTTTGACACTCTGTTTATAAAGAACATAAAGAAGCTACTCATGGAAGAAAAAACAGCGCCACACACAAAAAGACACATGAAACTAGAATTTCAGGACGAAAAGGTGACGAAACGCACAAAAAGATATCATATAAAAACCCTATACACCATAGTGTGAAAGCAGAAGTGCCGCCCTGGGACGGTCAGTAGCTAAACAGGCTACAGAGGACTTGAACCAGGTTGTTTGTGGGTACCCAACTCCATGTTACCCAGACAACAAAACTGACACTGAGCACGTTTTATTTACACTAAACAAAATAAAACTAACCCTCTCTGAAAGTTACACATATTTAGTTTATTGTATCATATGTATCTGCGATAACTTTACTCCATATATGGGTAAGCCTTTACTCCATAAATACGTCTTTATACGCCTCTGTAATAACCACTTCTTGAAACCATTGTGATAAATAGAGCATTTGCTCCTGAGAAGCAAATAATATGTTTATCACATAGGTTTATATGCTACACAATTATAACATTTTCCTTTTCTCTAGTAAATACTCCTTTTCGGTAGATTCATTCAAAGAGGTTGGGTCTAAAAATATGCTATGGAGGAAAGTGTTAACCCTTCTCATTCTGATCGAATAGTGTCTGTCCAATATCAGATTGGTTCATGTTTCATTTTCACAGACTTTCGATTCGATCAAATAGTTGAGACATTATTGATCGAATATCAAACAGCTTGGATCCAGATGAGACGCCGAGTAACTCGGCGTCTCATCTGGATTCAAGCTGTTTGCAAATGGGAGTCATTTAGTATCCCATCTTGGTCCAAGTTGTTTGTATAAATCAGGAAATACCACTTCAGCCTACAGGTAATGCAAAACGTCTTCTGTCTTCGTGTACAAGATAAATACCCTGTCTACATTGCACTGCACTAATGGACAAACGATGATGTTGGATTCACTAATTCGACATCCCTCCAATTAGAGTCAGGATTAACGAAATATTACCGCTGCCACGAAATTAAGGAGATATATTGCACAAAAGCAGTATGGGTTGTAGTGAATAATTATGACAAATTGCAAAGTGCGGGTGATGCGATTTGTCATATATTTACTCTCCTCAGATTATTTCAGTTATAAAGACGGCCATATGACAGGGACCTGGAATTTTACTAAGTCAGTGTAAATAACGCAGCCATTTGACAATAGAGGTCCATGCCTTTGTCATACTTGACAGCTTAATTTCCCCTTCCTATGCTTATCTGCAAATAAAGGCTACTCGTCTGTCAAGGAAACAAGTGTCTGAGGAGTTTGGCACACAATAGGGTTTTTTATTTACAAGTACGAGGAAAACAAAACCAAAGGTCACGACCCTGTTATAAGCACTTACATGCAACGCAATTTTATGCGTATATAGTTATGAGTGCTGAGAATAGTTTTGAAACAGTCCGGTAAGAGGTATCGGAGAAGGTGAACGCATAAGATAATACATTGTGATAATTTTATACGAGGAAGTAGGTAAAGGTCATAAGTATGCCAAAATAGTTACAGCTACAAGTTCTTACTTTAAATGAAAATTCACACTAGGAACACTTCTAAACTTTGAAATCAAAACAAAAGTGACATGTGATTTGTTTTACTAGGAATTTTCGTACGTGTATATATACATAAGACGTTTTATAACACGTGGCTTGAAACACGTCGGCGACAACGTGTCAAACTTCAAAGCTACTTTATGCGCATCTGCACCCGAAGATTATTCGTCTGTGAAGTTTGAAACAAATTCAATCAAAAGTGTTGAAGGAATTGGTCATACTTTTGTTGGAAACATATGACCTTTTTCAAAAGTTTATATTTACAAAACAAAGCCTACGCATATTAACATATTACAATTACCACATTATATATAAGTATAAAGGGTCAAACTTTATATAATTATCAACTTATTAATAGTTGAATCATTTACCCTTGTAAACAGTTCAATGACTTTAGAATATGTCGGCAACCTCACCATATGTTATATGTGCTGTGAGCATGACACTCACATTTTGGCCACCAGAGGGAACATATATTTTGTGAAAGGTGTACATACCTATATAGAAAAAAGCATATATGTGATCTCAAGGAAATGGTATTTTAATATGACTGTTTATACATGTATAGTAGAGTCTGTCTTAAGCGACCTCCAATAAGAGGTCTAAGTATGGGTATGTAAAGTAGATGCTAGTATAACCCTTCGCTTGCTGAATTTTAAAATACATTTCTCCTTCTTTACCCATGCCCTGTTGTATAATTACATATATATTCACTGTGTACAAGTATTGCGCTGTGCAATCACTACTGTTGAAGTGCACAGGTTGCACAATAAGCTAGATTTATATCTGAATTAAATTGGATCAAAAAAATGCAAACACCTTTTCCTTTAGGACTGAATGATAATATTTACCAGACTGGAAATATTTAAAAAGAACCAGATATAGATATTTTTTCAATTTTTCTATTAGAAAACGCAAATCTCGATCACATGGCATTCGCAAAAATGGTAATATTAAACGAAAATCTCGTTTGAAAATGACTCTTCTTGATCTACATACTTTACGTCTAACTTCGGGTAAACATGCTATGCTTTCTAGACTTTCCTCCTTATCTATATGTTCATTAAAAGAAATTGACGAGCAAGCCGATAAAATTAGTTTTAGATCAGATCCTCTCATAGGAACGGCTAGTTTGATACAAAGCTTTACTCTACATGTTCTCAGACCGCACATTGACAAATTATCTGAACACCAAAGATTCTTCTTGAAAATTCCTTTTATTAATAAAGGTATTGATTTTATTGACCTCCAAAGTATTTTTAGAGACAAAAATGTAATTGACACTATTCCTAAATACTTTAAAAATACAGAACCACCTATCATCTGCTACAAATATAACAAACCCATCAGAAATACAATTTTCAACTATAATAAAATTGTGGCCGACCTTAATATTAATGATAATATTCCTGATAATTGAGATTGCGCCACCTCAAAATTTTGCTATTCTCCGGCTGGTCATGTGATTACTGGTAATTTTGAGATAATTAAAGATAAACGTCTACGATCTCTTTTGAATAAAGGTCCCAAATATAGAATACCATCCTTGATAGATTTTAACACTTGTCGAGTTCAGATTGCGGAGGCTTTACAAAATTTTAGTATCAAATGGTGTCGAAGAGAACATGTTGAGTCTAATGCTCTTTCTTGTTGGAAAAAACTAATTTTTGATATAATTGATAAACGCATTTCCTTTTACAGCTCTAATAAACACATTCTTCCACCTAAACCTAGAACTTCTTTTAGACATCTTAAAAAGGGTTTACAGGATTTCCATTCAAAATACGTTTTTGTTCCTGCTGATAAGGCATCAAATAATGTGATTATTATTTGACGATTACATTATATCGATGTCTTGAAGCAGGAAATTATTAATACCAAGTCATACATTTCAGTTACCACTGACGAAAAGACCATCATTTCAGACCATGTCAAAAAGTGTGAACAATTTGGAACCGATATTAAAATTACACAACATAAACTTCCTACAATGTATTGGTTACCAAAACTACATAAAAACCATATAAAGCGCGTTTCATTGCAAATTCTAGTTCATGTACAACTACTGAATTGTCTATACTTTTGACTTCTTGTTTAACGAAGGTAAAGGAACATGTAAAATTCTACTGTGGTAAGACTTATGAAAATTCTGGAATAAAACCCTTCTGGTCTATTAAGAACTCTTCAGAAGTCTTAAACAAACTTAAGAACAAAAGGTATCTTGCATCCACTGTAAGCACGTACGATTTTTCTACTCTGTACACAACTCTTCCTCATATTTTAATTAAGGATAAGCTTACTAACTTGATCCAGAAAGTATTTGCCCGAGAAAAAACATCATTCTTGGCATGTAATGCTGAAAAAGCTTTCTTTACTGACGAGCAAATGAAATATTACACCAATTGGACTTGCTCAGAAGTTTGCGAAGCACTAACCTTTCTTTTGGATAACATATTTGTACGTTATGGGAATGCTATATACCGTCAGGTAGTTGGTATTCCTATGGGTACGAATTGTACACCACTTGTCGCAGATTTGTTTTTGTACTGCTATGAGAAAGATTTCATGTTGAGTTTGAATCCTCAATCACAAGAAGATGTTATAAAAGTCTTCAATGAAACTGATGATATTTTTAACTTAGATAACCCTTTCTTCGATGCTCTGATTCCTACAATTTATCCTAAAGAACTCAAATTGAATAAAGCTACAGTACAAGCCACGCGGACTTTTTGTTTTCCGTTTTACCAGCGCGGACAAAATTATTTGAGAGCGGGTTTCCAGCACGGACAATTTTTATGGATCACCGCGGACAAATTCTGTGTCCACCGCGGACCGAAATTCACCCTACGGGATATTACCGCCGCCGAGCCATCGCTGTCCGTGCTGATATCAGCGTGGATTGCGGGGCATCACCGCGGACACTACCTTTATGACTGTCAGTCGTTTAATCGATTTAGGTATAAAATATTTAGATAAGATATATACAAAAGCTTACATGTATATATAAATACACATGTGCATTTTTTTTTCAACTGAAGAAACGCATATTGAATATACTGTCAGATCTAGAATTCAAAATTAAATTAGATAGCATACGTATATAGATAGCCTTCACCCAAAACCCGAGACTGAAACGGTTTCTTTCTGCTAAAACTACAATTTATAGTCAGATTTTAACGATTACCAGACTGTAAATGCTCGAGAAAAAAGAAATAGATACAAAATATCAGCAGCAATTGTTTTCACAATCTGATTTTCAGAAAATGCGTAGCGCAGAGATTATAGATGTCAGGAGCACTCGGTCATATTTGTTTCGACCCCACGCGCGTATTAACCCTTTCCTGTTCTATATGTGTTCCAAATTAAAATACAAATGTACATATACCTACTGAATATTCATGGACAAAATAGTTATAATGAATTATGGAAGGTGGAGCATTGTAGACATTTTAGGAAAGCAAATAAACAGATCTATAAAATTCTATTAGCAAAGTGAGTAGACCCTGATCAGACGGTTCCTCTAGGAGCGGTCTGATCTAGGTCTATTCTCTTGACAAATGCGTGAAAACAGGTTTATATGAGGGAAAGGGTAAAGGGATGGAGAGTTGTATCCAACCATTATTTGTTGAAATACTTTTTTTTTGAAACCTTAACACTTTACTCCATAGTTTGTGTTCAGTATTGAAGACAGATGTTTGATTAAAACAGGCTGAATGGGACCATTTTGCGTTTTTCTCAGCCTGCTTTAAGCTACCGTCTACTGTGATATAGAAATATTTCTTATGGCGCATATTCATGAATGTATCAAGTGGAACTATTTTTGAGTGGAGGAATGGATTAACGCACTATAATGAGTACCTATGGAGTAAAGGGTTGAACTGGGTATCATTCGACGAAGAGATGCAAACAATGATTAAATAATTATAAAGTTCGAAACGCATCTACACTAATACACTAATACACCGCATCTACACTGATAATCTATACTGTTACAGCTATTCTTGTTTGACCGACCAAGTAGTGCAGCTACAAGATTTAAGTTGATATCAGAATTAAGATGAAAACTATTGTAGCTTATTGTATTATAATTTATTTTGAAACGGCGCAAAGCAGTCGCCTGCATAAATCATTACTCTGTATAAAAGAGCCACCTGAAATAACAGATAGCCAAATATTGGTATGTCGTTGTCTTTCAGATGAGTTCAAAGCTGCGATCGTAATGTTATTCATTTAATTCATATTAACCCTTTTCATGCTAGTAGCATATATTGACGCAATTTAAAAACAGTGCAGACCCAGATCAGACAGCTCTTAGAGGCTGTATGATCAGGGTGTGCATTGGTTTCTTATAGGATCTGTCAAGCATAAATTGCCATTCGTCCTGGGGAAACTATTACTGTATCCATTACCAATATAAAAGTTTATATGATAGATAGTCACAACGAGAGACAGAAAGAGACAGAGAGAGAGAGGCAGACGGAGAGAGAAACAGAGACAGAGAGACAGAGACAATGAGACAGAGACAGACAGTCAGAGAGGGAGAGAAAGAAGTGGAAGAGACGAACGGAGAGAATGAGTGAGAGGGACAGAGGGAGGAAGGAGAGAGGAGAGAGAGAGAGAGAGAGAGAGAGAGAGAGAGAGAGAGAGAGAGAGAGAGAGAGAGAGAGAGAGAGGAGAGAGAGAGAGAGAGACGGAGAGACAGAGAGAGACATAGAGACAGAGACAGAGAGAGACAGAGAGAGACAGAGATATATATATAGAGAGAGATACAGAGAGAGAGAGAGAGAGAGAGAGAGAGAGAGAGAGAGAGAGAGAGAGAGACGGGGAGAGAACAATTTTGACGTCCCTTCTGGCCTTGTGATTGCGTATCATATCAAATGTTTACTTGGGGGAGAGGACTTCTTAGAAACAACAACAATTGTACAGAGAGAGGGACAAGAACGGTGAGGAAATATATTATGAGCTTATTAATTATATATCAGACAATAACAAAGTCTAAAATATGACAAATATTTCATTTTAATACAGTGCCCCTGTATTGATTCACAGGTGCTCGTAGCATGCTATGTCTCCACGACAACAACAGAAAAAAACTCAATATAACTGGTCCATAATGCCTTGTCCCTGTCTGATAGCATGGATGGATATCTTGTATTCACAATTCTTAAAATAATACTTCCATGTAAAATAACATTGACTGGTTTTAAACCGAAAGTCAAACCCTCACCGACATCAATTTCAAGCCTATAGAGATTGTTTTATTTAACCCTTTCCCTGTTCTATGTTTATTCAAAATTTCAATACCTACTGAATATTCATGGACAAAAATAGTTACAAATTAAATAAGGAAGGGGGAACATTGCAGCTTTTTTACAAAGCAAAGAAATATATCTATCAAATTATATTAGCAAACAGAGCAGACCCTGATCAGACGGCTCCTCTAAGAGCCTCTGATCTCGGTCTTCTCTGTTTGCAATTGCGTGAAAACACGTTCATATGAGGGAAAGGGTTAAAGTACAATATGAAGAAATTTTGGATACAAAATACCCATTCATTCTATATTTAATATTTTGGGAAATGTAGATGGCCGCTCATCAATTATGAAGCGCAATATCAATTATTGGTTATTGACACGCCTATATGTGACAGTTGATTGGCTTGTCTTTTTCAATGGGTGGGTCTTAATGATACTGAACCAATCAGCTGTGACATCTTGATAGTCGCAAAAGAGCGGAAATACCCGATAAGACTTTCTTTAAAGTTGTCGGAACTTTATTGATGACAAATAATTAACACAATGATGACCATAAATCACTGACCCCCTGCCCTGGAACACCAGGGTAGTTTCCATACATTGTAGAGCACGCAAAGCGATCATTGTTTTAATGTATGACCTAAACATTTGACCCTCATTATACTGAATTATCGTCCGCTTCAAAAATGTAGTCTGCAAAATAAATGAAATAAGCATTGCTTTATTTCGTTGAAAACAAACAGAAAAATGGAGGCAAAGGTCCGGGGGCAAGTGTCCGGGGGACAAATGTCCGTAAACCGAAATACCGATATCATGAATATTTATTAAATCTATTTTTAAAATAGCATATGTACTGAGGCTGTTTTGGTATTGAAACAAAACTATAGAGTTAGATCCAACATAAATTCATAAGCAAATAGAGAATACCCTGATCAGACGGTTTCTAAAAGAGCCATCGTAATCGTGTCTACTCTGTTTGCAAGCACGTGAAAAGCGTCGATGCTCTCAGAATTTTTACTTCTGTTGCCGGATCTTTAGCTGAATTCGTAACCTGAAGTTTGGTTGTCGGTGGTTTTCAATCATTTCCCTGTTGAATATTTGGATAAGTCGATTTTTATAATAGTGTAGGTACACGGTCCATGAATTTCTTGGTACTGGTAGAAAATGTAGAGTCAGATCTGATATAATTTCATGAGTAAACAGAGCTGGTCCCGATCATACGGCTCCAATAGGCGCCTTCAGATCTTGGTCTACTCTGTTTGCAATGGCATGGAAACTGTTTATATATGGTGAAGGGATAAGCAAACAGAGCAGACCCCTGGTCAAACAGCTTCTATTTGAGAAATCTGATCTGAGTCTTATCATTTAAGAGTTTTAAATAAATAAACATATTTTTATGAATTGTATAACTATGAGAACATTCTTGTTATTCTGTCACTTTGTGCTGATTAACCCTTCCCTGTTCAGTATTCATGTAAGAAATAATAATATCATGAATAATTATAAGCTAATGTTTTAAATGGCATTTGTAGACAAGATTGTTTTGATTCTGGTAGAAACTGTAGATTCGGGCCTATTACAATTCCATAAATAAACTGAGCAGACCTAAATCATGCGTATGATATGGGACTACGCTGTTTGCAAATGCTTGAAAACACGTTTATTTTATAGAATGTTTTGTAATTTAAGGTGGAATGGCCCGTCATTGTTTAACTGTATATTCCATTCATTATATAAGACCTAAATTAGCTATATGATTTTGAATAATAAACAGTGAAGACCCTTGTCAGATGGTTGCTTTTTTAGCAATCTTGTCTGGGTCTACAGTTTTCAAATGTCAGTACTTTTATTTCCCGCATTTAACAATACAAACTATTTGTTTTAAATACTGAAAATTAATTGTGTTAGACAGTTGGAGTCTATACTATTATATTACTTACTCAGCCTAAATATACAGTGAAAAGGTGAATTTACTAGCTAGACATAAGAAAATAGTAACGATCAAAGGTGCCAGATGGTCAGTAAATCCCCTAATTTCTCAGCGGGGGCAAGTGCACAACTGCCGTCTATCACACACTGTCAACAAAGTTATGAATTATTACGTAACAGGAATGCGTGTAATGAAACCGAACTACCTAAGAATGTGCCAATTGTCTAAAGTTATGATTTGTTAAACAGCTTCCCGAAAAATAGAAGGTAACTATGCTTTGACTAATTAGATCTATGACTAAGAATAATTAAACCCTAACGATTTAGAACAGTTAGATTATTGCAAATTCTAGTTCTAAAGACAGTTTAGATTGATATGATCTAGATCTATTCTAAAATACTTTCACTAGATCTGATACGGTACTTTACAGTAGCCAGAAAGAAGACATTTTACAACACATAAATGAACGCCGTGAGACTGACTGTACATGTATATCTAGATCTTATTAAAACAAAACGAGATTTAAAATTCATTCTAAATACTGTTGATCTAAATTATTCGACGGGTGTATCACAATAGCCCCTCACTAAAAAAGCTCCTCATACATAAGCCCCTCACTACAAAAGCCCCTCTTGCAAAAGCCCCTCACCAAAATGGTCAAGGTTTACAAAAGCCCCTCACCAAAAACAATACTAACATTAATTGAACTAACTTTATGTGTTTTGTTAAGTGTAATTTTAAAAGGAGTGTGCTAGTTACCTTACTTAACGAATCTTTATAAGCTTGTAATTGAGAAAATAGGGTAGATCCAGATCAGACAGCTCAGTATTTTAATTTTGGTCTACTCTGTTTGAAATTTAAAGAAGTTAAGGAATTAGAAAATGGAAAAAGTTTGTGTTTAAGTTAATTGGGGTAATATTATATTAATTTATAAACGATATGGCTAATAGTGCATCATTCATAGCTATTGAATCTATATTAACTGTCACAAAGCAAACATGGTTGAACCAGATCATATAGCTTTAGATTTGATTTGGGTCTACCCTGTTTGAAATAAATATAAGGAATATCCTCCTTGTGATCTACTATGTTTACTTTTATAAGTATAGAGTGTGCTAATTACCTTACTTAATGAATCTTTATAAACTTGTCATTCAGCAAACAGGGTAGATCCAGATCAGATAGCTGTACTTTTGATTTTGGTCTACTTTGTCAAAATATTTGGAGTATAATGATTAATTAACAAAAATTGTGAGAGGCTTATGTAAGCCTTGGCCATATTAGTGAGGGGCTTTTGATCGAGGGCTTTTTGATGTCCTCCTCGTTAATATTCAGCGCGAGTGGTCTATTGTCCGAGTGGGCTAATGTCCGCCCATCAAAAAAAAACACGAGTGGTCTAATGTCCGCCCTCCTCAAAAAACACGAGTGGGCTAATGTCCGCCCCTCAAAAACACGAGTGGTCTAATGTCCGCCCTTAGAGAAATGGTGGGCTGATGTCCGGGTGGGCTGTGGTCCGGGTGGGCTAATGTCCGTTTACCTTCTTTTTGTCATCCTATTTGAGCATGGAACATTTGCCACCTACTGTTTTGGCTTGGGCGGACATTTGCCCCCGATATTTTTGACATGGCTGACATTTGTCCCCTTTAATTTTTATTTTATTTTACTTGCTCTACTTGCTCGCAAAGGATAAAAAGAAAATACCTACATTATTCTAAAAACAGATGGTTGATTATACAGGAAATCGGTAATGCAGAAAGAGTAAGGAGCTTTCTAAATTACTTCAATTCTGCAATTAGCTGTCATCTGTTTAAAACAAACGTCAAATCAACATTTTTAAGAATGGTTAACAATCTCTCCTCAACCGATAATCTTTCTAAACCGATATTGGAGTTACATGTATCCTGTGATTAGTTGCCACCTTTTTCAAATGACAGCCAATTCAACTGTTTTGAATTGTTATTTTACTTCGCTATACCGGGGTTGAGAACCTCTATAATCAGGTCATTTTTTCGGTATGTTCACAGGATTCGTTTTATAAGGGTTTGCTGTAATTTTGTTATTATCAGGAGCAGTTACATTTTTAACGCATCGAATATTAGACCACCGGCTTACTTTAAAACTAGCAACTGGCAATTAAATTAAGAAATATCCTTTTAAAAAGAAAGAAAGTTGGCGTATGAGGGACATATTTTGTTGTACGTATCTATTAATAAATCATAGCTACAGTATAACCTCTGCAAAGCAACACTCTGGGGAATATGAACTTCTGTATTGTCGTTGTAGAGAGGTTGATGCTCATCGGAATTTCATGGCAAATCACTCTCAAGAGACAACCCAGTAAGGAACACCTGAGATCTTTTGAATACAGGTGGTTGCTTAATGCAGGACAAAAGTACTTTTATCCTGCATTAATCTGCCACCTGCCTTACAACAGACATTTTATTTGTATCAATGTGGAGAGGTTCGACTGTAAGTTTTTGGGATTCATTTAAAGTGTTATTGAAAGGAGGTGTTGGCTGTGCAGAGGGCCGTTCTGGAGAGGTTGTACTGTATGCTATAAACTCATTCACTGTCATTATGACGTAATAATCCGTCTAACATAGTCACTGCCAAATCATTGTCTGCTTAAATGTTTCATCTGCTTTTCTTTATAAAAACTTGGAATTTTATGATAGTTTTTACTTAACCCTTTCCTCCATAAATACTCCTTTTTACGCCTCTGTAAAAGTCACCTGTTGAAACCAATGTGATAAAAAGAGCATTTGCTCCCACATGTATAGGAGCATATGCTCTATTTATCACAATGGTTTCAAATTACAAAATTCTAAAAACAATAATTTCATCTACTTAATACTCCTTTTCGGTAGAACTATTCAAAGAGGTTGGATCCAAATAGAGCCTACTTGTATAGAATTCGGTTGCCATGACATTAACAATAGTTTAGATCTAGACCAGACGTCCAATATCTCATTATCAAACCAGAACCAAAAACTGGTTTACATCTATATCTAGGTTTTTAGAAAAAAAAATGGATTATCTTTTTTAATCCATAGGATGCAGGTACATCATGGCAGTGAATCGATTGAGCAGAATCTAAACATGCAGTACATGTACATCAAGCAGAAAGACAAAATATGTACACAGGTACATTTGTACACAGTAAAATATTAAGCACAAGGGTAATAAAACAACCATACAAGTATTATTCGAATGGCTATTGAAACTGGTTAAAACGTACATTTAAGCTGCCGAACCAAGACTAAATAATGGAGAAAACTTCTAACTTTACAACTCACCTGGCTGAATTGATATTAGATGTATTAGTAAATAAAATCCCTCAATTCTTTCGTCTGCCAGAACAATATTTATATACATGTAGATCTATACAGAAATCATAAGAAGACCAGTCAGGACTATTCTAATAACAGAATCAATAGGTTTTGTTGGTCGTTTCCAGTAGATTTCTGATAATTAAAATTTACACTGATGTGAAACTGAAAACAAAATCGATTGGGAATTAGAATTGGAACCTAAAACATAGAGTCGAAATGAAGATGAATTCACTAACAACGTGCACAAACGTATGCAAACCTGATACAAGTTATACAACCTAGTAACTTATTGTGTGTGTGTTTTGTGTTTAACGGGTGTTCCGTGTTTCTATATAAAACATCTTACGTATTGAACAACAAATAATTGAAATAGAAAGCATACTAGAATATCGCACCCATATTATGCAGAAACGAATCAGACAATTCACGGACAGGTTATATTCCAGTACAATCAAACGCGCCAAAAATAATGGATGAATTAATTTGTGTTTGCCGAATGCAGAACAGTTTCGGTTTGGAATTAGTCTAAACGAACCATTTCTCGAGTGTATTATTTCATACATTTCATATCAATTTTGCAAAATGTGGATGTATATATTTGTATGTACATGTAAAGAGAAAGATAAGCCGTGAAAATGGATATAAAAGGATGAAAAGGATATAAATATCAATCCAGGTAAGGTCCAGCGCGATCCGCAGTGGTACACAGTGGTCCACGATGATACCACCGCGACCTGCGGTGATAACGATCGCGCCCGGCGACGAGTGCCCCTGTGGAGGGACCAGCGCGGACCCATCACAACCCGCGCTCGATTGCGGAAGACCGCATATCAGCGCGGACAAAAATACCCGTGTCCGCGTTGGATAAAATTGCGATGGGCCGCGGAAAACAAAAAGTCCGCGTGGCTTGTACTGTAACCCGTCCGACAATTATGCAGCGTTTCTTGACCTAGACCTTAAAATTAATAATGGAATGATTTCTTCTAAAATATATGACAAAAGAGATGATTTTGATTTTAATATTGTAAATTTTCCTCATCTAAGTCCAGCGGGGATACCTTTATTTACAATATTTGTAAAGCTAGGGTGACTTTGAGAGAAGTGCGAGGTTAGGACGTCCGTAAACCGGTTTAAACCCCCAGTGGTGTTTTTGCTGCTGACCGTGCCAAGGCGGTACTCTCTTTGTCACCCTTCCTTTTGTTTGCCTTGCGTCTTTGTGCTTGTGGTTTGTTCATGTTGTGGAACGTTTGTCCCTGGTTCTTGTGTCTCTTTTGGTGTTTTCTGTGTTCATTTCGTGTGTGTCTGTGTGCGTTTGGGTGTGTGGTTGTGTGTGTGTGTGTGTCATGCTGTCTATCGGTGTTTTGGTGGTGGTTGCGTCTTGCATGTGGCTTTGCCTGCTTGCCTTTACTACTTTTCCATTGATGGGGATGTTCCCCGTGCTCCATCTTACGGGGTTTATATATCTCAACTTATTCGTTTTGCTAGAGCTTGTTTATCTATTGACGATTTTAACAGTCGAAATCTCATTTTAACTGAAAAACTGCTTAAGCAAGGATATAGATACCATAAACTAAGAAAAACTTTCTCTAAATTTTACTATCGAAATCTCTCGCTTATTGGCAAGTACAAATGTAATCTCAAGGTGCTTCTGCGACACGGTATTTCACATCCTGAATTTTATGGTGATGTGATTTACAAACTTCGTAAAATTATTGGACATACCCATTTTCTCACTTTGTTCATCAAATATATAAAACAATTCATTAAAAAGGGATATGATCCTGTAGTACTACAACATACTGCATGTTTGGTTGTGAACCCTTTTACAGTTGGCAATCACGCTGGCCTCTTTGCATGTACGCCGACAAGAAAGGTTTAGTACTCTATGAAGGCGACCTCTTAAATCCAGAAATGGAAGAAGAACGTCGGATATCTGTACTATTTCATTTTTGTCGTACCCTTTATTACTTTTCTACAGTTACTCTGTTTGCAGCTCAATCATTGAGTACACTAGCGATAGGTGGATACAGTATGTTCATTTAAATGTTTTTTGTTATACATGCACTTTACCACTGTATTTGCTGTCGCGGTTGTTGTAGATTAGTCGGAGAGGGGATACGTTTATTTACACTGTTTGTCTTTTAGGATGGGGATGGAATAAGTGTGAGGTTGGGCGCCCATGAACCGGTTTAACCCCCCCCCAGTGACTTTTGTCATTGACCGTTCCAAGGCGGTACTTCCATCTTCCTCCCATTGTATGTTTGTTTTGTCTTTGTGCGTCTCTTGTTGTTTTTTCTACTTATGTACATTTGCTGTTTCCTTGTGCTGCTGTTCGGGCGAGTGTTTGTTTTGTATGTGGTGTTTCCTGCATGACTCATTTTTGTACTTTTTGTAAATAGTGCAGACCCTGATGAGACAGCTCCTGCAGGAGCTGTCTCATCTGGGTCTTCACTATTTTCAGGTAGGTATATTGACGTTAACAGCAAGCGAAGGGTTAAGGCAAGTCAAAGGTAATACAGGAATGTCCTACATTAAGCCACCACTTGATTTTAAAGACTACTATCTTCAATAAATGGGTGGCCGCTTAGGACAGGTTCTGCTGTATTGGTTAGAAAAATACCTCGATCCCTTCAGAGACTTCATAAAAGTTATTGATACTTTTTGGAATCATGAAAACGGTGGTAGAATTTAACATAACTGTTATTTCAGTTAAAAATGAATTTGTACATGCATATGTTAGAAATGTATAGATCCCTTAAGATACTCCATATAACGTTTTCCCAACTGTTATACACAGATTGTTGGCTAAACTATCTCTTTTTAAAACATATATCAACATTAGGATGCTCCATCCTGGTTCACCTATCTGCACAAATAGTTCTAGGGGCTGGCGTACAGTCTATATAGACGACTGAGGGTTTCCGCAAAAATAACCCGCAAAATAATAATAAATGATTCAACTATTGAAATACAGATACCCTATAAAGTATTGCATTTTCTAATAGAACTCTATGTTAAAAATGTAATGTTTTAGCATGCATAGGTCTTCATTAATTTAATCCGTTCTGCAATATCAAAACCCGATGTATGCTATTTAGTGTTTGTTGCGATTTGTATGGTTGTGTGGATGTGTCACTTGTTTTCTGTAGGTGTTTCGGTGTTGGTTGCATTTTATATGTGTCTTTTCCTGCATGACGTACCTACGTTTTCATTTTAAAGTGAAAATATGCATGCACCCCTAAGATTAAGTAAATATATCAACATGCACACTATAGAATGTATGTTTTAGCGACCATTCACTTATTGAACATGCAACCCTTAAAACGCAGATGATTACTAAATGATGGGACACTTGCATTAATCTACCACCTGTCTTAGGTTTAATGATGTATTAAGACAAGTTCCCGTACTTGAAATGAACTGTTATAATAATAAAGCGATAAGCCTGTCAGTATCACATTTTAATTTTTGTTTTCAAAATATGTGCATCCTCTCTAATTGTGTTACATAATTGATATGACTGCGAGATGTACACATTGTATACAATCATATCTACCATCACACAGAAATTACCAGTATAAGTTTATGCTATCAGTATAACCCTTTGAGGTTTACTGTTCACATTTACATGGAAATAAGTGTATGAATGAAATTAAATGGAGGATAATGGTAGCATTAAACATATTTAATTGGTTAGTATTTGCACTGTTAATGGTTCAGTTAATGCATTATTTCTCTCTTTTATCAGTTGTTTTCATACGTCATCGATTTCGAATTTTACCTATGATAGTGTCTACTTTGTGTACATTCTTATTCTTATTATATTAATATAATAATTATACAGGATACACAGACTAGTTCGGATTCCTAACTAGTATGCTATTCTCGTATGCATTTGCAAATTTTAACAGTTAAAATGTGTGATGTTTAAAGCTGTAATAATAACAAATCCTGGTGTATCCTAGTGTATAAATTATACTAGCCACTTACACGAATCTGAAGTCACAGAGAGTCAATATTTTACACAACTTGTGACATTTTTTGCAAACAGTAAAGACCCATATCTCATGTATTAGCTGTATGATCGAGGTCTCTTTTGGAATAAAGTAGATAATTATGGGTTCGCAGTGTCTACTACATCCTAAATTTTCCTTGTTAATGTTTTACGATTAAAATGAAATCCGTGAAAATTATGCAATTTTGCATTCGCATTCTTAGAATGATGTTTACGGGGACTAAATAATGACATCATCAATATTTATAAGATGATTTCATATAATGTAAACTTTTCAAGGAATTAATTTGCGTTTACAAAAACTGTAGCACCAGATATGTATCTTGTCAAAATCAACCAGAGAACACCCATATCTTACAACTTCTAAATGAAGGTTAAGCAGGTGCTGCGATACGAGCTGATGTAAACTGATCTGTTGAAATATTAAATATTGTTTGAGACACGATCGATACGACTTAGGACGTCCGTAAACCGGTTTAAACCCCCAGTGGTGTTTTTTGCTACTGACCGTGCCAAGGCGGTACTCTCTTTGTCACCCTTCCTTTTGTTTGCCTTGCGTCTTTGTGCTTGTGATTTTGTTCATGTGTGGAACGTTTGTCTCTGGTTCTTTTGTCTTGGTGTTTTCTGTGTTCATCTCGTGTGTGAGTGTGCGTTCGGGTGTGTAGTTGTGTGTGTGTGTGTGTGTGTGTGTGTGTGTGTCATGCTGTTTATCGGTGTTTTGGTGGTGGTTGCATCTTGTATGTGGCTTTGCCTGCTTGACTTTACTACTTTTCCATTTATTCAAGCAACATATGCGAGTTATTGCCTTAACCATTATCGTGCACCCAAATTAACCCTTCGCTTGCTATTCACGTCAATATACATACCTGTAAATAGTGAAGACCCAGATGAGACAGCTCCTGTCTCATCAGGGTATGTACTATTTACACGTTGATTGTGCAACCAGTGCACCCCACAGCAGTGATTGCACGGCGAAATACTTGTACGCAGTGAAGATATATGTAATTATACAACAGAACAAGGGTAAAGAAGGAGAAATGTATTTTAAAATTCAGCAAGCGAAGGGTTAATGTATGATCAATCCCCGGTTCGCTGAATCTTTTATTGACACCCGATTCGGCCAAACAGTTTGGATCCTACTGAGACTACGATTAATTCGGCCGGCGTAACCTTGGGATCCTACTTAGACAACGATTAATTCGGCCGGCGTGACCTTGGGATCCAAGTTGAAAATGCTAGTCAACACTCACGCTCACTAGTATGAGAGGATATAACAGTCTGTTAATAGATTCGAATATTTTATTTTATAATATTTTAATAACTCTATTGCATAATATTTGAATGTACAAAACGCTTTAAGATATTAAAGTCATGTTAGAAAATGTCAAACCTTTCACAGAAGAATAATAAATATCAAAATTTCCCTCTGTTGCTTTTATAGAAGATATATTGTTTTTGTATTTTGACAAGGCATTAATGATTGATGAAAACGCAAGTTGTTTTCAAAAAGCCCTCATATCAACGAATGCCACTTAACAAAGCTAATGTATGTGGACAGGTTTTCATTTTGTTATACTACTACTACTACTACTACTACTGCTACTACTACTACTACTACTATTACTCTACTACTACTACTACTACTACTACTATTACTCTACTACTACTACTACTACTACTACTACTACTACTACTACTACTACTACTACTACTTTTACTACTTCAACTACTACATTCACAGTATTTGCATATTGCATGTGGCTACCGTTTGTTTCAAGAAGTCGATACAACTTTTTGCGAGAGAACGCTAAATTTTTTTTTTCATATTGGATCGGATTTGTTTTACCTAAATATGTTTTTTGTTGTTCATACAATGTATCATGAATTTTCCATCGCGGTTGTTTTAGACTAGTTTGAGAGGGGATACATTTATTTACACTGTTTGTCTTTTATGGTTTGGGATAAAATAAGTGTGAGGTTGGGCGCCCAATAACCGGTTTAAACTCCCAGTGACATTTCCCACTGATCGTTCCAAGGACCGGCCGCATGGCTCAGTGGTAGAGCGTCCGCCTGTGGTACGGAAGGTCGTGGGTTCGATCCCCGGCCGCGACAGACCAAAAGTCGTTAAAAGTTGGTACTAGTAGCTCCCTTGTCTGCGCTCGACATTAAAAGGTGTAGTTCTAGGACTGGTCGGCCCGGTATCAGGATAATGTGACTGGGTGGGATGCCCTTGCCATGTGCCCGCGGCAGGGGTATTTCAGTGAGGCAGCACTATAACTTGTCTCATGCGGGTGCCGTCTGCATATAACTGAAATACTGTTGGTCGGACGTTAAACCCAACTCACTCACTCACTCACTCGTTCCAAGGAGGTACTTCCATCTTCCGCCTATGATTTGGTGTGTTATGCCATTTTGCGTCTCTTTCTATCTTTTGATAGGCATGCACATGCTGTTCGTGTTTGTCCTGGTGCTGTTTGGCGACTGTGTATTGTGTATGCGGTGTTTCCTACATGACTCATAAAATTACTTCTTTTACTTTCAACATGTTTTATGTCACCTATGAACATGGTATATGAATCCTCCTAAACAATCCATTAACCATACGCCAAGTGCGTACAGAGTCTCATAAATGGCGCCACCCACGTTTATAAAAGAATATGTCACAAGCGTAATTGGTGTCACATATGGTGAATGCCAACTACACGATAATAGAAAATTCAATATGTCATAAATGGCGTCGCTATATAATAAACAAAGTGATGCGTGCTTTTTATTTCTATTTACTTTAACAGAGCTACCACAAATAATAAACACTTTTACATGTACAATATCGACAACATGGGTTGGTATCGTGCCTCGGTCGATGCATATTTCGAACTAATGAAACATATGTTGTTTCTTATTCTCGTTGTATTTCTTTAAACGTTTCCATGTTCTATATTTATTCCTATTTCACCACCTACTGAATATTAATTGACTTAGTTATAATGCATATGGTAGTTGGTGGAACAATTTAGCAATCTTCTCGATCGACCCAGTTCGCAGATGCGTGAAAATGCGTTTATATGAAGGAATAGGTTAGTTGAATATTTCCATTAAACTTTAATTCCCGCTGAGCCTTATACTCAGGGAGCCAGTAGTGCCTACCGTGCACCCCCCCCCCCCCCTAGACTTTTTTTCATGGGTACCAAAATGTTCAGAAAAGTGTCCTGAATCAGAATCGCGAATGTACTCAAACTTAAATTCTTTTAGGCTATGTGTATTTTAACCGTTTCCATGGCAACCCCCCAGTTTTCGTAATGATGACCCATACCTACAAATTCGCCCATATCACAGCCAGTTTTTATCCTAAAACTATAAAACTGGTACCAAATGGAAGATAAAACATTGTGCTTTTATTTCTAACTTGTTTTTTTAAATTACCTTATTTGCATAATCATGAATATTAATGAGAACATTAAAAATAGTAAAAAAAAGTATAGAAATAACGTAAACCTTTATTTTTTTTATCCTACAAATATCAGAAAATAACTTCAAATGCAGTTTAACATGATGACAAAAACCCCAGAAAACAAAATATCCAATTTGAGGACCATAGCATTAATTTTAAGCACCATTTTCACCGTTTCCATGGCAACACCCTATTTTTCGTAATGATGGTCCGTACCTGCAAAATCGTCCATATCACAACCAGTTTTTGTCCAAAACCTATAAAACTGGTACCAAATTGGAGGTAGGACATGGTGCTTTTTTTTCCAGTTTGTTTTTTTAAATTACCTTATTTGCATACTCATGAATATAAATGAGAACATTAAAAATAGTAACAACAATACAGAAATAACGTAAATAATGTAAACTATTCACTTTTTATCCTACAGATATCAGAAAACAA
Organism: Azorinus chamasolen; assembly: GCA_963576725.1. Classification (NCBI taxonomy): domain Eukaryota; kingdom Metazoa; phylum Mollusca; class Bivalvia; order Cardiida; family Solecurtidae; genus Azorinus; species Azorinus chamasolen. Next base: position 58,797,252 of record OY755249.1, read on the forward strand.
TTTCAAATGCAGTTTAACCTGATGACAAAATCCTCAGAAAACACAATATCAAATTTGAGGACCAAAAATTTAACTCTAAGTAACTTTTTAACTGTTTCCATAGTAACCATTCATTTCACTCTGTTCACACAGTTTTGTTAGTCGACACCTACCTGCAAAACTCTTCCATATAACAGGAAGTATTTGTGCTAACTGCATAAAACTGGTACCGAATTGAAGCTAAGACAGTGTGCTTTCGTTTAAAAGCTTTAATAAGGAATTACCTTGTTTGCATACACATGAATATTAATGAGAATAATTAAAAAATATAAAAAAATACAGAAATAACGTAAACCTCTAAATTTTTATCCTACCAATATCAGAAAACAGCTTCAAATGTGGTTTAAAATGATGACAAAATACTCAGAAAGCTAATCGTCTTAATTGATATCCAAAAAACGAATTGTAAGTAAGATTTTAACGGTTTCCATGGTAACCGATCCTTTCACAAATTTTGGAAATTTGACATCCAACTGTAATACTCCGCTAGATCTCGGTTATTTTTGATGAATCATTAAATCAATTGTTACAAACATAGATATGAGGCATTGCTTTAATAGTAAATATTACTTTTCTGATATAAACTAATTTGCATATGTATGAATATTTATGAGATTAGTAATAGATGTTGAAATTTTCGACAGGCACCAGTCTTTCTCTTATAAAGCAAACAAATATGGAAAATGGTTTGCTAAAGTTTACTATGATCACTGGATATCACCAAGATTATTAGATAAATAAGTTTGGGACACATTATATAGCACTGATGGTGATATATCTGTTTCCTAGGCAACCATTCTAACCTCATTGTTCATATTATAGAGTGTTTACATACCTGCAACATACAAAGATAGTGTTGCCTTCTTGGGCGATAATTATAAATGATATAAACATATACCCGGTAGTTGATGTATGAATCTTAATGTTAGGTTCACTTTATGCAAATTACCTTATTTGCATCCTCATTAATATTAATTAGTGATAAGAAAACAAAGAGAAACAATATTGAAAATAACATGTTTCGGAGTATGCCGAGCACAATATTAAACCATGCTCCAAGTATAGGTTGCAATAATAAATGTACCTTTTGATGATGAATAAATAAATTGTATGTCTAAAACTGTTACCAAAATGACCATGCACTGCTTCCATGGTAACTGTTGAAAGCCAAGTACTTATGATACCCCAAACAATCTTCTGTTATTGTTTTTAAAGTGTCAGTGATTTTAAAGCCCTTAAAGCCTGTGTTGAATTCAGGGTTACAAGACTGTTTCGACTTTTGATATACCATCATCTGTTGAGAACTGGTGATCCTGTGATGTGTTTTAAGACCCTTTGATTTGTCTGTCTTGCTAAGCCATCATCAGCCGTACCAATACCGAAGGGAACTGGTGTCAGCAGATTCTGCATCAGCTCACCTATATCAATCTGCATATTGGGTCTTTGTTAACCACTAATAATTGCTACAATTCCTCGATTCCTTACGATTAGAAGCTGCAAGGCAGAAATATTTTTTTCACATCTATCAGACGGTGAGCCTAACTAGTTCTCGCCAGATTATGGTATATCAACAGTGAGAAACAGTCTTGATGCCCTGAATTCAACACAGGAAGAAACTGAAACAAGGATCGTTATTTACACCAACCATGCAAAATAACAAGGCTACAAATCTGTTCATCTTCGAACTCCAGACAGTGATATATTCTTCATTCTTCTGTATTACCTTAACTGGTTTGAATGTGTTACTGTCTTGTTTGATACTGGCTCAGGCAATCATAAAAAAATAATAAACATGTCAGAAGTTGCCCAAGCATACACAGAAGATTACCGATCAGCACTTTTGGGTCTCCATTTGTACTGTGGCTGTGATTCTACAAGTGCATTCAATGGCTGAGAACATTTGACACCCAGTAAGACCATTGAAAAGAAGCCAATGTTTATAAAAACCATTAGCAGGTTTGGGCAACTCTTGGGATGTGTTTGGAGATCTTGTGCAAGACTTGGATGAATTTACGTGTGCAATGTATATCAACCTAAGATTTCACACTGTGAATGAATTGATATTGTTTAAGATTAAGGAGAAGTGTGAAGATAAGCCAACAGATGCATTTCGCAATGCTGATATTGGAACATTACCCCCTTGTAGGGCCTGCTTAATACAGCACATCTGAAGAGTTATTTACCAGTTGATACTTTGGAAGAGATCTCTTTCCCGACCAGACATTCCCCTTGTTTTAGAGAAGAATGGTTGTCAACATGTAACTCTGACAGTCAATCAACAGATATGATTACATTATGGCCTTTAATAAGGGTATGCTCCACAGACATTCAACAGCAATGTTATCATCTTGACCTAACTCTTATCAGATTATTACCTGAGAAGATCCAATATAAACTGTTCCATTTTAGCCTCTAATTAAGGTATGCTCTGAGAGTCAGACCTTCAATTTATAAATTAGCTGATAAATACCCATGATGTCATTATTTCTAACATGAATATTCAGCTGGTAACGGGTTAAGTGAGATATCATTCATCTATTTTTGTTGAGTCGGCATACTCAAAGAAGTTTTCTGTAAAGGTGTTTTAAAGCAGAGAGTGGGATTAACACTTTACTAGATGTATACATGCCCTTTAACATCTTTTAGATAGTTTTAGAATTAAAATTCATTTATTTATCACCAAAAGGTACATTTATCATTGCAAGCTATATTTGGAGAATGGTGTAATGTTGTGCTCGGCATACTCCGAAACATGTTATTTTCAATATTGTTTCTCTTTGTTTTCTTATCACTAACTAATATTCATGAGGATGCAAATAAGGTAATTTGCATAAAGTGAACCTAACATTAAGATTCATACATCAACTACCGGGTATATGTTTATATCATTTATAATTATCACACAAGAAGGCAACAATATCTTTGTATGTTGCAGGTATGTAACACTCTGTAATATGAACGATGAGGTTAGAATGGTTGCCTAGGAAACAGATATATCACCATCAGTGCTATATAATGTGTCCCAAACTTATTTATCTAATAATCTTGGTGATATTCAGTGACTATAGTAAACTTTAGCTAACCATTTTCCATATTTGTTTGCTTTATAAGAGAAAGACTGGTGTCTGTCGAAAATTTCAACATCTATTACTGTTCTCATAAATATTCATACATACGCAAATTAGTTTATATCAGAAAAGTAATATTTACTATTAAAACAATGCCTCATATCTATGTTTGTAACAATTGATTTCATGATTCATCAAAAATAACCGAGATCTAGCGGAGTATTACAGTTGGATGTCAAATTTCCAAAATTTGTGAAAGGATCGGTTACCATGGAAACCGTTACAATCTTACTTACAGTTCATTTTTTGGGTATCAATTAAGATGATTAGCTTTCTGAGTATTTTGTCATCATTTTAAACTACATTTGAAGTTGTTTTCTGATATTGGTAGGATAAAAATTTAGAGGTTTACGTTATTTCTGTATTTTTTGCTATTTTTTAATTATTCTCAATAATATGCATGTGTATGCAAATAAGGTAATTCCTAATTAAAGCTTTTAAACCAAAGCACACTGTCATAGCTTCAATTCGGTGCCAGTTTTGTACAGTTAGCACAAATACTTCCTGTGATATGGAAGAGTTTTGCAGGTAGGTGTCGACTAACAAAACTGTGTGAACAGAGTGAAATTAATGGTTACTATGGAAACAGTTAAAAAGTTACTTAGAGTTAAATTTTTGGTTCTCAAATTTGATATTTTGTTTTCTGAGGATTTTGTCATCAGGTTAAACTGCATTTGAAATTGTTTTCTGATAAATGTAGGATAAAAAGTGAATAGTTTACATTATTTACATTATTTCTGTATTGTTTTTACTATTTTTAATGTTCTCATTAATATTCATGAGTATGCAAATAAGGTAATTTAAAAAAAAAAACTGGAAATAAAAGCACAATGTCCTACCTCCAATTTGGTACCAGTGTTATAGGTTTTGGACAAAAACTGGTTGTGATATGGACGAATTTGCAGGTACGGACCATCATTACGAAAAATAGGGTGTTGCCATGGAAACGGTGAAAATGGTGCTTAAAAATAATGCTATGTTCCTCAAATTGGACATTTTGTTTTCTGGAGGTTTCGTCATCATGTTAAACTGCATTTGAAGTTATTTTCTGATATTTTTAGGATAAAAAAATTAAAGGTTTACGTTATTTCTATACTTTCTTTTACTATTTTTAATGTTCTCATTAATATTCATGAGTATGCAAATAAGGTAATTTAAAAAAACAAGTTAGAAATAAAAGCACAATGTCTTATCTTCCATTTGGTACCAGTTTTATAGTTTTAGGACAAAAACTGGCTGTGATATGGGCGAATGTGTAGGTATGGGTCATCATTACGAAAACTGGGGGGTTGCCATGGAAACGGTTAAAATACACATAGCCTAAAAGAATTTAAGTTTGAGTACATTCGCGATTCTGATTCAGGACACTTTTCTGAACATTTTGGTACCCATGAAAAAAAGTCTAGGGGGGGGGGTGCACGGTAGGCACTACTGGCTCCCTGAGTATTAGGCAAACAGTTTTGACCAAGACCAGAGTGCAACTTGAGAAGTCCTTTTATTTGGGGTAAGCCATATTAGTCAGTGATTACTATCACTGTATTGCCACTTCAATACGACAAGTTCACGTGTTCAAAACTCTGATTTGGACGATTTGACGTGTTCAGAACTATTATTGGACGCGTTGACGTGTTCAGAACTCTGATTGGACAAACAATCATTTCAATTTCAAAGTCAATCAAAGAAGTACTACGCATAGCTGAAAGGATAGACGAGGCCATTTGTGGATATGACTTATATGACAATACATGTCTGTTTGACGTAAGCAATTCAAAAGTGGCGGGCACAACAGATAAATGTAGGGAATCTCAATAATAGCCCATTTATCTCTCAGAGTAAGTATACCAGCCATTAATTAGTGTAACAGTAAAGAAACATAAAAGTGCACATGTGAAGTGAAGTGGACACAAAGGGAGCGCGCACGTATCTATCATTACCCCACCCCGATTAAATGGTTTATAGTCAGAGTGTAATGACCCATCAGTGAGGCTCATTTATAGAAGATGTTTTTATGGACAAGTATTGTATAGCCTGATCAGAATGAAGTTTCTTCATGAAAACCTCTGATCTAAGTCTACATTGCTTGCAAATACAACTAGCTTCCCGCATTTAATAAATACATCTGCTTTGTTTGTTTAACTCTTTGCACGCTAAGCAAATTTTCGTCTGCAACAATTGTCGTCTGCTTCAATTCATTTAATAAACTTTCTCTAATTTCTTTGCAAAAATATGGTCATGATGACAAGAAGTTTGGATCCTGATGAGACGCCGCATCATGCGGCGTCTCATCTGGATCCCAACTGTTTGCATAGGTAATTACAGTTTCGCCGCTGGCGTGCAAAGAGTTGTTCAACATTATATATATTGCTCTACAGTTTCGGCCATAGTCAACATTCCCTGTGTTCATATGATTTTATAAAACTGATTCTAATTATTATTAATGACTTCGGTATTTTACATGAATGTCCAAGTAATAAAGGGTTAAATTATCAACACCTATACTACTCCAGTGATTAATACTATTACCCAAATGCGTTGAACAGATCTATACGAGGTTTTCTTTATCTTAATCCATCTTAGAATCCATCACCGGGCACGACTTGTCAATACTTAACAAGAATCACTCACAAGTCTACCTGAGCAAAAGTGTCAAGTACCATATAGCAATGAACAGCACTCACTTCAACGTGAAGTAGTTCTCATTCTAACAACCATAGAATTGGAGTCTTCAAATAACTACTACTTTAACATGCTAACATGCACGGTACATTATATCTTGTCACTTTTCTTTCTAATCGCGAGCTAGCTGGAATTCGCAAACAGTCTGTACCCAGATTAGACGTCGAGCTATTTGGCGTTTCATCAGGATCAAATTTACATGACACCCGGTCAATAGTTTAAAATCGGATGTGAGTGGAAATTTTAATACATCGGAGAATAAGTAGACATTATTTTATAGCAGACTAAGGATTAATAGAGACCAATCAGTTGATTAACACAGGGCGCATTTGAAAATATTGCTTATAAATAATAAATTGAACGTTATATTTGTCCAGCATCTCATGTAAGCTTAAAACCCGTCTTGTGTACCGGTTTACACGTTTGAAAGTTCCGCTGTATAGCTTAGTAAACGATTAAGCCGTAGGAGCGTATTACGTTCAGATAGAGAGATGGGTGCACACCTTACTGGAGAACTACTTGACCTGGGTTTAACCCTACCAGCGCTTTCAGGTAATGGGTTTTTATTATCAAAGAAACGGATACCTAAGTCCATTAACCCAAGCCAAAAACAACAATTAACAAACAACAAATATCAAAAGACACGTTCCATTGGAGTAAATAGAGTATACCTGTTGACATTAAATTGAATAAAAATGCAGTTGTTCAAAACAGAAAGCAGTTTGCACCATGCAGTGGTTTGTGACGGCGCATCATAAAAAACATATGTCAAATAGTTAAGTCGTAAAGTCGTAACATATCAAACTATATGTAACATTGTGACAACAGAACACGGTCAAACAAATTTGATTGAATATGAACTAAAGTATGAAGAACGTAATTTAAAATCCATATGCGAACTTATTGTAAAATGGCTCGTTATTGTCATTGTGTTATACACATGGAGTTTGATTTGGACAGCTGAGGTGAGGGTTTTATGAACATTAGAAAACATCATGCTTAGACTCAAATATACATTACAAAACTGGAACGCACCAACTTGTTGCAACATACGGAACATATAATAAATGGACAAAATAATAAGTGACAGACCTCCGATAGATAACACTTTAAACCCGTTTTTTTACCTTTCGTGTTTTAACTCTTTCCTTCATATAAACGCATTTTCACACCTATGCAAACAAAGTAGATCCAGTTTTCTTATTAAGATATAATACATCTGACTCTAAAGGTTTTATTCATTGAATCAGATATTGTTGAAATCAAAGGTTTTACCAATTTCCAAAATATCATGAGTAAATATTCATGATACTATTATTTCTTACATGAATATACTCTAGGGAAAGGGTTAAAGATAATCCATCTTAGATTACAGTGTATATAATGAACTTCAGTACATCTGAACGATCTCAACCAGCACCATATTTGAGAAAAAATAATGTGTCTCTTAGACACACCTCTGTAAGAAATATTTGCTTTGGTATGCAGTCTGAAAGAAAGCAGAACGAATCCACACTAGTCAATGATTGCTAGGGACCTGAGGACTTGCCCAGGATATTGCATGTCCTGATCATCTAGCACGGGCGCTCTGTATTAAAGGTAAAACTGAAAAGTGTTTTTTTCCACATGTGATTCTTGTTATGTCTTATTTACCAACAAGGTCTACATTGTAAAGTACCTAGTTATAGTCTACTTTCTGTCCGAATGACCGCTCAGCCGACTGTACATTTACTCCCCTGGTCATTGAGGCATTGGCCTACAATATTGAGCACTGCTAACATATGGCGCAATCATGCAGCCGCAGTACCGGCGAGTGACCCTCACATGTACCCATTTTAACCCCTGGGTGGAGAGAATGTGTGCGTGGGAGACACGGAAAAGCGTCTCTGAAATTTCCGGGTGGGACCGGGATTTGAACCCCGGACCTCCGGACTGATAGTCAAGCGCGTTACCACTAGACCATGTACCTAAAACAAGTACTTATCACTTTTATATTGATTTCTTTATGCAAGACGAATATCTAAATAATACACAGACAAAATCAGTGAAACAACTCTAACCCGGAAAAATAGATAAGAATAATTTAAATATTTTGAGCAGGTGGCTGCAAAATGTAGGATGAAAGTCATGCAGAAAGCTGAAGGAGATTTCTGCAGTTGCCACCTTTCTTAGATACCGATATTAATACTGATTTACACATCTATTTTAGAGGAGTTGTATTTGTAGTTGTTACAATGGCCATGCTGTACTCAAATCACACCCGTCCGAGAGTTTGTTAAGCTGTATAAATAAGTTTGTATTACACTACAGACCCCCTAAAGCGGAATTCGAATCAAGAATAATTTAAGTCTTATTAGGAAGGCGGTTATTCATTACAGGAAGAAAGTCACAGAGAAAGCTCCAAGAGGAGCGTTTTGGGTGACTTTCATCCTGCATTAAGCTACTTCCTGTATTTAAAACCGATGTTGATACTTAGTTGACCGTCCCCTTTGGAGGAGTTTTAATGTATTCTTACAATTGTAAATTAGACAGATATAGTAACAAAGAGTGTAAACACTGATCAAATTACTCTTTCTGTGACAGTTTAACTTGGGTTTGGACTATCTGCCAAGTCTGTCTGTTCGAATTCTTAGGGAAATTAGGTTATCTGGTCTGGTTTTTTTTTAACTCAACTAAATTTCTAACAACATCAGATAAGTGATAACGAGTGCAGACGTTAATTTAGAAGATTTCAACCGACAGGTCCCGGCCCGCCTTTCTGGGCGGATTGACGAACCTATAAACCTAATCAAACCCGAACGTCCCATAAATGTGAAAACTCTTAACCCTGTCCCTGTTCTATGTGTATTCCAAATTTCAATACCTACTGAATATTCATGGACAAAATAATTATAATGAAATATGGAAATTTGGATATTGTAGATATTTTAGAAAGCAATGAAACATATCTATCAAATTATATGACCAAACAGAGCAGACCCTGATCAGACGGATCCTCTAGGATCCGTCTGACCTGGTTCTACTTTGTTTGCAAATACGTGAAAACACGTTTATATGAGGGAAAGGATTAAAGAATAAAGTTGCACCATGCTTACCTTTATACAGGTGATATGAATAAGTGTGATTCACAATATCCTGTAATTTGAATATACACAGAAATATTATTTTACTGTAAATAAATCGACCGCATGGTTTAATTTGAATTGGTTATCTGCTTATATGCCATCCCTTCGGTCTAGCCGTGCACATTAATTTCCAATACGCTTGTTAACGTTTCATTTCTATGAACAATTGTATGTACAGTAACCCCCCTCTAAACAGGTGTTCTAGTAGAGAAGAAATTAGATTATCTTAGGTAAGTGTCTGCTTAATGCAGGGTGAAAGTCGAGCAGACAGCTCCTATATGAACTTTCGGCATGACTCTCATTCTGCATTAACCCTTTCCCCTATGTAAGCGCATTTTAACGCATCTGCAAACAGAGTAGACACAGATCAGACGGCTCCTATAGCAGCCGTCTGATCAGGGTCTGCTCTGTTTGCTTATGATGTAATATAGATCTGATTCTACAGCTTCTGCATGAGCCAAACTGTCCTGTGTGCATATGTCATTATAAAAATATAATCCTATTCATATTCATGACGTTTATTTCTTAAATGAATACACAACAGGGAAAGGGTTAAGCTGACACCAGTCTGTGTCCAAGATCGATATTTATACAGAATTTAACGTCGGGTTAAGAGAGGTTCTGCTGTACTACTCGAACGATCAATTACATCGGCGGGTTTAACAGTGTTTGAATCATACATCTGCACGGAGAGTACAAGTCAGGAGTGTGCTGAATACTATTTGCTTTGTATTTGATATCTATTGAGCTGGCATATTACAAAATTAAATTGCAAAGAAGTATTTGTGTTATTCAATTTGCGAAGCATAGACAGACAAATCTGAATCCAAATACCTGCAATTTTCTTTTTTGAAATTCGTATTGTTCACAAAACATTGGCAATGTCATTACCCTGGTGTATTTACATAATTGAAATTGCAACACCAGTTTGATTAAAATATTCTTTTTTGTATAATTATCTTCAATCCATCCCTTTTCTCAGAAAGCATCGCATATTATTAATTGAGGACATATGACTACACGGAACAAATACTTTTGATGCATATTCTATCTGTTTTCATTTGACGGAGTTGGCTGTTTCTATATACATTTCAATCCTCGTGTATTTTTCTATAAAACCTCGATGATTATTCGAAATTTTAGTGTCGAATATTTAGAGCCTTTAGAAAGGCGGGTGATATATGCAAGGCGAAAGTCAAGGCAAATGAGAAAACTCCGACGGGAATCTTCTGCATTACTTACACCCTGCATCAATCTACCGTCTGTCTTAAAGGCTCTAAATTATTCTACAGTAAAATCTCGATTATTCGAACATTAAATTGCGTATTATTATCGATCTTTAGACAGGTGGCAGCTTAATGCATGGGGAAAGTCCATTCAGGAGCTTTCTGCATGACTTTCACCATGCATCAAGCAGCCACCTGCCTAAAGGGGTCTAAATTCTTCTATACAGAAACTTCATATAATCGAGATTTTACTATATGTTAAAATTTCGAATAATCGAGGTTTTATTAACATTAATGTTATGTACTTGACAGTTCGAATAATCAAAGTTTTACTGCACATGTCCGATGATACCTTTCGTAGAGACACTGTGAAATAGCCCATGTACACCTGATCAATCGGCTCTTTCTTATATGGGTCTACACATTTTGCATATGTCATTTTAGAGACACCACGACTCATTGCGTTACCCTGATACTGCTATGAAAAACTAATATCTGATAACCCTTTCTCTCATGTAAGCGTGTTTTCGCGCATTTGCAAGCAGAGTAGACCAAGATCAGACGACCGTCTGATCAGGATCTGTTCTGTTTGTCAATGGAATTTGAAACATCTGTTTCTTTATTTCTTAAATGGCTACAGTGTTCCAACTTCCATATTTAATTATAACTACTTTATCCGTGAATATTCAATAGGTAGTGAACTTTGGAATACACATATAACAGGAAAAGTGTTGAATTCGGGTCTATACAATGTAGCAATTCTGACAATTTCTGATGCGTTCAAGCTTTTGAGAAACTGTTGATCAAGTGTCAAAACAACTTGGATCCTGATGAGACGTCGAGTTACTAGGCACTCTCCGTCTAGATTCAATCTGTTCCAAATTTGAATCAAGTCATGGATATCGAAATAACATTAACCATTTGCCTGTTCTATATTTACTCTAAATTACAATACCTACTGATTCTTGGACAAAATAGTTATAATGAAATATGAAAGGGAGAACATTGTAGCTATTTTAGAAAATAAAGAAACGTGTCTATCAAATCCCATAGTAAACAGAGCAGACCCTGATCAGACAGTTCCTATACAAGAAGACTGATTTGGGCCGTCTCTGTTTGCAGATGCATGGACATAGTATTACATGTATATGAAAGAAGGGGTTAAGCACCTTACATTTGACATTATTTAATGGATGATGTTCATGAGAATGTCTGTCGATAATGACGTTCGTGTTGGCATGCAAATGGTAGATGCATAAAACATTTATGAAAATATTTACTATAATTGTTGGATATGTTATATACATGTACACCATTAAACCAGTACGCTTTTAAAACAATACAGATGATTTATGTTTAACTCTTTACTCCATAATTACGACTGTCTACGCATTTGCAAACAGGGTAGACCCAGATCATACAGCTCCTGTAGGAGCCGTCTCATCAGGGTCTGTTTTGTTTGGTTATGATATAATATAGATATGACTCTGTAGTTTCTGTTATGGCCCAACATCCATGTGTCCATGTACTATTATAAAAATATGAATATTCATGATGTCATAATTTCCTACATAAATATTCATAGAGTAAAGGGTTAAATAACAGCATTTTGATTACTTTCCTAACTACATGTATATATTTGATAGTTTGACCCTCAATATGCGAGATCCCAGTATAATTATAAGACCTTTGCAAAGAGTGTAGGTCAAGATGAAGGGATTCACGGGGGTCCATTTTGATCTGGATCCTCTCTCTCATGAAAAATATTTTCTACAGTGATACATTTTGATACTAGACGTATTTCTGTTGAATTTACAGTAAAACCTCTCTATAACAGCCACTAAATTACATCAAGTATTGTGTGTTTAAGGCAGGTGGCTGCTCAAAGCAATGTGAAAGTAAAACAGAACGCTCCCATAGTATCTGTCCTAAATACCAGCTAATTAATTCAATTCAGTGGCCGTTATAGAGAGGTTTTACTGTAAAACTACCTTTCACAATTACCATTCACGCACCACGCGTAACCATAGTCATTGTACAATTGATTTCACTCACAACATCTGTTTGTCCAATAAAGTGATATAATGATGAGAAAAATGAACGATATTTGTAAATGTTTGCATGGGCCTTAAGTGGCATAAAATATTTGTAACACGCACGTTTACTCGTTTGATGCTATGCGCGTTTTGACTAAGATAAGATAAGATAATGTTTTATTATTTTGACATGTGCATTGCAAAAATATATCAAATGACAATAGATTAAATAACAAACTCACAGGTAGCACCATGCCGTTTGGGCATATAAGTCACCAACATCTTATAATATGTTTTTGTATATACATGTATATATACAAAAACAAAATATTGACTATCAGATGCGAAGAACTTGGACACAGATGCGACGCCGAGTCACTCGGCTTCTCACCTGAATCCAAACTGTTTGACACTCGGTCAACAGTTTCCCAAAAGTTTGATCAAATCGAAAGTCAGTAAAAAGTTCAGCAACTCAGAAAATGGGCTAACAAATATTTTTTTCAGCAATAGAAATGTCAATGCAGATTAACAATGGCTAATATAGTTGTGTCCATAATATTCATCCTGGCTTTGAACAATTGGTATCCCTTATCCCACTAGGAAACAATAATGTCTGATGAAATTTGAATCATGTGCAAGTTTGACTCTTTTTGATTTGATCAAGTTTTGGGTATTTTTTTGACAAATTGTCAAATGCTTTTAACCATTTCACCGCCGCAGTCGCATAAGTACAGTCCCAGATCAGACGCCGCCTTTTCAAGGCGGCGTCTGATCAGGGACTTCACTATTTGTCTCAATCTCTATTTCTATATATGTGCTTTATTCCTTTAAAATGTGCATTTATTTATCTCAATGCCTTATTTTACTCAGTGATTTAACAAACTTGGATTAGAAGTTTGGCGCCGAAAGGGTTAAGAATATATTGGTCAAGTGTCAAACAGCTTGGGTTTTTAATGAGATACGGAGTTACTCGGCGTCTTATCTAAACGCAAGTCGTGTGCAATTGCGATTATCGTATCGGTTAGTTGAATAATCGAGTTAATAATCGAACTTACCTTTGGTTTGGTTTAAGTTCCCTTATTCCTTGAAAAATGCTTTCAGATTCTGAAACCACATTATATTGGTAATCTCACCACGTCTGAGCACCTGTACGTATACCGCTGTAAGAGAGCGTGTCAATATATCAAGGTAGTTTCACTGATGTTTTATACAGGTTTAGAGGTTTCCAATAAATAGCCGCCCTTTACACTATTGTTTAATCCTTTGAATGCGGGAAATACATGTACCGTCATTTGCAAACAGTGTAGACCCAGATCAGAGGGCTCCTTGGTCTGAACATCTTTTTATCTAACAGTTTACCCTTTCATACTGTATGGACTCTACCTATAAACTATGATGGATTATTTCATTCGGGTAAGTCGCAGTTTAACCCTTTCCCTGTTCTAAGTTTATTACAAATTCCAGTACCTACTGAATATTCACAGAAAACATAGTTATAATGAATTATGGAAGGTGGTACATTGTAGCCATTTTAGAAAGTGAGGAAACAGATCTATCAAATTATATTAGCAAACAGAGTAGACCCTGATCAGACGGCTTCTCTAGGCTAGGAGCCGTCTGATCTGGGTCTACTCTGTTTGCATATACGTAAAAAACACGTTTATATGGGGGAAAGGGTTAAAGGGTTATGGTCATACCTATGCGATGATTTGATATGTATGATTTATGTAAATGGTTTACTATCCCCAGTATGGATATAAACGCTGAATGCCACTTTAACGTATGTATGGCATCAGCTAATATCCATTCTCCTCAGTATAACAACATTCGGAGCACGTCCACGCAATATAAGGGCATTGATCATCATCGTTGGATGCAAACAGTATTTAAACAAACGACAACTGGCTGAGATGCAAACCCATATTGTTAACAGTTTATCTAAATAATGCAAATGGTAAAATACACGAAGGTATTACCGCGTTGTTTCAATGGCGTTTCTTTGTTTCTATAGATAACTAAATTACATATATGCAGGGATGAGACTTACTTCTGTATCTGTCGGCAGCTGTCTATGTGATCAATAGGTTATACCACTAGCCGACAGCATTCGGTTTCAGTGAAAAGTTTTATAGAATTCCGTGTGTCAATGAACGGTCATGGAGAATATTAAAGGTTGTCTACGACCATGTGATATATATTTGTTGTGGTTTAATATATGTATTTTGTGTACATTTATTAACCCTTGCAGTGCGGGAAACGAGTCACTAATGTTCTTTGAAAACAGTGTAGACCCAGATGGGGCTCCTAAATGAGCCCTTTTCAGGGTCTGCACTGTTTGTCATGTAACACCTTTCCGTAGAAAAATCCCTAAACATTCATCTTAAGCTTGACATGTTTGAATTTTGGAATAGTCCACTCGAAATTATGGCATTCTAAGGATTAATGTATATTATTGGTATGTGCATGTACAGTAAAATCTCGATTATTCGAATTTTCTGTTTAGAGGAATTTAGACCCTTTTAGGCAGGTGGCTGCTTAATGCATGGTGAAAGTCATGCAGAAAGCTCCTCTAGGAGCTTTCTGCATGACTTTCACCATGCATTAAGCTGCCACCTGTCTTAAAACTCGATAATGATAGGTATTTTAGTGTTCGAATAATCGAGGTTTTACTGTATATTGCCATACAGTTAATCTAATTAAAACAGTGAAACCTCGTTTATCCGAATTAATAATGAAACAACTATTTAGACAAGCGGTCGCTAATTGCAGAGCTAAATTCATACAGAAACTTCAGGGTAGCTTTCGGCATGACACTCACCCTGAAGTAAGCTGCCACCTGTTTTAAAGACCAATAATGTTATTAACTACGCTGTTCGGATTAGGGAATTTTTATTGTAATCCCCTTTGCAATTCTACATAATATTTGTAGTTTAATCCTTTCATTATTGAATATTCATGTAATAAATCATATAGTAGTCTCTGTTGTTACCCTTACCTTCATACACACGCCTTTTCAAACCGATGCAAACAGAATAGACCCAGATCATACGCCTACTATTTGCTGTTGAAATGATAATAGATCCAATGCTACAATTTCTATCAATAAACTTTGTGTACACTTGCCTTTTTTAAATTTACTTAACAAATATTCATGATGTCATTATTTGTTTCATGAATATTCATTAAGGAATGGATTAAAATGAGACTACTTAAACTCCTATTTGTTGTAATTGTTATTTCCGATTCCTTCAATATTTTGAGAAACGATGAATGTCAAAACGTGTGTGTCCTGATCAGACGCAGGTGTTTCATATTGATCCAGTTGTTTGTTTGTTTGTTTGTTTTGCAACTTGACGTCAGGTCGCACTTGGCAGAATAAGTGTCTCCATGCCACGTTCCGACAAAGAGAAATTGCCTTCGTTATTGTCTGGTTATTGTGCGTGACAATACTTAACCCTTCGCTTGAGACAGCTCCTGCAGGAGCTGTCTCATCAGGGTCTGCACTATTTACAAGTTGATTGTGCAACCAGTGAACTCCACAGCAGTGGTTGCACAGCGAAATACGTGTACACAGTGAAGATATATGTAATTATACAACAGGGCATGGGTAAAGAAGGAGAAATGTATTTTAAAATTCAGCAAGAGAAGGGTTAAAACTGTATTAGCCTTTCTCATATCGATAATATTTACCTCAGTCATCTTCTACAGCTCAGTAAAGAAATAAAATCGTTATAAGAGCTGTTGTAAACATGGCATCTACAGACAAAATAGTTGGTCTACAGGACGCGGTAATTAGCCGCCTAGTAGTATACCAAACGTGCAGGGAAGTCCAGTTGCTTTCAGTTTATCTACATCAGAGGCCCTGATATGATGAGTCAATAATAGCTCCTGTTTGTTTGCCGCTACACTTTATGTTGTGGCCACTCTTTAGTCTCAAATATGTGATTCTAAAGAGTGGTTCACTCACAAGATAATGTTTAGTGGAAAAAATGACGATTTCAGAATTTAAATACGCACCTAATTCTATTGCTCTGGTACCAGTTCATAGAAAGCTCGCAAGTTCCGAAACATAGACTGGCGTGCGTATAAATGCCTGGTATTCTGTGGTAAACCAGCCAACTTTATACAGACCAACTGGATCACTGTTGGGTGGCAATTAACGAAATAAGCAGATTATTTTCAAGAAATGTATGACTTTTTGCCCGAATTATCTGTTACAAGTTAATCGTCTAGCGCTCCATGCAGTAATGTTTTGTACTGACGCAGAATGAAACGACCAAGGTGCCGAGTCTTTGTCGGGTAGATGGGAGGAATTAAACAAGACAGTTGATTGACGGAAAGAGCGTTCTGCTTCCATACAGTACATTTGTATTTGGACAAAACATGCAGTTAAACCATTCAACTGGTGAATTAGAGATTGTGACTGAATGCTGATCAGACGACACTGGGTCTACTCTGTTTTAAGTGCGTTAAAAATTATCCGTCATGCAAAGAGTTAAGCAATACATTATTGCTTCATGTATCAAATGCGCGTAGTCAAAACCCTGAACATTTCGCTGGTATCGCCACTTGAATCTCATAATTCAAACAAAAGTTTGGCGTTACGTATGACAGTCTGGCCCCCGATTCCCATAACCACCACGTTATCAAAAATACAACACGAAGTGTTTGAACCATTACACTACTAGTTTTATTCTCGTTTTATTATGGTCAGGTGTTGTTGGCCCTCTTTAAATATGCCAGTGCCACCTTGGCACACTTGAGGCTTTTGAGAAAATCAAGATGGCGTCCAAAATGGCGTCCGAAAGGGAAGTGAAAATAATAGAAAATATGTTACAATTCAGACATTCGTCATGTTTTGAAACTTATGGGCTAACAATAATAATATTGAACCAAACTTGTTAAAAACAACGTGTACTACTATTAAATCAAGCATATTCGCCAACATGGCTTCCAATGCGGTTTCAAATATGGCGGCCAAAGCTCGTGCATTATTTACTTGAAAATGAGGACCATTCCTATGGATTCATCAAAAGTATACTTTTTTCTCGTATGATTATGGCCAGGGATTATTGACACACTTTAAATATGCCGGGTGTCACCTTGGCACCCTTGAGGGTTTCGAGAAAATCAAAATGGCTTCCAAAATGGCATCCGCAAGGGAGGAGAGGATTATAAAAATATGTTACAATTCATAATGTTTTGAAACCTATCGGTTAACGGTAATAGTATTGAATCAATCTTGTTAAAAATAACGATTACCACTGTTAAATCAAGCATATCCGCCAATATGGCTTATAATATGGCGGCCAAAGCGTTAGTAAAGCACATGTATTATTTATTATAAGATCACATGTGTATATAAAACACGAAAAACAAGTTATTTTCTAATGTGCAATTCAGGTGTTGTGATTTTGTTAACCCTTCGCTTGCTATTCACGTCAATATACCTACCTGTAAATAGTGAAGGCCCAGATGAGACAACTCCTGCAGGAGCTGTCTCATCAGGGTCTGCACTATTTACAAATTGTTTGTGCAACAAGTGCACTCCACAGCAATGATTGCACAGCGCAATACTTGTACACAGTGACGATATATGTAATTATACAACAGGGCATGGGTGAAGAAGGAGAAATGTATTTTAAAATTCAGCAAGCGAAGGGTTAAATCTGTCATAATTGTATTTTGGCAAGAAAAGGATATTATATCTATCATATCTATCAAAGGTAGGTATACTACTTTAGTTTGTTCTGATTACGGCTTAACCCTGTACTCTAGAATATTAACAGAGAACCTTTAATGAAAGAACTGATCCCGCAGTTGCATTATTAGTATGCCCTTGCTGAATATTGATATGCAGCCGAATACAAAAAAATATATAAATGGTAGAGTTGTGTAGCAGAATTATTTATTCCTTCATTAATTTATGAATTATGTTGTCATCCGGGGCTTGCTGAAATAGGTCTGCATTGTTTACAAAGAATATACAGATATAGTAAAGCCATCCAACAAACGGTTAAAACAACAAACACTACAAAAGTACCTAGCGTATAGCACCAAACCAATTTTCTACTATTACTTTTTACCCTCTAATTAATATTTATAAGTATGTAAATGAACTGATTACCATGCATATTTCTTAGAAAGTGTCTCTACTATAACTTCAATTTCCCCTCTTTTTTAAACAGTAAACAACTACAGCTGTAGTAATTCGGATAAAATCGCAAATCTATAGCTTTACCGAACTTCGCTGATCTTAAATATGGTGGGTGGGGCAAAATTAAAAAATCTAAAAAATTATTACATTACTCATTTAATGGATATCTTTTATGAACTATGTTGTCATTCGGAGAAGGTCTACATTGTTTATACATATATAAGTATAAAAAGGAAGAGTTGGTAAGGCAACATAATAAAACGAAAATAAACACCTAGATTTTAGCACGAAACCAGATTTCTGTCATTGCTTTTTAAATTCTAATTAATATCCACAAGTATGTAAATGAGTTTGTTAGCATGTACCTATCTTAGAATGTACCTCTGCTAATTACATATGTACTAATTTCCAAACTAAATACAACGTCGGCAGTAGCAAATCGGACAAAACCGCAAATCTGTAATAGCTTTACCGAACTTCGCTAATATTAAATATGGTAGGTGGGGTAAAAGTGTAATATCTCTAAACCCTCAAGGGTACCAGGGTGGCACCTGAGAGATATTCAAGCAGGACACTTTCCTCTACTTATATCGACAATAAAAAAAACTATACACCGCAATCGACGCGTCTGGCCAAAATTCCAGTTTCGCTGCAGGACTATACCTCCACATGTAATGAGCTAGGTGTGGCGAAGTAAATGAAGTACTATTGAAGCCAAGACATCGGCAAAACTCGCATGTATTTCGTCTTTCGACACCTTCTAGAAATTGCCATAAGCATTCGGACAGACAAACTGAGGAAATATCAAGATCAAACTGTCCCTAAAAAGCAGTTTGATCAGAGTATTCACCCTTTGCCATTGTTCCAGTCTAATCATAATGGTGTGCAACTGAATTATTAGGCTTTAAAACCCGAAGGAGATGGGGAAGGGGGGGGGGGATGGCTGGACTACAATTCATATATGGAGGATCTTACATGAGTGTTCATTGCACATTGTTTTTATGAAACGAGTGTACTGTAATGATTTGACGCGAGCTTTAGCGAGTGCCATATTCATTATAGTAAACGAGTTTCATGAAAACAATGTGTAAAAGGACACGAATGTAAGGTTCTATTTATCACATAAGCTTAATAAAATGACATAAAATGAAACAGGCTATAGCTGATGGTTGTCTCGGCCATTACTTACAAAGAGCGAAGTAATACAACGGACGACGCACACTGAGCGCTACGATTGGCTAACGCTTAAATTAACGCTACGATTGACGAACGATTTCTAATTTGCATAAAACATGCACTTATGCATTTTTACGATTTACGGCACTCTCGGCCAGGCAGATTATGTGATAAAAAGCTTTCCAACAACGCTTTCTCTTTTCTAGAGTACAGTAAAACATTTCTTAACCAGACGTTGAATGTTGTTTACATACTGGTCTCGGAGACAAGTGACAACTTAATGAATGGTGAAAGTCATGCCGAAAGCTCATTTCACCCTGCGTTAAGCAGCTACCTGCCTAAATCTGTCTAAATTCTTCTCTACCAGAGTTCAGGTTTAGAGGGAGTTTTACTGTACCACATTTTAGGGTGTTTCGCTAAATCGATTTATAAACAAGTGGCTGCTTAATACCTGACAAAATAAATACATAAAGCTTCTGTTGGAGCTTATTTTGTATTGCATTAGGCTGTCTCTCGATTAACCCTTTACTCCATGAATATTCATGACAGAAATAATGACATTGTGAATATTGTTTAGATTAACTGTTATAATAGCGCATGGATACATCAATGTTTCGCCATGGCAGAAACTGTATAATTATATCTATATTATATCATAAGCAAACAGAACAGAGCCTGATCAGACGGCTCCTATAGGGATATTCTCTGTTTGCAAATGCATAGAAAGGCGTATTTATGGAGTAAAGGGTTAAGAAATCCAAACTAAGCTACAGTGGTTGTATTGGAGAAACTTCATTGTACCACGTAATTATACACGTGTTACACATTCATGGCCGCTCAGGGTGTACATACAGCGTATATCGCACTGATACATGTATATAGAGTAAACTCCCTCTAAACTGAACGTTAAACTTAATATAAATATCGGTCTTAGAGACAGGTGGTTGCTTAATGCAGGGCGAAAGTCATGCAGAAAGTTACTCTGGGAGCTTATTGCATGACTTCCACCCTGCATTAAGCAGCCCCCTGTCTAAAAATATCAAAATTCTTCTCTACTAGAATTCCAATATAGATGAGTTTTACTGTATATCTACTTAGTCCATGAAGAAAATAACAGACGAATGCCAATCAAACTAGCAATATACTTCTGGGCGTGGCCACTGACTTTAAACCATTTCAATGCCGTTGAATTGTCAAACGGATTTTCTCAAAATTCAACAATGTTAACATGAATATTCAGGGACATTTTAAAGAAAAGTGATAAAATGTCAAACAGTTCATACCCTGATGAGCGGGCTGTCCTATGAGCCCTCTTGTCAGGGTCTACACTGTTCGAACTGGATCTTAGTGAGTAGTTTTCTGCATTGAAATGTTTAATGTGAGAGTAGGCGCTAAATATGTTTTAAGGTTTACAGCAAGTGGAATGAGGTCTTGTTTAATAACCGTTCTTAATTAAATTATTAAGCAGTTATTTGATGTAGTAAAATAAGGCTGGTTTTGATGAGTTTTGCATGTTTGCTCTACGTGCGACTAATTCTAATTAAACTTTATCTTGCTAAGAAGAAGAACGTTTGTTCAATCTCGAGTTTGACTTCCAATACTTTCAAGTTGTAGAAACACTGCTGAATAGATTTAACCCTTTCCCTGTTCAGTATTCGATAAAGCAAAAATGACACCATGGGTATTCATTAGCTGACTATTTATAATGGCATATGTATACAGTGCTCTCTACAACGACACCCTTTGGGATACGAAGATTGTATGTGTTGTTCAGAGGGAGTTGTTATAGGGAGGGAAAATCAAACATAATTAGCTTGTTTGCAGATCCCCAGATAAGGTGTATTTGGAGAACTAAAACCGTTATGCCTCAATCAAACCCTATGTTGTGACCACTCTTTAGAATCGTCACAAAGTGACGATTCTAAAGAGTGGTCACGGCATAGGGTTTGATGGAGGCATAAAGAAACTACGATGGAAAAAAGTTGTTTCTGGAGCCGTGTTGTTTCGGACACAGTGACATGCGTTGTTGTAAGGAGGGAATCGTTATTGAGAGGGCCGTTGTAGGGAGGGAGCACTGTATATGTATTTGGTATTAGTAGAATTTGTAGAGTCAGGTCTATATTATTTCATAAGCAAACAGAGCAAATCCTGATCAGATGGTCCCTGTAGGAGTCGCCAGATCTGGGTCTACTCTGTTTGTAAATGTTTGAAAAGGCGTTTATATGAATAATAGATTAAAAGGCTAGGATTGTAATGGACCGCCGAGGTACCGAGAGTATGCGCCGTGCGTCTGGGTCGAAGCTGTTTGCAAATGCAACTCATACTAGGCTTATCGTGACATCGTCTTGTGTGATAATATTTTAGCCCTCGTATGCTATTCACGTCAATAAACCTTCCTGTAAATAGTGAAGACCCAGATGAGACAGTTCCTGCAGGAGCTGTCTCATCAGAGTCTGCACTATTTACAAGTTGATTGTACAACCAGTGCACCCCACAGCAGTGATTGCACAGCTAAATACTTGTACACAGTGAATATATATGTAATTATACAACAGGGCATGGGTAAAGAAGGAGAAATGTATTTTAAAATTCAGCAAGAGAAGGGTTAGTTGAATCCAGGTGAGACTTCAAGAACCGGGTATTATGTGTATGAGCTGTTTTTGAGTACACACTCTTGCACTGCGTATAACAGTTTTCACTTCTGTTAAATGATACAGGCTAAATTACTCGTGGTGTGACGTCATGTATTTGATTTACAATTTGTGCATGGGTCGTAGGCGTACAATTGGATTGAAATAGATCCGAAAAACGTTATTAATGATTGCAGAACCCTGTTACGTGTTGGCATATTAACCCTTCCCTGTTCTATGTTTATTCCTAATTTCCATACCTCCTTCATGGACAAAATAGTTATTATGAAATATGAAATGTGGGATATTGTATTCTTTTGAGAAAGTAAAGGAACAGCTCTATCAAGTTCAATTAGCAAACAGAGCAGACCCTCTGCACATGCTTCTACAGGCGTCGTCTGGTCTGGGTCTTCTCTGTTTGCAAATGCGCTAAAAAGCGTTTATACGAAGGAAGGGGTAAACAAATTTCTCTTCCAAGTAGCAACAAAACAGCTGATACAAGCTTCAGTAAAGATTTGGTAAACCAAGAATAGCATGTAACAGAGTTGAATAAGGTGGCCGACCGATTTGATTCATCAGAAATGACATAGAACAGAGCACAATAATTGAAACAGAAACGTTTTTAAAATGCAAAATGTGTTCATTGTTTTTAACTCTTTACCTGCCAAATTTTGCCGTCTGTAAACATTAACTTTTCGTCTGCTAGAATTTTCATTTTTAATTTTGCTTCTTTTTTAAGAAAACGTACAGTCAGATAAACAGTTTGAATCCTGATAAAATGTTATGTTACCTGGCGTCTAATCTTGATCCAAACAGTTTGCATAGGTTAACACAAATGCGACATATTGCAATAAGGTTAAGACAAATCCACCGACAAGGAACATTAACTAGAGAAAAGGAAACCTTTATAATTATGTTGCTTGAAACCATTGTGATAAAGAGAGCATTTGCTCCTATAGTAGCAAATGCTCTATTTATCACAATGGTTTCACAAAGTGACTTTTCCAGAGTCATCAAAATTCGTCAATATCAGGGAATATGTTAAGGTAGCGACATATGAAAAGCACTAGCTATCGTAAAATCGTATTTAATACCACCAAAAGTCTTTTTTTTCTACACCAATTTAGTTAGTTACATTATTAAATTTAAATAGTCATCGACGATTCTATCAAAACCGACATTTTAAATCCATTTAAATGTGTCCGTTTGAAAAATTGTACATCAATTACATAGCCATCTTTCGGACTAAAATTCAGTTAGCCAATATGCAAAGACATTGCACGCGTGTCCAGCATTCCAAATGTTATTATTACAGTGTCTGATACATGATCGGAGACTCATACGATTTGTTACATTATCATACAATTCGTTATGTATTATGTTATCGTCGCAGTGAGTAACGAAACTTTCAGCATCAACGATATGGTGAAATGCTTATTAATCCTTACAGTGCGGGACACGGGTCACTAATGTCCTTTGCAAACAGTGTAGACCCTGATGAGAGAGATCCTATAGGAGACATGTCATTAGGATCTGCACTGTTTTTTTTTTAAACTTTTCTTTATAAACCCCTCCCCAAATAGTCACCGTAAGCTTTACCTGTTTGAATATTGGAATAGTCCATTTGAAAATTCATCATTCCTTAAATACACGAAATTCTCTTAACCACTGGCTATTTTAGATCCATCCTCTTTGAATGAATCTGCCGGAAAAATGAATTTACTACAGAAAAGGAGAATTTTATAATTGTGTAGTTCTCAAACCATCGTGATAAATAGAGCATTTGCTCCTATGGAGCAAATGCTTTATTTATCACTATGGTTTCAAAAAGTAACTTTTACAGGGGCGTAAAAGGGCGTATTTATAAAGGAAATGGTTAAGAAAAAATGACACCATGGATTAAACGAGGTTTATAAGGGTTCATGAACACATGAACTTGTGGCCATGGCAGAATCTGTAGAATCAAGTCTATGTTATTTTTCTTTGTGGTATTAACATGCTTATGTATTGCTATTATACAATAAGACTACTTACGTGCACAGAACCCTTCAGTTCATGGATAGTCATGCAATAAATAATCACACCATGCATGTAACTTAATTAAATTTACACAATACATTATGACCAAAAACGTGTTTTCAATAGCAAACACTGTAGAATGAGATCTTGATTGTTTAGGCAAAGAGCGTAGGCCCCTATAGGAGCCGTCCGATTTGGGTCTACCCTGTTTGCATAGGTGTTAAAATACATATTTATGGAGCAAAGGGTAACATCAGTTTGATGTCTGTTGAGAAACGGGGAACTCGAAGTTTTGCAGGATGTCAAAATCATTCGACAATTTGATTATATCTAATGCTTTGCTTTTTTGAAGATCTACTTCGAAATGTCGATACATTGTATCAAAGAAATACTGTGTTTGTTTGGCACGTTAAAGGCAAACCTGGTTGAAGACATGTGAGAATATCTTGAATATTTAGATATTGAATACATCAATGTTTACACACACCAGAACTGGGATATTCATTATTTACTCGTTTCAGATAAACGGAGAAACGTTCTGTGATAGCATGCCGGTAAACATGTTATTTTAATTACCTGACCAATGTTTAACCTCGTGATTTATTTATACTACATTTATCGGAATAAACACACCATGTTAGCATGGTCGAGATGGTTGAACAAATATGTTCGTCTCAAATTTAAACCATTTCCTGTGCATAATTTGTAAGCATACGCTAACTACCGTATCCTAGATTTTATCATTTTATCAATAAATTTCTTCAGTGGTATAATTTGGCTTTACGTGCATAGGACAAACGTAACTCAAATATCAGCGAATGTAGCAGAACATATTGTTACACCTTCTTTGTTCTTCTTTATAACATACAGTAAAACCCTTAAAGCGACAACTAAAAAGAGATAAAAATCACAGGCATGTAGAGGCAAGTACATGTACATGTAGTAGGTTAATGTAGGACATAAGCTATAGAGACGGCCCTATGGGAGCTCGTCCTTCATTCAGCAGTCACCAACTTTTAACCCTTCGCTTGCTATTCACGTCAATATACATACCTATAAATAGTGAAGACCCAGATGAGACAGCTCCTGCAGGAGCTGTCTCATCAGCGTCTGCACTATTTACAAGTTGATTGTGCAACCAGTGTACTCCACAGCAGTGATTGCACAGCGAAATACCTGTACACAGTGAATATATATGTACTTATACAACAGGGCATGGGTAAAGAAGGAGAAATGTGTTTTAAAATTCAGCAAGCGAAGGGTTAAAGGCACGTGTTTACTTATACAGGGGTCCCTTTAGAAGGATTCTATACTGTATTGAAACATTTTGTTAATCCGATTTACAAGACGGGTTACTTCAGATATGTTCTGGGTCCAAAATGTTCGCACAAGGCATAGATTGATCAGTATGAATAAAAATAGATTAAACTATAAAGTATATGACTACTGTAATGGTAAGAGTAATAGTATTTGTAAAAATGGAAATTTAATTGTAACCAGCACCTGGATAAAATCCATCTGTCTGCTTTATCAAATACTTGTGATGATATTTCATCTAGAATAGTTTGCACTAGTGTTGAAGATAAGTGTATGGAAATGTATGTTGACGAATGGAAACATGTATTACTAGTACATCTGGTCCAAGTGACAATGGTAGGAATACACTAAGAACATATCAGATGCTCAAAACAAAGTTTGAAACTGAGTTGTATATTGGAATACCTATACCTGTAACACATAGATCTGCATTAGCTAAATTCAGATGTGGAGTTGCTCCCATTCGCCTTGAAACCGGAAGATATAAGGGCATTGCCGTAGAAAATAGTATTTGCCCAATCTGTAAAGCTGACGTCGAGACATAAATACATGTACTAACTCAATGTGTTGCTTACCAACCCATTAGAAATGTACTCTATGAAGTGGCAAGAGGTATTGATGTTAACTTTAATAGCATGGATGATGTTCATAAAAACAATGTTTGTGCTATCCAGTGAAGACATTGTTTAATTAACCGCCAAAACCTGTTTTAATATTCTAAAAGATCGTACAAGATTGTTATATAACTATGATTAATCGTAACATTAGCATAATTAGAATACTGTATGTTCGGTCTTTATAGGCTATTTTGTTATTTCTTCATAGCACACTATTCTAAACATCAGTCTGAGATATTAACCCTTTCGGTGCCACATTTCTAATTGTCGTCTGCAATCCAAGTTTGTTAAATCATTCAGTAAAATAAGGAAATACGATAAATAAATGCAAATTTCAAAGGAATAAAGCACATATATAGAAATAGAGATTGAGACAAAAAGTGAAGTCCCTGATCAGACGCCGCCTTGAAAAGGCAGCATCTGGTCTGGGACTGCACTATTTGTCGTGGTGCATTTATGCGACATTGGCGGTAAAAGGGTTAAACAATAAGTGTTATCTACCATTTTATACTAAAATTAAACCCATGTATGACTGGCAGTAACAATGAGTGTCAGATATATGTGTACGGTTTAATATTCTGAATTCATAGCAGAAATTTTACCAAACATTTAGCTAATATTCAGGACAATGTGACCTATGATTAAGTAGCAGACATTGTCTTCAAGATGTTTTCTGCATGTACACGTATTTATAATGCTGGGTACTTTTAAATGGGGTGTTCATACTTCAATATACTTTCATTATTGTCTTAGTAGTAAGATAAATTATTGTGATAACGAAATGAATATGTGGTATGTATATGATGCCGTCTCTTATAACTCTGTAAAGAGTGGTTTTGTATATGTGCATAGTCTTTTAATATTACAAAATGGCTGTATATATATATATACATTGACGAGAGACATTAATAAACAAATATATACAGCTATAACGAAGTCATACAGAGTAAGTTATTAGAATACGTCCTCGGGGATTATAATACATAGATTTATCCACTGTGAAAAATATGACACACTTGTGACTGTTTCAAATTCGATAAAGTCGAGTTGCCGAGTCTCATCAACATCCAAGGTAATCGTATATGCGGGTCTGGTCCGAAAAACGTCATAAGGGATTTCCAGCTGTATCACAAACAGTGAAGCATCAGAATACTGATACAGGGATAAGCGTCTGGATTAAACGTGACAAGACCATCCTGTAATGTGCCATCCTAAAGGACCACTCCTGTCTGCAATTGATATGGATTGCACAATGTCTATCCTCACAGGCAACACTTGAGAGTCCCTTAACATAGGTTTTGTCAGTAAGATTATATTAAAGCATGAGACAAATGTGTACAGTAAAAGCTCTCTAAAACGGCCACTAAATTGTGTTAATTAGTTGGTATTTAGAGCGGGTGGCTGCTTAAAGCAACGTGGAAGTAAAAAAGAACGCTCCTATAGGAACGTTCTGTTTTACTTTCACCTTGCTTTAAGCAGTCACCTGCCTTTAACACAAATTACTTGATGTAATTTAGTGGCCGTTATAGAGAGCTTTTATTGTAATATGTTAACCTTATAATTTTACAAACCACAGTAGAACCGGTATATAGGAGCCGTCTCATCTGGGTCTACTGTTTGCACAAGCGTGAAACACGTATATGCGAGGGGCAGGGTTAAAACGAAATTATGAACAGCCCCAATTTGAAACCAAAAGCATGCGATAATTTAGCAGACGAATGTAATTTGGCAGCGAACGGGCTAAACCTATTATACATGTACCAAGAAATACTAGTGTGTACCAGATACGTTCTCCGTCTCCTAGTTCTTGGTTCCATGTCTCGTTATCTGTCTGTCTTTTCTTTAATTGGTGTGTGCTTTTCAACGTAAATATTAGGAAGAAATGCACCTCCAAGATATTCGAAGCTCTCTATCGTTCTCTCCATTGCCTAATTTTAAATGCTAATAAGTTTTAGAACTATGAGTAATATATTTGCGTTAACTCTTCCGCTGCCACTGTCGCACATGTGATATTACTTATGGAACAGTTTGGATCCAGGCGAGGATCAGTAGTAGTATTGTGGGTTCTTATTTGAGTTTTCCATACTGCTTTAAATCTGCATCGGAAGGCCACCCATTGGAATTTGGATCCCATATGACTGGGTGACTACTTTACAGAGTTTTTTATGTACACTGTCATCTTAATAGCTTCTCATAATTCTATAATGAATGGCATGTGTCCTGTTAGTTGCCAATGCGTTTGTTTTTACCTGATAATGCAACCATAGTGAGACTAAAATGAAGATATACTACTGTGATATTTTGGTAATGTGATGCTGTACAAAGTGCACTTGAAATGTACCAAAATGTACACATACAGTACCGTGGTACACATTTACGTGAACTGAAGGCGTACTTGTGCCAACATTGTGTACCTATATGACATAGTTCGAGTTCCATACGGGTTTCTGCAAAGTACCGCTACGGTCGTGTAAGTGTACATGTTGGTACATTTCAAGTGCACTTTGTTGCCAAATGGGTTGAAGATGCGAAGCCTAAACATGCCAAAGCGGTAAATGCATATATGGATATTATGGCATATGAACTAATGAAAAATATGGCCATAGTAAAAACTGTAGAATAAGACCTATATGATATGTGTCTGCTCTGTTTGGAAATACGTTTAAATGTGTATCTATGAATTAAAGTGTTAACAAATATATGAGCCAATATAGAGGCTTAATGGTCTATATACACGATACCACACGCTTCCTACATATTCTCCCACCCGTCAGTATTTGACAGAGAGAAGTATTAAGGAGTCAAATATAAATGGTTACAGTATCAAGTCTGTATTAGCCCTTTAGTCCCCATAAATATTCATGTAACAAACAATGACATCATATATATCATTTAGATTAATGGACGAAAGAAATCTTTTCTATGACAGTCATTGTAAAATCCTATGTTATAGTATTGGCAAACAGAGCAGACCCTGATCAGACGGCTCCTACAGGAGACATCTGATCTGGGTCTTCTTCTTTTTGCAAAAGCATAGAAAGGCGTATTTATGGAATAATGGGCTAATTATGTAGATCTATACTTATAACAATAGTCATGCCAACACTTTAATAACCAAGCAACGTCATATATTTCCTCAGTACAGTACAACCTGGTTTAAGGAGACATTTCACTGTGTAATATGTGAGCCTTTATAGGCATTTAATTGCTTAAACAGACCAAAGACACTTTAGAAAGCTTACCTACCAGATGGGTTGTCACATTCGCAGCTTACAATTCCGGGGCGAAGTAGCGCTAATCGATTAGAACCTCGAACCTTTCAGACAGAGTTACAGATAAAGGTGAGTTTCAAATACTAAAATTGTCATTTCTCCATAAAACCCTATGTTGTGACCACTCTTTAGAATCGTTTCTAGGAGACAATTCTAAACCGTGACCACAACACAGAGTTGGTGGGGAAAAAGTTACTATTGAAAATGTTTTAATTTACGCGTCTAATTTAGACCTGTCAATTCATTAGCCTATATATCATACATTATTTTGAATGCTAAGTGCAGTAGTAGGTATGGGCGTGGATTAAGGTCAGCAAAAATATAGGTTAATGTTTTTACGCTGTCAGGTAAGAGAAACATGGACATTTGCTTTCTATTTTTTTCTGATAGATTTGACGTTATCTACCACAAGTCATTATTTATATTTAGCAGAGGCTCGCTCGCAATTTAATGTATGGCATTAGACCTTTGCAATAGCTTTGATGTGGAGGTCAACCAAATATGTATGACAATTTATCAATTGTTCCCAATACCCTTAGTTTATTGTAAATATTTTGTTCATAAGTGTAAAAAAATAATATCATGAAAATTAGCATTGCTTTATTTATACTTGAAACATTGAAATGTTTATCGGAATGCAGTTTAAATCTTTCAAAGCTAAACATGGTCTGACTAGCTGACTAGCATTTCCAAACATTTCGATCTAGCTGGTTGACCCTCGGTCATTAGTATCTTAATCTTTTCCTTCATAAAAACGTGTGTTCACGCATTTGCAAACAGGGAACACCCAGCGTTTGCTGGTGCAATTTGATGGATCTGTTTCGTTATATTCTAAGATGGCTACAATGTCCCACTTTCCACTATAATGCATTATAACTATTTTGTCCATGAATATTCAGTAGGTATCAACATTTGAAATAAAAATACAAATGTAGAACATAATTTCTTGACATAATAAGATGGAAGTAAAATTGTAACAGATTAGAGTTTTAGCAGACTTTGTTTTGTCAACATGAGGGGGATTATTACAGCATTAGCAGCTTCAAAATGGTAGCTTTGATTGATAGATACAGCGTACAGTAAAACCTCTCTATAACGACCACTAAATTGCATTTAGTATTTTGTGTTAAAGGCAGGTGGATG
The DNA here is from genome assembly GCA_963576725.1 of Azorinus chamasolen. Taxonomy (NCBI): domain Eukaryota; kingdom Metazoa; phylum Mollusca; class Bivalvia; order Cardiida; family Solecurtidae; genus Azorinus; species Azorinus chamasolen. The sequence continues at coordinate 58,827,813 of OY755249.1, forward strand.
CTTAAAGCAAGGTGAAAGTAAAACAGAACGCTCCTATAGGAGCGTTCTGTTTTACTTTCACCTTGCTTTAAGCAACCACCTGCCCAAAATACCAAATAATTAACATAAGTTAATGGTCGTTATAGAGAGGTTTTACTGTAATTAGAACAAATGAACAACATGTTTTGACCATGCCACTGTTACTACCGATATTGATATCACATGATAAAAATCATGTATCGCTTTATTCACATATATTATCCTTGAAACATCCGTAAAACACATACCAGATACGTGATAAGAAAAACTAAAACCATGTTAAAGATAATTCACTCACAGTGACAGACCATTTCACGCATCTGGTAAACATCCGTTGCATTTATCTATGTAAAACATTGAATACCTGTCATAAGAGCATGCTTGGAAAAGAAGATTTAGAATATTTCTCTTTTACGCATATTGATGCTACACACCGTCACTCCTCTAATGACCTTTTGAACCTTTACACTTTCAACACTGAATTTTCTAACGGACTACAGTATGACCTGTCTGAACCCTTTCCTTCATATAAACGTTTTTCATGCATTTGCAGAAAGCGTAGACCCATATCAGGCGGCTCCTATAGGAGCCGTCTGATCAGGGTCTGCTCTGTTTGGTAATGGAATGTGAAAAAACATTTTCTTTAATTTCCAAATTGGCTATTATTTTCCACTTCCATACTCCATTTTAACTATTTTGTCTACGAATATTCAGTAGGTATTGCAATATTATTTGAAATAAATATAGAACAGGGAAAGAGTTAAGCAGCCATACATTTATTGAATATAGGAGTTTTAAAAAGCAGGTGATTGCTTAATGCAGGGTAAAAGTAACACAGAAAGCTCAGATAGAAACTTTATGCATCACTTTTGACCTGTATTAAGCTATCACATGTCACATGACTATTTGGGGACTTGTTTAAATTACAGTGTAACGTGACAAACAGTGCAGCCCCTGTTGAAGGTATACACTTTTGCAATAATATATATTACCCGTCTCCCGCACCGAATTAAATCTCCCCATTTGAAATACTCATAAATCGACTTGAAGTTGAAGAGAAACAGCCATTTATGCATTCAATGTTAATTAGTTCAATTTGTGAGAAAAGTTATAATTTGATATACTTTGTAAGAACAGCTAATGATAAACACATATAAAAGCAGAAGTAAGATTACGTTCTTTACACTATTCAGATTACACGCATATCTAAGGTCAAGGATTAATTTAACAAGAATGCTGTGTCATACAAACTCTAAATTCGGTGCAATAAAGTAAGTATTGCAAAAACAATCACATTGACAAATATGTCGATACTTGGAAAAGAAAAGAAGGAAGAGAATCGTGAACTAACATTTATTTCCGTTTTAACCCTTCTCTTGCTGAATTTAAAATTCATTCCTCCTTCTTCATCTATGCCCTGTTGTATAATTACATATGTATTCACTGTGTACAAGTATTTCGCTGTGCAATGACTGCTGTGGAGTGCGCTGGTTGCACAATAAACTTGTGCGTTTGGGTGTGTGGGTGTGTGTGTGTGGGTGTGTGTGTGTGATGCTATCTATCGGTGTTTTGGTGGTGGTTGTGTCTTGTATGTGGCTTTGCCTGCTTGACTTTACTACTTTTCCATTTGTAAATAGTGTAGACCCTGATGAGACAGCTCCTGCAGGAGCTGTCTCATCTGGGTCTTCACTATTTACAGGTAGGTATATTGACGTGTACTCCTGCAGGAGATGTCTCATCTGGGTATTCACTATTTACAGGTAGGTATACTGACGTGAATAGCAAGCGAAGGGTTAACTCTTACTCCATGCATATTCATACTCCTTAAATATTCATATAAAAATAATGATGTCACGAATATTTATTTGATGAATTCTGAATAACGGCATATGAACACCGGAATGTATAGCCAGAGCTATATGAAATCCGATCTAATGTTATAATACTGGTAGCTACCCATAGCACGCGTATATGCGTGCCTCATATGCCTCGCTACTAGCTTCGGCTAATGTTTTGTGGAGTCTGATTTCACGTTTGTTAGTTCGATTTGTATATGTAGCATTACCCATAATCCTGCCTTTACAAAAACAACTCTAACAATTGACATCCTACCTACCATAACTACCCAGTGGCGAGGTAGGCCTGCATTTCCTTCTGACAATATTAAGCAGAACATCAGTTGGAATTTAAAAAGTGAAAATTAATTTGTCCGCCGGGGCTCGTTTAGTCGATAAATACGATGCACATAAGACATCATGGTGGTTGTAATTCCACTCCCTTTGTAATTTAACCCTTTCCCTGTTCTATGTTTATTCCAAATTTCCTATAGGAGCCGTCTGATATAGGTCTACTCTGTCCACAAATGCGTGAAAGGCGTTTATATAAAGCAAAGGTTTAAAGATTTTAAAACCATAAGGGTCATGTTGTGCTGTTTTTATTCTTGCAATTAGGAATATATTTCATCAAACACACCGTAAAATTCCTGGTTGCAATTTAGCGCCATAAATGTCTGATCATACCAGGAACATGTAATAATATATTTGAGAAAAGCGCTGTATATGCCGTTAAGATTTTATCGACAAATATATAAGGCATGTCTTACTGTTTTAGTTATGGTTATTAGTAAAATCTCTTCCGAGGCAAATGAAATTGAATAGGTTGTGTATCTTACTCGGCACAGTTAAATGTTATAGCCTTTAAGAATCCTAATAAAAACAATCAAAGACGAAACCCACCACGAAACGTAAGAGAATAACATAAAATACAAATTTAAAGCGACGAAAAGAAATGTATCATAAAAGAAGTATAATTAAACTGAAACCACTACTTAGATAATAAAATAGTATATACAACGAGTGTAATCAATAACTCTAGGTGTTTGTTATAGATTGCTTTGGGGTGTAACTGTCACCACAGCTTTTTCTTCTGACTGTAGTTGAACGCCTACTGAATGTACTGGTGTGTTATAATACAGTAGAACCTGCGGTCTAATGATGGGCTTGTAAGTCAGGTGGTACCTTAACCCTTCGCTTGCTATTCACGTCAATATACCTAACTGTAAACAGTGAAGACCCAGATGAGACAGCTCCAGCAGGAGCTGTCTCATCAGGGTCTGCACTATTTATAAGTTGATTGTGCAACCAGTGCACTCCACAGCAGTGATTGCACAGCGAAATAATTTTGCCCTGCATTAAGCAACTTCCTGCTTTTTAAGACACCTATGTTCAATTAATGAATGACTGCTTAAGACAGGTACTACTGCATTTCCGTCTTATTGTATAACCAATTGTTTTAACAAACTTGCACAGACACTGCTTGAAAATTCACAATCGTTATATTTACAGAAAACTTATGTAAAACGGAATTCTAGTAGAGAAGAATTTAGATACCTTTTTAGAAGCAGGTGACTGCTTAATGTAGGGTGACAGTCATGCTGAAAGCTCCCGGGGGAGCTTTCGGTGCGCCTTTCACCCTGCATTAAACAACCACATGTCTCCAAGACCGATATTTGTACTAAATTTAACGTTCGGTTTAGAGGGGATTTACTGTATTCAGCTCTATCACAAACATAATTTGGGTAATTAAGACATGCTCTACTTTAATGTATAACACAGATTATGCAACTTTTGCAACTCACACACCCGCAGATTATGTGATAAACTGATTTATTAAACTGTTTTCATCGCATATGTCTTAACTCTTTCGCTGCCAATATCATATATGTGCTTATCTGTGCAAACAAATTGAATTCAGATGAGACACGGGGTGTATAGGCATCTCATCAGGATCCTGACTGTTAAGTGGCATGAATATGTTTTTGTGAACAAACAGCAGAAGTTATATAATAGTATTGCAGACGGCAGTACTTGGCAGCGACATTAATGATGAATACGTTTAAAAACAGTTCTTTTGAATATTTCTGCAAATAATTAAAATGTAAACACCTTAATTGGTCGAAGGAACACAAATAACTTCACAGAGAAATTGGCAATTACTATTTTAATGACTCAATAAATGCTATGTACACGAAAATAAAAGACTGTAACACATGTTTATGTCGCAATTAAAGTAATTGATTCAATGTAAACGTTTCAGTATCATTGTTTTACCCGTATTGTGTCATTCTGAAATGGGTGGTATATATATAGTCATTCGGTTTTTAATCCGTTCCCTGTTCTACATCTAGTCCAATTTCATTACCTACTGACTATCCATGGACAAAACAGTTATAATGAAATTTGGAAGGTGTAACATTGTAGCCAATTTAGAAACTAATCAAGCGGGTGTATCAAATTCCATTAGCAAACAGAACAGACCCTGATCAGATGGCTCCTGTAGGAGCGATCTTAATCTGTGTCTCCTATGTTTGCAATGGCGTAGAAAGGCATATAGTAAAACCCACCCCGCTAATGCGACCACAAAAAGGGACATAATTCACTGGCAGGTGTTAGCTTAATGCATGACGAAAGTTATGCAGAAAGCTCCTGTTGGAGCTTTCTGCATAACTTTTATCCTACATTAAGCAACACCTGATTATGAAGACAGCCATGTTTGTTTATTAAGTGGTCGCATTAGCGAGGTTTTACTGTATTTATGGAGTAAACGGTTGGCATTGACCTAGTAATTTCGCTCACATAACAACTAATAGGTTGTGTTTCTCCTGACAATATCAATCGTCTTATTCTAGGGCACATTTTTTTTCATCGATTATAGACGACATGATTAGAATACTATCGGCAACTGAATACAGTATTAATGTCATTTAATTTGCGCTAGAGTATAACTGTTGTCTAAAACACGTTCCCGTCAATCCGGTGACAAACATAAATGATGTACGTTTTTGAAAGTTGAACTTCGAAATCTCGACTTGAATAACTCGACCCCAGGACAACTCGAAGTAAAAGTGGGTCCTTCAAAACATTACAATACAAACTTGTTCTAAAATGTATCCCTACACATATCTAGAAAATGTTTGACACCTTAGTGCAGGTCGAAAGTAATGCTGAAAGCTACAGGAGTTTTAGTATTACTTTAGACCTACATTAAGCTGTGCACATGAGAGAAATTGTTCATGTTAGAAATTGGATAACTCGAATGTCTGTGATCTCAAATTAATTTGAGTAATCAGCGTCTCGTCATGATCGAAAATTGTTTATGCTGTGATAATATTTCTTGAAGAAAGTAAAAAAGAAAATGAAAATTGTAAAACACGACTAATTTGAAGCGATAATGCATGGCAGCACACGAATTGATATAGATTGAGACATTCACTTCCGAAATTGGTTGTCTTACCCAGAGTTCGACTGTATACCCACATTTTCTTACTCAGTGTTCGACTTTATACCCACCTTGTCTTACCCCGGGTTAGCCAGTATACTCGCATTGTCTTACTCAATGCTAGACTGTATTCCTACCTTGACGGTTTCCGGTTCCGGTTTAAATATTATGATTTTCTTCTCTCGCTACTTTACAGTGTTTAGTGAACTTTTCATTGGACGGATTTAAGAGTACAAGGATTGTATCTGCACCACGTTGCCTCTTGGTGTGTAAATAGAAACTTTCTATGTGGATCTACTATCTGTTCAGATGCAAACCGTTTTAAGACTGCAAAATAATGCAGCATAATTATGCGTTTACCCCCCCCCCCCCCCCCCCCCATTCTCATAGAGACGATAAGGGGTCGTCTAATCAGTGACTGCTCTGTTGTCTTTAGAAGAAATTACAGATTCGATTGTACACTGTCTGTCATGGTAAATATGTACTTTTTCCATAATACTTTATGAGAATTTAGACAATTAACATGAATGGTGTCAGTATTTATTTCATGACTGTTCATGGAGTAAAGGGTAAACATATAAGTAGTCTTATGCAAACAGTGTGGATCCCAGATCAGAAGGATGTCTATTGTGCCTGATAGGTGACTATTGTGGCTTGTCATATTATGCATGTATGTGCTATATCTGCTTATGTGTGCTTTTAACCCCTACAGTGCTGGAGCCGAGATTTACACTCCTGCAAACAATGTAGACCCAGATCAGTGGGCTCCAGAAGGAGCCCTCAGATCAGGGACTATGCAGTTTGCTATAAATTTCAGTGCTTCTTTTAGAGACAATAGTTACATTGTCGTTAAATTCCGATAGTCCAGCAATATAGGGGTTAATCAAACTGTTTATATTTTCTTTTGCTTACGAAACTATACTCTCTTAGCTAAATCTTGACTTACAGGCTGGTCATAATGTTTTCATAAATTTTATTGAAACAACCTTACTGTGATATAAAGTCTTTTAAAAATTAGTGCTATTGAGTGTTTCAGAACGATGCCTCATGATGCAGGTCCGTGATGTGACATCCAACTGCAACACCAATGGTTAATAAACCCTCCTTGTTTTAATAATGTTAAACATTCTGGTTTTTATGTAAATTTATTTTTAGCTGTGCTTAAATTGCTTTAACGTGATATTTAACAAATGCACCTATCAGAAAAATGCCAATTCTGAATATCCATTTCCAGTTTTTAATTAATTTAATCTGCTTGCAGATTTTATGGAAAATAATCTTTTAATAAGTGTATTATAAAGACAGGATTGGCAGCTTTCTCATAGGCTAAATTATATCTTACTTATTTTACTTGTAGCTACTTTATGTTTGTTTACATACACTTGTTATATAGTCGGTTATAAAAGCTCTTGAGAGCTTATGTTATTTGTATATGTCTTGCCGACTCAAAATAAAGCTTATCTTATCTTATCTTATCTTGTCTAACAGTATAAACATACTCATGTCACCAAGAAAAGTAAACGTTTAAACGTACGTTATATACGTTATAAGTACAGTAGACCCATCTTAAAGCAGCCATCAAAAGGATTTCTAATTATGGGTATTCAAGGCAGATGGTAGCTTAATACAGGTCAAACGTTATGCAGAAAGCTCCTATAGATTGCAGTAAGCAACCACCTGATTTTTAAAACTCCTATGATCAATACATGAATGCCGCTTAAGGTAAAGTCAAGTCAAGTCAAGTAATATTAAATTTTATTTACAAGTCGGTGCATAATGAAGAGATAACATAAATTCGACTAAGCTTTTAACACTGTTGTATTTATATTTATACAGCTTGAAAATAATATGTTGCGATATTGCAAGGCAGTTTACACGGAATATAGTAAAGCCCCTTTAAACAGGGCGTTCAAATTAGTATCATTGCCGGTCTGTAAGACAGGTGGCAGCTTAATGCAGGGTGAAAGTCATGCAAAAAGCTCTTAACCCATTACCTCATAGACTATTTTTAGATCCAACCACTTTGAATAAATCTACCGAAAAGGAGCATTAACTAGAGAAAAGGACAATTTTAGAATTCTGTAGTTTGAAACCATTGTGATAAATAGAGCATTTGCCCCTATAGGAGCAAATGCTCTATTTATCACAATAGTTTCAACAGGTGACTTTTGCAGAGGCGTCAAAAGGCGTCACTATGAGGGAATGGGTTAAAGAAGCTTTCCTCCATGCCTTTCACCCTGCATAAGTAGTCATCTGCCTAAAGAGACATAAACTGTTATTTATTAAAATTCCAGTTTAGAGGGGTTTACTGTACACAGGAACAACTGTACAAAGGAAAATTGCCTATAGTTAGTTTTTTGTGAATTTAGCGGATATAAGGAACCAAGCAGCAAACAAAAGAGTCACATATTGGACACAGGTGGCGGGTTGTTCGAGTAACTGTCTTATCCTTTAGCCTGATGAGCAAAGTATTTTTACAAAATTGTTCACTCAACAAATTTTCAAAGTACAAGCTATAATTAGTTCGTCTACGAAATTGCTACTAGACTATTACACAATTTGGATCCTGATGAGGCACGGATGTATTAGGTGTTCCATCTGGATCCATATTGTTTGAAGCAGATAATCATGAAACTACCGGCGGTATACTGAAGATAATTTTGTTTAAAGGTATTCCCTGTAATTTAAACAATGGGTTAACCAGTATAATTCGGACCAATTGAAACAGCGAGTAAAACTATTGATATTTAACAGTTAGTTTTAACCTTATGAATGTTTCGTTGACTATTTAACTTTAAGCCTGCTGAGCAAAGTTGTGTCGGTAGAAACTGTCATCAACTTATGTTGTCACAGTTGATTTATCTTGTATTTCTCTTCAACAACACGGCTAGAGCTTATCGGCATCTGCTCCGGATCCAAACTATGTTCCTAGGTAATCACACATTCGCTCGCATCAGGTTGAATATTAATCTACATTAGAGATAAGCATGAATGTACAAATTGAAACAAAAACTTTCAAATTTAATTGTTTATTAACTGCATGTGTGTGTTAGTTTCATTACATTATAAATAGGTTTAAGCTACATTTAAAATAACGCGTTTCTAAACAGGGCGTTAAATTTAGTACAAATATCGGTTTCAGAGACAGGTGGCAGCTATATGTAGGATGAAAGTCATTCAAAAAGCTCCTCTAGAAGCTTTCTGCATGATTTTTACCTTGCATAAAGCAGCCACCTGCCTAAAAGTATCTAAATTATTCTAAGCTAGAATTCCGGTTTAGAGAGGTTTTGCTGTATATAATCATTATAATGGCACGTGACCCCATGTTGATGACCATGACATACACCAAAAACTCAGAGTTTATTAACACGTAAGCAAACAGTAGCAGTCTGATTGTCAACCGGAAAACAATAACTGTTAAATGGACATATACAGTGAGAAAGCGAGAGACGAAAGACAGAGAGAAGGAAAAAGAAAGAGAAAGTGACAAAGAGGAGTGAGAGGAAGAGAGAGAGAGCAGAGAAATAGAGAGAGAAAGTGTGGCGCTATGTTATAAAGGTTAGGGAGAGGCAGACAAACAGACAGACAGACAGACAGACAGACATAGATAGATAAAGCAAGACAGAAATTATGGAAGAAAAGGAGAAATTAAGAGTGGGAAAGAGAGAGAGGAATAAAAAGATAGATAACCAGAAAGAGTATGGGTGAAGAGTGGTATTATATTAAACCCATCCTGTCAGCGATATAGGGCGCTGGTATCATATCGCTGATGAATAGGCGCTTTGTTGAACTACTTCAGGCTGTTCTTGTGACATATAGAGGCATCTAGTATACTTTATATAAATCTAGTATCACACTTCATCAGATATAATGTCTTTTCACATTATCAAGATGGGGAGTACCTCAAAGTAAGAAGACCATTCACACTTGGTTTGCTTTTCAAAGGGTTAGCCTATTAGAGCTGTGATGCAACTTATACTGAGAAACGAATTTCTCTTGACCCATATCCTTAACACTTTCAACCTTGGAATTTCAAAGTGGAACCCTTAACCTGTGTTTACATGTAACTATAGAGTAATCTCACTATGAAAGGCTTAAACCTGCTTGAGGATTTTGAATAACAAACAACACAGACCCTGACCAGAGGCTCATCTACGAGCCTTCTGATCTGATTCTACACTGTTTGCAAATACATGCAAGTGCATGCGTGTCCCATGTTGAAAAGGCTGATGGTTAGGTAGCTGTAGGGCAGGGATAATCACTTCTATAGCAGGAAAGTGGAATATTCTAACACTATTAGCGAGATTGCAAATTTGCTAAGACACAATCCATTTGTAATTTAAAACAATTTCCATAAAATTGCACTTGAAACACAGTTATGGATGAACTGAGGACAAGTATGGCGATGTATTTTAACCCATCCCGTCCTGTAAAAATATACTGTCTGCAGAATTGCTGCGCTTTTCGTGGATTTGCAATTCGATCAGATCTTTGAGAAATGTTTGACAGAGACTATCAAACAGCTTGGATCCAACTAAATCTCCGAGTTACTCGGTGTCTCATCCGGAACTAGGCTGTCGGCAAATGCAAGACAATCTGCAATTTGGCATAAGAAGGATAAACTAAATATTTTCTGTACTATTATTCACTTTTGTCTGCTTTGAAATTAGAGCGATGAACCTTGTGAAATGTTCTGAGCTATTACAGTAAAACCTCGATTATTCGAACACTAAAATACGTATTATTATCGATCTTTAAGACAGGTGGCAGCTTAATGCATGGTGAAAGTCATGCCGAAAGCTCCTCTAGGAGCTTTCTGCATGACTTTCACCATGCATTAAGCAGCCACCTGCCTAAAACTATCTAAATTCTTTTATACAGAAAATTCGAATAACCGAAGTTTTACATTATATCATTTTCAAGAGGCATGAGTTACTTGTGGCAGTATTACATTATACCCAGTTTGGTTTTCCCTGCATTATATACTACATGTATAAGTTCGAAAAGAAAGCTCACAATATTGTGGGGTAGTTGTGATTTTTAAAAGCGTTTCAATTACAATCTTATATTTGACATCTCTGTATATCGGTATATACAACATTATGTTAAATATTCATGTTGCAGCGATTTGTTAAAGAAACTTTTCAAATGGCAATTCTGAAGTTTCTACATTTTTATTTCCATTCCGTTGAGTGCTAAACTATGACCGGAACGCCATGTTGCGTGTATCCTAGAGGGACATCAAACCATTCTACCCCAATAATACTAATACAGTAAGGACATCACGATATTGTCCTTAACCCTTTCCCTCATATAAACGCATTTTCAGGCATTTGCAAACAGAGTAGACCAAGATCAGACGGCTCCTATATGAGTCGTCTGCTCAGGGTCTTCTCTGTTTGCTTATGAGGTTACATAAATATGTCTCTATAGTTTATTCCAGGACCAAAATGTCCTGTCCTCATGAATATGCCATTATACAAATTAATGTAATTGATATCCATGACGTCATTATTTCTGTCACGAATATTTATGGAGTAAAGGGTTAATGAGCCTGCCTTTAATACCTTCCATTGCTGAATATTAAAATGTCGAAAATCCATCCATTCAGACTATCAAAGCACATTCTACATGAATACACTGAATTATCATGACAGTTAAGACCTACATGTATATGAGAGAACCCCTCTAGAAGCTGCCTCATATGGATCTACACGATGTACACATGCATATATCAACACGTGTGCAGTACTAATTTAACCCTTTCACCACCGCAGTCGCATAAATGCACCACAACAAATAGTGCTGTCCTAGATCAGATGCCGCCTTGAAAAGGCGGTGTCTGATCAGGGACTTCACTATTTGTCTCAATCTCTATTTCTGTATATGTGTTTTATTCCTTTGAAATTTGCATTTATTTATCTCATTTCCTTATTTTACTGAATTATTTAACAAACTTTGATTGCAGACGACAATTAGAAATTTGGCGCCGAAAGGGTTAATATACCTGTAACAGTGGCATTACGTGATACCTTTAGTGTTGTAGTGTGCTAAATGCTGTCGGTGTGAAACAGGCAAGGAACATTTCTATGAAAGTCGTGTGCGAGTGCGCAATTCATTTGTGTTTCTGGCATCGCTGTGCATCCTTGTGTGTCATTTCCAATGTCCATGTCTGGCTCCTATTCTATTACAATGTGTGCTAGTTTGGTAATGTTTAATTCTCCAAGTGGTATGACATATTATAATATCATGACTTCATGTCTGAATACAATCAATCTATCAATCAATCAATATTTTTGTTGCATACATAATTATAACATGTATATTATAAACAAACTGCATGGGAAAACGTGTGCGGATTTATAGACAAGCATACAAAAAGTCTTAATTCATTATAATAATAATGCAAGCATATAACGTAAAAAAACAAATACCCACAGCTTCTCAACTTAGCAAAACATATACAATTTGGTAGATTTATTGCAACTGTGCTTGTTGCTATTGCCATGCGATTTCGAAATACAAGCTGTTGTATATCTGGTCATTGTTTTGGAGAACAATGGGAAGCAAAACACACACCAACCACTATTGCTGAATAGCTGAAAACAAATTGCTAAACATTTACCAAGTGATTATTCATCAAGCAATTGCGTATACGTCATTACTTCAATACACTGTACCACTAATGATACCCTTGAATTGACATCGTTGCGTCGGTGCCAATTCGCTTGTAAATGAATTGTCACTTGCAGCCAATGGTTTATTAGGTTATTGTTCATTCAGTGTATTTAAGCAACCAGTTCATGTCCGGTCATTCAATCATGTGTTTATATTATGGTACAATGGGGTCCAGAACTTTGAACTAAGGTTCTCATTGTGATTGAACAAACACAGTAAAACATCTCTAAACCGGAATTCTAGTAGAGGAATTTAGATATTTTTAGGCACGTGACTGGGTAATGCAGGATGAAGGTCATGCCTTTCTACATGACTTTCACCCTGCATTAAGCATCCGCCTGTCTCCAATACCGATATCTATTCTCAATTATCGTCCAGTTTAGAGGGGATTTAGTGTAGTAATGAAAAGGAAGTAGTGTAGGAATATAATTGAACTTTCCATTATCATTGTCTACTGACTTCATTAATTCTTAGTCCGTTATAAAACAAAACGTTGGCTAAAAGCTTTCCTGCTACAATTTTCACTTACCTTCGATTCGTTTAATCATGTACCTTATGTAAGAGCATTTTGACGCATATGCAGAGTAGACCCAGATCAAACGGCTCCTATAGAAGCCGTTTGATCAGGATATGCTCTGTTTGATTATGGTGTAATATAGATCTGAATCTACAGCTTCTGTCTGAGCCGAAAGATCCTGTGTTTATATGCCATTTTAAAAATACATAATCTTATTAATATTCATGACGTCATTATTTCCTACATGAATATTGATCAGGGAAAGGGTTAACGTTTGGGTAATGATTGACCGAGTAACAAACAGCTTGGATCCTGATCAGATACCGAGTGACTATGTGTCTCATCTGGATCCAAGCTGTTTGCAAATGCCAGCCAAGCCGCGTTAAGAAAACTTCGATATCTCGAACTCTGATAACTCGAACTTCGGGATAACTCGAACTAAATGTTCGGTCCTACCAAAACTTACAATACATAATTTCTCTTAAATGTATCACTACGGATATCTAGAATCACATGTGACAGCTTAATTCAGGTGTAAAGTAATGCTGAAAGCTCCAGCAGGAGCTTTCAGCATTACTTTAAACCTGAATTAAACTATCAACTGGATAAATTGTCAAGATAATAAATCGGATTACTCGAACTTCTGTTATCTCGAACTAATGCGTATGGTCCCTTGAAGTTCGAGATATCGAAGTTCAACTGTAGTTAGCTATGCAGTATTGGCGACATCGATAGATCCACATTAATGTCTTAACGTTTGAAAACAACGTTTTTCTAACGTACTCATGGTATTATTATTTGTGTTATAAATGCACAGTAGACTCGTGTTCTTTGTACGGTTAATTACTTCTCTCAGGGTGAGGTCTTTCAACGATTCTGCAAAAAGAGTAGATCCAGATCAGACAGCTTCTAAAGGAGCTTTTGATCAGGATATACTCTCATTGCTTACGGGAACATTTAGATCTTATAATACCGTGTTTGTCTAAATTCTGAAAGAAGGAGATCTTTTGAAAGCAAAACGCAATAATGCAAAAAGAGAAACAATGAGAATGTTCATGACAACTATTAACTGTGCAACACATGTCCCTAGTACCTGCTTGAGCGTTATTTAATTTTCATAACTAAAGAGCACTGAAATTTAAAATCCCGAAGGACCAGAAAATATAATAACAACGCTGATAATGAAGTATTGGGTGCCACACGGGCACTTTAGTCGAAAATGCATTTGCCATTTTTATGCTATAAAACACAAGTTACTGAATAATTGCGAATTGACAAATTCACACGCAACATATTCAACAGGGAAAGGGTTTCATGGGCTTACACTGGTGGTTTCCTAATTAACGTTACAGCCATAAGATGGTCATTGCAAATGAAAAAGGTTTTACGTTACTGAAGGTCTAGTCTTTTCAGAGTACACCAGTGATAATATGCGAGAAATTAGGCCGTTCATAAGCTAACACAATACCACTTTAACAACTTAAATTCAACTTGGGTGGATAATTAGTACACCAAATAGCATATATCTTATGGTTAAGTACATGCTTAAATGTTAAATGCCCTGAGCCATATTGAATTAAATACGTTTTGTTCTATATAAACGCATTTTTACGCCTTTACAAGCAGATTAGACTGAGATCAGACTGAGATCACACATCACCCCCTAGTGACGCATTTTTGCGCATCTATAGAAGTCACTTTATGGAACCATTGTGATAAATAGAGCATTTGTTCCTATAGGAGCAAATGCTCTATTTATCACAATGGTTTCAAACTACAAAATTCTACACTTTTCCTTTCCTCTAGTTAATACTCCTTTTCGGTAGATACATTCAAAGAGATTGGGTCTAAAATAACCTAGGAGAGAATGGGTTGTGTCTGTCATAGCAAAACATCATTTTAGACAGACGGAAGCCAGTCTAAGTACCGCAAATCGGATTCAACAATCGTACCAATGTCACGTCCGATTTAACAGTGTTGTGTATTAATGCACCAAAGGCGGATTCATATGTCTAATAGCATATTTGCAATACAGCGAAATACCACTTAATCCTGCGATTCTAGGTCAAATGCTGATGAGGAGTTTGCGGTTAAAAAATAAGTGCCCCTAAATAGTACCCCTTTAAATCTCACTCGTATCATAATGAGAGTAATTCGAAGCATTCCTGTATATTGTGGGAAGGACAAGTAAACTGAAAAAAATGGAAAAACATTACCAAAAAGGGAAGAATAAAATGAGCAAATTATAGCATTGAAGTGGTCAGACACGTGAACGTTCACAGAACGTTTCACACACGTTTGAATTGACAGACATTTCATTACAATTAAGTGTGCATTTTGTGTCATATTGATACACTTTTTAATTCTTTTAATGTCGTCTTCAAGTGTCGTCTTATTATTTCTAGGTTGCAAATACTGACATCCGTAGAATCGTCGTGTTTCTAGAGGGTGGTTCGTAGCACGTGTGATGTGAAATACGGCACAATACTGGTCCAGGTTTCAGCATTGTTCTGTTTAACCCTTTCCCTCATATAAACGTGTTTTCACGCATTTGCAAACAGAGTAGACCCAGATCAGACGGCTCCTAGAGGAGCCGTCTGATCAGGGTCTGCTCTGTTTGCTTATAAAAAATGATAGATCTGTTTCTTTACTTTCTAAAATGTCCACAATGTTCCACCTTCCATATTTCTTTATAACTATTATGGTAATGAATATTCAGTAGGTATTGAAATTTGGCCTAAATACAGAACAGGGAAAGGGTTAATTTACAGATATGTATTTTCTGTGTAACTCTGAAATCAGTTTTCATGTAAAGCAATATTGTTTTTAAAATATTTATTTCGGTTACAGATATTTCCAGATAAATATAAGCACAGAAGAACCAGTCTGAAGCGATCCTATAAGGCAGGTGGTATCTTAATGCCTGTCAACAGTAATGCATAAAGCTCATATAGGAGCTTTCTGTATTACCTTTGCCCTGCACCCGACTGCTTTTTAAATATCCTATGTTCAATAAATCATTGGTCGCTTAAGATAGGTTCTACCGTAAGGGCTGGTAACTTCTGCGTTTACATTGCATACTTCTTTTTCTGTGCAATTGTCTTTGGCAAATTGTGGCATGAAATGCGCTGCAGTTGTCATGCCGATGTTGTAATTTACAGTTGAATAGAAAACATATTTCTATTTTCTTATAATCATCTTAATTATCACCAATGTTTCCTAGGGGGTCAGTCCATCCATCCGTCTTTCTGTTCACCCGTTCGCCGGCACTTGTTTTAAACGACATCTCATCTGAAACTGCATGGTAGAATGTAACCAAACTTCAGATAAATGATCTTGGTATGAAGCTCTATCAGAATTGCTAAACTAATCCGGATCCATGATTACAGTTCTCGTTCGTTATTATCACAGTGCTTTACCTGAATAAAGTAGTTCATATATTGAAACTAATTTTAGTTCGTCAGTGAGTGTAGAATATTTGCTAATATAGTTTTTGTGCAGTTTGACCTGTCATGTACCATAGCCGATGACGTGTTAACAACAATACGGTTGGCCTGGTAAGGCGCAAGGCAATGAAATACCAATGTTGATACGGTATTTTTCTCGGGTAGTGCCTAAGATGTAGTGTGGTTTTCTATATAAAGCTGACATGGCTATAGGCGTTGTGATGATTGTAGGTATTTTGACGCCAACTATGGCAAATGTTACTTATAATAAATAAGGTCAATCGAAAGCATTGTCTCGTTCCACAGTCCGCTGTGTATTATCCCGTCTATGATAGTGGCCACGCTTTACGAATCGGTCTCTGTCGGCTACATTTCTAATCAGACATAATGGTTATTAGTCTGCTACAATAACATCTCGCTTGTAAGACCGCTCAAAAGGAGTCTGTGTCTGTTTTTCTTAAAATCAGGTGATAGCTAAATACAGGACAAACGTGATGCAGAAAGCTAATATGGGAGTTTTCAGCATTACTTTTTTCCTGCATTATGTAACCGCCTGCTGATACGGACTCCTATGTGATTGCACTAGCGAGACATTACCGTATCACTAAAAGCGTTGCGTATATGTGCTATAAAGAGTCTGACACATTTTGTTATTTGAGACTAGATTGTTTTTAACACGCCTCTCTAACGGCCCCGTCATCGCCACTTGTCTCGCTTCGTAGAAATCATTTGCAAAGGACAATGTGTGTCTGATCTTATATAACTTGTTGTAATCTTTGACAATGTAATTCATTTGCTTTATATTATTGAGACTGTATATTTGATTGATATTGACCTTTTATATAGGATCGGTCACGAGGTTTTCTTTGGAATCAACTGCTCTTCATCGAATCGTGAACGAATGTATTACCCAAACATTTAAGGAGTTTCAGAAACGTTGTTTTGAAAGCAAACCGGATGGAATGCTGTTTTTATCAATTTACACTTCTGTGCCTATGTGTTTAGTAATGCGATCAAATCATACTTCTAGGGCATGCCGACATCATAATTTATGTTTATATGCGGTTTATCTTAGTTTAGTTTTAGTATTCTAGTAGTGATCTAATTCATGCTATATTTTACTATGACATATTATGATTTAAATGCTATCATTGTTTATTCAGCATATTTCTAACTTGTCTCTGTGCCATGTCATCAGTATCAAGGACAACAATGGAAATGAGAGGACATTACTTTTCTCTCTCTTTTTTGATATTGATGTGCATTGTATGGTCCATGGTGCATGTTTGTTTTGACATTCTAATTCACTCATTCATGCTGATTATAGTCTACAACACATAGTTCTACACAGTGTATCGCAAATATATACTCAACAATTAACCTGCTGAGCAAATTATTTTACTTAATATTTCTTACACTACATTTGCCAAATGCAAGCTATAATCAATATGTCGACCAATATCCAATCCGTGTGTTAACCCGTTCCCTCATATTGACGACTTTCGACGACTCTGTAAAAGTCACATGCTGAAACCATTGTGATAAATAGAGCATTTGCTCCTATAGGAGCAAATGCTCTATTTATCACAATGGTTTCAAACTACAAAATTCTAAAATTTTCCTTTTCTCGTTAATGCTCCTCTTCGGTAGATTTATTCAAAGAAGTTGTATCTTAAAATAGCCTGTATGAGGTAATGGGTTAATCAGTTTGGACCCCGTTGATACCCTCAGTTACTCCACGTCTCATCTAGACCCAAACCTTTTGCAAATATAATCCCCCATCCATTCTCAGTGGATAAATGTTAAATCATCGTGACTTATAGATGTATATATGTCTGAGAATGTTCGTTTGTATTGCGTCAAACCCTAACAATTTACATATGTGCACAATTTACATAAAGTAATTACTGTTTGGAAATGGCAAGGAGCACTTTGTCTATTAATGACATTACTAACTCATTGATCATGGTATAAGGAGATGTTTTTATCACATTTTCAAGACATTTGTGTCTGCAATCAAATGATTTGTTCCTCTAATAATTTACTCAATGAATATTCATGCAAGAAATAATGGCATCATGCATGGATATTAAATTGATGATTATATTAGCACATGGACACAATAATTGCTGGCCATTGTAAAACTATATTATAACATAAACACACAGAGCAGACCCTGAACAGACGGCTCCTACATGATCCGTTTGATCATGGTCTTCCCTGTTTGCAAAGGCATAGAAACGCGTATTTATGGAGTAAATGTTTAAGATATACACTCCCTCGTTTGGCCTTTTTCTGATTTATTTCGTGTGCCTGTGCAATATATTGCGTCTAATGTTGCCTTTTTTGTTTTTGCAAGAAACCATTATCATCAATTCCACCAGATTTGGATGTAACGTTAGTTTCCAGATGATGTCGTATTTTAGATGGGCTTTGCCGCCCTAAGCACGAATCTTTCCCAGTGATTTATTTAAACTTGATATTCATGGACAAAAAAATGTTATAATGAAATATAGAAGGTCGAACATGTTAGCCACTGTAGAAAATAAAGAAACACCTACCAAATTCCATTAGTAAACAGATCTGGGTCTATTCTGTTTGAAAACGCGTGCAAATGCGTTTATATGAAGGAAAGGGTTAACTAATGACGCTAATGGACACTTCTGTTATCCCTAATTAGGCTGCACATTGCTGGCAATAGATGCACCCCGTGATGACCTAAATTAGTGATGGATTACTATCCGGGCATGGAAGCGAAATAATGCTGTGCCGAAATGCTCTTGGCACTCTTTACTGTTTCGAAACATGGTATAAAATCTGAATTGAGGGAACAAATCATTTCGGAGAAGATACATGTCCAATGCACCCGTGTTATCTATTTTTTATCCAGTCACCAGGCTTCTCTAGTGACATAATAAAGGGGGTGCAAATAAACTTAGGTTTATTAGGTTACTTCCGGTAGTGGAAGGTTTATTAGGTTAGTAGATAGGCGTAATGATTCTATAACCATGGAACTATTTTAGTTTTCTGTAAATATTCATAAACATGTTGATGGAATAGATCTAACAGATCTACTTGGTCACCAGAAGAATTATTCAAATGAGAAGAAATAAAAATAATTGGCTACAGCTGGATTCGAACCCGCGCCTGATCCTACAAAAACTAATTCTAATCTCTCTAGAGACGTCGCCCTTACCGATTACGCCACTGAGGCCACATACAAAATGACGTTGATTTATCACTTTTATTAATTTAATCCACCGCTGGCAAAACCCGTTTTTGATAAAATCAAACCTGGAAGCAAATATTGACAGATAAATAGTAAATGTTTTCTTTTCACTCTCATGATTATTTGATTGATAAGCTCTTACAGGGGCGGTGATAGTCATAAACCTAAATATAGCCTGTTCAGTTCCATCGGTTTCTGAGTGACGTTAGGTAGAATCTAAAAATAGAAACCGAGACTACGTAACTCGAATTTGACCAAAGAATATAGATCATGTCTATTTGAAATAACTTATCGACCCTCGATTCAAATCATCTTATTTTTCAAATTCAACCACGTTTCCCTTCTAGTAATACAAGTATCGAAACTATATTCCTCTGCGGTAGCTCATTAGATCTATTTACGTCTAAATGGAAGTGAAAAGGGAGGGATCCGTTGATCGAAAAACTGCATTTTCAATGTAAATTATTTCAAGAGTGTTATGAGTCTATAAAAAAGACATTTAACTATATTGACTGGATAAATCGAATAATAGGTTAGTGCCGTAGATGGGACGCCTTTATCCGACTCGGAGAGAAAACAGTTGAGGCTCGGCAAGCCTCGCCTCAACGTTTTCTCCCCTCGTCGGATAAAGCGTCCCATCTACGGCACTAACCTATTATTCTCTATATTATATCTTCACTCCAAAAGTTCGCCTTGTAATGCATTTACAAACAGAGTAGACCCGGAGCAAGCGATTCCTATATAAACCACATGAGCAGAGTCTGCTCTGTTTATGGATTTATATAGATTTTTATTATCATTTCTGCTCATCTGCTACATGTATGTTCGTTTATCATTATAAAATCTCGTCTAATTAATACTCATGGTATCGTTATTTCTTACACGAATATTCATGGAGTAAAGGGTTAATTTTGCAATGCTTACTGGTTAAATATTTTACTCCTGAAACAACAGAATATATTTTTACAGATAGGAACACCTCGCACCTCATATTTAGACATTAGTGTCCGACTTTAACCCTTTCCCTTATGTAAGCGGACTTTGACGCATCTGCAAACAGGGTAGACTAAGATCAAATGGCTCCTATAGGAACCGTCTGATCAGGGTCTGCGCTGTTTGCTTATGGTGTAATATAGAACTGATTCTTCAGCTTCTGTCTGAGACAAAATATTCTGTGTTCATATGCCATTATAAAAAAAATCTTATAAATATTCATGACGTCATTATTTCCTACATGAATATTCACCAGAGAAAAGCTTAAAATTAGTATTAATGCGGGTCTGTAAGACACGTGGCATCTTCATATAGGACACAATACATCCAGATAGTTTCCACATGAGCTTTCTGCATGACGTATTTCTTGCATTAAGCAGCTACCTGTCAAAAATAAAAAAAGAGTTGATTATTACACACTACTATTCCGGTTTAGCAGTGTTTCCTATATAAACATAAAACAAAAATAACAGTTATTTAAAAAGCATTAAATAACGGCACATGGCACCCTTTATTTGTATGTTACGCATCATTCCATCTTGTTTTGTTGGTTTTGTTATCAGCGAAATAGTCATTAAGATATATTTTACAAGTATGTAGTACTATTTGAAGTGTTGGTATTCCTTTTTCTCACTGAGTTTTATTGTCATCACATATTGTAAATAATACATATTCTGCATTTACTTAAGTTCACTTTAATACATTGTACTTTTCATTTGACCTCCTGCACTCTGAGCATTAGTCATCTACACATAATGTTGCCTGCTCCCATTAAAAAATACGTATTTCTTCTTTTCTATAACAGTGTAAGAAATACCCAGTTTGGATCCTGATAAGACGCCGAGATGCTCGGCATCTCATCTTGGCCCAACCTTTTGCAAAAGTTTGTTATTAAGTCGCCGGTAGAGTGCTAAAGGTTACGGAGGCTCCAGGTTCCGTCAAACAACTTTGATCAAACATACTTTTCAAAACATATGTGTTCGTATACATATTGCAAGCATCAAAAATAGATTCTATATTTTTTGCATTTGAATAATTCGTTATTTGTATGCGTGATTTGCATTATATAGTTGTACTGAAACCTTCTTAATTTAGAAAGATATAAAGGCGCGTATTTAGAAACTAAAATCGCTATTTCTCCGCCAAACCCTATGTTGTCACCACATTTTATAATTTTCTCTTCGGGACGATTCTAACGCGTAATCAGAACATAGGGTTTGGTGGATAAATTAAGGAGTTATTCTTGAAAATGTTCTAATTTACATATTTTATATGAACCTCCTCTGCTGATTCACATTCAATGTGTTTCTTTGCCCAGGACGATGTTGGTTTGTGTTTTAATTTCATGTACAGATTTCCACTTCAATTGAATATTACATAATAACTTTACATAATTGTTTGTTACTAAAAACAACTGAAGAGCACAATCCCCAGACGATTCCATGTAGCTTGTTTAATTCCCTCGTTTCTTTCCTTTCATTACAATTCTTAGTTCTTGTCACTGCATTAGAATACTTGCTAATGGATAATTACAGTTCTTAAAACCATTTTGATATACATCGAAGATACTTGTAATCTCTTCAAATGATAGCAATATACCATTTGAATGTCATTTATTTGCTCTACATATCTTAATCCATTGTCACATCAGGCAATATAAAATGTTTTTTTATAAACGCTAATATGGGTATCATTTCAAATAATGTATTTTCAGGTCTGTTTCTGTTTCTCGTTTTTCACTTCCTTTTTTATGTTTTCAATCCATAAATCTAACAAAACATCTTTGTTTTGAGGAAATAAATTTCGCCTTTATCCTGCTGCTCATTTTTGTTGGTACAGTAGAGTTCCGCTAATGCGACCACCTAAAAGATGTATAATTCTGGGTGCAAGATGCAGGTGGTAGCTTAATGCAGGACAAAAGTAATGCAGAAAGCTCCTCTAGGAGCTTTCTGCATTACTTTTGGCCTGCATTAAGCAATCCCCTGCTTATAAAGGCACCCATGTTTATTCATTAAGTGGTCGCATTAGAGGGGTTTCACTGTAGTTAATGTCACCGACTTTAGTTGCCACAATTACTGTATTATATTAAACACTCTGAGAGTACCAAACAGGCTGGACTCTGATTAGAGCCCGGGTTTCTCATCTGGATCCAAACTGTTTGCAAAGGTAATCACTCATCCGCCGACAGCAGGCTAAATATTTAACAAATGTATGACTTCAGGTTTTGCTAAAATTAATTGCTGTCATCATTTCAACTATATTTCTTATTTTCTCTCCAATGTTTGTTGTTCCGGGTACATCAACTGTTTGTATCAACTAACAATTTAATCTGCTAAAAAATTAAACTGACTCCTTTTTTCCGAACATTAATTAAACAAAGAAATACATCAATTGTATCACCGAAGAAAATTGTTCTTCATGACAAAATGCAGACCCTGCTCAAAAGGGTTCCTTCAGGAGCCCTTTGATCTGAATCTACACTGTTTGCAACGGGCTTATAAACTCGGTTCCCGGATATAAATGGTAACAACAAACAACAACAACCAAGTCACAAAAACTGGTGCTCAATAATTCCTGTAGCGTTATATAACTTAGTAAACTCTTAATTATGGAATGTGCCAAACCTTATGCAAAAACATTGTGGTCCGGACAAAAAACAAGAAATAACACTCAAGTTCGCTTGTACTTGAGGACACACAAACACGTCCCTACAAATGCCCTTGTGATATGATTGTCGAGCTGATCGAAAAAATATTTTTCTCTCATCTCGTTTAGCTTTCTTTTTATATGTTTTCTTTCTTTCGCTATGCCTTTTCTCTGATCCTACCTATGTATATACCTCGGATGATATTGCATAAGCAAAATGGCTTTTCACTTTATGTAATTTCACTTGATCAAATGTTTTTGTGCACAAAATGGTTATATTGCACATGTGGAGACATTTTAATAGCAAACCTGTCACAGACACAGATGCCTTTTCTATACCACCTGCAAAACAAATAACGCAAACCTAAATCACATTGTTTATTATACCCAGAACAGAACGAGAAGAAAACACACGGAATATAGCTGTTCTCTTTGTTTCTGTCTCTGTTTTGCTTTATCTCTCCGTCTATCCCTGTCTCTCAGAATGCGTCTCTCTCTCTCTGTCCCTCTGCACGCGCGTGTGTGTGTGCGTGCGTGCGTGTGTTCTATGGTTGCTGCCATGGGCAAACATGCTTGAGTCCATGTGCTATAATAACAATTAATCTATTTTGAAGGAAGTGGATATTTGTGGTATTATCCATTATAACTGAATTCCTAAGAAATTGAAGCTCACATACAATTCAAAGTTTAAAGCATACCTAGCTGGTGCGCTCTTATGTAAAAGGCCAAGGACGAATCTAAGAAACAAAACATCTGTGGACCCATTTATCACATAAAATATGAGGGACATGATAATACTACGTGTGGTAAAGACTATATAGGAAAAACGGAAAGACACTTGAAAGCTCGTTTAATGGAACACCGCAGACCTAGTACAAGTCAGAGTAGTGAGGAACCACGTTACACGAACCAAGACTGCCCAGGACATTCAGTGGAATTAGATTCTATACTCATACTGGACTGTGAACCTTCCTGGTTTAAACAAGGGGATCAAAATGGCTTTTAATATAAAAGCGCACCAGCCGGAGCTGAACAGGAACGGGACCATTTCGATCTGCCACACGTATGCGATACGGTTTGAGCATTACTCAGAACTCTCTCGAACGATGTTAATTCCCAATAACACCAGTGTGGTGACAAAGGCCGAAGTACTCGGTCGAAAGCTCCAGGTATACTTTCAACTTCAAATTGTGTGTGAGATTCAATCGTTTAGAAATTCAGTTATAACAATTAATCTAATTGATATTCAACATGTCATTATTTCTGACATGAATATTTATGGAGTAAATGGTTAAAACCGCATTAGAGATGTTTAACTGCACATGTGCATATGAAACAGCAGCGTTTTGAGGCTTTCTTTTGCTTCAGGTTACAAAGTTCTTGTCGTTAATATCAATCTTCCAATATTCAGGGCCATATTTTAAATGAGTTTTCACGGAACAGCTTGACTTCATATTAGACACCGAGTCACCCAACACATTGTCTGCTCTCCAACATTGAAATAAAACCCAGTAATAACAAGAACACCTTGTCTGCTCTCCAACATTGAAACGAAACCCAGTAATGACAAGAGCACCTTGTCTGCTCTCCAATATTGAAACGAAACCCAGTAATGACAAGAACAAAGGAAACCTAATACGGCTGGTTGAGTTAACAGTTAGCATACTGAATGAATGACTAATCATTTTTTTAACGAGAGAATCCACACACAGAAAGGTTTAATTTTGCTAGATGATTGTTTTAAAGGAACCTGCTTTCAGGTCTCTGATCTGGGTTTACACTGTTTGTCAGTGACAGTGCATGCACTTTCCGCATTCACAATATGTAACGTTTTCATATCCATGTTACATGTTTTATTTCGGTACAAAACCGGTCTTACAGACAGGTGGCAGCTTAATGCAGGTTCAAAGTTATTCCAGAACGCTCCTTTGGAGGCTCTCTGCATGACGTTCACCCTACTTTAAGCAGCCACCTGCCTAAAACTCTAAATTGTTATTCATTAAACTTTACTGTATACAGGATATAAATGAGAAACACGTTACGGCTATATTCAGTCTTTACCATTGTTTAGTTAATATTCAGAAAGGGGTGGAGTTTTAATTATTCAGCAGAGCCATGATTAACGTATTCCCTCATGTTGACGCCTTTTTTAAAAGTGACTTTCTGAATTCATTGTGATAAATAGAGCATTTGCTCCATAGGAGCAAATGCCCTATTTATCACAATGGTTTAAAAACTGCACAATTATAAGAATGTCCTTTTCTCTAGTAAATGCTCCTTTTCAGTACATTTATTCAAAGAGATATGATCTAAAAAAGCCCATGAGGTAATGGATTAAGGATTAAACCTTGTTTGCGCAAAATAAACGTCCGAACAGTTTAGATTCAGACTAATAGAATCAAGCATGGCTTTACTCAACGTCTTATCTCGACCGCATACACAGGACAGCAAAGGTCCAGGTTCTTGCATTGCCAAACGTTTTGTTTGGACAGAGATAAGGTGCAGAGCAACATGGCGTCTCATTAGGTTTCAAAGGGTCTGCTACTGTAAGTATGTATCTTAAAAAAGACTATTCAAGCAAAGAATATTGAAGCAGACGACACACACAATATTTGCTGATGGCATTTACGTGACAGCTAGACATTTTTGTGCATTGGTATGGCCATATTCTATATATATCAAGCAATGAAATACAACCAGCGAATGTATTAAACGCATGCAGGTGCCCATACATACTGGTAAACATTTAGCTATGAAGAACGTTTTAAAACACATGTGACCACACACGCACAGTAGAACTTGTCCATAGCAACCACATAATGAATACATATTGTTATAGGTCGATAAGAGAAGGTGGTTGCTTATTGCAAGGCAAAGCTTTTCTATGACCTTCGTCCTGCGCTAAGCTACCACCTGATCAGAATATCTGCAGGATCAGAATTTGACCTAGTTCTAATGGTCGCTGTAGACACGTTCTACTGCAATATCTTGATTTATGATCGCTATGTTGATCTACTCCACAGTCTCTTGTGACACCTACAGAGACATCTAGCATAGTTTCAATCGATCTTATACCACACTTTATCAGATATAATGCCTTTCCAAATATCACTAAAGCGAAAACTTCATAGTAACAGTGCCTCTGCTATTGAAATGCTACCCACCTATAATAATTATTGTGGAGTACCTTATATTCAGATGCGATTTCACTTTGATGATTAGATACCATGCAGTATATCAATAAAAACAGCAAAACGTACAACTTGGAAATGCTAGTCGTGTTTCATTTTTCTATTCAAGACGTTGTTTTCGGATTGTCACATGAAGCAGATGCCGAATATGCGTTCCATATAAGCCTTTCCCTACTGAATTATGTATGTAAGAAATAATGACATCATCAATATTTATTAATTGAATGTATATAATGGCATGTACACACAGTATGTTTTGTAACTGTTAGAAACTGAATAATAAGATAGATCTATTATAATGCCATAAACAAACAGAGCAGACTCTGATCAGACGGCTCCTACAGGAACCGTCTTATCTGGGTCTACTCTGTTTGCAAAGAAGTGAAAAGGCTATAACTTGAAGAAAAAGTTTAATCCTTACCGGGTTTGAGAAACCACATGTCTGCTCAAATTGGAATGTGATGCAATGATTACTACTTCCGGTTCTGCATGCTTCTTAAACTATTGACCGAGTGTCAAACAGCTTGAAACCCGATAAGACGCCGAGTTACTCGGCGTTACACGTAGATCAAAAGTGTTCGCAAATGCGGGTTATGACCATATTATATTGCAACACACTGCATGTTTGGTTATCGACCCCTTTACAGTCGATCGCTACACTTTCCTCTTTGCTTGCACGATGACAGGCCGAGGGTAGTACTCTATGATGGTATACTCTTAAACCCAGAAATGGGATGAGCTTACCAGATTCATGTATTACCTTTTCTCTGTCGTGCCCTTAACGGCTTCCCTGCAGTTGCTCTGTCTTCAGCAAAGGCATTGAGTACATATTTGACGGACTTCCACAGTTGTTATGCTATGTTTTACATTTTGTACTGTGATTACTGTCTTCTATGTTGTGGGGAAGTCCGGCGGGGATACCTTTATTTACAATGTTTGTTTAGCTAGGGTGGCTTTGAGATAAGTGTGAGGTTAGGATGTCCGTAAACCGGTTTAATCCCCCAGTGGTGATTTTGCTACTGACCGTGCCAAGGCGGTTCTCTCTTTGTCATCCTTACGTTTTGTTCATGTTTGTCTCTGGTGCTTGTGTATTTGTTGGTGTTTTCTGTGTTCTTCTCGTGTGTTTGGTTGTGTGTTTGGTTGTGACATGCTGTCTGTTGGTGTGTTGGTGGTGATTGCGTCTTGTGTGTGGCTTTCGACTGTATGTGTGTGTGTATGAGTATAAATTGCTATGCTTTCTGTAGGTGTTTTGGTGATGGTGGCGTTTTGTGTGTGGCTTTTCCTGCTTGACTTTACTACTTTTTCATTTCAAATAACGATTAGCTGAACAGTTAACCGTTTCCCTTATGTAAGCGCATTTTGACGCATCTGCAAACAGAGTAGATCTAGATCAGACGGCTTCTATAGGACCTACTCTGTTTGCTTATTCTGTAATAGAAATCTTATTCTACAGCTTCTGCCTCAGCCAAAATGCTCTTTGTTCATATGCCATAATAAAGAGCAATCTTATTAATATCAAATGATGTCATTATTTCCGACATGAATAGTCACCAGGGAAATGGTTAATTGTACTTTACACATATTTTGGATGATGTTGCAAATACTTCTCGTTACCGTCATTTGCTGGTAGTGTAATTTGTATATAGGTCAAATAAGTGTTAAATGTATTTGCAATGGCATAGTCTGTTCATGAGAAGAAGCTACACTACTTTCACCAGCAGTGTAATGTCTAAGAACCAGGTGCTAACACAATAAGTCCAGGATACACACATTTAAGGTTCTCCCTGCACCATTGTATATACCGTTACGCAACAAATAATCATGTTGCTATCCTTTCAGAAAAATATAGTATAGATATTTCATTTGATCAAAACCACAAACGATATGTCCAATAAGTTGGGTATTCATGAGACCTCTAAGTATTGAGGAACCCGTCTGAAAATGCATGTTTAAAACTGCCCGTATTGTGTCTACCGTTGTAGGACATTGTAAATGCAATTGAACATTTTACTGACAGTGGAAACTGGCTTAACCCTTTATCCGTTTAAATTTCATGAAGGAAATAATACCGTTATGCATATTAATGACCCGAACTATTTGAAAGCATTATCAATACATGAATGTTTGACTGTTGTTGAGAATGTAGAATCACATCTATATTATATCGAAAGCAAACAGAACAGACCCTGATCAGACCGCTCCTATTGGAACCGTCTGATCTGGGTCTACTATCTTTGCAAATGCGTGAACATGCGTTTATATTAAGGAAAGGGTTAAGTGGACATCAACTGAGATCTAATGATCGGCCTGTAAGGCACGTGGAAACTTAATTCAGGTATGCATGTGAAAATTAATGCAGGAAGCTTTAGATGAGTTTTCTTCATACGCTTGCCCTGCCTTAAGCAACCACCTGCTTTATAACATCCAATGTTAAAAAATGAATGATCGCTTAACACTGGTTCTAATTTACTTAAAAAGTACACACAAACTCAGTTGGTATGTCTGATACTCATGAGGCATCGCAGAGCCGCCGGTGTGCGGATACATCCTCATACCTATGAACAGAACTCAGCTGTAGTCCCACTGCTATGTTGAGCTAAGCATGAAAACGTGCAATTCCCTCACTGTGTCAAAGTATGTGAGCTGAAATAAATGTGAACGATACCGTTGGGATTCGTAAGACTAGCAGATGTAAAATAGACAAGCATCGGCAAGGTCGTGCTACAATGTAATACAACCACTCGATGAAGTATAATTCTGGATGTTTGAAACAGATGTTAGCTTTATACATGACAAACGTTATACAGAAAGTTCCTGCAGGGACGTTCTGCATTGCGTGTGCCTTGCATTAAGCTACCGCGTGCATTTACATACCCCTATGTTAATACAATATGCGTTGACTTAACCGTAGTAGAAAAAACACAGTTCGCTAATAAATAATGAGACGAAATAAACATACACTAGAAAATAATACGCTTCGCGTCATACACCTTCATAGAATATGCGCCAGGTTGTATTGCATGTCGTCTGAATTACAACTGTTTGAAACCTGATTATGGTCTTTGAAACCATTGAAATAAGGTGCAGACATAGCTGCATTTGCTGAATTGTATGTTTTAGTGCTGATGATTGTTGTTTGATATGCGGAAATACCACAAGTTCCAGCCATGTTGTCAAAAGTATTAGCATAAACAATAAATCGACATGTTTGCCATTCTTAAAATAGCATCGCTACGTTGGTACCAACCCGCCTGTAATGAATTGTCACATACAGCCATAGGTTTATTGGAGTAAGCAGATTAATTAAATATTTTGATTGCGGGAATCGAGGGTACAGTCATTTGCAAACAGTGTAGACTCATATCAGAGGGACATCCACAGGATCCCCTGATCAGGGTATGCATCGTTGGTCATTTAAAATAGTTTAGTAAATTATATTATTTGATGCTGAAATCCAGATATCGCTAAACAATGATAGATGATTCGAATTTGAAGATTCAGCATTCAACGGACTCGACAACTACACAATAGTCCAGCTAATACGATCACTCAAAAGAAGTTTAATTCAACGGACTTGACAACTACACAATAGTCTCGCTAATACGATCACTCAAAAGAAGTGTAATTCTTTACTCCAAGCATTTGCATGTCAGAAATAATAACATTATGAATATTAATTAGATTAATTGTTATAATAGCATAATGTTTTATGGACGCCGGTATTTTTATCATAACAGAATCGTATCTATATTATATCATATTCGTAAGCAATCAGAGCAGACCCTGATCAGACGGCTCCTACAGAAGCCATCTGATCTGGTCTACTCTTTTTGTAGAGGCATAGAAAGGTGTATTATATTGAAGAAAGGATAAAAACATATGGTAGCTGAATGTGGTTATTTTGTCCTGCATTAAGCATTTACCTGTTTTACAGACTCATATCCTAATACAGTATAAGGTCGCATTAAGTCACGCGCGGTCGTTCAAATCTAAATCTAGATTCTATGTCATAGTGCAATTGGAGTTTGAACTGTAGTTATATATAGACATCTAGTCTGAAATAATGAAAGCATGGATATTAATTAGATTAAACATTAAAATAGCATATGGACGCAGGTATTTTGGTCATGACAGAAGCTGTGGAATCATATCTATATTATATCATAAGCAAACAAGGCAGACCCTGCATATAAGCCGTCTGATTTGCAAAGGCGTAGAAAGGCATATTTATGGAGGATGGGTTAAAACATATGGAAGCTTAATGTAATACTTGTACAGACTCGTATGTTAATGAAGTATATGGTCGTATAAGCGAGACTTTATTGTAGCTCATGCCCGGTCGTTCAATTCTAGAGTTATGTCATTGTGCAATCGGACATTGAACTTTACTTATATTTAAACTTTAGACTGCAGTAGAAGGATCCATAAATACATTCGCAAACCTTTTGTACCCTGATGGGTTGTCCAGTTAGTCGCCGCTGATCTAAACTGTTTGACACCTTCTTTGTATTTTGTAGACATACTGGTTATAGGTTAAGTTTGAAGATATTATACTCGTTCGCTGTCAGTGTCGCATCAGTGATTACCTATGCAAAAAGTTTGGTCCCAGATGAGACGTCGAGTAACCCGGCGTCTCATCAGGATCCAGGTTTTGTGTTACTTTGACTCTTTTTGAAGAAGAAGTAGAAAGCTGAAAATTGTTGCAGACGACACAATTTGCAGACGACACAATTTGGCAGTGAAAGTGTTAAGGTAAATTGAGCAACTAGTTACGATGCACAATGCTGTAGAAGCTAATGTAACTTAATTCTTCATTACCATCAACAACACATTGGCATCATTTTATAACTTGGCTGTTGAAGCGGATAATATTCTGGAATTGTATATTTAATATTTTTATATGTAAATCTATTTACATTCAAAATGTATGTAGAATTCTCCTAAGCCCTCTCAGTTACGATATGTTATGATGCTATTCAAGATCTCATTTTTCGTAGATCCAGCTTCTTGCAAGACACTTCAAATTTCTCAGATTCTGAAAAATATATGATCGCTGTCATTTTTACATGTGACACGAAATAACATTCTTTTCAGATCGACGTGTTTCAGAAGATTGTGACCACACTTTTCCTAAACTGAAGACGATTTGATTTTTGACAAAAAGGTCCTACAGTGCTATCAATCCCGTATATAACTGTTATTTATAATTTGTGTTAATCCTCCACTCTATCAATATTCATTTAAGAAAAAATGATAGCATGATTATCAATAAGGTGATTGAATACAATAAGTATCAACCATGGCAGAAACTGTAGAATCAAATATATAGTATTTCATACGCAAAAGAGCAGACCCTGAACAGAAGGATCCTACAATAACCTTCTTATATGTTCTAGTCTGTTTGCAAATGCGTTAATGGTCGTGTGTTTTTATTTATTTTATTTTATTTTATTTTTTGCAAATGCGTTGCATTTTTAGACAAAGATATATTATTTAAAAAAATATGCTTAACTCGTCAATATGTGACCTAGTATATGCATATGATTTACAAAACTTATATTGAGTCCATAAGATGTACAACGCAACCTTTCCAAGTATGTTTAACCCCATCCAATCGTCTATATAACCGATTCCTTGACATGAAGACAGATTATGTTACAATGTATATCATATGCAAACAGTAATAACCTGGCGTCCCGCATTGTAAAACCTGAACCTATTTTTGTTTTTGTCAAAACGCGTGGAAATGCGTTTATATGAAGGAAAAGGTTGGTTAAATAATGACACCAATGAACATTTGCATTATCCTTATGATGGATTGCAATCCGGGCATGGGAGCGAAATAATGTTGTGCCGAAATTCTCCTTGAACGCTTTACTGTTGCAAAACATGGTTTAACAAATTTGAATCGAGAGAACACATTATGTCGGATAGAATAAATGTCTAATGCATCCGTGTTATCTATTTCATTTAACCTTCACCGTACAATCTTGCCTTGTAATACATTTACAAACTGAGTAGACCCAGATCAAGCGGTTCCTATATAAAAGTACAAAAAAGAGTCATGCAGGGAACATCACAAACAGAACAAACAGCCGCCCGATCAGCAACACATGGAAACAGCAAATATACACAACTATAAAAACATCAAGAGACAAACAAAGACAAAACAAACATACAATAGGGGAAGATGGAAGTGCCGCCTTGGAACGGTCAGTGACAAAAGTCATTGGGGGGGGGGTTTAACCGGTTCATGGGCGCCCAACCTCACACTTATTCCATCCCTACCCTAAAAATACAAACAGTGTAAATAAACGTATCCCCTCTCCGACTAATCTACAACAACCGCGATGGCAAATACAGTTGTAAAGTGCACGTGTAACGAAAACATTGAAGTGAACAAACTGCATCCTCCTATCGCTAGTGTACTCAATGATTGAGCTGCAAACAGAGTAACGGTAGAAAAGTAATAAAGGGTACGACAAAAACGAAATAGTACAGACAACCTGAGAAGGGTTTGCTCTGTTTATGGAATTATATAGATTTTTTATCATGTCTGCCAATCTGTTTCATTCGTTTATCAGTATAAAATCTCCTCTAATTAATACCCATATGCATGGTGTCGTTATTTCTTACACGAATATTCATGGAGTAAAGGGTTAATTTTGCAATACTTACTGGTTGAATATTTTACTCTTAAACAACACAATATATTTTTACAGATACGCTCACTTCGCACCTTATATTTAGACCTTAGAGTCGGACTTTAACCCTTTCCCTTACATAAGTGGATTTTGACGAATCTGCAAACAGAATAGATAGGAGACGTCTGATCAGGGTCTGCTCTGTTTGCTTACGGTGTAATATAGAACTGATTCTACAGCTTCTGCCTGAGCCCAAATGTTCTGTGGTCATATGCCATTATAAAATACAAATAAATATCCATGACGTCATTATTTCCTACATGAATATTCATCAGGGAAAGACTTAAACATAGTATCAATGCGGGTCTGTAAGACAGGTGGCAGCTTAACCCATTTGTTCCCATTGGATTTTTCCCTGTTTATATATTGGATAAGTCTTTTTATCTAGGGTGCCTGGCCTAAATTTTCAATTTCGTTCTGTTTTATATTGAAATTCCCATCAACAAACATTGTAAATTCTGATCAGACGCCGCAGTATGGGGCGTCTGATCAGAGTCTACAATGTTTGCCTACCTCCCATGTATAGGATCGTGGGAGTAAGTGGGTTAATATAGGGCAAAAACATTCAGATAGTTTCCACAGGAGATCTCTGCATGACGTGTTCATGCATTAAGCAGCTACCTGTCTAATATGAGTTAATTTATTATATATTAAAATTCCGGTTTAGCAGTGCTTTACTATGTAAACATAAAACAAAAATAACAGTTATTTAATAAGCATTAAATAACGGCATATGGCACCCTTTTTTTGACTGTTACGCATCATTCCATCTTGTTTTGTTGGTTTTGTTATCAGCGAATTAATCATTAAGATATATTTTACAAGTATGTAGTAATATTTGAAGTGTTGGTATTCCTTGTTCTTACTGAGTTTATTCTCATCACAAATTGTAAAACAATAATAATACATATTCTGCGTTAACTGAACTTCTGTGGTGTTTCCTGCATGACTCATTTCGTACTTAGGTTCACGTTAATACATATATTTTTCATTTGACCTTCTGCACTCTGAGTTTCAGTCGTCTACAAATGATGTCGCCTGCTCCCATTAAAACAACACGTATTTCTTCTTTTCAAAAAGCGTGTCAGAAAAATAAACAGTTTAAATCCTGATAAGACACCGAGATGATGGGCGTCTCATTTTGGGCCCAATCTTTTGCCAAAGGTTGTCATAAAGTCGCCGGAAGAGAGCTAAAAGTTACGGGCTCCAGATTCCGTCTAAAAGCTTTGATCAAACATACATTCCAAAACATATATTCGTGTTCGTATACAAATTGAAAACATCAAAAATAAATTCTATATACATTTCATTTGAATATTTGTTTATGTGTTTGTGTGGTTGGCATTATATATATGTATTGAAACCTTAATTTAGAAATATAAAAAGGCATGTATTCAGATACATGTGTACTTAAATCGCTATTTCTCCACCAAATTCTATATTATCACCACTTTTTAGAATTGTCTGTTCGAGACGATTCTAAAGTGTAATCACAACAAGGAGTTATGGGGTTTTGTGGAGAAATAAAGTAGTTATGCTTGAAAATGTTCCAAATTACGCATCTTATCTGGACCTCCTCTGCTGATTCACATTCAATGCTTTCTATGCCTAGGATGATTTGCCAGTTCGTTTGTGTTTTTATTTCATGCACAGATTTCCACTTCAATTGAAAATTAGATAATAACTTTACATAATTGTTTGTTACTTAAACACTTAACGAGCACAGTTCCCAGAGGATTCCTTGTTGCTAGTTTAATTTTCTAGTTTATACATTTCATTACAATTCATAGTTCCATTATTGCATTAGAATACTTGCTAATGGTTCATTGCAGTTCTTGAAACCATTTTGATAAACATCGAAAATACTTGTAATGATACCAATATACCATCTGAATGTCATTTATTTGCTCTACATATCTTAATCCATTGTCACATCAGGCAATATAAAATGTTTTTGTATAAATGTTCATATGGGTGTTATTTCAAATAATGTATTTTCAGGTCTGTTTTTGCTTCTCGTTATTCACTTCCTGTTTTTTGTTCAAGCTATAAATCTAATGCAACATCTTTGTTTGAAGAAATAAGTTAAGCCTTTATCCTGTTGAACAAACTTTTGTTGGTCACCGACTTCAGTTGCCACAGTTGCCGTATTAATGTATGCCTCCAATACAACCACCTAATGAATAAACATGGGTGTCTTTATAAGCGAGTGGTTGTTTAATGCAGGATAGAAGTAATGCGGAACGCTCCTCTATGACCGTTCTGCATTCCTTTTGCCGAGCATTAAGCTACCACCTTCATCTAGCACCCAGAATTATACCTCTTTTGGGTGGTCGCATTAGCATGGTTTCACTGTGTATCAAACACGGTGCGAGTATCAAACGGTGATGATTCTGATTAGAGGTCGGGTTGATCATCTGGATCCAAACTGTTTGCAAAAGCAATCACTCATCCGCCGACAGCATGCTAAATATTTAACAGATGTATGACTTCATGTTTTGCTAAAATGAATGGCTTTCATCATTTCAACTATATTTCTTCTTTTCTCTCCAATGTTTGTTATTCCAGGTACATCAACTGTTTGTACCAACTAACCATTTAATCTGCTAATATTAAACTGACTCCCTTTTTCCGAACGTTAATTAAACAATGAAATATATCAATTTTATCACCGAAGAAACTGGTTCTTTATGACAAAATATAGATCCTGCTCAAAAGGACTCCTTCAGGAGCCCTTTGATCTGGATCTACACTGTTTGCAAAGGGCTTATATACTCGGTTCCCGGACATTAATGGTAATAACAAACAACAACAACCAAGTCACAAAAACTGGTGCTCAA
The DNA here is from genome assembly GCA_963576725.1 of Azorinus chamasolen. Taxonomy (NCBI): domain Eukaryota; kingdom Metazoa; phylum Mollusca; class Bivalvia; order Cardiida; family Solecurtidae; genus Azorinus; species Azorinus chamasolen. Next base: position 58,863,352 of record OY755249.1, read on the forward strand.
TGATTCATGTAGCGATATATAACTTACTTTTGATTATGGCATGTGCCAAACCTTGTACAAAAAAATGTGGTCCGGACAAAAAAACAAGAAATAACACTCAAGTTCTCTTGCACGTTTGGTGTTACTTGAGGACGCGCACACACGTGCTCGCAAACGTCATTTTGATTTGATTGTCGAGCTGATGTAAACATATTTCTCTCTCATCTCATATTGTCTTTCTCTTTACCTTTTTTTCTCTCTTTCGCTATGCATTTTCTCTTATCCTACGTATGTATATACCTCGGATGATATTGCATAAGCAAAATGGCTTTTCACTTTATGTAATTTCACTTGATCAAATGTTCTTTGTGCACAAAGTGATAATATTGCACATGTGGAGACATTTTAATAGCAAACCTGCCACAGACACAAATGTCATTTCTATACCATCTGCAAAACAAATAACGCAAATCTAAAATACATTGTTTAATACATCCAGAACAGAACGAGAAGAAAACACACGGAATAAAGCTGTTCTCTTTGTTTCTGCCTCTGTTTGGCTTTATCTCCCGTCTGTCCCTGTCACTCAGAATCTCTCCCTGTCCCTCTGTGTGTATGTTGTGTGTGCGTGTTTGTTTGTTTGTTTTGTTTATGTGTGTGTGCGTGCGTGGGTGCGCGCGTGTGTGTGTTCTATTATTTCTGCCCTGGCCTAACATGCTTGTGTCCAGGTGCTATTACAACAATTAATCTATTTTGATGGAAGTGCATCTGTGTGGTATTGTTAAAGTTGAAAGCATACCTGGCTAGTGCGCTCTTATGTAAAAACCAAGGACAAATATACTATATAGGAGAAACGGAAAGAAACTTAAAAGCTCGTTTTATGGAACACCGCAGACCTAACACAAGTCAGAGTAGTGAGGTATCACGTCACATGAACTAAGACTGTCCAGGACATTCAGTGGAATTAGATTCTATACACATATACTGTGAATCTTCCTGGTTTGAACAAGTGGGGGGTCAAAGAGGCTATTTATATAAGAACGCACCAGTCGGCGCTGAACAGGGACCGACAACTTCAATCTGCCACACGTGTGCGACACGGTGTTAACATCACTCAGAACTCTCTCGAGCGATGTTAATTCCCAAAAACACCAATGTGGTGACGAAGGCCGAAGTACTCGATCGAAAGCTCCAGCTATGCTTTCAACTTCAAATTGTGTGTGAGATTCAATCGTTTAGAAATTCAGTTATAACAATTAATCTAACTGATGTTCATGATGTCATTATTTCTGACATGAATATTTATGGAGTAAAGGGTTAAAACCGCATTAGAGATGTTTAACTGCACATGTGAAATAACAGCGTTTTGAGGCTTTCTTATGCTTCAGGTTGCACAATTCTTGTCGTTAATATCAATCTTCCAATATTCAGGGCCATGTTTTAAATGCGTTTTCCCGGAACAGCTTGACTTCATATTAGACATCGAGTCATCAAACACCTTGCTTGCACTGCAACATTGAAATAAAACCCAGTAATGACAAGAGCACATTGTCTGCTCTCCAACATTGAAATAAAACCCAGTAATGACAAGAACACATTGTCTGCTCTCCAACATTGAAACAAAACCCAGTAATGACAAGAACACATTGTCTGCTCTCCAACATTAAACAAAACCCATTAATGACAAGAACACTTTGTCTGCTCTCCAACATTGAAATAAAACCCAGCAATGACAAGAACACATTGTCTGCTCTCCAACATTGAAACAAAACCCAGTAATGACAACAACAATAGAAAACTAATACGGCTGGTTCAGTTAACAGTCCGCATGCTGAATGAATGACTATTTATTTTCTAAACGTGAGAATCCACGCACAGAAACGTTTAAGTTTGCTAGATGAATTTTTGCATGATAGACAGTGCAGAACCTGCATTAATGTCTCTGATCTGGGTTTACACTGTTTGTCAATGACAGTACCTTCAAATCCCGCATTCACAATGTGTAACTTTTTCGTATCCATATTACCTGTTTTATTTCGGCACAAAACCGGTCTTACAGACAGGTTGCAGGTTAATGCAGGTTCAAAGTTATTTCAGAACGCTCCTTTGGAGCTCTTTGCCTGAATGTCGCCCTACTTTAGGCAGCCATCTGCCTAAAACTCTAAATTGTTATTCAATAAAATTTACCATATACGGGATATAAATGAGAAACACCTAACGGCTATATTCGGTCTTTACCATGCGAAGTTGGTTGTTGTCTTGTTAACACTTAATCTGCGGGAATTTGGTATATAAACCCTTCTCAAACAGTGTAGAACCAAATCAAATGACTGTTGAGGGACGATGGTATACATTGTTTATAATAAAAATCACCTCTGTCAGTGATATATGTTAATACAGGTTGTTTAGTTAATATTCAGAAATGGGGATGGAGTTTTAATTAGTTTAAACATATTTTATTTGAAAAAGTATACATTAATCATGATATCAACAGAGTATCACTATAGGATTAGAACGAAAGCTAACAGCTTATTGAGTTCAGGGGGTGGAGTTTTAATTATTCAACAGATCCATGGTTGACCCATTACGTCATGTTGACGCCTTTTGTAAATGTCACTTTCTGAAACCATTGTGACACATAGAGCATTTGCTCCATAGGAGCAAATGCTCTATATATCACAATGGCTTCAAAACAGCACAATTCTAAAATGGTCATTTTCACTAGTAAATGCTCCTTTTCAGTAGATTTATTAAAAGTGGTAAGATCTAAAAATAGCCAAGGGGGTAATGGGTTAAGGGTTAAACCTTTCTGGGGCAAATTAAACGTCTGAATAGTTTGGATTCAGACTAATAGAATCAAGCATGGCTTTCCTCAACGTCTTATATCGACCGCATCTTTCTTAGAAAACATACAAAGGACACCAAAAAACGATGTTCTTGCTTTGCCAAAGGCGAAACGTTTTGTTGGGACCGAGATGGGATGCAGAGTAACATGGCGTCTAATTAAGTGTCAAAGGGTCTGATACTGTAAGTATGTATTTTAAACAAGACTATTTAAGAAAGGAATATTGAAGCAGACGACACACACAATTTGCTGATGGCATTTACGTGACAGCTGGGCATTTTTGTGCATTGTTTTTGCCATATTCTATATCTATCAAGCACTAAAATACAACCAGCGAATGTATTAAACGCATGCAGGTGCCCATACATACCGGTAAACATTTAGCTATGAATAACGTTTTAAAACACGTGTGGCCAAACACGCACAGTAGAACTTGTCTATAGCAACCATATAATAAATACATGTAGTTATAGATCGATAAGAGCAGGTGGTTGCTTATTGCAAGGCAAATCTTTTCGATGATCATGGTCCTGCGCTAAGCTATCACCGGATCAGAATATCTACAAGATCAGAATTCGACCTAGTTCTAATGGTCGCTGTAGACACGTTCTACTGCAATATCTTGATTTATGATCGCTATGTTGATCTACTCCACAGTCTCTTGTGACACCTACAGAGACATCTAGCGTAGTTTCAATCGATCTTATACCACACTTTATCAGATATAATGCCTTTCCAAATATCACTAAAGCGAAACCTTCATAGTAACAGCGCCTCTGCTATTGAAATGCTAACCACCTTAGGACCTATAATTGTGAAGTACCTTATATTCAGATGCGATTTCACTTTGATGATTACATACCATCATTCCACACAGTATATCAGTAAAAACAGCAAAACGTACAACTTTGGAATGCTAGTCGTGTTTCATTTTTCTATTCAAGATGTTGTTTTCGGATTGTCACATGAAGCAGATGCCGAATATGCGTTCCATATAAGCCTTTCCCTACTGAATTATTTATGCAAGAAATAATTACATCATCAATATTTATAAACTGAATGTATATAATGGCATGTACACACAGTATATTTTGTAACTGTTAGAAACTGAATAATCAGATAGATATATTATAATGTCATAAGCAAACAGAGCAGACCCTGATCAGACGGCTCCTACAGGAACCGTCTTATCTGGGTCTACTCTGTTTGCATAGAAGTGAAAAGGCTATTGCATGAAGGAAAGGTTTAATCCTTACGAGGTTAAGGAAAGCCCGTGTCTGCTCAAATCAGACATCTCCTTATGGTGTAATAGAGATCTGATTCTACAGCTTCTGTCTCAGAGAAAGTGTCCTGTGTTCATATGTCGTTAAATAAAGGAGCAATCTTGGTAATATTACCGACGTCATTATTTCCGATATGAATATTCATCAGGGAAAGTGTTAATTGTACTGGACACATAGTTTGGATGATGTTGCAAATATTTCTCTTTATCGTCATTTGCTAGTAGTGTGATTTGTAAATAGGTCAACTAAGTGTTAAATACCTTTGCAATGGCATCGTCTGTTCATGAGAAGAAGCTGCAATACTTTCACCAGCAGTGTACTCTCAAGGAACCAGGTGCTAGGACACACATAGTTGGGGGTCTCCCTACCCCATTGTATTTGCCGTTATGCAACACACTAATCATGTTGATATCCTTTCAGGAAAATATGGTATAATTATTCCATTTGATCAAACCACAAACGATATGTCCAATAAGTTGGGTATTCATGTGATCTCTAAGTATTGAGCAACCCGTCTGAAAATGTATGTTTGAAACCGCCCGTATTGTGCCTACCGTTTTAGGTCATTAATTGTAAATGCAACTAAAAAAGTTACTGACAGTAGAACCTGTTTTATCCAGTCACCAGGCTTCTCTAGTGACATAATAAAGGGGGTGCAAATAAACTTAGGTTTATTTGGTTACTTCCGGTAGTGGAAGGTTTATTAGGTTAGTAGATAGGCGTAATGATTCTATAACCATGGAACTATTTTAGTTTTCTGTAAATATTCATAAACATGTTGATGGAATAGATCTAACAGATCTATTTGGTCACCAGAAGAATTATTCAAATGAGAAAAAATAAAAATAATTGGCTACAGCTGGATTCGAACCCGCGCCTGATCCTACAAAACCTAATTCTAATCTCTCTAGAGACGTCGCCCTTACCGATTACGCCACTGAGGCCACATACAAGATTACGTTGATTTATCACTTTTATTAATCTAATCCACCGCTGGCAAAACCCGTTTTTGATAAAATCAAACCTGGAAGCAAAGATTGACAGATAAATAGTAAATGTTTTCTTTTCACTCTCATGATTATTTGATTGATAAACTCTTACAGGGGCGGTGATAGTCATAAACCTAAATATAGCCTGTTCAGTTCCATCGATTTCTGAGTGACGTTAGGTAGAATCTAAAAATAGAAACCGAGACTACGTAACTCGAATTTGACCAAAGAATATAGATCATGTCTGTTTGAAATAACTTATCGACCCTCGATTCAAATCATCTTATTTTTCAAATTCAACCACGTTTCCCTTCTAGTAATACAAGTATCGAAACTATATTCCTCTGCGGTAGCTCATTAGATCTATTTACGTCTAAATGGAAGTGAAAAGGGAGGGATCCGTTGATCGAAAAACTGCATTTTCAATGTAAATTATTTCAAGAGTGTTATGAGTCTATAAAAAAGACATTTAACTATATTGACTGGATAAATCGAATAATAGGTTAGTGCCGTAGATGGGACGCCTTTATCCGACTCGGAGAGAAAACAGTTGAGGCTCGGCAAGCCTCGCCTCAACGTTTTCTCCCCTCGTCGGATAAAGGCGTCCCATCTACGGCACTAACCTATTATTCTCTATTTAACCCTTTCCCTGTTTAAAATTCATGAAAGTTATAAAACCGTAATGAATTTTAATGAGCCGAACTATTTGAAAGCATTATTAATACATGAATGTTTGACTGTTGCTGAGAGTGTAGTATCACATCTTTATTATATCGAAAGCAAACGGAGCAGACCCTGATCAGACCGCTCCTACTGGAACCGTCTGATCTGGGTCTACTATGTTTGCAAATGCGTGAACATGCGTTAATATGAAGGAAAGGGTTAAGTGGACATTAACTGAGATCTAATGATGGGCTTAAGGCACGTGGTAACTTAATTCAGGTATGCATGTGAAAAGTAATGCAGAAAGCTCTATATGAGTTTTATGCTTTTTTGCCCTGTCTTAAGCAACCACCTGCTTTATAAGACTCCAATGTTCAATAAGGAATGGTCGCTTAACACAGGTTCTAATGTATTTAAAAAGTACCCAAAACCCAGTTGGTATGTTTGTACACATTTTGTACACTCTATTCGTCAGTGTGGTAATAGCTACATGTAGTATGATGCGCATGCAGTTTTAGAATTATGTAATACTTGTCAGTGTCCACATTTAGCTACTTTCGCACAGTAGTTGGACCTCCAAAGACAACAGAGCCGAATACGTAATCCTCTCCTCCAAAGGTAAAGTCGCAATCAGTCCTATGAAGTGCTTCCTCTGACAGACGCATGGAACACGGTCGCTCTGCGGCTCATACTAGACTACAAGAGACTTGTGGGAGGGGAGTGTGTGTATGTGTGGGGGGCGGTCTACTCCTACTCATGAGACATCCCAGGCCCGCCGGTGTGTGGATACACCCTTATTCCTATGAACAGTCTCCCAGCTGTAGTCCCATTGCCCTGTGGAGCTAAGGATGAAAACGTGCAATCTCCTCACTGTGTCAGAGTATGAGAGTGAAAATATAAATGTGAACAATACCGTTGGGATTCGTAACACTATAGCAGAAGTAAAATAGACAAGCATCGGTAAAGTCGTGCTAATACAACAACTCAGTGAAGAGTAATTCTGGATGTTTGAAACAGATGGTAGCTTAATGCAAGACAAAAGTTTTACAGAAAGCTCCTGCAGGAATGTTCTGCATTACGCGTGCCCTGCATTAAGCTATCGCTTGCTTTTACATACTCCTAGGTTAAGACAATTTGCGGTGACTTTACCGTAGTAGAATAAACCAGTACGCTTTTAAATAATGAGATAGAATGAACAAACACTAGAAAATAATACTCTACGCGTCAGAAACCTTCATAGAATATGCGCCAGGTTTTATTGCCTGTCGTCTGAATTACAACTGTTTGAAACCTGATTATGGTATTTGAAACCATTGAAATAAGGTGCAGACATAGCTGCATTTGCTGAATTGTATGTTTTAGTGCTGATGATTGTTGTTTGATATGCGGAAATACCACCATTTGCAGCCATGTTTTCAAAAGATTTAGCATAAACAATAAATCAACATGCATGCCATTCCTGAAATAGCATCGGTACGTTGGTACCAGCTCGCCTGTAATGAATTGTCACATACAGCCATTTTGTTGGAGTAAGCGGGTGAATTTAACCTTTTGATTGCGGGAAACGAGGGTACAGACATTTGCAAACAGTGTAGACCCATATCAGATGGACCATACACAGGATCCCCATATCAGTGTATGCATCGTTTGTCATTTAAAATGATTTAGGAAATTATATTCTTTGATACTGAAATCCAGATATCACTAAACAATGATGGTTGATTCAACGTAGAAAATTCAGCATTTGACGGACTTGACAACTACACGATATTCTAGCTAATACGACAACTCAAAAGAAATATAATTATATACCCCATGTATATTCATGTCACAAAAATGACATTATGAATATTAATTAGATTATTGTTACAATATCACAGGGACGCAGTTATTTTGGGGACGTCATAACAGAATCGTATCTATATTATATCATAAGCAAACAGAGCAAATCCTATAGGAGCCATCTGATCTGGATCTACTATGTTTGTAGAGGCATACATGTAGAAAGGCGTATTATATTGAAGAAAGGGTCAGAACACATTGTAGCTCAATGTAGTGATTTTGTCCCGCAATAAGCATTTACCTGTTTTACAGACTCATATCCTAATACAGTATAAGGTCGCATTAGTGTGGTTTTATTGTAAGTCATGCCAGGTCGTTCAAATCTACATCTAGATTCTATGTCATAGTGCAATCGGAGTTTGAACTGTAGTTATATATAGACATCTAGTCTGAAATAATGATATCATGGATATTAATTAGATTAAACGTTAAAATAGCATATGGGCTCAGGTATTTTGGTCATGACAGAAGCTGTAGAATCATATCTATATTATATCGTAGGCAAACAAGGCAGACCCTGAACAGCTGCCGTCTGATTTGCAAAGGCGTAGAAAGGCCTATTTATGGGGGATGGGTTAAAACATATGGAAGCTTAATGTAATACTTGTACAGACGCCTATGTTAATGAAGTATTTGGTCGTATATGGTCATTGTGCAATAGGACATTGAACTTTAGTTGTATTTAAACTTTAGACTGCTGTAGGAGGATCCATAAATACATTCGCAAACCTTTTGTACACTGATGGCTTGTCGAGTTACTCGCCGAGGATCCAAACTGTTGACGCCCTCATTGTATTTTGTAGACATACTTATTATAGCTTAAGTTAGAAGATATTGTGGGTGAAACAGATTTTTGTCTGTCATATCTCACAAACGGTTGGAACTTAACCTTTTTGTCACTTCAGAGTAATATTTCAAAAATAATTTGGAATTGTTCTATGTTTTGTTTTGCAAATGTATAAAGAACCATAAATAAAAGCGGCCCGGCACGTATCTCTCGTACTGAACCAACAGACTTATTTCTTGGAACATCGTAGCCATTTTAAAAAGTAAAGAAACAGATCTATCAAAGTCCACAAGCAAACATAGCAGACCCTGATCAGACGGCTCCTATATGAGCCGTCTGATCTGAGTCTACTCTGACTGCAAATGCGTGAAAATGCGTTTGTATAAACGAAAGGGTTAAAACCGATAATATTGTGAAATATGTATATTTAATATTTTCTTGATCAATCTATTTACAATCAAAATTGGTGTAGAATTATCCTAAGTCATCTCAGTTACAATATTTGATGATGCTATGTAAGATCTCATTTTTCGTAGATTATTTTTTCTCAGTTTCTTGCAAGACACTCACAAATTTCTCCGATTCTAAGAAGAATATGATCGATGTCATTTTTACATGTGACACGAAATAACATTCTCCTCAGATCGACGTGTTTCAGAAGTTTCGCAAACTGAAGACGATTTGGTTTTTGAAAAATAAGGTTCTACCATGCTATCAATCACGTATATAATTTTTATTTATTAATTTGTATTAATCCTCCATACTATCAATATTCATTTAAGAAAATTTGATATCATGAATATCAATTAGCCGGTTGAATACAAATAATATCATCCATGGCAAAAACAGTAGAATCAAATGTATATCATTTCATACGCAACAGAGCAGACATTGAACAGATGGATCCTACAGGAACCTTCTTATATGATTATACAGTATAACCTCTCTATAACGGCAACTAAAATGTGTTAATTAGTTGGTTATTAGGACAGTTTGCTGCTTAACCCTTTCCCTGTTCTATATTTAGGCCAAATTTAAATACCTACTGAATATTCATTAACAAAATAGTTATACAGAAATATGGAAGGTGGAACATTGTAGACATTTTAGAAAGCAAAGAAACAGGTCTATCAAATTCCTTTAGCAAACTGAGCAGACCCTGATCAGACGGCTCCTCTAGGAGCCGTCTGATCTGGGTCTACTCTGTTTGCAGATGCGTGAAAACACGTTTATATGAGGGAAAGGGTTAAAGCAAGGTGAAAGTAAAACAGAACGCCCCTATAGGATCGTTCTGTTTTTCTTTCACCTTGCTATAAGCAGCCACCTGTCTTTAGCACAAAATACTTGATGTAATTAAGTGGCTGTTATAGAGAGGTTTTACTGTAGTCTGTATGTAAATGCATTAATGGTCGTATATATGGTGTATACAGTTAGAGCCTGTAGTGTACTGGTTTGATTTATGTATACATGTATGTATGTATGAACTGTGAAAAATGTAACTTACCGGATACTTGGCATATAAGAAGAATGTAATTTTCTTTCAATATTTACGACCAATCTAAGAATGATTTTTGTTTTGTTTTGTTTGTTTTTGAAAATGCGTTTCAGTGTTTAGACACATAATTATGATTTAAAATCCAGTCACAGTATAATTATTTTACTCGTCAAGAGGTGGACCCATTATATGCATATGATTTATAAAGCTCAAATGGTTTCCATAAGATGTCCAACGCAACCTTTTCAAGTATGTTTAAATACAAATATATTTTGTTTGGCAGAGACTAACCCCATCCAATCTTCTACATAAACCATTCCTTGCCATGAAGACGGATTGTGATGTCATATTCCAAACAGTTATAATCCGGCGTCACATCAATTTGTTAGACCCTAAGTTAATAGTTTATAAAGTACAGTAAAACTTCGATTATCCGAACACTAAAATACGTATTATTATCGATCTTTAAGACAGGTGGCAGCTTAATGCATGGTGAAAGTCATGCAGAAAGCTCCTCTAGGAGCTTTCTGCATGACTTTCACCATGCATTAAGCAGCCACCTGCCTAAAAGGGTCTAAATTCTTCTATACCGAAAATTCGAATAATCGAGGTTTTACTGTAATTGGAAAAGAACATCCGCAATCTAAAACCTGAAGCGGACGAAAAGGTGTCCAACAGACGACACTGCTGGCACTGAAAGGGTTAATACTTCATTGGCATAACGACCTTCTGAGTTCAGCCAGATCGTTTGTCACATTTTATATCTTCAGCCAGACTTGTTCGTTACATTGTAATCATGTACACAACTTCTTGATGAGGTATCCCTGATTTTCAGTGGGCGCATATCATAAAGATACAAGAAGCTTTAGTAGGTCGGTTATGTCAATCTTAATCAGTGAAATGAGATGCGCTCAAAATCCCGGAATCTTCGGATAAATATTTATTAGAGCGCATGTAACCCTTCTTTGTGAGTTAGTAAATATTAAAATACCCGTTATCTTCATTCTTGAGCTGGGTTAAATTTCCGTTCGTTTGAATGGGGTTCCCTTCGATCGTTTGCTGAAAATCATTGCATTATTAGCCGCCTGATATCCTAATAAATACAATAGAACCCCTCTAATGCGACCACTTGATAATTAAACATGGCTGTCGTTATAAGCAGGTGGTTGCTTAATGCAGGATGAAAAATATACAGAACGCTCCGATAGGAGCTTTCTGTATAACTTTCGTCCTGCATTAAGCTACCACATGCCTTTGTCACTGTGAATTATGCCCCCTTTTGCTGGTCGTATTAGAGGGGGTTACTGTACGTCGGTTTAACCGTAGTTATTGGTGTATGATCCTACGTTTAACCCTTTACTTCAAGAATGTTCATGTAAGAAATAACGACGTCATGAATGATAATTAGATTAATTTGCTATAACAGCACATGGGCGCGATTTGTTGGCCACGGTAGAAACTGTAGAACATATCTTACATTATATCGTAAACAAACAGAGCAGACTCCGATCAGGCGGGTTCTACAGAAGCCGTCTGATCTGGGTCTACTCTATTTGCAAATGCGTTAAAGGGCTTTTATATGAAGGAAAGGTTTAATTTGATCCGTGTCAATATCTGAAACGTTAATCAATATCGATCCAGAAATGTATAATTGTGAAGGAATATACCACACTTCCAATTAATTTCTCTAGGGCTCAAGTTTCGACAGTTTATTAATTCATTTGAGATATTATTTCTGAAAATTACATACTTTTTTAAGTTGTTTTGAGGATCTCGGTTTACCTGTATTGATCAGTTTCATTAATAACACTGGGTATAGCGGTTACGATTGTCTTATTTGTCTTTATTATATACCTGTCAGTTTCTGCAGTAAAATACGATTGTATTCGATCATGCAATATAACCTCTCAGATAAAATGTCCGTATTGCACGAGCGTGCAATACAAGATCCGTAGTTGTAAAGCAATGCGCCACTCATGAATGGACTGTGTTTTCTGTTTCTGAATAAAAGGACTGATGTTATTTTGTGTTCTTTTATTAAAACAGGTATATTATAAATGGAATATTACACGAAGTGACGATATGAAGGGTTGTATGACATTCGTGGTTGTTTGTAGGTGGTATTCTCACTCGTCACTCCGCGGCTTGTGAGAATACTACGGCCAAACAACCACTTATGTGATACAACCCTTCATATCGTCACTTCGTGTAATATTCCTTATATAATATGTATCAGAATCGAGTATTACCAACCAAATAAATACAGTAAAACCTCTCTATAACGGTCACTAAATTACATCAAGTATTATGTGTTAAAGGCAGATGGCTGCTTAAAGCAAGGTGAAAGTAAAGCAGAACGCTCCTATATAAGCAGCCGCCTGACCTAAATACCAACTAATTAACACATTTAGTAGCCATCATAGAGAGGATTTACTGTATCCTCTCCTCCAATCCCCCTCCCCAAGGTTTGTAAGTGGCATTTTCATTCATTTCATTTCAAAATCATACCAGTTTGTCAAACAGCTTGGATCCTGGTGAGACGCCATGTTACTTGGTGTCACATAGTTGTCCAATCTGTTATGAGATAATTATGAGATTTATCATACACACATGTTACCTCATTAAAATAAGTTGACATCATGAAGCTGACAGTCTTTTATATTCCAATTCCTACAAGCAACCAGAAGATTATGGGTTTCTAAATATCGAACCATTACCAGATCAATCATGAAATCGTAGTAAAACAATATGCTCTGGATAAGCTATCAAAATAGAACTGATGAGCGTGTTGTTTTGTTAAATATTATACAGTAAAATCTAGCCAAGGACACCACGTTATTTACTAGCATAGGAGTTAGTAAAAGCAGGTGGTTTCTTAATGTAGGGATAGAGTAAGACAGTCGGATCTTTCTGCATCACTATTCCCCTGCATAAAGAAACCACCGGTTTTAAACTCTAGAGTAATACATGTACTTCTTTTGAGTGGTCGTACTAGAAATGCTTTACAGTACGCATTTACGAAACAAAGAAGTGTATAGATTTGGCAAATCTGGAGAATCATTGACCCTTATTCCGCTGTGAAAAAAATGACTGCTCAACTTGGTATCTCGGTCTTTTTTTATTAATCAGATTTTGGACCATTGGGTTAAACATCCTATATAATCTTACATAATAATTTACGGTAGGGTTCTTTGATTTTTGTACGTTATAAGATTTATGAATAACATTCGATATCTATATATTTCTTTCAACACTTGCGAATCGTGCAAATCCTATGTAACATCAGCCTGAAATCTATATAAAAACTCCCTTTTTACAAAGAAATTAAAAACTGTGGTTATCTCTCAAAGAACAGGAGGAAACAATTTACGAAGATAACAATCCCTTTATTACCACCACGCCTTAATTTAACGAAGGAACAATTTACGCGTGTATCGGTGTTTCATATTTATCACTAGGCTAACGTTCGGAGACAATTAACAACTTTCCGTGCTACATGCTAGCTGCGTGTTTAGTCATAGGAAGCTGTGAAAACTGTAGAACTATTCGAATAAATCATTATTTCCATCGTTACTATCTAAAATGCCAAGCCATTAGATATATTGTAATTATATATTTCAAGAATTGAAATTAATGTTTGTTTTTTCCTTTGTTGTTGTTTTTTGTTGAATGTTTGGTTTGTCTTGTGGCAGCAACTGTTTCAACGAAATAAACATTGCAAACGTTTTAAATATTGTATTGCAATTTGTTTTTCGCACATGTACTTGCAAATTGATATCAATTACAGTTAAACTTCTCTAAACTGGACGTCATGAATATTGATCTTAGAGACAGGTAAACATCAATAAAATGCAGGGTAAAAGTCATGCAGAAAAGCTCCACTAGGCTGTATTAAGCAGCCGCTTGCCTAAAAGTATCTAATTATAATCTTCTGCACTAGAATTCTGGTTTAGATGGTTTTTGCTGCACCCTATTTACTCGCAAGCAATGCTACCGGTATATTAGTATAGTGGATTACATAAGGAAACTACATGTAGCTGTAAATGGCTGTTTAGCTGGCAATTCAATAAACCATTTATTTGAATCATTAATTAAAACAGTGTCATATATTAATAATGCATTGTATTGCAAAAATATATATATTTAATTTTAATTTTCATTACCATTACACTCAGTCCATAAAGCGAGCACCTTTAAAGTCATTTTTTGTCGTCTTGTTTGCGATTAGACCTATTGTCTCAGCAGTAAAAGTTACCATCCTTTTTTCTGGATATACTCTTTCATTCCCATGACACTTGGTCGCAACAAAGCTTAGCGATAAATAATTTGTCTTTAGTAAATATCGCATGCTGGTCTAATCCCTGAGACATAAAGCACCCTTCTTATACACTTGTATTATGGACATATTAGCCCTTTCAATGTCATGCCATTTGCAAACAATATACAGTAAACCCCTCTAAAGCGGACATAGAATTTAGTATAAATATTGATCTTAGAGACAGGTGGCATCTTAATGCAGGGTGAAAGTCATGCAGAAATATCTAGCAGATTTCTGCATGACTTCCATCCTGCATTAAGCTGCCATCTGCTTAAAAGTGTCTATTTGTTATTGCAGACACAGATGAGAGGGCTTCATGAAATCTCTCACCAGGGTCTACATTGCTTGTCATGTTACACTTTTGTGTAAAATTATTCCTGAAGCTTTTTTTTATTTGGAATAGTCTGCTCAGCATTGGAATGATTACAGAAAAGCGAAATCCAAAGGGGCGTATCTGCCACTCCAACCGTCGAGTGTCAGACGCCAATTTATCATGTTTACTACTTCCATCACGTCTTTTCACGCCTTTGCAGAGTAAACCCAGACCGGTTCCTGGAGGCGCCGTCTGATCAGAGTCGATCCTGTGTGCTTAATGATTTAAAAAAGATGTGATTCTACAGCTTTGCCTAGGTCCGTTTTTCATATCCCATTACACAAAGTTAATCATATCATTGAAAAGTACATTAAGCAAAATCCAATCGGCAAAAGGCTTCAGTTTAAAACGACCAGAGGGTGTTTTCATTTACTTAAATAAATAATTAGAATAGCATCACCACCTTATCCCGCAGGTGTATAATGACTAGGACTTTGTGTCAAACATTTGATATGTATTTGTGTTGCAATGCATTGCTTTAACCCATTACCTCATACGCTATTTTAGATACAACTTCTTTTAATTAATCTACCGAAAAGGAGCATTAATAAGAGAAAAAGAACATTTTACAATTTTGTAGTTTGAAACCATTGTGATAAATAGAGCATTTGCTCATATAGGAGCAAATGCTCTATTTATCACAATGGTTTCACAAAGTGACATTTACAGAGTCGTCAAAAGTCGTCAATATGAGGGAAAGGGTTAACACTTTCACTGCCGATACCGCATAAATGCACCACGACAAATAATTCAGTCCAAGATCAGACGCCACCTTTTCAAGGCGGTGTCTGTTCAGGGACTTCACTTTTAGTCTCAATCTCTATTTCTATATATGTGCTTTATTCCTTTGACATTTGCATTTATTTATCTCATGTCCTTATTGTACCGAATGATTTAACAAACATTGGATTGCAGACGAAAATTATAAATTTGGCGCCGAAAGGGTTAATATAAATGAACCTGTATAACCATTTGCTCCATAGTGACGCCTTTAACATATTTGCAAGTAGAGCAGAGCCAAATCAGAACACGCCTGGTTCGTTTGTATTATGATTGTTTATAGATTGATCTGATTCTGCAGTTTCTTATATAGTTAAAGTGAACATTACTCGTTCCATTGGTCTTTATAAAATTCAGGTGATGAACATTTATGAAGTAATGAAGACTTGTATAAATACTCAGGAGGTTAATGCGGCTTTCATAACAATGTGGACTCTGACCAGAGAAAGAGAACGCCTAACACATGGCATTACAGTAAAACGTCTCTATAACGGCCACTAAATTACATGTCACAGTGTGTAGGTTTATCATCACTTGTACGGCCTTGCTGTACAAGCGCCATTTTATGGCGACGTGGTAGAGTGCATGACTGCGAACCTGGCGACCAGGGTTCGATCCCGGTTCTGAGCGGGTATGTTTCTTTATAAGAACACCCGGTTACATTTTGCGCCCAACGTGGGGCTGTGACTGTATGAGCTCCGAGTTCGATTCCCAGTCGTTCTGATACCCTTAGAAATTCGGGACGAATTTTAACTTGCTGGGGGAGTATGTCACAGTGTGTAGGTTTATCATCACTTGTACGGCCTTTCTGTACAAGCGCGCTTTTATGGCGACGTGGTAGAGTGCATGACTGCGAACCAGGCGACCCGGGATCGATTCCGGGTCTGAGCGGGTATGTTTCTTTATAAGAACATCCGGTTACATACATAAAATATGTTGTGTTAAATACAGGTGGCTGCTTAAAATAAGGTCCTTGCTTTAAACAGCCACTTGCCCTAAATACCAACTAATTAACACAATTTAGTGGCCGTTATAGAGAGGGTTTTACTGTAGTTCAGATACCTTCAGGCATTCATATTCATAAGCATCTAAACTGCAGTGAAGTTTGACTAATGCAGATAGTTAATTTATAAGCATAGTATTTTGTAAAAGCAGGCGGGTGCTTAATGAAGGGTAAAGGTAATTCAGAAAATACTGTAGAAGATCGCTGCATATCTTTTATCATGCATTAAGCTACCGCCAGTTTTAAGAAATTAAGAATTCTTCTTCTTTTGAGTGGTCGTATTAGGGAGAGTGTACTGTGTATATGCCTTGCCGACCGGCGTGCAGAATACAGCCTATAAGTCTACAACGTGATAGTCTGTCACGATCCTTATCATTTACAAACTACCACCATCTATCTATCGTGTTCTGTTTAGCAAGTCATGGCTCATGTTTAGTAAAGCAATTACCCCACTATGAAAAATATACTGTCTGACTAAATGTGGATCTGATGCAATCTGATTACTTCCGACACGATCAAACTTTTATCAAGTATTTGTGGAACCATCGACTGTGTGTCAAACAGCCCGGGTTACTCGACGTCTCATCTGGATCTAAGCTGTCAGCAAATCTAAGCAAATGCGAGTCAGGCAACGCTTAGTAAAATAACGGCACAGCTCATACGAACATGTTACAAGAGTTACGACATCGTTTTAATTGCATCGCTTGAAGCCATTCCTTCATATTGACATCTTTTGACGCCTCTGTAAAAGTCATTTTTCGCTCGTCTGTTGTCGAAGAAAAAATGTCGAGCTATTTATTACTGGGTCGTAGGCGTTGGCGTCGTCGTCGTCGGCGTGCATAAACTTCAGTGTAGCTGATTAATCAAGATGTATAAGAGGTATCAACAACAAACTTCATAGGTTGGTAGATTTCTGTGAGGAAAAGTGTATGCAGTTGACAAGCACCAAATCAGACGAGCGTTGGCGCTGCACACGGCTCTTGTTGAAACCATTGTGATAAACAGAACATTTGCTTCATAGGAGCAAATGCTCTATTTATCACATTGATTTAGACTACACGATTCAAAATTTCTAATTTTCTCTAATAAATGCTCCTGTTCGATTCATAGAGCGATTCAATGAGGTTGGGTCTAAAATAGCTTATGAGGAATGAGTTAAGGCAGAATTTGGCATCCGCCAATTGAGCATTGGATGATTTAAACCCAGCATTAGTCCACCACTTCTATAAGAATAATCGCCTCGTTAGGACAATGTCTCTCCCAGCAGACATCGTATGTATTACCCTGTAAGTAGGGGAAACGAGTCACTGTCATTTGCAAACAGTGTAGACCCAGATGAGTCCTAAAGAGCCCTCTCATCATGGTCTGTAACGTTTGGTATGTAACAGTTTTCAGTAAAATATCACTGAATATACACAGTAAGATTGATCGGTTTAGCTTTTGGAATAGTCCATTTGAAAATTCAGTATACGGTTGGTATGTAGAAACTAAAAGGCGGTGCGGCTATGCAATAAATAGCATGGCGCCTTTATTATTTGGTAATACAGTAAAACCCCTTTAGCCCGGAGTCCAATCTAGTGTGACATCCGTCTTTGAGACAGGTGGCAGCTTAATTCGGCGTGAAAGTGATGCAGAAAGCTCTTCTAAGAGGACTTCCACCCTGCATTAAGCAGTCACCTGCCTAAAAGTATCTAACTTGCTATCTACTAGAATCCCTGTTTAGAGTTTTTTAATGTACATTGTTCGTAAGAAGTCTCTCTAACGAGATCGGTTATACACAGAAACAAAAGGATATCACGTGTCATCGCATATACTAAGTCTATATGACTAGCCCATATAACGATTTGATCCTGGGTGCTAACAATCGGAATATATGTACCTTAACACTTATTTAACACTAAACAGCACGGTTAGTAAATGGTTGTTTGTGTCGAAAAAAACACATTAGAAAAATGGATTGCTGAGGAAACCAACGGAACAGCGTTCGACATTGGCCGGAATCTGTCGTAAGATTCAAATTTACATACCGGAAATAACCAGTCGATGTATATGTAGGCCAACAACCAGTGTCAGCCATTGTACAAGTGAGAACAACCTAATTAATATTCAAAGCGTTGTTCCGAAATAGAATCGGAGTCATTCAGAACTTAGCCGAAGATGTCCGCTGATTTCCGTATAAAATCACCGTTTCTAAGAAGGAGGCTTCTTTTAAATAATTTAGCAGTATTCGGACAGCGATAATATTTAACTTATTCTCATTGTATGTATACGTGTACTGCTTCTGGTGTTGATTGATTAATACGAAAAATGCGCATAATACACATTTAAGCTTCCGCCTGCCTCTAAAACAGATATTTATACTAAATCGAATGTCCGGTTGGAGGGGTTTACTGTACTTGATGATCCCGTCCACACTATTACAGATCAGGGCATGCTCGATTAATTCAATAATGTTGTACCAGAATCTACCCTGTCAGTAGTATCATGTTCAATATAAAAACAACCATTCATTTAGTAGTCATGGATTCATACGTCTTGCATGGATATTCAGGACTTGTAAAAGTGACAGTCTCTAAAATAAACGCATATTTTCAATAACATAATAAAACTTGTGATACAAAATAAACCGTTTTCGTAGATCCTTATATTTGTGTTGTTGTACAAGAAAATAGTATGTGTCAAACAGTTACGAAACTAAAATGCAATCCGGATAAATACTAGATACATTGGCAAATAACAACGGGTCTCCTATATCAAACGCATGAAATGTTTGCCTTCCGTGATTTATTTGATTGGTTTTCTTGCGATATACGTCTATCAGCATACATTTGAACTTCGATATCTCGAACTCGGATAACTCGAACTTCGAGATAAGTAGAGTAAATTTCCGGTCCTCCCTAATTTACAATGTATAACTACGCATACCTAGAGCCACATGTGTTAGCTTAATGCAGGTCGAAAGTAATGCTGAAAACTCCTATAGTGAAATTAATGACTCGAACCTCTGTTATCACGAAATAATTTACATGGTCCTGTGAAGTTCGAGGTATCGAAGTTCAGCTGTATATACAAATGAGTGGTGTAACATTTAGGTATTTCCAAAACGCGTTGCACGTAGAGATTATCACTTTAATTGAATTCTCAATAATTAATTGCCTGTTGAACCATCGCACTTTCCTTTATCGCGGAATTGGAAGACTCACTAATAGAACTTATTTCATATTTCTTCGTACTAAACCCATCACCGGTGCAAATAGATGTGTAAAACATTGCGTTCAGGAAAACGTTAAAATGGAACCATGAAGATGGTCTTTGCTAATGTATTGTTTCCTTAGGCATGGGTCTTTCCCCGTTATTTATTTAACTAATGAAACCAATTATCGCATCTATTCTCCCCATCAAAGATGCACTTTGCTGGTAACAGATGCGCCACGTGATAACCTAAATCAATGATGGATCATTATCCGGTCACGGGATCGAAATATCTCGGTGCCGAAACTCTCCTGATAGATATCGCCAGGCAATGGAGTAAATTACCACACATAGATTTACAATGTATATACGTTATTCTCTTGCCTAACAATGTATAGAATAAGACCGATTTAATAACGTAATCAACGCAATAAGCATTTAACCCTGTCAGAGCTGAATTGCCCGGATGGCCAATCAGTGTTTAGTGATAGAGGCCATTTGTATTAACCCTCTCGCTACCAATGCCGGATCTGTGATTACCTATGCAAACAGTTTGGGTCCAGATGAGACGCCGAGTAACTCGGCGTCTCATCAGGATCCAAACTGTTTGTTACTGTTTTTGAAACCAAAATGAAGAACATCAAAATAATGAAAATGTGTAGCAGACGACAAAGTTAGCAGACGACAGAGTTTGGCAGCGAAAGGGTTAAAGTGTTAACCCTTTATTCCATAAACATTTATGTAAGAAATAATGACATAATGAATATTGATTAGACTCTTTTCTATAATAGCACGTGGATACAGGATTTTTTTGCGCACGATAAAAACTGTAGAATCACATCTATATATTCTCAGAAACAAACATAGCAGACCCTGATCAGATGGCTCCTATAGGAGCCGTCTGATCTAGGTCTACTCTGTTTGCCAATGCGTAGGAAAGCGTATTCATGGAGTAAAGGGTGAAATATGCAAGCGGATTTTGCAAGACAAACAGTGCATATCCTGGCAGAGAGCTTCTGTGTGAACCATCTGCGCTGGGTCTACGCAGTTTGCAACTGACAGTGAACTCGTTTCACATATTCAAATGGTTAACATTGCGTTCATACACACTTAGCGAACGTGTAATGTAAATAGGGTTCATAAAAGCCGGCATATCCATTGTTTGTTTTAAGACATGAAGAAGAACAAATTCGCGTGAGTGATAAACGCTCTTGTATTTTCTTGGGAGATCCTAAATCTAATACATTATTAACCACTTCCATCATATAAATTTATGTTTGCACTTTTGCAAACAGAGAAGGTCAGATAGGCGGCTCCTTAATTCACTGAAACCGGATAATCCTATAAGAATGTATACATGCATAATTTAACTTAAGACAGGCATCGTTTCCGTTTAATTGAAAATTCACGGAATGTAGTATGCTAATAGTTGTTTAACCCCTTAGCCAAGGCAGTCACAGTTTTACGCATTTTCAAACAGAGAAGACCCAGCCCGACAGCTCATGTAGAAACTATCTGTTCAGAGTCTGCTCAGAAAGCTTCTTAACCTTTTCACCGCCAATGTCGCATAAATGCAGCACGACAAATAGTCAAGTCCCAGATTAGACGCTGCTATTACAAGGCGTCGTCTGATAAGAGACTTCACTTTTTGTCTCATTCTCTATTTCTATATATTATGTGCTTTATGCCTTTGAAATTTGCATTTATTTATATCATTTCCTTATTGTACACGTACGATTTAACAAACATTGGAAAACCTTATTCTTCCATGCATATTCACAGGACTGATAATTAACCCATTCTCTCATATTGATGCTATTGACGCCTCTGTAAAAGCCATGTTTTGAAATCATTGTGATAAATAGAGTATTTGCTCCATATGAGCAAACGCTTTATTTATCACAGTCATGTTTTTCAAAACTATATGTGTTTTTCTAGTAAATGCTCCTTTTCAGTAGATTTATTCAATGAGGCTGGGTCTTAAGGGAGTCTATGAGAAAATAGGTTAAGTGATTTCGTTCATCATTTCAGAAATGCTAGCAGTTCCTGTCTCCGGTCCGATTGGTATCACGTCCTTTGTATCAACGTGTACTGATGAAATGTATCGTTTCAACACGAACTAAATTGTACAGTACAGTAATGATTTATTCCGTCTTGGAAATAGTGTGCATAACATAAATTTTATAATTGAAAAATAGATCGGACCCGAGATCTGTATCGTTGATTGTATATTTCCGACGTTTACAATAGCCAGCTGCTGTTGGGTGTTGTATTAACCCATTATCTCATAGCCTATTTTAGATACAACCTCTTTGAATTAATCTACCGAAAAGGAGCATTAATTGGAGAAAAGGAAAAGTTTACAGTTTTGTAGTTTGAAACCATTGTGATAAATAGAGCATTTGCTCCTATAGGAGCAAATGCTCTATTTATCACAATGGTTTCACAAAGTGACTTCAAAAGTCAAAAGTCGTCAATATGAGGGAAAATCTTTCGCTTCCAATGTCTCATCTGTTATTATCTGAGCAAACACTTTGAATCAAGTTGAGGCGCCGAGTTGACTGTATATCTGAAACAAAAATGAAGAAAATTAAAACATGAAATTGGTAGCAGACGACAAAGTTAGCAGACGACATAATTTGGCAGCGAAATAGTTAATATTGTTAAACTTAATGGTATTTCGTCTGACATAGATTGTTATTGATTTTGTTCTAAATATTGCGTATTTAACACTAAATGTGCGGGCGTGTATAGAAGACCTTTGAAAAATATTGTAGATCAAGACAGATCAAAGGACTCCGGAGGGAACCCTTTATCAGGTTCTGCACTGTTTACAATAAAATAATTTTCTTCAGTGATACAGCTTGATACAGTATTTTCTTTAATTGATATTCTGAAGGGGAGTAGCCATTGTTTTTTTTATTCAGCAGGTTATTGAATAACGTGATGTGCTTCTGCAAGAGTGTTAAATATGTATTTCAGATATACACATACATGTATGAGGGGCACTGTGATATCCAAACACAGTAAAGTCTCGCAAATGCGACCACATAATCTATTAACTAACCCTTCGCTTGCTGAATTTTGAGGACAGGAGCTGTCTCATCTGGGTCTTCACTATTTACAAGTAGGTATATTGACGTGAGTAGCAAGCGAAGGGTTAAGATAGGAGTATGTAAAAGCAGATGGTTGTTTAACCCTTTCCTATAGGAACCGTCTGATCAGGGTCTGCTCTGTTTGCTTATGGTGTAATATAGATCTGATTCTACATCTTCTCCCTGAGCCAAAATGTCATGTATTCATAAGCCATTATAAAAATTAATCTTATTGATATTTATGACGTCATTATTTCCAATATAGATATTCATCAGGGAAAGGGTTAATGTAGGGCAAAATTAAACCAGGAAGCTCCTATAGTTTTTATACTCCATTAATCTACCACCTGTTCTAATAATTAAGGGTCATACGTGGTTTGAGATGTCTTATTGGCGAGACTTTACTGTATATTACTGTTGAGCCAGGATCATACATGTACACCATTCAGACGAGTAACAGCAGACAATCCATGTGAATACATTTTAACCTGTCTAAAGCACTCATCAAAAAGAGGTGTAAGTGTGGGAATGTAAGGCTGGTGGTAACTTAATGTAGGTCAAAAGTAATGCAGAAATCTCCTATAGGAGCTTTCTGCATTACTTTTGACCTGCATTTAGCAAACACCCGCTTTTTAAAGCCCCTTATACTCAATAAATACACGCACGCTTAAGACAGTTTCTACTGAACAAACAATATAAAGTTTGTTGCAGAATTGTTCCTCTGTGTATAAGAGAACACAAACCCTCATATTTGGTTTCGGTTAGCCTACTATAGATCTCACTTTACAGATATTTATTGCGCAGGAGCCTGAAGGCCCCGCGCTGTAGACACATAAAATGCAAAAACAACGATAAATAAATTTTTTTATTTCAAATCCCGTTAAGAAACGGGACATCGTAACGAGAAATGAAATATTTTTTCAAATCACGTTAAAGGTTTTTGGCAGAGAAACGTAATTTGAAAAAAAAATCAAATTCAGTTGACCCTGTGCCTATCGTATAATGTGTTTATTTAATACAAATTGAAAAAAAGGTTTATATAAAATAAAGAAATAGCCGCATACACTTGAACAGAAACTACATTATATATATTGTTATTTATACATTATACTTTATATTAGTAATAATGAACAAAAAACGACTTATAGTTCAGACACTTCTATGTCACAATGTACATGCGATTTGCACTAGCACGAGAAACTAGATATAGACCGCCTAGCTGTAGATCAGTTTGTTTTAGACACGGGATTTAAGATATTTCATTCTTTTGTAGTTTCCGGTTTTTAGCACACCTGATTATACTCATATGATAGTTTGTTACCACTGTCCGATGTCCGTCCGTCCGCCCGATCGTCCGTCTGTCAGTCCGTCCGTGCTTTAAACGGATTATTCCTACCAAATACCTTTTCAATTGGACTGTTAATTTTGGAGATCGTTTCAAATATTTTCAATATAGACACGTGTGGAAATTTAGCCCTGTCCCTGGTGGCCCTGTTTTATTGGATATTAATTTTAGTAATTCTGAAAGTTGGCCACAAGAGGACTATTTCTACCAAATGCTATTCAGATTCGACCACCGATTTTGGAGAAGGAGATATTTTCCTTTATAGACATATAAGGCAAGTTAGCCCCAACCCTCGTGACCTGTTTCGTTTTCAGGTGACGGCATGGTTTTAGCAATGTTGATAAAAGGTTGCCAAGCGACTATTCCTACCAAATTACATTCATACTGGAAATCCAGATTTGTAGAAGAATTGTTATTAAAGGTTATATAGAGTTATACAAGAAAATCTAGCCCAGTCCCCTCACGGTCATATGTTTTTAGATATAAACATGAGTTAACCAATTTAGGCAAGGGCCAATAGAAGACTAAAAAAAATATTCCTTTCATATATCGTTAGTTCTGGCCACTGGTTTTAGAAAAATATATTTGAAGATTTGTTTTGGTTTCCATACAACCAAGGTTCAACAAATTAATTTAGCAGTTTTGTCCATGATACTTATATCATTTATGTACAGTTTGGTTACATTCTTTCTTGTGAATTTGGAGGAGATGCCGTTTAAAACACGGACGGACTGAAAGATGAATGTACGGAAGGACGGGCACCGAATCACAAAATAACTTATCTGAGCATATTTAGGTGTGCAAACATCCGGAAACTACAAAAGAAGTGTAACCGGGTAGAGATTGATAGGCTAAGACTGAGTGGCTTTATAGCTCAGTCGGTAGAGTGTTGGCATGGTAAGCCGAAGGCCCTGGGTTCGAGTCCCAGTCGAGTCACAACTCGTGCCATAGACGTGTCTGAACTATACGTCGGTTTTAGTTAATTATTACTAATATAAAGTATAATGTATAGATAATAAAACATATAATGTATTTTCTGTTAGTATTGTATTCTATATGCTGCTACTTATTTATCTTATATTATTATTGTTTCAATTTGTATTAAATTAACACAGTATACGATAGGCGCAGGGTCCACTGGATTTGATTTTTTTCTTCAAATTACGTTACTTTGACGAATATGTTTAACGTGATTTGAAAAAAAAAATCATTTTTCGTTACGATGTCCTTTTGTTAACGAGATTTGATTTTTTTTTTCATTTCTCGTTTGTTTTTCATTGTATGTGTCTACACCGCGCTATATATGGAACACTTGCATTGGAATTTCACTGGTAGGAGGACTGATTTATCAATAACTGCGAGTGAAATTTAATTTGTCTTTATGATTATAAAAATATAATGTATGGAACAATACAATTTTATATAGCTGGAAACAGGTCGACATACTTTTTTTCAGTGTAGAATTATTTGTATTTTGGAAATGAAAATAACAGAAAATTATATCTCCTAGCTCAGGGCTAATAAAAACTTTAATACCGCAACGGAAGGATACTCAACGATAACAGCCGATGAAATGACAAAGGTGTTGCGGAACCGACAACTTTCGCATTCTGACAACCGTTTAAATCAGGGGCGGGACTTAATTAGTAAAGATATTTCGATGGAAAATCTATTGAAATGACAATTTCTAAAGGCACAGGGGCACGGAATTGAAGAGCGTTTGTTGGTTACTATGACAATCCGACTGAAATTGCTGCTTTTTAAAAGAGATCCAGGGGTAAGATCGTGACGGCAGATTCTATAATTGAGAAAACGATAAAGAACACATTCTTTACGGAAGTGAAAGTGCCCGAACTTTAGACCTGCAATAAGCTGTGAACTTGAGAAAATGAAATCGGATATCTGTGCACGTGTGCATATGCGATTATAAAATCACAGCTTATAAATATTCATGATGTCTTTTATTTTTACATGCATATTTAACAAGATGGGGGATAAGGTGTCCAGTATGAGACTGGAATGTTATTGTATAACTAGGACCATCTGACTGAAATGGCTGCTGTTGTCGTTTCATTTGTGGTGAAACGGAAGAATTTTGTTGTGTTACTAAGGCCAGAGGAGTAGTACAGACATTTTGTTGACAATATATTATATAAAATACAATTGATTATTATTCACTATTCAGTAATCCGCGCCTTTGATGCTTTACATCAATGGGTTTCTTGTAGATGTATATACAAACACGGTCTAGAGAAGACCACCAGCAGCAGCTATGTTATATACAACATTACAGATAGTCGTCCCCACAATAACGTTTCGTAAATGTACGAGTATCTTGTTTTACATTAATCAACCGGCTGTAGTTAAGATTCTTACCATATACAGTAAAACCTCTCTATAACGGCCACTAAATTGTGTTAATTAGAAGGTATTTAGGGCAGGTGACTGCTTAAAGCAAAGTGAAAGTAAACCAGAACGCTCCTATACGAGCGTTCTGTTTTACTTTCATCTTGCTTTTAGCAGCCACCAGCCCTTAACACAAAATACTTGTTGTAATTTTGTGGCCGTTATAAAGAGGTTTTACTGTTTTCACTAATGTGCAGGTTATAAGGGATTCGGTTTTAAGATGTTTCTAAACTACACACTGATATGATTCCTACTGTCTACATGGATAATAAATTACGTTCATAAGAATCAATTATCTGTGAAACCATCAGTGAATATTACATCGTGCTAGATAATTGTGAAATGCAATTATGTCTTGTATTTGTCATGGATGTTTAATAGTCCTTATTAATGTTTCCTATAAATACAAGGTCGACATATAAGGTTGTGTTTTGTAATGAATATTTCTATATAAAACAAGACAGGAAAATTTATACGAAATAGCATAAAATGGGTTAGCCATAAAATACATTTCTTTGTAATACACACAAGTTGCAATCGTTGAAAAAGAAAAAGAAAGTAAAATCGCACTAATAACGACCACTGGGAAGAAGTCTAATACTGCACTGTTTATCAATATAGAAGACTGTTAAAACAGGTGGTAGCTTAATGCGGAACAAAACAAAAATAAAGACAGCTCCCATAGGAGCGTTCTGTATTACTTTAGCTACGCATGAAACAAAACGACCACATGCGCTTACATGTTCCTATTTTAATAAATTATGTGGTCACTCTAGCGAGACTCAGCTGCAGTAGAACCCCTTCAAACTGGACTTTTAATCTAATACAAATATCGGTCTTAGAGACAGGTGGCAGCTTAACGCGCGGTGAAAGTCATACAGAAAGCTCTTCTATGATCTTTTTGCATGACATTCGCCCTGCATTAGGCAACTACCTGCCTAAAAGTATATAGGTTATTATCTACTAGCATTCCGGTTTAGAGGGGTTTACTGTTCTACTCTAGTAGCATTCCGGTTTAGAGGAGTTTTACTGTTCTACTCTAGTAGCATTCAGGTTTAGAGCAGTTTTACTGTTCTACTCTAGTAGCATTCAGGTTTAGAGGAGTTTTACTGTTCTACTCTAGTAGCATTCAGGTTTAGAGGAGTTTTACTGTTCTACTCTAGTAGCATTCCGGTTTAGAGCAGTTTTACTGTTCTACTCTAGCAGCATTCAGGTTTAGAGGAGTTTTACTATTCTACTCTAGTAGCATTCAGGTTTAGAGGGGTGTTACTATATATGAAGCTATTTATCTATTGCTGTGGCTGAAATCTTATGCAGCTACAGTAAACTATCTCTAAACCGGAACTCTAGTTGAGAAGAAATTATATACTTAAGGTAAAAAAGCTCCTCTAGAAAGTCTGCTTTCAGCTGTCAAATGTCTTTATGACCGATCATTATACTACATTAAACTTACATTAATGTATAGAGGGTTTTTACTGTATACCGTATCACGAAGTTCGTGTATTGGGTAGTGTTATACGATTGCCTTCAAATGTGATTTAATATTTCATTTAAAGTCGGAAGCCTTGAAGCCTAATAAAATCGAAAAATGAATTTTAAAAAAAAATCTCACTAAATCTAATTTATTACTACAATTCCAAAATCGATACACGTCAAACTTATTCACGGAGGCTTGTTATATCACATTTGGAGAAGTTGGTATGTCACGTAAATAAATTAAAAAAAGACGAAAATTGTAAAAAACATTCGTGTGTTATCCATACATTGCGCAATAGTTTGTATTGAATTCATTTTTTACGTTAATACAGCATGCATAACATGTATGCAATTCGTGTTGCAATAAGCTCGACCTAAGTGACATTTGCAAACATATTGGATTCAGATGAGACACCGAGTAACTTGGCGTCTCATCAGGATCTAACCTGTTTGGTAATTGGTTTTCATCAGAATCTAAGCTGTTTTATTAGTAATTGATTCTCACCAGGATCTAAGCTGTTTTGTAATTGGTTCTCACCAGGATCTCAGCTGTTTTTGGTAATTGGTTCTCAGAACAAATTGGAAGTAAGTGAAAACTGTAACAGATAAGAGAGTAAGCAGATAAGAGAGTAAGCAGAGATCATTGTATAACAGGCAAAGAGTTATGTACTAAACAGATAGCATTGTTATCAAACAAAGGGTGACTAAACTATTTGACCGATCTCATGGTATATTTTGTCAACAAGGTTAATAACATAATAAAGGAAAACGGGTGTGAGTCGATATTAACCCTTCTCTTGCTGAATTTTAAAAAAACAACTTCTTTACCCATGTCCTGTTGTATAATTACATATATCTTCACTGTGTACACGTATTTCGCTGTGCAATCACTGCTGTTGAGTGCACTGGTTGCACAATCAACTTGTAAATAGTGCATACCCTGATGAGACAGCTCCTGGAGGAGCTGTCTCATCTGGGTCTTCACTATTTACAGGTAGGTATATTGACGTGAATAGCAAGCGAAGGGTTAATCCCATAAAAAGGACAATATATCAACTTCGACAAATAGAACCTCGCTTACGTTCTAACATCGTGTATGAAATATAGTTGAACTTCGATATCTCGGATAACTGTAATTTAAAGCTCAGTCCTTTAACAAAATGCCATACAGAGTTGTTCTTCGATGTAATGCATGTACCATACATACATGTATCTAGAAATACATGTGACAGCTTAATGCAGGTCTACAGCAATGCTGAAAGCTACTATGGGAACTTTCAGCAATACTGTAGACATGCATTAAGACATGAAATTGAGAAATGGTCCAGGTTGATTCGAACTTCTGTTATTTCAAAGAAATTTGTATGGTCCCCTGAAGGTCGAAGTATCGAAGCTCAGCTGTAGTAAGGTTTGGGACAAAAGCAAGATTATGCGACACTGTCGGACTAGTCATTTGTACCTGGTTTTTTGTCATCGAAAAGGTAAAACATGATTCAGTTTGATGATAATTAAGAGATATTTATATTGTGCTATCACAGTATTTGTTTTGTAACGGAGAGGAAACATCCAACAATTCTGTATAATATTATTTGCATAACCCTTTCCCTCATATAAACGCATTTTCACGCATTTGCAAACTAAGTAGACCCAGATCAGACTACTCAGATCACGCTCTGTCCTGTGTAAATTAGCATTATATTTAAAGTGGGCAACAGACAAAAGACATAAACATCTTAATAATATTTCGAATTAATTCT
Organism: Azorinus chamasolen; assembly: GCA_963576725.1. Taxonomy (NCBI): domain Eukaryota; kingdom Metazoa; phylum Mollusca; class Bivalvia; order Cardiida; family Solecurtidae; genus Azorinus; species Azorinus chamasolen. The sequence goes on from OY755249.1 coordinate 58,892,980, forward strand.
AAAATGTTCAAATCAGTTTCTTTATATGCACATATTAAACAAAAATGTGATTTATAAATATAAAAAGAACACCAATTTCGAAGATTTTTTTTTTGTTGCAATCACAATGTTTTGGCATTCTTAACTTTTCAAAATGTTTTAATATTCTGTATGTATAATCTTATTATGACGACGTACTATGTACAAGTCTTTAATAAATTATTATCTATCTATCTGTTGGCTTATGAAATTAAATACATGTAGGAGTGATTCTACAGTTTCTGCCCAGATAAAAGCATTCTATGTTCATATACCATTATTAAGATTCAGCTAATAAATATACATGATGTTATTATTTCTTGCATGAATATTGAGCAGGTAAAGGGTTAAACATCTCGTCCATCATAGGCGTTATACAACAGTTTCCGTTTGCCATTGTGCGTACATCTAGTACATTCATACATGCATATATGCGTGCGTGCGTACATACGTATGTACGCACGAACACACACGCAGATACACGCACACGCATACACAGGCACATATACCGTCCTCTACGGTTTTGGGAATAGTAAAACACAAAGCTTAAATAATCACTTGAAGATACGTTAACTAGGAGGATAATCTGTTAAATATCTGCAAGTAAACGACAGGATGTGTTTATCTTATTACTGATCATTTCATGTCAATGTGCAATTTAAACAACCTGAAAGTATGATAAATATCAGAAAGTAAACGTAATAATTATTCAGTCCATACTGTTTGTTTGAAGTGTCCCCGCCATGTTGTGTATGTATATTCTTTACGATTATCTGGATTCAAAATACTTTGTAAGACGATACTATACTGTTATCAGCATAAATATATAAACTATATACGTTGTATAATCTACGTCATTTATGGTCACTTCAATCAACATCAAACAAAACCATGAAATTCCAATAAACTGTATATTTACTGATTATTAGAAACAAACTGCTCCAAAGAAACTATTGAAGTTGTATATCTGTACTCTGGCATTCATATTTATTTTATGATAATGTCGCCGAAGTGAAATAACATATGAACCGACAAATATTATTGTATTGCGTATTCCGAATACAATAGATATATGCATCCAGTTTAAAACATGGCCCACATTGCTATATGTGGTATAACTATTCATGCTGAATGTGAAGGACGAATTATGGAATACGAATGACCGTATATGATGGAAAACGTAAAAGTCACCTATTCAACCCAACAATTAATTCTGAAAATATGGCCGATTGTCATTTTTGGTTGAAACGATGCGGGACGACGGAAGTCAGATAGAGTAAAACCCCTCTAATGCGACCAGCAAAAAGGGGCACAATTAACAGTGGCAAAGGCATGTGGTAGCTTAATGAAGGACGAAAGTTTTGCAGAAAGCTCCTATAGGAGCTTTCTGCATAACTGTCGTCCCGCATTAAGTAACCATCTGCTTATGAAGACAGACATGTTTATTCATTAAGTGGCCGCATTAGAGGGGGTTTACTGTAGTCTTACTTGTATTGTGAAGACATGGGACCAATTCTGGAATTTGAGTATACGCAACATTACAGAGATAATAACCACACAGCTGAGGAGTTTCTGCTATTGCACCGTGTTGTGGCATGCTGTCTCGGACGGACACGCGATGTTCCCATCGACTCGAAACACCAGTGATAATTGACAAAGGGTAAACAGTGTTCAGAATTAACATGTATATAGTGTAATGATTCAATAGAGATATATTATATTTAAATGACAGAAACTGATTAAAATGCTAAACAATTGCAGATTTAACCTGATTTATTTATTACATTGACATAACCAATTGATTATTAGCCGACTGGGTCCAATTAATTAACCTATTTGGCCTCTTACTTGGTGAGGGCATTTCCAAGCGATATTGATTATTTTATAGATATATTATTCACATTGGTCGAAAGCAGACAACACTGCTATATTACTATAAATTCTGGATAAAATACACATATTAACCCAGATAAAAGATGACCAAAATTGCCACCTTTGGTAGACGTATTATTCAGAAGGAATAGGACCAGTCCTGCAATTCAAATGGCTATATATGATAGGAAAACAAATGCCATCTGTTCAAGCCAATGCTACAATATGAAAACATGATATATCGCCATCTTTGGTCGAAACGACGTTGGACGAAGGTCAACTCTTGTTCCACGTATTCTGAACGCATGGAACTAATCATGGAATTCGATAATACTAAATATTATAGAGATAATAACTATACCGTTGAAGAATGTCTGCCTCCCATATTACACAATGCTGCGGCATGCCGTAACGTAACGTTCTCATCGTTGCAAAACACCAGTAATACATGGCAAATATTACTAAGTTTTCCCGAAATAGCACGTGATTCGTGTACACCAAGCATGTGCGGATCCAGGAATTCAGATTAGGGGGCGTAGATATTTTTTTGGAGGGGGGTGTAGATTTTTATGTTTGATGGCATATATAAATAGTGTGTTTGTAATACATCTTGAAACAGAGCTTAATTGGGTGAGGGAAATAAAACACTCCTACTAAATCATTGTTTTATTGATTTTAGTAGATACAACGACCACTAAATTACATCAATTATTTTGTTTTAAAGGCAGGTGGCTGCTTAAAGCAAGGTGAAAGTATTTTGTTAGTTCGATATCTAAGCAAGGCAAATGCAAAATATTCTCTATATAGCTCTATTGTCGTCCTTCCACGATACTCAGAACAAGGAGCTAATACTTAGGCTGATTGTGGAATTACAGGAAAATGAATCTTGATTTTGATTAAATTAGTTTGGTTTAAAGTAAGCCCATTAAATTCATGTGTATTACACTGGCACTGGCAATAGCAATAAATACTTTAAATCACTGACAAAATCAAATTGGATTTACTCCAAACGCAAATAAAACTTCACATTAGGAAATGATGGCAAGACACGTGATGATGATGGTGATCTGGAAAATGCAATTTATTTTGGTAAAACTTATTTGGTTTAGATTAAACCCATTACATCAACATGGTATTACCCTGGCAATGGGAATCAGTACTTTTAATCACTAACAAAATCAAAGTGGATTCACTCAAACCGCGCCCAAACTTCAAAATAGGATATGACAAGACAGGTATTCTAAAATGGTTGTAAATTGTAACTTTGTTTTCACACATTATTTGCTACTGACGCCTTATTGTCCCTCTGTAAAAAAGTACATGTATGAAGGAAACGTCGCATACAAAAAAGTTCCATGGCGAAAAACAGTAAATGTACATGCATATAAAAGACACAAAGAGACACAAAGAGACGAACACAGACATAACAAACACACAACAAGTGGGTGGTTTTATCTGAAGAAAAACAACTGCAGATCTGCTACCATGGATGACACCACACATACTATTCAAGCAGCTGTATTTCAACGGTTCGGTCGGGCAAGATAACATTTGCACAATAGTCGCGAGCAGAGTTGGAGGCTTGTTCGGTGTCTCGTAGTAGGGATTCCCAACCTTTTCAGTTTAATCACTCCTTGGCTAAGAAATGGACGAAAAACTGTTTAACTGAAGATTGAATCTGATGCACATTTGGCAATCGCATATTAAAATGATCGCTTGCAAACGATTTGACAATAGAATGTACTTTTTCACTATTATATGTACAAAAGTAGACAGATCAGACGCTTGAACCTTTCCACTTAATAAACTACCAATTAGATTAGCAACACGAATATGTCCAAAGAAATGATAAATTCGCCATTGACTTCATGGGTATTAATGCTGCATTAAATTAAATTATCCACTCATCTATTTCATGTTACACGTTTGTTGCATCAGATGGCTTTGTAAAATATCGGGGGTTATATGAAGGTTCTTTCAAACTGCCACCAGCTGGTATCGAAGCGGTGTTAGGCCACATTCGTAACGGATCACATTCGTAACACGTGTTACTCAAGTCTCTTTTCTATGCTACAATAGTGCGCAAAACGCGGTAATCTTGAACAAATCGTTGCCGTGAATCGTAGGAGAACTTAACAACGTGATAGATCTCACAGAACGTAGCAAAACGTGATAGCATATCGTGATAATCATAAGAGAACTTAAGATGACATGGCAAATCGTGTTGGTTTCGTAACAAAACGCTACAGGAGATAGCACAACGTGACGCATCTGCGCTTTTTCTAATTCATGGACATCGTGGGTATCGTGGCTGGGTGTAAACGCAGCGTTGATTAATATTCATGGAGGATGGATTCACATTTTTAGCATGAGAAGGGTCATATTACATGTGTGAATGTAACCTGTAATCAAACAAATATATTTAATTGGAACACGCACGAGCGAATCAATGCATGACGCTTTGTTCAGACAAATAAACATATGTTAACTGTTAACAGGTTGCATTGCACTCAGAGAGCTATAATCATTACAAACAATTTACTATGGCCATAAACTGAGTAGACGTAATCTTGGCAGATAATTCGATAATCGTTTGTCAGAAGTCTTTTCATCCTTGGCAGTAAGAGGGTACATAATTTTACCTTTCTCGCAAATCTGTTGTTGAATATGCATGTTTAATCTGTGTCTAGAAAACATCTGTACATCAAAGCACGCATGGAAATACAATAGAGTATCGCTAGTGCGATCGATCACAACATATATTAATATATGAGTATGTAAAAGCAGTTTGTGACTTACGGCGAGGAAAAACAATATGTAGAATGTTCTTATAGGAGCTTTGTCACACCGTTAGTCGTGCATTAAGTTGCCACCTGTTTTAAAATCTAGGACTACATGTAAATGAGCCACCTGATACATTTATATTGTGTTAATATATTCTAAAGGAGCCATCTGATACAATTCTAATTTGTTCTATTGTAAAGGAGACACCTGATATAGTTCGATTGTGTTCTATTGTAAATGCGCTACATGATACAGTTCTATTGTGTTCCAGGAGCCACCTGATACAGTTGTATTGTGTTTGAGAAGGAGTCACCTTATACGGTTCTATTGTGCCAGTTGCCAATTCCAATTCCACTACTGCATAACAAGGCTGTAACATTTGCGAATTGTCAAATGGCAACAGGCAACCAGCTTCACTATGTGGCTGCAAATTCAGTATAATACTCTCGAATCGTCAACTGGCAACTGGCAGCCAGCTGCCAATTTAATTTAGACGTATCAAATCATTGGACATCATGCGAATTGTCAACTGGCAACTGGCAGCCTACTGCCAATTTGCTCTCAACATTACGAAGCAGAGTTGTTCACGACGAGTCAACTGGCAGTCAACTAGCAATTCGCTGTAAAAAATAACAAAACAGAGTTGTTTACGAATTCAACTGGCTACTGGCAGCCAACTGCCAATTCAAAAGTAACTTCAGTTTATTAGTGAACCGTCAACTGGCAACTTGTAGCCAGCTGCCAATTCGACTGTTAGTATATCTAGATACATATTCATATGCATTGCCAACTGGCATCTGGCAGTCGGCTGACAATTCGCTCTTGATATATAAAAAAACTTAATTACTCATGAATAGTCAACTGGCAACTGGCAGCCAGCTGACAATTCGTTCGGGACATAACAAAGCAGAGTTGTTCAAGAATAGTCAACAGGTTACTGACAGCCAGCTGCCAATTCAAAGGTAACTTCAGAAATTCAGTTTACTAGCGAACCATCAACCGGCAGCCAGCAGCCAATTCGACTACAACATACTGCAAGTCTGGTTGTCAACCCTTTTACAGTTGGCAATCACGCTGACCTCTTTGCATGTACGCCGACAAGACAGATTTAGTACTCTGTGAAGGCGACCTCTTAAATCCGGAAACGGAAGAAGGACGTCGTTTTTGTCGTACCCTTTATTACTTTTCTACAATTACTCTGTTTGCAGCTCATTCATTGAGTACATAAGTGATAAGCGATAAGTGGATACAGTTACTTCACTTAAATATGTTTTCGTTTTACATTCGCTTTACTTCTGTATTTGCCATCGCGGTTGTTGCAGATTAGTCGGAGAGGGTATACGTTTATTTACACTGTTTGTCTTTTAGGGTGGGGAGGGAATAAGTGTGAGGTTGGGCGCCCAAAAACTGGTGACTTTACTACTTTTTCATTTACCCCCCCCCCCCCCCCCCCCCAATTCGACTTCTATTATACATAGATACATACTCATGTAAATTGTCAACTGGCAACTTGCAGCTAGCTACCAATTCAAATGGAACTTCGGAAATTGCGTTTACTAGCGGACTGTCAACTTGCAACTGGGAGCTGGCTGCTAATTCGACTTTTATTATACATTGATACATATTCATTTGAATTGTCAACTGGCAACTGACAGCCAGCTGCTAATTCAAATATAACATAAAACAAATGGTATATGGAGCTTTCTGCAAAATTATATCCTGCATTTAGCCATCATATATTTTATAAATCCAGAATCACATTCCTTTTGAGTGAGATTTTACTGTATTTTGGTGGCAGATACCAGTGCCTTAATATTAACAGAGCTCGTTGACTTGAAAGAATCTTCACCCAACCAAATTAAAACCAAATAATGTTGTTCGCCTCAGTGCTGTATATTCCACAAAACATACAAACAAGTAGCGACCGTATTGGAGGAGAAAGCATTCTGTCTATGGTATATATGTTTTAGGTAATGTATTTGCATTATATTTCTTTCTTTGATGCGAGTTTATATTGTTGTTACTAGGTAAACCCTTTACTGCATATAATTATATTCATGTGCTAAATAATCACTTCATTTATCAGAATAAGAAGTGAAGCGTTGACCGTGGCAGAAATTATAGAATTGAATATTATTCAATAAGTGAAAAGAGCAGACCAAGATCCGACGGCTACTCTGTTGACAAAGGCGCCAAAGTCGTCTTTCGGAGGAAAATAATTAAAACGTCCAGCTAGATGATCGCTATAATACATGTAGAATAGGATAATGTATCCTTGACTTTTATATGTTTACATACACTTAGTCAAAAACAATTTGCTGTACATATAAATCCGTTACATACATATCAGAAGCGCATATGATGCATTAAAAACATAGAGTATGGACCCCATTGTTCAGGTCTTTCCACCAGTCATTTAATATAGAGTCACTTGCAGTCAAGTCATTAATCTCCATGTAAAATGTAGGCGATCATTCGAAAGCAATCGCGGAAATGTGAAAAGAGAACATTGCAGATTCTCACTACTTACATCCGCTTGAACCGGCCTAAGTGGTATTCAATTTCCATAACTCCAAACATTGGAAATGTATGATCTCTCAGAATCAGAAAATATAACAATACTAAGAATGAAGTACGGGACCACTTTTCGCAGTCGTCATACAAACACTTAACACCAAATGTTGTGAAGTACATGTACATAAATGTTGAAATTATGAGATCCTTCCACTCTGTTGGCAAAGGCGTTAACGTGTGTATTATCTACTGAGTAAAGTAATATAGTTAATCAAATAACTTCAAAAAACATATGTGCATTCCTACCAAAACACAATTAATGACCCTGTATATCAATTAAACATATTGTAAATAATATACAGTAAAACTTCGATTATTCGAACACTAAAATACGTATTATTATCGATCTTTAAGACAGGTGGCAACTTAATGCATGGTGAAAGTCATGCAGAAAGCTCCTCTAGGAGCTTTCTGCATGACTTTCACCATGCATTAAGCAGCCACCTGACTAAAAGGGTCTAAATTCTTCTATAACGAAAATTCGAATAATCGAGGTTTTACTGTACGTGGTTCCATACACCCGCCCCATGTATAACCAGTTACGCTGCGTTTTACATCTTCGCTATTATCAGTCATCACTTCATGATTAAACTTTACCCTGGTGCGGGCGGATGTGTGATTACCTTTGCAAACAGTTTGGATCCAGATGAGACGCAGAGTAACTCGACGTCTCATGGGGATCCAAACTGTTTGATACTCTGACCGTGCTGTTGAAAAGAAATGCAAGATAAATCAACTGTGACAATTGACATCGATGACGTTTTCTACAAATACAGTAAAACCTCTCTATAACGACCACTAATTTGCGTTAATTAGTTGGCATTTAGGACAGGTGGTTGCTTAAAGCAAGGTGAAAGTAAAACAAAACGCTCCAATAGGAGCGTTCTGTTTTACTTTCACCTTGCTTTAAGCATCCACCTGCTTTTAACACAAAATACTTGATGTAAATTAGTGGTCGTTATAGAGAGGTTTTACCGTATGCCCAGCAGGCAAAAGGTTAATAAGAGGTATATGACATTTTGATTGCAGTTTCATTTCAGCCATTTACATTGCCAACTATTCCATCAACATAATTTTTATAAGTGTAGGAGTTTGATTGATGATTTGATGAAGTTATTTGTTATTTGTAATCATCAGCGGAATCGCAGAATTCTTGGGCATTGGATATCAAATGACGTCAGTCTGTTCTAACTCTTTTAATGCGGGAAACGAGATTGTTGTAATTTGAAAACTGTGAAGACCCGGATTAGAGATGTATAGAGGAATCATCTGATCAGAGTCTGCATTGTTTGTCATTCAAACTATCAAATGTATATTCCTTTCATACATTATGTACTCTACCAATAAACAGTGGTGGACTATTCTGAAAAGTCAGCGTTGAAAGAGTTAACAAATGATAATGCGGTTCCGGGTTGACACGTCACTAAGAGTCTTAAAGCATTAGATAAGCAAATAAAATCCAAACTCAAGTTTCCTGTAATTAGTCCTGCTAATGTCTGCTAATGTCTGCTAATGTCTGCTAATGTCTGCTAATGTCTGCTAATGTCTGCTAATGTCGGCTAATGTCTGCTAATGTCTGCTAATGTCTGCTAATGTCTGCTAATGTCGGCTAATGTCTGCTAATGTCGGCTAATGTCTGCTAATGTCTGCTAATGTCTGCTAATGTCTGCTAATGTCTGCTATTGTCTGCTAATGTCTGCTAATGTCGGCTAATGTCTGCTAATGTCTGCTAATGTCTGCTAATGTCTGCTAATGTCGGCTAATGTCGGCTAATGTCTGCTAATGTCTGCTAATGTCTGCTAATGTCTGCTAATGTCGGCTAATGTCTGCTAATGTCTGCTAATGTCTGCTAATGTCTGCTAATGTCTGCTAATGTCTGCTAATGCATTTAACGCGCTAAAATTTACTTACCCACCCACTTCCACTCATTTATCAATTTAGGCTTATACATGTGTAAACTAATTATGTTTTTTTCTAAATAGTAAAGTATGTAATTTTTAAATCAACGAAATTGCTATAAAACAGACTTGTGATTCATATTGAATAGTTCACATGTATATGTTCTTAAACCCTTAACCAGCTTTAACCTTTTACTCCATTAATACGCATTTTTACGCCTTTGTAAACAGAGTAGACCCGGAAATAAAATAGACATGAACCTACAGTTTCTTATCATCCCCATGTCCACTTGCCATTATAAATACAATATAGTAATTAATAGTCATGATGTCATTATTTCTTACATGAGTATCCATGGAGTTAAGGTTTAAAACACAACTACCGCCTGCTCACGTGTTGATCTGGAGCAGTTTGAATACTTCCAATTCGAATTACCTTTTGGCAGCCTTAATCCTGATCAGACACCGAGTTTCTCGGTGTCTCATCTGGATCCAAGTTGTATGCAAAATGGAAGTCAGGTATAATTTATATCTACATTTCATTTCAAGTACAGTTTTAATATTTGCACTTTAGATATTCCATTGCTCGAAAAGTAGTTCATACTATATAGTCATTTATGTTCTTAGTAAATTAGTTGAAGAATGTAAGAGACTCGGTTTTAAATTGTTAAAAACTGAGGCGAACGTACGTTATATAACTGATATGTCATACAGTTTTTAAACTGTTATAATGATTTCGTCAAATAATAATATTTCAAAAAATGAACGTAGTTGAAACTGATATGGTTTCCATGATTGTGTGGCTATATGTCTGGTACTAGAATAGAATATTGTCTATAGGGTAAAACCCCGCTAATGCGACCACTTAATAACGAGCCACTTCCCTCGTTTAAAGTAGGCGGTTGCTTAATGAAGGACGAACGTTATGCAGAAAGCTCCTATAGGAGCTTTCTGCATAACTTTCGTCCTGCATTAAGCAACCACCTGCCTCTGCCACCCAGAATTATGCCTATATTTGGTGGTCGCATTAGAGGGATTTTACTGTAATAACATTGATGCAATGCAGGCAAAGAGGTAACCATGCCACAGCTGTGGAGCTTTATATGGAGAATATACTTTCCTCACGTTGGCCGTAACTAACCTGTCTGGCAACAACAGTATGAAGGAAAGCAGGTCGGTTGGATTGATTAGTTACGCTGCGTTTACACCCTCGTCATTATCAGTCATCACTTCATCATTAAACTTTAGCCTGTTGGGTGTTGATGAGTGATTACCTTTACAAACAGTTTGAGTAACTCGGTGTCGTATCAGGATCCAAACATGTGATACTCTGACCGTGCTGTTGATAAGAAATGCAAGATAAATCAACTAAAATCGATGACGTTTTCTACAAAAAAAATTTGCTCAGCAGGCTAAACGTTAATAGGAGGTATATGAAATTTTGATTGCTGTTTCGTTTCAGCCATTTACAATACCAACTATTCCATCAACATATTTTTATAAGTGTAGGAGTTTTAATGATTTGATGACATTATTTGTTATTTGTAATCATCAGTTAATTTCAGAATGCTTTAGCATTGGATATCCAATGACGTCAGTCTGTTCTAACCCTGTTAATGCGGGAAACGAGATTGTTGTCATTTGAAATATGTGAAGACCCAGATCAGAAATGTATAGAAGACTCCTCTGATCAGAGTCTGCACTGTTTGTCATTCAAACTGCTATCGAAAATGTATTCCTTTCATGCAGTATGAACTCTACCAATTAACAGTGGTGGATTATTCCACTCTGAAAATACAGCGTTGAAAAGGGTAATGAATAATATTTATTTTGAATGATTTTTCCATAACGTGTGTAGTGGTTGTCCTAAGTTACACACCAAACGGCCGGTACTTCCTCGATGACCTCTGATCAGAATCTGTACTGGTTGTCATTCAAACGGCTCTCAAAATTTTATTCCTTTCATGCACAATGAACTCTACCAATAAACAGGGCGGACTATTCCACTATGTAAAGTTGAAAAGATTAACGAATTATAAAAAAGCGTTGAAAAGATTAACGAATTATACTGATTTTGAATGAATTTTCCATAACTTTGTACTGGTTGTCCTGAGTTACACACCAAACGAGCAATACGTCATCGATGTCCTCCATTAAATTTCTACAACAACGAACACCAGAGGCATTAAATTCATAGGCGCCTACTTTCTCACATGTTCGGCAAGTTAAAAGGAATGTCCTACTTTAGGTATGATTTATAGATACGACTTGTAGAAATTATACGACGAAATGAGTTTCTGTCTCTATCACCCCAGATACGTTATTGATATATTAACATACATAGGAGACATATAATGCAACCTCCAATGGGAACCGTGACGGGCAAATGCGTAACTGACACACCAAAATGCCATTGCCAATGGAATGTGTTCGCTATAACTCTATATACTTATAGCTCTATGTCTATCTACGCCGTACCTATCAGACGGCGTGAAAATCATCTGGGATACTAATAGGTCGTTCGACAATTGTATACAGTGACGCTTCGTTAATTCGAACGTTCAATACTAAAAAATGTACCTAGTTATAGTTTACTTTCAGTCTGAATGACCTCTCAGTCGACGCAATCATGCAGCCGCAGTACCGGCTAGTGACCATCACAGGTACCCATTTTAACCTCTGGGTGGAGAGGAGTTGCGGTGGGAAACACAAAAAAAGCGTCTCTGAAAATTCCAGTAAACCTTTAGGCAGGTGATTGCTTAATGCAGAATGAAAGTCATGCAGTCACCATTGACTGCCACATATCCTAACCCTTTAAATTCCATGAATATTCATGAAAGAATTAATGACATCGTGAATATTAATTACTTGAATTTCTATGATGTCATATGAAATCAGGATTTGTTGTCCTAGGCAGAAACTGTAAATCAGATCTATATTATTTCGTAAGCAAACAGAACAAACCCTGATAATACGGCTCCCACAGGAGCCGTCTGATCTGGGTCTTCTCTGTTTGCTAAGGTTGGAAAAGAGGTTAAATACCGATGATGATGCGTATGTGTGTATTTGGATTGGCGAGGTGTACTTATATGGCTTACTTGTATGCTATATTGGCATGCATATCTGTGTATATCTAATTAACATGTTAAAGTCATCAGCGGAGTCCGCCCTGTTCTAGTCGATTGTAGTCGATTGTATGTATAAGGCAATGGACGAAACAATATCTATCCATAGGCTTTAATGTCTAACGCAAAGATAAGATACACGGATGCCAGTCAAATATCAGTACAAGTTTCTGTATACATGTATATGAATTATCTATCCGTGTTGTATGTATGTATGTGGGTGCGACCAGACACTGTGACAGAATGCTGACTGACCATATGTTTGGATGTCAATATCTATGATGTAGTGCAGACAGAGTAGACCTGTTCAAAGAACAGACCATATTTGTTTTAATTATAGTCATTGGTAGAAGGTATGGGTGCTAAGCTAGAATGTGTGTGAGACCGGGATATTGTGGTTTTACCCTAACTCTTACTTGTTCTTACAAAAGTGTTCCCGACAGGTCCCCATTAATTTGATTCCTTTGAACTGAAAAACTCTGGAGACTGGGAGTGTGTGAGAGATATATGAAGAGAGTGGACCATTCCATTGTATGGTCAGTTCTTATAAGATCGCTGAACTAGTAACATCGAAATATTCCTGCTATAAATAAAAGTTAATTGTTATAATAAAATAGAATTACACAGAAGTGACTATATTTTTCATTTACTCTCAAGACAAGCGAGCAACATTATTGGCAATGGACGAAACAATCTCCACAGGCTTTCAATCATTTTCTCCTAGGCTATTTTTAGATCCAACCTTTCTTAATTAATCTACCGAAAAGGAGCAATAACTAAAGAAAAGGATTTTTTTTAGAATTTCGTAATTTGAAGCAAGCCATTGTGATAAATAGAGCATTTGCAAATGCTCTATTTATCACAATGGTTTCACAATGTGAATTTTATAGAGGCGCAAAATTGCGTCACTAGGGGGCAATGCGTTAATGTCTAACGCGAAGATAAATTACATGGATGTCAGTCAAATATCAGTACAAGTTTCTGTATATATAAATTATCTATCCGTTTGAAACCCAACATACCTTTTGTTATACTGAGTTTGCATTATAGTATCAATTATCTAGCTCTCCAGATATATGCTAAACTTGTACGGCATTCGGAAATAATTATAAATAGGAAATTGTGCCAATTTGATGGTGAGGGTGTTGCACATTTGAATTTATTATTTCAGTAAACGAATAGACGACATTAATTGGTCGAGAGACAGGATTGAGACCCTTGAATCATTATCATTTAGGACTTACTCACAATAACCCAATTTCAACTTTTAATAATTGACATAACTGAGCACAATGGTTCTATAGCGTGCGGCACAAATACACTTCGGTCGCCATTCAAATGACTTTGCTGTGTAACGGAATGCATCATGTATCATGAATAATATTAATTATTTTATCATGTAGTGTGTAAGTGTACACTAACAATAGTGACATAAATACAAGCACAGTGACGTCTCGCTAATACAACATATCAAAGGGAGTATAATGCTGGATACAGTATAACCTGTCTTAAGCGACCATAAAAGGCATATACATAAGTATGGGCCTTTAAGGCAGGTGTTAGCTTAATACAGGTCACATGTAATGCATAAAAGCTTCTATAGACGTTGGCTGTATTACTTTTTATCTGCATTAAGCATCCTCCTGTTTTGTAAAGCTCATGTGTTCAATAAATGAATGGTCGTTTAAGACAGGCTCTATTGTATTTAAAACAGGTGGTAACTAAATGCTTGACAAAAGTTATGTATGGAGCGCCGCCTGTAGGAGTTTCCTGCTGTACTGTTGCCCTGCATTAAGTAACCGTGAACTAATGTAGACTCAGCACCATGTGTTCATAAATTATGTGGCCGCATTAGCGAGACTTTTCTGTATTATCTTAAGTACTGCTACAAAAAATATCATCCTCTTAGAGACTGAGTCTAGTTTCAATATCGTACAGTTTTAATAAACCGTCCCATGGTGTAAAAAGTGAAGGCTGTTAAAACTCTGATCTGCCATAATATTTATTTTCATCCGACTCTTTGAAGCTATTAACCAACGGTCAAACAGCTACGATCCTGATAAGACGCCAATTGTTATCTGCAGAAACATGAAATTAGCTAGAAAGGGATTTATGTTAATCCTTATAGTGCGGGACATGAGTCACTAATATCCTTTACAAACAGCGTAGACCTAGATGAGAGGGCTCCTCTGGGAGCCCTCTAATCAGGGTCTGCACTGTTTGTTATATTGAACGTTTATTTAGAAAAAAACTTAAATATTCACCATAAGCTTGACCTATTTGTATTTTAGAACGGACCATTTGAAAATGTAGCGTTGTAAGTGTTAAGAGTATTGCCCAACACGCCATTGATTTTCTAGGTTACAATGCTCACTATTACGTGCCTCTTTTATTACGGTAATTGCGTTGCTAATCAGGCGTTAGCATCATTAGTGCCTCATTATTCAAATATGAAACAGACCCGTTTGTGATAATTGCTGTAAATACTCCTCAGTAGCTGATAGCTCATGTTCGATAATGTCAAACTCTATGTAGCATCCTTATTTAACGAAAATTATATAACTTTCTCGATACATGTGGCGTGTTTGAAACAGTACCCCGCTATCCAAGACTTGTTATCGCTTGGATCCACATGAGACGCCGCGCTGAGTAAGGTTTAATGCTTTTTGTATCGGTGTGCTTTCTGTCACGTTTCTTGTTTGTTTTCTGGTGTGTCCCTGTTTGACTGTTTAACCACTTTAATTAAGATATTAAACTTTCGAAAAGCATCGTTGAATACAGTTTTGACAATAGACTTTTCAATCCAATGTGACAGACATTTAGGTTTAGAACAGTGTGTGAAGTATATGCAGAGAGTAAGGACTCCTTGTTTAAAGTTTCAGGTCCCTAATATAGATGTGTACATTTAATCAAGTCGATGTGTAAGTGTATACAAAATAATCCCACTTAGTATATATTTTCTTTGATTCAATATCTGAATCGTGACCTAAAACAGAGTATTGTTACAACTATGTTAATCATGTTACCAGTACTATAGTGTTATATAAATCATATCATATTACATAATAATACAATATAATATGATATATTATAATATTATATTATCTCTTGTATGATATAACATATTTCATAATATAATATTATTTTAAGCTATATATTACATTATATTATATTACATTATATTATCATATAATCACATCGACGCTTGAAATTTTACTGTGGTTTTATTGCCAAGTAAAAGCAAAACGAGATTACAGTAAAACATCTCTATAACGGTCACTAAATTACATCAAGTATTTCATGTAAAAGACAGATTTAAAGCATGGTGAAAGTAAAACAGTACCCGCATTAATCTGTTTTACTTTCACCTTGCTTTAAGCAACCACCTGCCCTAAATACCAACTAATTAACAGTATTTAGTGTCCGTTATAGAGAGGGTTTGCTGTAGTGTCATTGATAAAAGGGATGAAGCAGATCCTTGTTTATTTGCAATCTGCTAATGATTTTGATTGATACCATATTTCCAATATAAATACGTAAGCCCAGTGCTCATATAAGTCAAGTTTTTGGGAAACAAAGAGATGTTCGAGATGCTTGTGAGTACGTTACCTTAAAGTTTTCAATTCTTAAATAACGTTTCACAGCGATACATCACACAATGGCCCAGATCATCATCCTTTAATCATTAAATTATCATATATTTATCAAATTATTGTTTACCTAATCGACCTTTTTCGTTTATATTGAAAATCCACGAAACAGTAAATTTTCCTTGAGATTAGCTATATTATGACGAATTGCTTAGTCTAAAATCATACACCAATTATTATCTCAATTGCATTGCTCTGTCTGCACGTATGCTTTTATGGCATTGGTTTTGTTATAAGAGTTGCACCAGTCCCAAGTGTCACAAAGAACATAGTGTGGTCATTAATGGTGCTGTATTAAGTATACGTCTTAGAAGTAAGATAAATATCTGATAATTGTCTGATATTATTAATCTATATCAAAGATGTATGGCGTTGTTTATTGATGCCTTAATGTATACGCTGAACTGCAGCATTTTGTTTGTCTTTGTATGCGAGAAACTGTTCGGAATGTCCGACAGTCAAAGTACCAGGGTTCCCTATGGAATGTTTTGAATATTGCAGTGCATTCGAAGAAAACACGATGAAATCATAACATAATTTCCAAGTATGGTTGTCCATCTTACATTACACGTTGAGAAAATTGCCGGGCAGAAATAAAAAATACAAAGTCAAACGACTAAAGAGAACGTCACTGTTGTTCTGTTATGATTGAACCTAAGTGAGAGTACTTTTGTAGCTATATACAATTTAATCTCATACGTTAGAAAGGAGTACAAGGACAATCAGTGGAGTATCTTAAAGATTTAAACACGGCACAAACCACACAGTTTATCCTCACCAAAAGGCAACTCAAACGAAGCCTATTTGTTGGCTTTTGAGACGGGCAGGTTATTAACGCACACCGGGAGTATTGCAGAAATCTTACAAACGTTATGTTGCTATTAGTTCTAGCAGTCACCTGCTGAAATTGACATACAGTAAATCCCCTCTAAACTGGACGTTCAAATTAGTATAAATATCGATCTTGGAAACAGGTGGCAGCTTAATGCAGGGTAAAAGTCATGCAGAAAGCTCCTCTAGGACTTTCACTCTGCATTAAACAGCCGCCTATCCAAAAATATATTTTCTTAATTATTCTCTACTAGAATTCCGGTTACAGAGGTTCTACTGCATATATTTTTCTTTCATTAAGTGGTGGCTTGGACATTCAATGCAGTGCTATATAACTAAAGAATCTGCGACTTGCAAGCATATTCTCTAAATACAATTCACCAATATTAAGTGTTACGTCATCGACTGGAGGTGATGTGGGCTTACATCAGCCTGTTTCCCGACAGGACCAACATCACAACAGTACCTGGTACTTAGTACCATAAGCATTCTGGTGCAAAATTGATCTTAACCCTTCTCTTACTATTCAGGTAAATATACCTACCTGTAAATATTGAAGACCCAGATGAGACAGCTCCTGCAGGTGCTGTCTCATCAGGGTCTGCACTATTTACAAGTTGATTGTACAACGAGTGCACTCCACAGCAGTGATTACACAGACAAAAAATTGTAGACAGTGAAGATATATATAATTATACCACAGTGCATGGGTAAAGAAGAAGACATGCATTTTAAAATTCAGCAAGAGAAGGGTTAATTATCGCATATCTAGACAAATTAAATAAATGTGAAAATTACTACATGTATTATTATTGTGTTGTAAAGATATTGCATTATTGTATTTCATATCAATGGTACAATTCATATAAGGAACACAGGCCATTTACACATTTGTTTATTACAAAATGTGGCGCCAGACTCAACACCATCATCTATTCAGCCAAATGATTATTAAGCGGGTTTCCAATAGCGCCATTACTTTGGATATATCTGTTCAGGGAAGTTTCGTTGTATAGAATTACAGGTTTCTGAATAGTGCTATTACGGTTCGTATGCGTGTTTTGTCGTGTTGCTTTTGGTTTGCTGTCTGCCTGTATTTCGGTTTCATGTGTTACATCATGCTACAAGATTATAAGACCTTCTGATTAAGTCAGCGTTTTATTATCCAGCGTCTGACTGGTCACAAACTCAGAAGGGTTATAACACTGAGACAAGGAGCAACTTTGGTTGTTTGTCAAGTCTACCATTAATAAACCGTTGATACTAAGGTTTCTGAACATAACATGTTACAGCTTTGATATAGTGCATCCAGCTGTTTTCAATGGTTGTAGTAATAATGAAAAGCGTAGAATAGTTGTAAAGTTAATTATATATCATATCACTATAAGAAGGCCGTATAGTGCATAAAATATATCGTTAACCTCTATAAAGTGGACTTTTAGTACATAGTGATTTCGATCGTTTAAACCGGATGTTTGTCTCACTTTCTTTGAAGGACATTTGGGCTAAAGGGAATGTCAATGTATAAATACAATGAAGGACTCTTACAAGTCAGTCGCTCTACTGAATGCAAAGGTGGATGTATGTGTGTAAAGTCCATTAATCAAATATTTAACATGATAATCTGCACACACTTATTTATAAAGACCATTGATGCAAACTATATTTTATAATGATAGACAAGTCATACAAAAGTTCTGAAAATAAAAGATCCTTCGAAAGCAAACGCAGCAATGCAATACAAAGAGAAAATTGCAGACGCAGTTTTATTGAGTCCGTTCATGAGCAATTATTAAAAGGGCAATACTACTCCCTCTCCCTTGCACCGGCTTAAGCGGTATTTAATTTCCAAAACTAATAACATCGAAATTAATTATCCCGAATCAGTGTTGTCATTTTTTCTGGTCCTTCAGGATCATCAGTTTCAATGATCTTAGTTATAAAAATTGAATACCACTTTAAAAGCCGTTTCTGGGGGTAGTGTTGCACTTTTAATAACTGCTCATGAACAGCTTCAATAAAAACAGAATCTGAAATTCTCTCTGTTTACATTGCTTCTTTTGCTTTAGAGGGATCTCCTACGGTCCGAATTTATACATTGCTCTTGTACAATACGACTGAGGGTCAAAGAGATCAATCAGTGATCGTTTTAACATCGTCGTTTAGTCGTCAATGGTTACCTTAACATTTGTTGAATTCGCACTGACCCCGATCGGTAGCTACCTTAACTGTTTTGTTGAACTCGCAATGACCTCGGTCAGTTGTTACCTTAACTTTTGCTGAACTCGCAATGACCTCGGTCGGTGGCTACTTTAACCTTTTTGTTGAACTCGCACTGACCTCGGTCAGTGGTTACCTTAACTTTTGTTGAACTCGCACTGACCTCGGTCAGTTGATGAAATAACACTGACCACAGAAGATGGTTACCTTGACATTGCTGTGGAGCCCGCATTAACCTCGGTCAGTTGTTGCCTTACAATGGTGTTGTTGAAATCGCACTGATTTCGGTCAGTGGCTACATTAGAGTGTCGAACTGGAACTGACCTTGCTCACTGGTTATGCCTATGTCGCACATTCACGGATCACCTCGCCGGTTCCACTACGGTTTAAATCTCACGGATGATCCCGGAAATGCCAATTACCGTAGTGCGATACGGATGCATACAATGGTGTGACAACGGGCTTTGACGGTCACGCGTTCAGGGATTGACATCGGGTTAGCTACGGATACGATCCGCACCATTCGTGGCAATCTGTACTGATGCGTAGCATTCCGTATTTTAGCCGTAGTCTTACACAGTAGTATTTATATATCCGTGGCAATTTTGGAACATCCTCAAAAAATTTGACAACGGATCAAACAACCGTAGTACATCCTTAATAGAACGCGCGGATCCGTTTTAGTCCGTACTTAGACCGTATTAATCTGTACTTATTACAACATGCACAGGTGTCGTTCCGTATTAAACCGTGTCATTTATGTATTAAACCGTTTCGTACCGGAACAATCAGTATCTCTCGTGGCATATTCCGACATTACATCAAAACCTGTAGTCACACCGCGGTTTTTCGTATCGGACCACGGAAATTGGCATTTTCGGGGTCATCCGTGAGATTTAATCTGTAGTGGTACCGGCGAGGTGATCCGTGAATGTGTGACCTTGGCAGACAACGTTTAATACGGAACGACACGTGTCAGGGCGTGTGTACTTCGGATGAACAGCAGTTTGCTTTAAAAGTGCATTTCGCAGCTCTTGTGATTTGACACACTCTGCATCAAATCGATTGTGGTCGTCGTTGTGGACAACATCCGTATTCAACCGGTAGCAACCAGGAATGTGTCGCTAGTCTGTATGCTACGTTGTGTTATATACAAAGTGTGTGAAACGATATATGAACTTATGACATTCCTTAACCCTTCTCTTGCTGAATTTTAAAACACATTTCTCCTTCTTTACCCATGCTCTGTTGTATAATTACATATATCTTCACTGTGTACAAGTATGTCACTGTGCAGTCACTTCTGTGGAGTGCACTGGTTGCACAATCAACTTGTAAATAGAGCAGACCCTGATGAGACAGCTCCTGCAGGTATATTGAGGTGAATAACAAGCGAAGGGTTAACTTATGACATTCCTTATAATCCGCGCAGCTATCCTACAAACCGTATTGCATACATGTGTGTGAAGCTGGCTCAGCAATCAACCATCAACCATCAACATTCGTTTTTATATAAGGAAACCGAATGTTGATCTGGAATGTCGAGCTCGCCCATCAACATTCGTTTTTATATAAGGAAATCGAATGTTGATCTGAAATGTCGAGCTCACCCATCAACATTCGATTTTATATAGAGAAACCGAATGTTGAGCTGGAATGTCGAGCTCGCCAATCAACATTCGTTATTATATAAGGAAATCGAATGTTGATCTGGAATGTCGAGCTCGCCCATCAACATTCGTTTTTATGTAAGAAAATCGAATGTTGATCTGGAATGTCGAGCTCGCCCATCAACATTCGTTTTTATATAGAGAAACCGAATGTTGATCTGGAATGTCGAGCTCGCCCATCAACATTCGTTTTTATATAGAGAAACCGAATGTTGATCTGGAATGTCGAGATCGCCCATCAACATTCGTTTTTATATAAGGAAACCGAATGTTGATCTAGAATGTCGAGCACGCCCATCAACATTCACTTTTATATAAGGAAATCGAATGTTGTTCTGGAATGTCGAGCTCGCCCATCAACATTCGTTTTTATATAAGGAAATCGAATGTTGATCTGGAATGTCGAGCTCGCCCATCAACATTCGTTTTTATATAGAGAAACCGAATGTTGATCTGGAATGTCCAGCTCGCCCATCAACATTCGGTTTTATATAGAGAAACCGAATGTTGAGCTGGAATGTCGAGCTCGCCCATCAACATTCGTTTTTATATAAGGAAATCGAATGTTGATCTGGAATGTCGAGCTCGCCCATCAACATTGGTTTTTATATAAGGAAATCGAATGTTGATCTGGAATGTCGAACTCGCCCATCAACATTCGTTTTTATATAGAGAAACCGAATGTTGATCTGGAATGTCGAGCTCGCCCATCAACATTCGTTTTTATATAGAGAAACCGAATGTTGATCTGGAATGTCGAGCTCGCCCATCAACATTCGTTTTTATATAGAGAAACCGAATGTTGAGCTGGAATGCCGAGCTCGCCCATCAACATTCGTTTTTATATAAGGAAATCGAATGTTGATCTGGAATGTCGAGCTCGCCCATCAACATTCGTTTTTATATAAGGAAATCGAATGTTGATCTGGAATGTCGAGCTCGCCAATCAACATTCGTTTTTATATAGAGAAACCGAATGTTGATCTGGAATGTCGAGCTCGCCCATCAACATTCGTTTTTATATAGAGAAACCGAATGTTGAGCTGGAATGTCGAGCTCGCCCATCAACATTCGTTTTTATATAGAGAAACCGAATGTTGATCTGGAATGTCGAGCTCGCCCATCAACATTCGTTTTATATAAGGAAATCGAATGTTGATCTGGAATGTCGAGCTCGCCCATCAACATTCGCTTTTATATAAGGAAATCGAATGTTGATCTGGAATGTCGAGCTCGCCCATCAACATTCGTTTTTATATAGAGAAACCGAATGTTGATCTGGAATGTCGAGCTCACCCATCAACATTCGTTTTTATATAAGGAAACCGAATGTTGATCTGGAATGTCGAGCTCGCCCATCAACATTCGTTTTCATATAGAGAAACCGAATGTTGAGCTGGAATGTCTGGCTCGCCCATCAACATTCGTTTTTATATAAGGAAATCGAATGTTGATCTGGAATGTCGAGCTCGCCCATCAACATTCGTTTTTTTATAAGGAAATCGAATGTTGATCTGGAATGTCGAGCTCGCCCATCAACATTCGTTTTTATATAGAGAAACCGAATGTTTATCTGGAATGTCGAGCTCGCCCATCAACATTCGTTTTTATATAGAGAAACCGAATGTTGAGCTGGAATGTACAGCTCGCCCATCAACATTCGTTTTTATATAAGGAAACCGAATGTTGATCTGGAATGTCGAGCTCGCCCATCAACATTCGTTTTATATAAGGAAATCGAATGTTGATCTGGAATGTCGAGCTCGCCCATCAACATTCGCTTTTATATAAGGAAATCGAATGTTGATCTGGAATGTCGAGCTCGCCCATCAACATTCGTTTTTATATAGAGAAACCGAATGTTGATCTGGAATGTCGAGCTCACCCATCAACATTCGTTTTTATATAAGGAAACCGAATGTTGATCTGGAATGTCGAGCTCGCCCATCAACATTCGTTTTCATATAGAGAAACCGAATGTTGAGCTGGAATGTCGAGCTCGCCCATCAACATTCGTTTTTATATAAGGAAATCGAATGTTGATCTGGAATGTCGAGCTCGCCCATCAACATTCGTTTTTTTATAAGGAAATCGAATGTTGATCTGGAATGTCGAGCTCGCCCATCAACATTCGTTTTTATATAGAGAAACCGAATGTTGATCTGAAATGTCGAGCTCGCCCATCAACATTCGTTTTTATATAGAGAAACCGAATGTTGAGCTGGAATGTACAGCTCGCCCATCAACATTCGTTTTTATATAAGGAAACCGAATGTTGATCTGGAATGTCGAGCTCGCCCATCAACATTCGTTTTTATATAGAGAAACCGAATGTTGATCTGGAATGTCGAGCTCGCCCATCAACATTCGTTTTTATATAGAGAAACCGAATGTTGAGCTGGAATGTCCAGCTCGCCCATCAACATTCGTTTTTATATAGAGAAACCGAATGTTGAGCTGGAATGCCGAGCTCGCCCATCAACATTCGTTTTTATATAAGGAAATCGAATGTTGATCTGGAATGTCGAGCTCGCCCATCAACATTCGTTTTTATATAAGGAAATCGAATGTTGATCTGGAATGTCGAGCTCGCCAATCAACATTCGTTTTTATATAGAGAAACCGAATGTTGATCTGGAATGTCGAGCTCGCCCATCAACATTCGTTTTTATATAGAGAAACCGAATGTTGAGCTGGAATGTCGAGCTCGCCCATCAACATTCGTTTTTATATAGAGAAACCGAATGTTGAGCTGGAATGTCCAGCACGCCCATCAACATTCGTTTTATATAAGGAAATCGAATGTTGATCTGGAATGTCGAGCTCGCCCATCAACATTCGCTTTTATATAAGGAAATCGAATGTTGATCTGGAATGTCGAGCTCGCCCATCAACATTCGTTTTTATATAGAGAAACCGAATGTTGATCTGGAATGTCGAGCTCACCCATCAACATTCGTTTTTATATAAGGAAACCGAATGTTGATCTGGAATGTCGAGCTCGCCCATCAACATTCGTTTTCATATAGAGAAACCGAATGTTGAGCTGGAATGTCGAGCTCGCCCATCAACATTCGTTTTTATATAAGGAAATCGAATGTTGATCTGGAATGTCGAGCTCGCCCATCAACATTCGTTTTTTTTATAAGGAAATCGAATGTTGATCTGGAATGTCGAGCTCGCCCATCAACATTCGTTTTTATATAGAGAAACCGAATGTTGATCTGGAATGTCGAGCTCGCCCATCAACATTCGTTTTTATATAGAGAAACCGAATGTTGAGCTGGAATGTACAGCTCGCCCATCAACATTCGTTTTTATATAAGGAAACCGAATGTTGATCTGGAATGTCGAGCTCGCCCATCAACATTCGTTTTATATAAGGAAATCGAATGTTGATCTGGAATGTCGAGCTCGTCCATCAACATTCGCTTTTATATAAGGAAATCGAATGTTGATCTGGAATGTCGAGCTCGCCCATCAACATTCGTTTTTATATAGAGAAACCGAATGTTGATCTGGAATGTCGAGCTCACCCATCAACATTCGTTTTTATATAAGGAAACCGAATGTTGATCTGGAATGTCGAGCTCGCCCATCAACATTCGTTTTCATATAGAGAAACCGAATGTTGAGCTGGAATGTCGAGCTCGCCCATCAACATTCGTTTTTATATAAGGAAATCGAATGTTGATCTGGAATGTCGAGCTCGCCCATCAACATTCGTTTTTTTATAAGGAAATCGAATGTTGATCTGGAATGTCGAGCTCGCCCATCAACATTCGTTTTTATATAGAGAAACCGAATGTTGATCTGGAATGTCGAGCTCGCCCATCAACATTCGTTTTTATATAGAGAAACCGAATGTTGAGCTGGAATGTCGAGCTCGCCCATCAACATTCGTTTTTATATAAGGAAACCGAATGTTGATCTGGAATGTCGAGCTCGCCCATCAACATTCGTTTTTATATAGAGAAACCGAATGTTGATCTGGAATGTCGAGATCGCCCATCAACATTCGTTTTTATATAGAGAAACCGAATGTTGAGCTGGAATGTCCAGCTCGCCCATCAACATTCGTTTTTATATAGAGAACCCGAATGTTGAGCTGGAATGTCGAGCTCGCCCATCAACATTCGTTTTTATATAAGGAAATCGAATGTTGATCTGGAATGTCGAGCTCACCCATCAACATTCGTTTTTATATAAGGAAATCGAATGTTGATCTGGAATGTCGAGCTCGCCCATCAACATTCGTTTTTTATAAGGAAATCGAATGTTGATCTGGAATGTCGAGCTCGCCCATCAACATTCGTTTTTATATAGAGAAACCGAATGTTGATCTGGAATGTCGAGCTCGCCCATCAACATTCGTTTTTATACAGAGAAACCGAAGGTTGAGCTGGAATGTACAGCTCGCCCATCAACATTCGTTTTTATATAAGGAAACCGAATGTTGATCTGGAATGTCGAGCTCGCCCATCAACATTCACTTTTATATAAGGAAATCGAATGTTGATCTGGAATGTCGAGCTCGCCCATCAACATTCGTTTTTATATAAGGAAATCGAATGTTGATCTGGAATGTCGAGCTCGCCCATCAACATTCGTTTTTATATAGAGAAACCGAATGTTGATCTGGAATGTCCAGCTCGCCCATCAACATTCGTTTTTATATAGAGAACTCGAATGTTGAGCTGGAATGTCGAGCTCGCCCATCAACATTCGTTTTTATATAAGGAAATCGAATGTTGATCTGGAATGTCGAGCTCGCCCATCAACATTCGTTTTTATATAGAGAAACCGAATGTTGATCTGGAATGTCGAGCTCGCCCATCAACATTCGTTTTTATATGGATAAACCGAATGTTGAGCTGGAATGTCGAGCTCGCCCATCAACATTCGTTTTTATATAGAGAAACCGAATGTTGATCTGGAATGTCGAGCTCGCCCATCAACATTCGTTTTATATAAGGAAATCGAATGTTGATCTGGAATGTCGAGCTCGCCCATCAACATTCGTTTTTATATAAGGAAATCGAATGTTGATCTGGAATGTCGAGCTCGCCCATCAACATTCGTTTTTATATAGAGAAACCGAATGTTGATCTGGAATGTCGAGCTCACCCATCAACATTCGTTTTTATATAAGGAACCCGAATGTTGAGCTGGAATGTCGAGCTCGCCCATCAACATTCGTTTTTATATAGAGAAACCGAATGTTGAGCTGGAATGTCCAGCTCGCCCATCAACATTCGTTTTTATATAAGGAAATCGAATGTTGATCTGGAATGTCGATCTCGCCCATCAACATTCGTTTTTTTATAAGGAAATCGAATGTTGATCTGGAATGTCGAGCTCGCCCATCAACATTCGTTTTTATATAGAGAAACCGAATGTTGATCTGGAATGTCGAGCTCGCCCATCAACATTCGTTTTTATATAGAGAAACCGAATGTTGAGCTGGAATGTACAGCTCGCCCATCAACATTCGTTTTTATATAAGGAAACCGAATGTTGATCTGGAATGTCGAGCTCGCCAATCAACATTCACTTTTATATAAGGAAATCGAATGTTGATCTGGAATGTCGAGCTCGCCCATCAACATTCGTTTTTATATAAGGAAATCGAAAGTTGATCTGGAATGTCGAGCTCACCCATCAACATTCGTTTTTATATAGAGAAACCGAATGTTGATCTGGAATGTCGAGCTCGCCCATCAACATTCGTTTTTATATAGAGAACCCGAATGTTGAGCTGGAATGTCGAGCTCGCCCATCAACATTCGTTTTTATATAAGGAAATCGAATGTTGATCTGGAATGTCGAGCTCGCCCATCAACATTCGTTTTTATATAAGGAAATCGAATGTTGATCTGGAATGTCGAGCTCGCCCATCAACATTCGTTTTTATATAGAGAAACCGAATGTTGATCTGGAATGTCGAGCTCGCCCATCAACATTCGTTTTTATATAGAGAAACCGAATGTTGAGCTGGAATGTCCAGCTCGCCCATCAACATTCGTTTTTATATAGAGAAACCGAATGTTGAGCTGGAATGTCGAGCTCGCCCATCAACATTCGTTTTTATATAAGGAAACCGAATGTTGATCTGGAATGCCGAGCTCACCCATCAACATTCGTTTTTATATAAGGAAATCGAATGTTGATCTGGAATGTCGAGCTCGCCCATCAACATTCGTTTTTATATAAGGAAATCGAATGTTGAGCTGGAATGTCGAGCTCGCCCATCAACATTCGTTTTTATATAAGGAAACCGAATGTTGATCTGGAATGTCGAGCTCGCCCATCAACATTCGTTTTTATATAGAGAAACCGAATGTTGAGCTGGAATGTCCAGCTCGCCCATCAACATTCGTTTTTATATAGAGAAACCGAATGTTGAGCTGGAATGTCGAGCTCGCCCATCAACATTCGTTTTTATATAAGGAAACCGAATGTTGATCTGGAATGCCGAGCTCACCCATCAACATTCGTTTTTATATAAGGAAATCGAATGTTGATCTGGAATGTCGAGCTCGCCCATCAACATTCGTTTTTATATAAGGAAATCGAATGTTGAGCTGGAATGTCGAGCTCGCCCATCAACATTTGTTTTTATATAGAGAAACCGAATGTTGATCTGGAATGTCGAGCTCGCCCATCAACATTCGTTTTTATATAGAGAAACCGAATGTTGAGCTGGAATGTCCAGCTCGCCCATCAACATTCGTTTTTATATAGAGAAACCGAATGTTGAGCTGGAATGTCGAGCTCGCCCATCAACATTCGTTTTTATATAAGGAAACCGAATGTTGATCTGGAATGCCGAGCTCACCCATCAACATTCGTTTTTATATAAGGAAATCGAATGTTGATCTGGAATGTCGAGCTCGCCCATCAACATTCGTTTTTATATAAGGAAATCGAATGTTGAGCTGGAATGTCGAGCTCGCCCATCAACATTTGTTTTTATATAGAGAAACCGAATGTTGATCTGGAATGTCGAGCTCGCCCATCAACATTCGTTTTTATATAGAGAAACCGAATGTTGATCTGGAATGTCGAGCTCGCCCATCAACATTCGATTTTATATAGAGAAACCGAATGTTGTGCTGGAATGTCGAGCTCGCCCATCAACATTCGCCATTATATAGGGAAATATTTTTCTCTGAATATACAGGATTATCAGCTTTCATCTTTGGCACATAGCATCATCTGTAGGTCCGCTACAAAAAAATTGCCCATGGTGTAAAAATTGGACCCGGCCGAGGGGTTGCCACTTTCTATAGGAACATATAGCTAAAATGTTGAAAATGTCTCTGAAACTGGAAGCTCTTAGCTTTCAAGATGGCAAATTACGTCACCTTGAAGTCCGCAGGGGTCAGATAAGGCCCAGCTACATGGGTAGCCAGATTTCTATAGAAAAATATAGTGAAACACTTGATTTTTCTCCAATGATTGGCTTGTGAACGATACCAGGGTCATCGTGGTAATATTGTTGTGTAATGCAAAGTTTGACCTATTGATTGTTGATAAATTTATGTGAACATGTGCGTCTGGCGTATAGGAATTTTTAAAGATCATACTCAAGTCAAACATATATGTTTGATAGTTAGTCATGATAAGTATTAGTATGTAACTGCTGCCTATTCATTAAAATACATATATTGATTTTAATAACCGCAGGCCTTAATTGATATAATCAGATGTGGAATACATGTATCTGTGTCCTATGAAAACATTTACCTTTTAGTTTTTATCTAGGACGTTTTATTGAAAATAGCCCTTCTTAGAAACCGACTTTCCGTTTTAGGAATATACATGTATCTTGAAAATATGCTTTATATCTTCTTTATTACATCTGCATGTGTAAATTTGGTATTTAGTCAATTATAAAGGTGGTGTCACACTAGAGCGTATGGCACGAACGTATGCGAACGTATGAGAAAAAATGCTCATACTCTCGCATACGCAGATAATCGCTATGGGTAGTATAGGCATACGTTGTATAAGCTGCCATATGTCGGTGTACGTTCTCATACGCAGAAAACGAAACTAATTTTTGAACATGTTCAAAGCAGTTCAGCGTATACAAGCGTATGAAGTATACTAGGTCAAATACGTTTCACATACGGTGGCATGAAGGCGGCCAGTAAATCTATTATATGGATAGCGTATCAGTAACGTAATTTTAACGTATGTCTGACGAACGACTAACGTTTTTAACCTATTTCTGGCTATCCATACGCTATTCATGCGCTCACATGAGGTAAGAATACGTTACTTATATGCTCACACACGCTATTTATAGGCTGATATACGCTACATTGACGGTGACATAAGTTGACACATGCTCGTATACGTTTCCCATGCGTTGCCTATACGCCAGATATACGGTACGCATACGCTATTCACGCGCTGCTAATACGTTCATCGAAGATAGAGGCGGAAAATTACGGATTCATATGCTCAAAAGTTGTGCGTATGCCCAGGATTTCATACGCACGCTATGCATACGTTCGTCTCATACGCTATACTGTGACATGGGCATAATTTAACGTATGTCTGACGAATGACTAACGTATTTAACGTATTTAATCTATTTCTGGCTATCCATACGCTGCTCATGCGCTCACATGCAGTAAGACCATGTTACTCATATGCTCGCATACGCTAGTTATACGCTGATATACGCTACACTGACGGTGACATAAGTTGACACACGCTCGTATACGATTCTCATGCGCTGCATATACGCCAGATATACGGTACACATGCGCTGGTATAGTAGGTTCATCGAAGATAGTGTTGGGAAATTTCGGGTTCATACGCTCAACAGTTGTGCGCATGACCAGTTTTTCATACGCTATGCATACGTTCGTCTCATACGCTATAGTGTGACAGGACCATTAAGACAATTCGCAAGTGCCCATAACCAGTAACACTTTGAGTATGAATTTGAGAACCATGCATTGACAATTGTGATTTCATATTTATAACACGTGATGTTTGATTTTGCAGTTTATAAGAAGTTTAAATATTACAATGGATTAACGAACATGTTTTACAGCTGCTTAAGTTAAATATTAGCTTTTAAATTTGAACTCATTATGTTAATGAATATGGCTATGGACCCATTGTATTTGGAAAGTTCCCAATAAAAATGTTTAAAAAAATGGTGCATAGTATTGTCATATGTCAGGCATATTCAGTTGTTATTCACATTGTATGATATTTCGCAAGAGAAATTCTATATAGCTACAATGGTAGAATGGAGGAGTTTACATTCCAGCTTAGCATTCTGTTTCCTTATATAAAAACGAATGTTGATGGGCGAGCTAAACAGTCCAGCTCGACATTCAGTTTCTCTATATAATGGCTAATGTTGATGGGCGAGCTCGTCATTCCAGCACAACATTCAGTTTCTCTATATAAAAACGAATGTTGATGGGCGAGCTCGACATTCCAGTTCGACATTCAGTTTCCCTATATAATGGCGAATGTTGATGGGCGAGCTCGACATTCCAGATCAACATTCGACTTCCTTATATAAAAACGAATGTTGATGGGCGAGCTCGACATTCCAGATCAACATTCGATTTCCTTATATAAAAACGAATGTTGATGGGCGAGCTCAACATTCCAGATCAACATTCGGTTTCTCTATATAAAAACGAATGTTGATGGACGAGCTCAACATTCCAGATCAACATTCGGTTTCCTTATATAAAAACGAATGTTGATGGGCGAGCTCGACATTCGAGATCAACATTCGATTTCCTTATATAAAAACGAATGTTGATGGGCGAGCTCAACATTCCAGATCAACATTCGATTTCCTTATATAAAAACGAATGTTGATGGGCGAGCTCGACATTCCAGCTCAACATTCGATTTCCTTATATAAAAACGAATGTTGATGGGCGACCTCGACATTCCAGATCAACATTCGATTTCCTTATATAAAAAACGAATGTTGATGGGCGAGCTCAACATTCCAGATCAACATTCGGGTTCCTTATATAAAAACGAATGTTGATGGGCGTGCTCGACATTCTAGATCAACATTCGGTTTCCTTGTATAAAAACGAATGTTGATGGGCGAGCTCGACATTCCAGATCAACATTCGATTTCCTTATATAAAAACGAATGTTGATGGGCGAGCTCGACATTCCAGATCAACATTCGGTTTCTCTATATAAAAACGAATGTTGATGGGCGAGCTCGACATTCCAGATCAACATTCGGTTTCCTTATATAAAAACGAATGTTGATGGGCGAGCTCGGCATTCCAGATCAACATTCGATTTCCTTATATAAAAACGAATGTTGATGGGCGAGCTCAACATTCCAGCTCAACATTCGGTTTCTCTTTATAAAAACGAATGTTGATGGGCGAGCTCAACATTCCAGATCAACATTCGGTTTCCTTATATAAAAACGAATGTTGATGGGCGAGCTCGACATTCCAGATCAACATTCGATTTCCTTATAAATAAACGAATGTTGATGAGCGAGCTCGACATTCCAGATCAACATTCGATTTCCTTATATAAAAACGAATGTTGATGGGCGAGCTCGACATTCCAGCTCAACATTCGGTTTCTCTATATAAAAACGAATGTTGATGGGCGAGCTCGACATTCCAGATCAACATTCGATTTCCTTATATAAAAACGAATGTTGATGGGCGAGCTCGACATTCCAGATCAACATTCGATTTCCTTATATAAAAACGAATGTTGATGGGCCAGCTCGACATTCCAGATCAACATTCGATTTCCTTATATAAAAACGAATGTTGATGGGCGAGCTCGACATTCCAGCTCAACATTCGGTTTCTCTATATAAAAACGAATGTTGATGGGCGAGTTCAACATTCAAGACCAACATTCGGTTTCCTTATATAAAAACGAATGTTGATGGGCGAGCTCGACATTCCAGCTCAACATTCGATTTCCTTATATAAAAACGAATGTTGATGGGCGACCTCGACATTCCAGATCAACATTCGGTTTCCTTATATAAAAAACGAATGTTGATCGGCGAGCTCAACATTCCAGATCAACATTCGGTTTGCTTATATAAAAACGAATGTTGATGGGCGAGCTCGACATTCGAGATCAACATTCGATTTCCTTATATAAAAACGAATGTTGATGGGCGAGCTCGACATTCCAGATCAACATTCGATTTCCTTATATAAAAACGAATGTTGATGGGCGAGCTCGACATTCCAGCTCAACATTCGATTTCCTTATATAAAAACGAATGTTGATGGGCGACCTCGACATTCCAGATCAACATTCGGTTTCCTTATATAAAAAACGAATGTTGATGGGCGAGCTCAACATTCCAGATCAACATTCGGGTTCCTTATATAAAAACGAATGTTGATGGGCGTGCTCGACATTCTAGATCAACATTCGGTTTCCTTATATAAAAACGAATGTTGATGGGCGAGCTCGACATTCCAGATCAACATTCGATTTCCTTATATAAAAACGAATGTTGATGGGCGAGCTCGACATTCCAGATCAACATTCGGTTTCTCTATATAAAAACGAATGTTGATGGGCGAGCTCGACATTCCAGATCAACATTCGATTTCCTTATATAAAAACGAATGTTGATGGGCGAGCTCGACATTCCAGATAAACATTCGATTTCCTTATATAAAAACGAATGTTGATGGGCGAGCTCAACATTCCAGCTCAACATTCGGTTTCTCTTTATAAAAACGAATGTTGATGGGCGAACTCAACATTCCAGATCAACATTCGGTTTCCTTATATAAAAACGAATGTTGATGGGCGAGCTCGACATTCCAGATCAACATTCGATTTCCTTATAAATAAACGAATGTTGATGAGCGAGCTCGACATTCCAGATCAACATTCGATTTCCTTATATAAAAACGAATGTTGATGGGCGAGCTCGACATTCCAGCTCAACATTCGGTTTCTCTATATAAAAACGAATGTTGATGGGCGAGCTCGACATTCCAGATCAACATTCGATTTCCTTATATAAAAACGAATGTTGATGGGCGAGCTCAACATTCCAGATCAACATTCGATTTCCTTATATAAAAACGAATGTTGATGGGCCAGCTCGACATTCCAGATCAACATTCGATTTCTCTATATAAAAACGAATGTTGATGGGCGAGCTCGACATTCCAGATCAACATTCGGTTTCTCTATATAAAAACGAATGTTGATGGGCGAGCTCAACATTCCAGATCAACATTCGGTTTCCTTATATAAAAACGAATGTTGATGGGCGAGCTCGACATTCCAGATCAACATTCGATTTCCTTATATAAAAACGAATGTTGATGGGCGAGCTCAACATTCCAGATCAACATTCGATTTCCTTATATAAAAACGAATGTTGATGGGCGAGCTCGACATTCCAGATCAACATTCGGTTTCCTTATATAAAAACGAATGTTGATGGGCGAGCTCAACATTCCAGATCAAAATTCGATTTCCTTATATAAAAA
The DNA here is from genome assembly GCA_963576725.1 of Azorinus chamasolen. NCBI lineage: Eukaryota > Metazoa > Mollusca > Bivalvia > Cardiida > Solecurtidae > Azorinus > Azorinus chamasolen. Next base: position 58,926,134 of record OY755249.1, read on the forward strand.
CGAATGTTGATGGGCGAGCTCGACATTCCAGATCAACATTCGGTTTCTCTTTATAAAAACGAATGTTGATGGGCGAGCTCAACATTCCAGATCAACATTCGATTTCCTTATATAAAAACGAATGTTGATGGGCGAGCTCGACATTCCAGATCAACATTCGATTTCCTTATATAAAAACGAATGTTGATGGGCCAGCTCGACATTCCAGATCAACATTCGGTTTCCTTATATAAAAACGAATGTTGATGGGCGAGCTCAACATTCCAGCTCAACATTCGGTTTCTCTATATAAAAACGAATGTTGATGGACGAGCTCAACATTCCAGATCAACATTCGATTTCCTTATATAAAAACGAATGTTGATGGACGAGCTCAACATTCCAGATCAACATTCGGTTTCCTTATATAAAAACGAATGTTGATGGGCGAGATCGACATTCCAGATCAACATTCGGTTTCCTTATATAAAAACGAATGTTGATGGGCGAGCTCAACATTCCAGCTCAACATTCGGTTTCTCTATATAAAAACGAATGTTGATGGACGAGCTCAACATTCCAGATCAACATTCGGTGTCCTTATATAAAAACGAATGTTGATGGGCGAGCTCCACATTCCAGCTCAACATTCGATTTCCTTATATAAAACCGAATGTTGATGGGCGAGCTCGACATTCCAGCTCAACATTCGGTTTCTCTATATAAAAACGAATGTTGATGGGCGAGCTCGACATTCCAGATCAACATTCGATTTCCTTATATAAAAACGAATGTTGATGGGCGAGCTCGACATTTCAGATCAACATTCGATTTCCTTATATAAAAACGAATGTTGATGGGCGAGCTCGACATTCCAGATCAACATTCGATTTCTCTATATAAAAACGAATGTTGATGGGCGAGCTCAACATTCCATATCAACATTTGGTTTCTCTATATAAAAACGAATGTTGATGAGCGAGCTCAACATTCCAGATCAACATTCGGTTTCCTTATATAAAAACGAATGCTGATGGGCGAGCTCGACATTCCAGATCAACATTCGATTTCCTCATATAAAAACGAATGTTGATGGGCGAGCTCAACATTCCAGCTCAACATTCGATTTCCTTATATAAAAACGAATGTTGATGGGCGAGCTCGACATTCCAGATCAACATTCGATTTCTCTATATAAAAACGAATGTTGATGGGCGAGCTCAACATTCCAGCTCAACATTCGATTTCCTTATATAAAAACGAATGTTGATGGGCGAGCTCGACATTCCAGCTCAACATTCGGTTTCTCTATATAAAAACGAATGTTGATGGGCGAGCTCGACATTCCAGATCAACATTCGGTTTCTCTATATAAAAACGAATGTTGATGGGCGAGCTCGACATTCCAGATCAACATTCGATTTCCTTATATAAAAACGAATGTTGATGGGCGAGCTCGACATTCCAGATCAACATTCGGTTTCTGTATATAAAAACGAATGTTGATGGGCGAGCTCGACATTCCAGATCAACATTCGATTTCCTTATAAAAAAAACGAATGTTGATGAGCGAGCTCGACATTCCAGATCAACATTCGATTTCCTTATATAAAAACGAATGTTGATGGGCGAGCTCGACATTCCAGCTCAACATTCGGTTTCTCTATATAAAAACGAATGTTGATGGGCGAGCTCGACATTCCAGATCAACATTCGATTTCCTTATATAAAAACGAATGTTGATGGGCGAGCTCGACATTCCAGATCAACATTCGATTTCCTTATATAAAAACGAATGTTGATGGGCGATCTCGACATTCCAGCTCAACATTCGGTTTCTCTATATAAAAACGAATGTTGATGGGCGAGCTCAACATTCAAGATCAACATTCGGTTTCCTTATATAAAAACGAATGTTGATGGGCGAGCTCGACATTCCAGATCAACATTCGATTTCCTTATATAAAACGTATGTTGATGGGCGAGCTCGACATTCCAGATCAAAATTCGATTTCCTTATATAAAAACGAATGTTGATGGGCGAGCTCGACATTCCAGATCAACATTCGGTTTCTCTATATAAAAACGAATGTTGATGGGTGAGCTCAACATTCCAGATCAACATTCGGTTTCCTTATATAAAAACGAATGTTGATGGGCGAGCTCGACATTCCAGATCAACATTCGATTTCCTTATATAAAAACGAATGTTGATGGGCGAGCTCGACATTCCAGATCAACATTCGGTTTCCTTATATAAAAACGAATGTTGATGGGCGAGCTCAACATTCCAGATCAAAATTCGATTTCCTTATATAAAAACGAATGTTGATGGGCGAGCTCGACATTCCAGATCAACATTCGGTTTCTCTATATAAAAACGAATGTTGATGGGCGAGCTCAACATTCCAGATCAACATTCGATTTCCTTATATAAAAACGAATGTTGATGGGCGAGCTCGACATTCCAGATCAACATTCGATTTCCTTATATAAAAACGAATGTTGATGGGCGAGCTCGACATTCCAGATCAACATTCGGTTTCCTTATATAAAAACGAATGTTGATGGGCGAGCTCAACATTCCAGCTCAACATTCGGTTTCTCTATATAAAAACGAATGTTGATGGACGAGCTCAACATTCCAGATCAACATTCGATTTCCTTATATAAAAACGAATGTTGATGGACGAGCTCAACATTCCAGATCAACATTCGGTTTCCTTATATAAAAACGAATGTTGATGGGCGAGATCGACATTCCAGATCAACATTCGGTTTCCTTATATAAAAACGAATGTTGATGGGCGAGCTCGACATTCCAGATCAACATTCGATTTCCTTATATAAAAACGAATGTTGATGGGCGAGCTCAACATTCCAGCTCAACATTCGATTTCCTTATATAAAAACGAATGTTGATGGGCGAGCTCAACATTCCAGATCAACATTCGGTTTCTCTATATAAAAACGAATGTTGATGGGCGAGCTCGACATTCCAGATCAACATTCGGTTTCTCTATATAAAAACGAATGTTGATGGGCCAGCTCGACATTCCAGATCAACATTCGATTTCCTTATATAAAAACGAATGTTGATGGGCGAGCTCGACATTCCAGATCAACATTCGGTTTCTGTATATAAAAACGAATGTTGATGGGTGAGCTCGACATTCCAGATCAACATTCGATTTCCTTATATAAAAACGAATGTTGATGGGCGAGCTCGACATTCCAGATCAACATTCGATTTCCTTATATAAAAACGAATGTTGATGGGCGAGCTCGACATTCCAGATCAACATTCGATTTCCTTATATAAAAACGAATGTTGATGGGCGAGCTCAACATTCCAGCTCAACATTCGGTTTCTCTATATAAAAACGAATGTTGATGGGCGAGCTCGACATTCCAGATCAACATTCGGTTTCCTTATATAAAAACGAATGTTGATAGGCAAGCTCGATATTCCAGATCAACATTCGATTTCCTTATAAAAAAATGAATGTTGATGGGCGAGCTCGACATTCCAGATCAACATTCGATTTCCTTATAAAAAAAAACGAATGTTGATGAGCGAGCTCGACATTCCAGATCAACATTCGATTTCCTTATATAAAAACGAATGTTGATGGGCGAGCTCGACATTCCAGCTCAACATTCGGTTTCTCTATATAAAAACGAATGTTGATGGGCGAGCTCGACATTCCAGATCAACATTCGATTTCCTTATATAAAAACGAATGTTGATGGGCGAGCTCGACATTCCAGATCAACATTCGATTTCCTTATATAAAAACGAATGTTGATGGACCAGCTCGACATTCCAGATCAACATTCGATTTCCTTATATAAAAACGAATGTTGATGGGCGAGCTCGACATTCCAGATCAACATTCGGTTTCTCTATATAAAAACGAATGTTGATTGGTGAGCTCAACATTCCAGATCAACATTCGGTTTCTGTATATAAAAACGAATGTTGATGGGCGAGCTCGACATTCCAGATCAACATTCGATTTCCTTATATAAAAACGAATGTTGATGGGCGAGCTCGACATTCCAGATCAACATTCGGTTTCCTTATATAAAAACGAATGTTGATGGGCGAGCTCAACATTCCAGATCAAAATTCGATTTCCTTATATAAAAACGAATGTTGATGAGCGAGCTCGACATTCCAGATCAACATTCGGTTTCTCTATATAAAAACGAATGTTGATGGGCGAGCTCAACATTCCAGATCAACATTCGATTTCCTTATATAAAAACGAATGTTGATGGGCGAGCTCGACATTCCAGATCAACATTCGATTTCCTTATATAAAAACGAATGTTGATGGGCGAGCTCGACATTCCAGATCAACATTCGGTTTCCTTATATAAAAACGAATGTTGATGGGCGAGCTCAACATTCCAGCTCAACATTCGGTTTCTCTATATAAAAACGAATGTTGATGGACGAGCTCAACATTCCAGATCAACATTCGATTTCCTTATATAAAAACGAATGTTGATGGACGAGCTCAACATTCCAGATCAACATTCGGTTTCCTTATATAAAAACGAATGTTGATGGGCGAGATCGACATTCCAGATCAACATTCGGTTTCCTTATATAAAAACGAATGTTGATGGGCGAGCTCAACATTCCAGCTCAACATTCGGTTTCTCTATATAAACACGAATGTTGATGGACGAGCTCAACATTCCAGATCAACATTCGGTTTCCTTATATAAAAACGAATGTTGATGGGCGAGCTCGACATTCCAGCTCAACATTCGATTTCCTTATATTAAAACGAATGTTGATGGGCGAGCTCAACATTCCAGCTCAACATTCGGTTTCTCTATATAAAAACGAATGTTGATGGGCGAGCTCGACATTCCAGATCAACATTCGATTTCCTTATATAAAAACGAATGTTGATGGGCGAGCTCGACATTCCAGATCAACATTCTATTTCCTTATATAAAAACGAATGTTGATGGGCGAGCTCGACATTCCAGATCAACATTCGATTTCCCTATATAAAAACGAATGTTGATGGGCGAGCTCAACATTCCATATCAACATTTGGTTTCTCTATATAAAAACGAATGTTGATGAGCGAGCTCAACATTCCAGATCAACATTCGGTTTCCTTATATAAAAACGAATGCTGATGGGCGAGCTCGACATTCCAAATCAACATTCGATTTCCTTATATAAAAACGAATGTTGATGGGCGAGCTCAACATTCCAGCTCAACATTCGATTTCCTTATATAAAAACGAATGTTGATGGGAGAGCTCAACATTCCAGCTCAACATTCGGTTTCTCTATATAAAAACGAATGTTGATGGGCGAGCTCGACATTCCAGATCAACATTCGATTTCCTTATATAAAAACGAATGTTGATGGGCGAGCTCAACATTCCAGCTCAACATTCGATTTCCTTATATAAAAACGAATGTTGATGGGCGAGCTCAACATTCCAGCTCAACATTCGGTTTCTCTATATAAAAACGAATGTTGATGAGCGAGCTCGACATTCCAGATCAACATTCGATTTCCTTATATAAAAACGAATGTTGATGGGCGAGCTCGACATTCCAGATCAACATTCGATTTCCTTATATAAAAACGAATGTTGATGGGCGAGCTCGACATTCCAGATCAACATTCGATTTCTCTATATAAAAACGAATGTTGATGGGCGAGCTCAACATTCCATATCAACATTTGGTTTCTCTATATAAAAACGAATGTTGATGGGCGAGCTCAACATTCCAGATCAACATTCGGTTTCCTTATATAAAAACGAATGCTGATGGGCGAGCTCGACATTCCAGATCAACATTCGATTTCCTTATATAAAAACGAATGTTGATGGGCGAGCTCGACATTCCAGATCAACATTCGATTTCCTTATATAAAAACGAATGTTGATGGGCGAGCTCAACATTCCAGCTCAACATTCGATTTCCTTATATAAAAACGAATGTTGATGGGCGAGCTCAACATTCCAGCTCAACATTCGGTTTCTCTATATAAAAACGAATGTTGATGGGCGAGCTCGACATTCCAGATCAACATTCGGTTTCTCTATATAAAAACGAATGTTGATGGGCGAGCTCGACATTCCAGATCAACATTCGATTTCCTTATATAAAAACGAATGTTGATGGGCTAGCTCGACATTCCAGATCAACATTCGGTTTCTGTATATAAAAACGAATGTTGATGGGTGAGCTCGACATTCCAGATCAACATTCGATTTCCTTATATAAAAACGAATGTTGATGGGCGAGCTCGACATTCCAGATCAACATTCGATTTCCTTATATAAAAACGAATGTTGATGGGCGAGCTCGACATTCCAGATCAACATTCGATTTCCTTATATACAAACGAATGTTGATGGGCGAGCTCAACATTCCAGCTCAACATTCGGTTTCTCTATATAAAAACGAATGTTGATGGGCGAGCTCGACATTCCAGATCAACATTCGGTTTCCTTATATAAAAACGAATGTTGATAGGCAAGCTCGACATTCCAGATCAACATTCGATTTCCTTATAAAAAAATGAATGTTGATGGGCGAGCTCGACATTCCAGATCAACATTCGATTTCCTTATAAAAAAAACGAATGTTGATGAGCGAGCTCGACATTCCAGATCAACATTCGATTTCCTTATATAAAAACGAATGTTGATGGGCGAGCTCGACATTCCAGCTCAACATTCGGTTTCTCTATATAAAAACGAATGTTGATGGGCGAGCTCGACATTCCAGATCAACATTCGATTTCCTTATATAAAAACGAATGTTGATGGGCGAGCTCGACATTCCAGATCAACATTCGATTTCCTTATATAAAAACGAATGTTGATGGGCCAGCTCGACATTCCAGATCAACATTCGATTTCCTTATATAAAAACGAATGTTGATGGGCGATCTCGACATTCCAGCTCAACATTCGGTTTCTCTATATAAAAACGAATGTTGATGGGCGAGCTCAACATTCAAGATCAACATTCGGTTTCCTTATATAAAAACGAATGTTGATGGGCGAGCTCGACATTCCAGATCAACATTCGATTTCCTTATATAAAACGTATGTTGATGGGCGAGCTCGACATTCCAGATCAAAATTCGATTTCCTTATATAAAAACGAATGTTGATGGGCGAGCTCAACATTCCAGATCAACATTCGGTTTCTCTATATAAAAACGAATGTTGATGGGTGAGCTCAACATTCCAGATCAACATTCGGTTTCCTTATATAAAAACGAATGTTGATGGGCGAGCTCGACATTCCAGATCAACATTCGATTTCCTTATATAAAAACGAATGTTGATGGGCGAGCTCGACATTCCAGATCAACATTCGATTTCCTTATATAAAAACGAATGTTGATGAGCGAGCTCGACATTCCAGATCAACATTCGGTTTCTCTATATAAAAACGAATGTTGATGGGCGAGCTCAACATTCCAGATCAACATTCGATTTCCTTATATAAAAACGAATGTTGATGGGCGAGCTCGACATTCCAGATCAACATTCGATTTCCTTATATAAAAACGAATGTTGATGGGCGAGCTCGACATTCCAGATCAACATTCGGTTTCATTATATAAAAACGAATGTTGATGGGCGAGCTCAACATTCCAGCTCAACATTCGGTTTCTCTATATAAAAACGAATGTTGATGGACGAGCTCAACATTCCAGATCAACATTCGATTTCCTTATATAAAAACGAATGTTGATGGACGAGCTCAACATTCCAGATCAACATTCGGTTTCCTTATATAAAAACGAATGTTGATGGGCGAGATCGACATTCCAGATCAACATTCGGTTTCCTTATATAAAAACGAATGTTGATGGGCGAGCTCAACATTCCAGCTCAACATTCGGTTTCTCTATATAAACACGAATGTTGATGGACGAGCTCAACATTCCAGATCAACATTCGGTTTCCTTATATAAAAACGAATGTTGATGGGCGAGCTCCACATTCCAGCTCAACATTCGATTTCCTTATATTAAAACGAATGTTGATGGGCGAGCTCGACATTCCAGCTCAACATTCGGTTTCTCTATATAAAAACGAATGTTGATGGGCGAGCTCGACATTCCAGATCAACATTCGATTTCCTTATATAAAAACGAATGTTGATGGGCGAGCTCGACATTCCAGATCAACATTCGATTTCCTTATATAAAAACGAATGTTGATGGGCGAGCTCGACATTCCAGATCAACATTCGATTCTCTATATAAAAACGAATGTTGATGGGCGAGCTCAACATTCCATATCAACATTTGGTTTCTCTATATAAAAACGAATGTTGATGAGCGAGCTCAACATTCCAGATCAACATTCGGTTTCCTTATATAAAAACGAATGCTGATGGGCGAGCTCGACATTCCAGATCAACATTCGATTTCCTTATATAAAAACGAATGTTGATGGGCGAGCTCAACATTCCAGCTCAACATTCGATTTCCTTATATAAAAACGAATGTTGATGGGAGAGCTCAACATTCCAGCTCAACATTCGGTTTCTCTATATAAAAACGAATGTTGATGGGCGAGCTCGACATTCCAGATCAACATTCGATTTCCTTATATAAAAACGAATGTTGATGGGCGAGCTCAACATTCCAGCTCAACATTCGATTTCCTTATATAAAAACGAATGTTGATGGGCGAGCTCAACATTCCAGCTCAACATTCGGTTTCTCTATATAAAAACGAATGTTGATGGGCGAGCTCGACATTCCAGATCAACATTCGATTTCCTTATATAAAAACGAATGTTGATGGGCGAGCTCGACATTCCAGATCAACATTCGATTTCCTTATATAAAAACGAATGTTGATGGGCGAGCTCGACATTCCAGATCAACATTCGATTTCTCTATATAAAAACGAATGTTGATGGGCGAGCTCAACATACCAGATCAACATTCCGTTTCCTTATATAAAAACGAATGCTGATGGGCGAGCTCGACATTCCAGATCAACATTCGATTTCCTTATATAAAAACGAATGTTGATGGGCGAGCTCGACATTCCAGATCAACATTCGATTTCCTTATATAAAAACGAATGTTGATGGGCGAGCTCAACATTCCAGCTCAACATTCGATTTCCTTATATAAAAACGAATGTTGATGGGCGAGCTCAACATTCCAGCTCAACATTCGGTTTCTCTATATAAAAACGAATGTTGATGGGCGAGCTCGACATTCCAGATCAACATTCGGTTTCTCTATATAAAAACGAATGTTGATGGGCGAGCTCGACATTCCAGATCAACATTCGATTTCCTTATATAAAAACGAATGTTGATGGGCGAGCTCGACATTCCAGATCAACATTCGGTTTCTGTATATAAAAACGAATGTTGATGGGTGAGCTCGACATTCCAGATCAACATTCGATTTCCTTATATAAAAACGAATGTTGATGGGCGAGCTCGACATTCCAGATCAACATTCGATTTCCTTATATAAAAACGAATGTTGATGGGCGAGCTCGACATTCCAGATCAACATTCGATTTCCTTATATACAAACGAATGTTGATGGGCGAGCTCAACATTCCAGCTCAACATTCGGTTTCTCTATATAAAAACGAATGTTGATGGGCGAGCTCGACATTCCAGATCAACATTCGGTTTCCTTATATAAAAACGAATGTTGATAGGCAAGCTCGACATTCCAGATCAACATTCGATTTCCTTATAAAAAAAATGAATGTTGATGGGCGAGCTCGACATTCCAGATCAACATTCGATTTCCTTATATAAAAACGAATGTTGATGGGCGAGCTCGACATTCCAGATCAACATTCGATTTCCTTATATAAAATCGAATGTTGATGGTTGATGGTTGATTGCTGAGCCAGCTTCACACACATATTGCATACGATATTTTTACTGAACGCATTTTTTGCACAAATATCAAAAGAGAAAAAAACAGTCAAACAGAGAGAGTCGCACACAAAAGGGCACACCACTAAACACCACCAAACAAGAAAGAGCACAATAACAAGGCAAAACGTGACGGAACGCTTATCAAGACATATAACACATTAAGTAGTAACCGTATAAAATAACCAAGTAGTCCATAGGGTGAAAGTCCAGACACTGAACTCCTCGGTTTCTCTTTGGACAGTGCACAGAGACCTATAAAAGATACTTACATTAGAACATTAAACCAGTTACCAAAGCAACAGATAAATGTGCGAACTCAACTACTAAAATCGTCATTTCTCAGTCATTTCTCTCGTTGAGACGGTTCTAAAGAGCGGTCACAATATAGGGTTTGATGGAGAAGTTATTCTGTTATTCTTAGGAATGTTTTAAGTTTCACATGTTATCAGGACCTCCTATAATTCTCCAACAAATCATATGTTGCGACCACTCTTTAGAATCGTCACGAATTCTTAACCATTTCCTCCATAAACACGCCTTTATACGCCTCTGTAAAAGTCACTTTATGAAACCATTGTGATAAATAGAGCATTTGCTCCTATAGGAGCAAATGCTCTATTGATCACAATGGTTTCAAACTACAAACTTCTAAAAGTTTCCTTTTCTCTAGTTAATGATCCTTTTCGGTAGATTTATACAAAGTGGATTGATCTAGTAATAGCATATGGAGGAAAGGATTAAGTTAATTGCAATACATTGGTGGATTTTAAACGATTTTATTGTATACGTTCGACATCAAAAATCAAAAATGTATGTTTTAAATAAAATACATATTGTTTCGTGTTTGTTTCCTTGGCTTAGCAAACTGTCTGTAACGGTTTCTCTGTTTTCAAATATGTTCAAGGCCATTCTGCAAAACGTGACTGCACACCTTACGAAAACGCATCAACACAAGCCCGCCACGTGTCTGATTGTCATACCAATCTCCGCTTAGACGAAATCATATCCTCATTAATGGCATGGTTTAAGATCATTCACATCGTACGCAAGTTCCCGAGAAAGGACAAACTATTTAACCCTTTCCCTCATATAATCACGCATAATCACGCATTTGCAAACTCAGTAAACCGAGTAAACCTACAGAAGGCGTCTGGTCTTGGTCAGGTCTGTTTGCTACTGTAATTTGAAATATCTGTTTCTTTGGTTTCTAAAATGGCTACAATGTTACGCCTTCTATATTTCAATACAGCTATTTTCTCCATAAACATTAAGTAGATTATGAAATTGGTATCAAATATACAACAAGAAAAGGGTAATTCAACAGGTAAGTCCGGTATTACCTTAAAACAGTTTGGATCCAGATGAGATCTCTCATAAGGACATATGCTGTGGACTATAAAATTATGTAGATTATGTATTGGAAGACATTCTGCTGCGTTATTTGAATGGGAAGACATCTTCTATGGGCAAAATAATTCTTCAGTATATTTAATTTTAACCTGTACTCTGCTGAAATTAATTGGTTTACGCCAATTTTGGTCTGGTGCAAAGCTGTCTTTCTTTCGATTCGTTCCAGGTTTCGTTTTAAAAAAGGAATATTGACAGTCAGTTATATTTGATCCTAATGAGAAGCTGAGATACTCGGCATCTCATCTGAATCCAAATTGCTGCACACGGGAGTCAGTTGACGGTTAGTAGCATACGAGTTATTCCTTAATCTGCTGTGTAATAAAACTGGTAAATCTCTGTCTGGATATTAGTTAAACAAAAGTATATATAAAAAATTATGACACGCAGTGCAGACCATGATTAAAGGACTCCTTGCGGAACCTTTTGATATGGATCTACACTGTTTGCAAATGTCTTGTTTACTAGAGTCCCGTGCATTAAATGTTAAGATGCCGTTTCTGAAGATATTAAGGCGCGTAAGTTGATCTTACAGTATTAGATACACTGTCAGGAAAGAGAACCCATCAATCAGCAAAGCCGGTATGAAACAAACAAGCTCTTGAAAGAATAAATTATATAGTATCATAATTTAAATTACATGTTTATAACAACGAGTAACAAATGCGATGGTTTACGACTTTCCTTCATGAATATATGAATATATGATGTTATTGCATTACGCCAAGTGTTGGCTCCATTTATCTAGCTCTTACGATATTGATTATTTACTGCATAACTACTACTTTCAGGAACCTGTATGTACATAAATGGACTATGATTAGAATTGTATGTTTTCATCAGCTTTTTATATCGTATTTCGTTGGAAATTTGCATTTTAAATTCAATTTGGAAATTTTATTTGAAGTAACGTCTAAGTGCACTTTGTTTTCACAAGCCATTAGTGACCAAATTTCAAGGATTACCTACGACAGGGGTGATCTTTACACAATAGGCAAATCAACAGCGGACAAGCCTAATTCGTTCTTATTGTCAACACTTAAACGGTTTGGCATACTACAAAACAGCCATAATTACAGAGGTAGTCGAGGCGGGCATGCTCGAGAGCGACGCATTTGGGACACCAATCAAGGAATTAATATAAACAACTTGCGAAACTTGCCTGAAGCTAAGGGCTACGTCGACCCTAAAACTACAATGACATTACAAATTCCACACCGACATTAGAAAGTTTAGTAATCTTGCATATCCGAAAACCTGCAACACATTGAACAGGGTAAACGAAAAAGTCACTTGCCTCACTCTAAATTGCCGATCAGTAGTAAAAAAGATACAAATATAGGCCAATAATTAAGGGAAGAAAATATCGACTTTGCACTTTTTACGGAAACATGGTTCTCTGACGACAAGCAACATTAATATGAAACTCCGACCTAAATCAAAATGGTTACAGTGTCAGTGTCACCAATAGGAAAACAGAATAGGTGGATGCATTGCTTTGACTTATAAGACAAACATTAACGTACATAAACTTTCCTCCGGAGCGAACAAAAGCTTTGAATTTGGACTTTGGCGACTTATCTTCAAAAACATAACTTTACATGTAGTAGGAATCTACATACCTCCTTCACTTAGTGCATATTCTCAATTTGTAACGGATTTCTTGCAATACATGGAAGGCATCTTGCCTACATATTCAAACTTAATGGTTATGTGAGATTTTAACATACATCTCAAAGAAGACAGCAATTCAATATTGGATTTCAAAAACTCGATTCAGGCGATGGGTCTTGTGCAGCATGTAAATTTTAGTACTCACACTGGTGGAAAAAGCCTTGACCTAGTTATTACTGAGGAAGTAAATGGTGTCGATGTAGTCTCCTGTCATCCTGGTCCCTTCTTATCAGATCATTGTGTAGTCAAAATCGTCATGGACTTTAAGAAAAAGAACATTTCAAGTAAAGCAGTTACCTTTAGAGATTTCAGAAACATAGACCAGTCTGCATTTATGAACAGTTTATCTGAAATTTCCATTGATTCTGAAAATGTTGACTTTTGCGTAGAAACGTTTGAAACAGAGATTAAGGACGTTTTAGATACACATGTTCCTATCAAAGAGAAAATCAAAATTTGTCGTGCACCTAAAACATGGTTTACAAATGATATACTCCAGCTAAAGTTGTGCAAATCTGAGCGTCTTTGGAAAAAGCATAAGGAGCCCGAACAGTTTGCAGCAAGGAATGAATACAGTTGTCAATTGAAAAAGGAAAAAGAAAAACTTTGAGTAAAAAAGTAATTGAATATAAGGGTGACTCTAAAAGGTTATATCAATTTGTATCTGGCTTGACAGGAACTAAATCCGAAAATCCAATGCCTCCTAGCGAAAGTGAAATTACCCTCAGTGAAAACTTTGCCGACTATTTCATGAACAAGATAAGGAACATTCGAGATTCTTTGCCTTCTTTTAAAAACTTTGAGCCCATTCAGAAAGACGTTGTACAGTTTACTGAATTTAAAGAACTGAGCCAAGAGGAAGTTAGAAAATTGATAAATGAGCTCAAGACAAAATCATGTGAATTTGACCAACAAATATTCTAAAATTGTTTTTAGATGAACTATAACCTGTAATCACAAAGTTAGTTAACACTACATTGACACATTGTGTTTTCCTATCGAAATGGAAGCAAGCTATTATACGACCGTTGCTAAAGAAAGTGGGATTGGAACTAGAACTGTCAAATTACAGTCCCGTAAGCAATCTTTCTTTCCTGTCAAAACGTATTGAGAAAGCTGCATTGTTAAGTCTTAACATCCATGTAAATGACCATGACCTTCTGCCCAAAAATCAATCGGCTTACAGAAGATTCTACTCTTGCGAATCTGCTTTATTGAGACTTGTTCATGACCTACTTGAGGCTATGGAGAACCAGGAAGTAACTGCCCTTATTGCCATTGATCTTAGTGCTGCCTTTGATACTGTTGACCATGATATTGTTCTCGATGTTCTCAAGAGTCAATATGGAGTTTGTAATATTGCTTTGAAATGGCTGGACTCCTACTTACGACCAAGAAGCTGTCGCGTGAATGTAAATTCGTCACAGTCACAACCTTGTCTGTTGGAATGCAGTGTTCCCCAGGGTAGTTGCCTTGGTCCTTGGCTCTACCTTGCATACGCAGGAACCTTGTTCGATGTTAATGCTCCATCTATCTCTGTATACGGTTTTGCTGATGACCATATTGCTAGTAAACGCTTTAAACCTACCCCCAATAGTGAATGACAAGCTGTTCAAGACCTTGAAGAATGTGCCACAACGATCAATAACTGGATTAACGAAAACACACTTAAAATGAACACAGCAAAAATTGAATTCATCATTTTTGGAAGTAAACAACAGCTCAACAAATGTACTGCATATTCAATTGATATCGCAAGAGATGTTGTTGAATCGGAAACGTGTATTAGATATCTATGCGCTTTTCTCGATGAATCATTGACCTTCAAAGAACACGTAAAAAGAAAGTGTCGCGTTGCAATGTTGAACTACTATATAATAAAATGTATTAGGAAATACCTGACAAAAGAATTTGCAGAAACTTTAGTTCTCTCACTAGTGATTTCTCATTTAGATTATTTTTAATGCCATCCTATACGGAATTGCACAATATGATATAGATAAACTGCAGCGAATTCAAAACATGTGAGCTAAACTCGTGTTGAATAGGAAATGGTCAGACAGCTCCAAGCAATCTCTTAAAGACTTACATTGGTTACCTATCAAGGCTATGATCACTTTTATGTTATTAACATACATGTACAATTGCTCTCCCAACCACGCGCCCGTTTATCTGACAGAACTTCTCGTAAAGCCAGCACCAACACGCAGTCTGAGATCGGCAGACAAAGTTCAAGAGATGTATGCTGTGCCTTTCAACAAAAGAAAGACATTCAGTGACAGAAGTTTTGGGACAGTTGGTCCCATACTTTGGAATGGGCTTCCTAGCGAGATTAAAAGAGCAGAAAATGTTGATTCCTTTAAAAGAAAGTTAAAAACGCATTATTTCAGACACTTTGACTCACTTTTTAGTATATCTTAGTAATTGTCCGCGTGTTTTAGTTGTATAAAGTACTTTGTATAAAGTCTGGATTTTAGTATATTATAACAGTTTTTGAACCATCGTTTTATGGATATTAGTTTTTATGCTTTCTTAAATGTATATTTGTGTATTATATATCCTCTCTCGATTTTTATTTATTTTTATTTTTGTCAATGTACAACGTCATTGAATGCATTATTTGCAAAAATAGGCGTTTAACCAAGTGATTAAATTTCTAAGTTTCTAATACAAACGCTTTTTCTACGACTTTGCAAACACAGTAGACCCAGATAAGATTGCTCGTGTATAATCTGTCTGGTCAGTGTCTGTTCTGTTTGCTACAGTTTCTTCTCTGCCGTGGTAAGATGGCTCGTGTATAACCTGTCTGGTCAGTGGCTGTTCTGTTTGCTACAGTTTCTGTGTCTGGTCACTGTCTGTTCTGTTTGCTACAGTTTCTGCCGTGTCTGGTCCATGTATGTTCTGTTCCCTTCAGTTCCGGCCGTGGTAAGATGGCTCGTGTATAACCTGTCTCGTCAGTGTCCGTTCTGTTTGCTACAGTTTGTGCCGTGTCTGGTCAGTGTCTGTCCTGTTTGCTACAGTTTCTGCAGTGGTAATATGGCTCGTGCATAACTTGTCTGGTCAGTGTCCGTTCTGTTTGCTACAGTTTCTGCCGTGTCTGGTCAGTGTCCGTTCTGTTTGCTAAGGTTTCTGCCGTGTCTAGTCATTGTCCGTTCTGTTTGCTACAGTTTCTGCCGTGTCTGGTCAGTGTCTGTACTGTTTGCTACAGTTTCTGCCATGTCTGGTCAATGTCTGTTCTGTTTGCTACAGTTTCTGCCGTGTCTGGTCAGTGTCTGTTCTGTTTGCTACAGTTTCTGCCGTGTCTGGTCAGTGTCTGTTCTGTTTGCTACAGTTTCTGCCGTGTCTGGTCAATGTCTGTTCTGTTTGCTACAGTTTCTGCCGTGTCTGGTCAGTGTCTGTTCTGTTTGCTACAGTTTGTACCGTGTCTGGTCAGTGTCTGTTCTGTTTGCTACAGTTTCTGCCGTGTCTGGTCAGTGTCTGTTCTGTTTGCTACAGTTTCTGCCATGTCTGGTCAATGTCTGTTCTGTTTGCTACAGTTTCTGCCGTGTCTGGTCAATGTCTGTTCTGTTTGCTACAGTTTCTGCCATGTCTGGTCAATGTCTGTTCTGTTTGCTACAGTTTCTGCCGTGTCTGGTCAATGTCTGTTCTGTTTGCTACAGTTTCTGCCGTGTCTGGTCAGTGTCTGTTCTGTTTGCTACAGTTTCTGCCGTGTCTGGTCAATGTCCGTTCTGTTTGCTACAGTTTCTGCCGTGGTAAGTCCGTTGTTAATAATGCCGTTAACTATTAGATAATTAATTGTCATACAGACATGTCTAACATAAACATCCATGAGGGAAAGGATTAAATAAACATTGAAGATACATGAACACTGCTGTAGAATAATATTGCAGCTGTATGATCTGACATTGAAAATACATGCACATTGTTGTGGAATAACATTGCAGCTGTATGATCTGACCATTTCTTCTGTGACTAGAGCCTTCTGCTTCACTGCATGATAATACACGAAATATACAGTAAAATCCCTCTAAACCGAATTTCTAATAAAGAAAAAATTAGACACATTTTGGCGGGCGGCTGCTTAATTCAGGGTGAAAGTCGTGCAGAAAAGTCCTAAACTTTCACCCTGCATTAAACTGCCACCTGTATCTAAGACCAATATCCGTACTAATCGACCGTCCGGTTTAAAGAGGTTTCACTATAATGTATTTGCTGTATTGATGCAACATTACACTTGAGTCAGTATTGGTGTTATTTAATATGTGCAATGATTCAACAACTTGACTATAGAAATTAACCCTCCCCGTGAGAAGTAAGTCTTGCGGACATTTGCAAACGGTTTGGATCCAGAAGGGATGCCGAGTCTCACTAGGATCCAGATGGGATGACGAGTGAATCTTGATTGAGACCCTGTCAATAGCGTTTCAAAGGTTTGGTCGAAACGGAAGTCTATGAAAAGTATAACAAATAGGCGATTGAGCAGACGTTATTTTTCCTGCTACAAAATAGCTTCATCTGAGTGGCAAGATTGTCTGGGAATGCCCGTGCAGTCACAGACAGAGTGTGTTGGTGAAATCAATGGCCGGTTTAGCTCTTAACCCGCTGTCAAAAATAACTTGGATAGCTGGTTTAATTTTGACTATTTCTGATTGTGACAAACTATTATGTCAAACTGCAAACTACCGAGTGTTAAACTGCTTGGATTTTTGATGAGTCGCCGATCTTCTCGGCATCTCAACTGGAGAAAAAAATGTTACTGTTCTAATGCGAGTCAGGGGCTTAACAAGTGAGAGGGGTAATAAACACTTCACTGTCGTCACAACTAATGGACATCGAGTATATAATATAAGTGGAGAGCTCTGTTCGCAAATACGTGTTATATCAACCCTTCTTGTAATGAATACGTACTTTCGACCCAAAGAGCTTGTGGAAGGTCTACGCCTCGTAGCCTAACGCACAGAGTGTGTAGTAGCCCAATGGATGGTACATGCAAGACATTATCTTGCAATCCATGTACGGAGTCGGGATGACTTGTCGATATTTGTCCATATAAACATATGTGTTAACCCTTTATCTTATATAAACATATGTGTTAGCCCTTTACCTCATATAAAAATATGTTAACCCTTTACGTCATATAATCACATTTTACAAACAGTTAAAACTCGACACTTCGAAATTATAGTAATGAAGAATTTATGCCTTTAAGGCAGGTGTCTATTTAATGCAGGGTGAACGTCATGCAGAAAGCTCCTATCGGTGCTTTCTGTATAACTTTCATTCTGCATTAAGATGCAACATGTTTTAAAGACCGATAATCATACTTGTTTAAATGTTCGAATAATCGAGTTTTTACTGTATTTGCAAACAGATGGGGTTTCTGATCAGAGTATGCTCTGTTTGCTTTGGACAAGATAAAGATCTGATTGTACAGTGTTTGTCAAGGTAAAATATTCCCTGGAAAAGTGTACATTATAAAAAAAATCAGCCGATAGACTTCCATGATATCATTACTTCTTACATAAATGTTGGACAGGGGAAAGGTTAACCTTTTACCTCACGCATACGCTTTTTCATGGATTTACAGAGTACTGCTAGACTAATATCAGACGACTTTGTAGAAAACATCTAATGAGGTCTGTTTATTTATGACATATCAAAATCAGAGTCTACTGTGTCTACCAAACCATTATATTTTCACATGCCATTATAAAACTTCATCCAATAAATGTCCATAGTGCCATTATTTCTTACAGAGATATTCATCAAGTAAAGGAGTTTTTTTGTGAAGATGAGATATCAATATCATTTGAATCTTCTTGGAATACAGTTTCTCACCATGACCTGATTTCTTTTCCCTGTCATCAGCTATAGATGGTTTTCAATACTACAGTCAAACTCCTTCATTGCAACCACCAAAGAAAGAGATCTGGGCCCATGCTTATAAAGCTTTTTAGTTGAGTCTGAGTTCGTTCTCAAGCGTTTGATTGGTCAGATTTGAGTTCTCAAGCTTTTGATTGGTCAGATTTGAGCCTTTGGCTCAAATCTGACCAATCAAAAACTTGAGAACGAACTCAGACTCAACTTAACGTTTTATAAGCATGGACCCTAATTTTGGATCACATAGACAGTGGTGGCTTAATGCATTACAGGAGTTATGTGGAAATAATATACTAGAAGCTTTCTGCATTACTTTCATCCTGCTTTTAAAGAAATCCTTGTTTATCCATTGACTGGTCGGATAAAACGAGTTCTACTGTATATTGCCCTATCACCATTAGATTTACACATTTATTAGAATAATGTTCTATGTAATTTAGTTAAGTGGAAAAAAGACCAGCGTACAACCAAGTCACGTTGTCCATGAAGTCTACTCTTAGACTGTTCTCAGTCCGTTATAACTAAACATTACGGTATACTATCTGTATCTACTGTGTGGTTGATGCTAAGTTCTACCTTTCTTCTGACAAATCGGTTAGTGCCGTGTAAATCCCACAATAGTGATACATGTGATTTTCAACTTTTCAAAACATGATTTACTGACATCGATTATTTTAACTCTTTCGGCGCCAATTTTCTAACTATCGTCTCCAATCCAGTTAAATCATTCGATAAAATAAGGAAATAAGATAAATAAATGCAAATTTCAAAGGAATAAAGCACATAATTATGTAGAAATAGAGGTTGAGACAAAAAGTAAAGTCCCTGATCAGACGCCGCCTTCAATTTGTCGTGGCGCATTGTTGCGATATTGGCGGTGAAAGGGTTAACACAAATCATGCACATGTAATCATTAGTCAAACAAAGGTTAAGCAAGGGAATGTTTCTAATGTTTTTCAGTTTTGAAGTAGGTCAACGAAAAAAGGATTTACAAGCAGTTGAAAATACTAACTGGCGGTTAGAAGGTTAGAAGAATAAGGTAACCATAATTCCATTACTTAGTCATGAATATTTATTAAATTTTTTTATCATGTTTACTCATTAGATTCATTGATATATCAGCACATGGACATCATAAATGTTGTCATGACAGAATACACAGGGGTCTGGACCGCTTCATGGGGGTCTATATGTACTATATAATAACAAGGGTTCCAACTAGCAGAACGGATATCCGTGTACCATTTGTACAAATATGAATGTAACTCTTGCCATTTCAATGATAATTTTGTAATTATTTCGGCTATTGAAAGCCAATATATTTTACTATCAAATAAATATAATCTTCTCACGGTAACTTACGCGCAATTATCAATCCAACAACGATTTTCTCAAAATTTCACGTGTTTTCTGGGTCATTGACAAACGTTCGTTCACCCCGGTTTCACTATATCACAGCCATAACCTGGCGATTTTCAGTTCAAAAGATGGCGTGGTTCAATAAAACAATCCAATTATATCACCAATCTCCATTTGTTTTGTCCTCTTAATAAATAAGCAACTAGCAACAGCGGCCTTTCCGTCTGTCGTTATGTTTCTTTTCGGATGCTGCCATTTTGCAACAAATTTGAATGGAGCCATTTCATTGGATGAGCGAAGGAAAAGTTGGAAAATCCGTAACGTCAAGTACAATGGCTCCTTCCTCGACGATTTGAAGCAAACTGACAAAACTCGCTAGTTTTACACCATTCGTTTGATGCTGGTGACTAAATAATTGGAGGTGGGTGTTAGAATTGATTCATTTTATTGACTCACGCCATTTTTTGAACTGCAAATTGCCAGGTTATTGCTGTGATATAGTGAAACCGGAGTGAACGAACGTTTGTCAATGACCCTAATAACACATGAAATTTTGAGAAAATCATTGTTGGATTGATACTTGTTCATAAGTTACCGTTATAAGATTATATTTATTTGATAGAAAAATATATTGGCTTTAAATAGCCGAAAGAATTACGAAATTATCATTTAAATTGTAAGAGTTACAGTCATATTTGTACTCGTGGTACACGGATATCCGTTCTGCTAGTTGGAACCCTTGTTATTATATAGTACATTATATACCCCAACGAAGCGGTCAAGACCCCTGTGACAGAATGTTGAATCATATCTATATAATATCACAAGCAAATAGAGGAGCCATCTGATCTGAGTCTATTGTGTTTGCAAATGCGCAGAAAGGCGTATGTATGCAGTGAAGGGTTAACCCTTTTACCTCATGGACTATTTTTAGATACACCTCTTTGGAAAACATCTACCGAAAAGGAGCATTAACTAGAGAAAAAGTATTTTTTTTAGATTTTTTAATTTTAAGCCATTGTGATAAATAGAGCATTTGCTCCTATCAGAACAAATGCTCTATTTATCAAAATGGTTTCACAAAGTGATTTTTACAGAGTGGTCAAAAGTCGTTAATATGAGGGAATGGGTTAGGGGTACTTTTATTGGTATATACGTACTTGAATCCTGCTCATCCTATAAATCATTAACTGTGCCAAAGCGCTAATTTGCTATAATGTTCAGGTACACCAGACACGTTCAAATGCCGCAGAAACTATTGACCGAATGTCGAACAACTTGGATCCTGATGAGATGCCGAGTTACTTGTCGTCTCATTTGGATCCAAACAGTTTGCAAATGTCTGTCGGGGCACGCTTAGCATGAAAAGGTTTAAGCTTACCTCGATATAGATATGTCAATGCCTCATTTAACTGTTGATGACCGGTCATGACTCCTTTCATCTTTCTGCTAATTAGCAGATTATCAGATATCATACAGCATCATCATAAAATAATGAGCCCTTAACCTTTCTATCATATTACAATTAACTCTGTCTATAGCAACCATTATACTTCTAATTCTGTAACTTCAAAAAAGGTGGCAGCTTAAAGCAGGACGAAAGTAATGCAGAGGAATTGTCTGCGTCGTTATTTTCGTTCTGCATTAAGCAACCACCTGCTCATATCAACCTCTACATTTATTCATTATAATTATGGTCGTTATACGATTGTTCTACCGTACACTATAATCGCGACAGGCTTGCATTTGTCAAACAGCTTGGATCCAGATAAAACGCCGAGTTACTCAGCGTATCTTCAGATTCCAAGACGTTCAAGACTTGGACAATATGTTTCGAGAACCGGAAGTGAGGACATATTACAACAGATCGGAGTTTAAGCCGACATTAGTATTATAGCTGCATATGGGTTTACTAAGTGTCAGGTTATCCACCTTGGTCGCTCTTAGAAGTGCATGTATGGCTGCTCAGGTAGTCACCTGATTCAATGATCCAAGGTATAAACAGTTGAACTTCGATATCTCGAACTAAGATAACTCAAACTTTGGGATAAATCGAAGTAAAAATTCGGTCCTTCCAAAATATACAATACATATTTGTTCTAAAATATATCACTACGCATATCTAGATACACATGTGACCGTTTATTGCAGGTTTAACGAAAATTGTTCACAATCTAAATCGGATGACTAGACTCTTTATTATCTCGAATTAATGTGTATGGTACCTTGAGGTGCAATATATCATATCAAAGTTCAACTATAGTTCTTCGAATTCTTTTCAACTCCTTACTTCGGGTATTGTTGATCCGTATATGTCACTAATCGAATATGTAGCACGTGTGTGATATATTCGACCGTAAAAATCACCCTTGTCAAATGTGTCATATTCGTAAAAAACATACACGTAAATGTCACATAATTATGTTGTTATATAAAACCATTATCATAATTCACCCTCAACATAACCATCTTTTCAATCATCATCATCATCATCATCATCATCATCATCATCATCATCATCATCATCATCATCATCATCATCATCATCGTCATTACCATCACCATCACCATCACCATCATCATCATCATCATCATCACCATCACCATCACCATCATCATCATCATCGTTGTCATCGTAACCAGCATCACCATCACCATCATCACCAAAAGGATCATCCTCACTACGACCGTCATCGCCAACAACATCATCGTCACATTCAACTCATCACCGTTTTATTTTGCGTTGATGTCGTGTCTGCATAACTGAAAGTGACTTTCAGTTCATTTGTAATGGGATATCTAATTCAGAGAACAAACGAAATTTTCGTAACTGTAATTAACAAGAAACTAATACATCTCTGATTTCAACAAAGTAAACAGCATTGTCATATATGTAATTTCTATATAATAACAATGTCACACGTGTGATTATTTTAAGCATATTTGTACAGTTTCAGGTGACTACATTTATTTGCAATGTTAATATCACTGTTACAAATATGTAATGTCGATAACATACCAGTCAATGAATGGCACGCAAAACAAGATACTGATATTCTGAACAGTGATTTCAAAGAATTAAACAACAGTGTCATACATGTAATTTCTATATAATAACAATAGCATGCATGGAATTAGTTTAAGCATATTTGTTACAGTCTCACGTGACTGCATTTATTTCCCATTTTAATATGACTGTCGCAAATATGTTATGTCAATAACATAACAGTTAAGGGCACTTCGTCACTACTCAAATAAACAAGAAACTCATATAACTCTAAACAGTGATTTCAAAGAATTACGCAACATTGTCATTGATGTGATGGCTATATAATAACGATGGCATACATGAAATTATTTTAAGCATATTTGTACGGTTTTATGTGACTACATTTATTTGCCATTTTGATATCACTGCCGCAAATATGTAATGTCGATAACATACCAGTTAATGGCACTCATATGCAAATAAACAGAAAACTGATATAGCTCTGAACAGTGATTTCAAAGAATTAAACGACATTATCATACATGTTATGTCAATATAATAACGATGTCATAATTGTCACGTATTTTCAATAGTTTCATTTGACTAAATTTATTTTCCATTTTAATATCACTGCCGCGAATACGTAATGTCGATAACATCATACCAGTTACTGTCACCCATACACAAACGAAGCTAGACATTTGCCCATCTTATGTCTTTTATTATCTGTTTAATGGTTAATAAGAGACCACTGTTTATATCTGCCTTCATAAGCAGCAAACGAACTCTGACGGGATTTCGATTATTCAGTTGAATATCTGGTCTCATATAGATCCTTGGCCTTTGAATACCCATTAATTCTCTGAAGTGTTCACCGATCTTGGCAACTTCAAACTGCATACATGGGTTTAAATTAATGCAAGTTTTCAAGATGCTGATGATGATGATGATGATGATGATGATGATGATAATGATGATGATGATGATGATGATGATGATGATGATGATGATGATGATGATGAGCCAAACAAAACTTTATGGCATTAATAAGATTTCAATAAAATGTGATTGATACCAACACAAAAGTACGTGATTTTTTTAAAAAAAACAGAAAGTGATGAATTCGTAGCCATTTTCGTTTTTCTTGTCCACTTTTTTGGGTGTAACATAATTATTCGTTTTGGGGTGCATATAGATTCTTAAGCCTGATTCTACAGCTTCTGTCTAAGTCAAAGTGGCCTGTGTTCATGTGCTAATGTAAAAAATAATCTTAATACTATTTATGACGTCATTATTTCTTACATGAATATTAATCAGGGAAAGGGTTAATATAGTTTATACAGTAAATCATGTCAAATACTCTAATATAACCACCAAATAGAAGTATTTTTCTGGAGTTTAAAACAGGTTATAGTTTAAAACAGGTAAAGGGTTATTAAGAAAGCTTCTACATGAGAAGACCCAGATCAGACGGCTCCTATAGGAGCTGTCTGGCCAGTTTCTAAAATGGCTACAATGTTTCATCATACATATTTCATTATGACTATTTTTTCATGCACCTTTCAATGCACAGCAGAAATTTTATCGTAACCTGTTCATTTTGGAATTTTATTCAATAATATGTACTCACCATCCAGCGTAAATGTGTAAATGATACGCAATTACAACATAGTGTCTTGTCGATTACAAAACTAACAGGTTGATGATAGTGGCTTCGTTAATCGTTCTGTCATGTAATTCTTTATTATAGTAAATTATCACTAATACAACCACGCAAATTAAGTATACTACTTGATTTTAAAACACGTGGTAGCTAATACAGAAACAACTCTAAACCGGGTGTTAAATTTAGTATCAATATCGGTTTTGGAGACATACGCCAGCTTAATGCAGGATGGAAGTCGTGCAGAAAGCTGCTCTAGGAACTTCCTGCGTGGGTTTCAACCTACATTAAGCAGCCACCTGCCTAAAAGTATCTAATTTCTTCTCTACCAGAATTCCGTTTTTGTGGGGTTCTACTGTATAGGACACGTGTTATGCAGTAAGCTGTTACATACTCCTATGCTAATAAATAGTGTGGTCACTTTAGCGAGACTTTACAGTAACTAAACCGGACGTTAAAATTAGTATAAATATCGGTCTTGGAGACAGGTGGCAGCTAAATGCAGGGTTTCAAAACAGTCATGCCGAAAGCTACTCTATGCACGACTTTCACCCTACATTGAGCCGCCAGCTGCGTAAACGTATCTAATTTTTCTCTCATAGAAGTATGGTTTAGAGAGGTTTTACATATGCAAAAGAAAACTATCGTTGTGTAGAAAGAATGGATACTAATAAGGTCCGACTTGTCAGGATTGATTGTATATATGCCTCGGCAAATACGGATGCTTTCTAGAGTTCTTCCGGCATAGGACATCTAGAAATGTCAAGACCTTTGCTTCTATCTCAAAACACTTTCCATTGTCATCGTTTTCAGTTGTATATCACCACATGTGGGCCTGATATAATGTTTATTTACAGATAATCTTTAAAATAAAAAGTACGTATAATAAATGCTTTAAACTGCATATCCAATTTAATTGCACACACAACAAAGCGGCGTATTCACGGTATGTTGAATACAGAACATTATAACCGCATACCTCATAATGACGGTATAACAAGAATATTTAACGAGGACAAACAGTTTATTCCGCATAAAATGGATAAGACGGTAGCAATAAACGTGGACAACCATACGGGATACTTCATTGCAACGCACACAACCCAGATAATGGTCTACTTTGTTTGCTAATCAAATTTGATAGATCTGTTTCTGAAGTTGTTTTTTTTAAAAAACAAATGGCAACAATGTTACACCTTCCATATTGCATTATAACTATTTTGGCTATGTATATTCAGTAGGTATTGGACATTGAAATAAATATAGAACTGGGAAAAGGCTAAGAAATGTTTACCCGATTCACTTATATCTTATCTTCATATATGTATGTGTACAGTTAACAATTTGCAATAAAATATTATTAAACTTCAGTCTACAATACTCCTAGAGGAGCAAATGCTCTAATTATTACAGTGATTTTACAATGGTTTCAAAAGGTTTTTGAGACTTTTACAGAGGCGTTTAAAGGCGTGAGCATGAGGGAATGTGTAAGCGCTTACATGACAAGACAGAATGTTTATCATGTTAGCCTTCGATTGTTGTTCTATATGTGTTCACCTTTCAGATTGATGTTACGCTCGTGCTTAAGTGCAAATCGCTAGCTACGCCCCTGGTTTTAACATTTGCGAACAGTTGCATGAAACTATAACGGTTATTGATAACTTAAACGCGTATATCTTTTTAAACATTTCTCATATGAAGTTGATTGTTTACTCATTGAAATGTCACTAAATTTTTATTGGGTCACCGTGCTTTTCTCCGAGATATGATTCTTTGAACATGGCTACTAATGGTACTTTTAATGGATGTTTGTGTCTAAATACCTTTTTGTCGAAACAACAAAGGAGAATCAACACATATGTAAGATTCATTTGCAATATATATATAATTTTATTTTGAATACACCCCTGTAAGTCTTAAAAGAAGAATAAATATTTAGTTTTCAGAATTACAAAGTTTTAAGCATTTATTTCTTGACAAAATGGAGGTAATTTGACGAATGAAAAATGGAAAAGGTGTAAATAAGGACTGTTCTAGCAGACATATTTTCTTTTCATTTTTTCTATAGTTGTAGCAAATATAATTCAAATCGATATGAAGAAATAAAAATGGGACCTACCCGTGCTATTTGTTTTCAATACAACATTGTTAAGTCAGACACCTGTCATCAACACTGTACTATTGTATCTAAACAGACGTGCAAACCTCAACATTGTGCACCATTTTAAGCCACCTTTGTTTATGAACAAATGCTGATAAATAAGTTAAGATTATACTAACAAGTATACATATTTGTTTTCCAATGATCCTTAATTTGTATATAACCCTATTCCTGTTGCTGAAAATACCACCTGCTAATCCTACGTCTACACCACGACGGCGTCAACTACCACGTGCAACATCGTCAACGTCATCATGTTATGTATACAAGTTTAAAGAATAGTCAGTAAATAAAGTAATTGAATCGGCCGTGAATCTTTATCTAGTCCCTTTATTTAGACATAATTGCGCATAAACCATTGTTACATACGCCTTTAACACAATCCAATAGGTATTTGTAGAGAAAGTGTATCGCCAAGTAAACAAGGCTCATGGCGATGTCCTTCCATATTAATCATTTTCCCTCATATAAACGCCATTTCACATGTTTGCAAACAAAGTAGACCCAGATCAGACGACTTCTATAGGAGCCGTCTGATCAGGGTCCAAACTGTGTAGTTAATGGAATTTGAGTAGATTTGTTTCTTTAATTTCTAAATCGCTGAAAACATGCTATTCTGTGTCTTATTTGATGAAGTTTTCACTCACTTCCGATTCGATCAAACTTTTAGGAAACTGTTGGCCGAGTACCCAACAGCTTGGATCCTGCCAACACGCCGAGCTACTCCTGACGACACTCCAAATTACTCATGACGAGATATCGAGCTATTCCTGACGGAACGCCGAGCTACTCCTGTCTAAACGCCGAGCTGCTCGGCGTTTCTCTGGATTCAAGATGTTTGCTTATGCCAGTAAATACACATTTAGCATTAGACACTTACATTACACAAGTTCTGCAAAAGATATTAAACACTCGTTTGTCTCGTTTTATTACATTTATCAGGTTTTATTACATGTATCAAATTCGGGACATTTTATAAACCAAAAAATAAGCGGATCAATGTTACGAATAAAACAACATTATTCTATATAGTGTGAACAAATATCTAACTTACGTTTAATACTAAAATAGTATTTATACCGTCTTAAATGCTAACTCATAAGTCAAAGTTTAAACATATATCTAGATAAGAAATGGGATAACCGCTTTATAGCCTGTATAAATATAGCATGTAAAACACTAACAATGTAAATGGAAAAGTAGTAAAGTCATGCAGGCAAAGCCAGATACAAGACGCAATCACCACCAAAACACCGATAGACAGCGTGACACACACGCAACCACACACCCAAACGCACATTCACACACGAGATAAACACAGAAAAATCAACAGACACACAAGAACTAGAGACAAACACGCCACACATGAACAAAATCACAAGCACAAAGACGTAAGGCAAACAAAAGGAAGGGTGAAAAAGAGAGTACCGCCTTGGCACGGTCAGTAGCAAAAACACCACTGGGGTTTAAACGGGTTTACGGACGTCCTAACCTCACACTTCTCTCCAAGTCACCCTAGCTTTACAAATAGTTTAAATAAAGGTATCCCCGCCAGACTTACCCACAACATAGACGACGGTGAACACAGGACAACATGTAAAACATAGCATAATAACTGTGACAAACCGTCAAATATGTACTCAATGACTTTGCTGAAGTCAGAGCATCTGCCGGTAAGCCGTTAAGGGCACGACAGGGAAAAAAGTAATACATGAGTCTGGTAAGCTCATCCCGTATCCGAGTTTAAGAGTATATCATCATAGAGTACGACCCTCGGCCTGTCATCGCGCAAGCAAAGAGGGAAGCGTAGCTACCATCTGTAAAAGGGTCGATAACCAAACATGCAGTGCGTTGCAATATAATGGGATCATAACCTTTCTTCTTAAATGTTTTAATGCGTTTTATAAACAAATCATGAACAATGATATGACCCCGAATTTTCCTAAGTTTGTAGATAACATCCCCATAAAAGTCTGGTTGGGAAATACCTTGTTGCAGTAACGTCCGTAGATTGCAATTTATATTTACTAATGAGTGGTAAATTACGATAATAAAATTTAGAAAACGTTTTCCGGAGTTTGTGATATCTGTAACCTTGCTTAAGAAGTTTATCTGTTATAACTAAATTACGACTATTAAAATCTTCAAGCAAAGAACAGGCTCGGGCAAACCGAATAAGTTGAGAAATATAAACCCCATAAGATGTAAAAGCATACAATTTTTTATAATTAGCAGATAATTTGAACTTTTGAAACAAGTTTTGACTATAGCCGCTGTTTAACCTTTAGCTTGCTATGGGTGGATGAGTGAATACCTATGCAAACAGTTTGGATCCAGATGAGACGCCGAGTAACTCGGCGTCTCATCAGGATCCAAACTGTTTGACATCCTGATTGTATTTTAGTAGACAAATTGATTATAGCTTGAATTTTGAAAATGTAGTAGGTAAACAATTCTGTAAAAA
This sequence comes from Azorinus chamasolen, assembly GCA_963576725.1. Lineage (NCBI taxonomy): Eukaryota > Metazoa > Mollusca > Bivalvia > Cardiida > Solecurtidae > Azorinus > Azorinus chamasolen. Next base: position 58,955,650 of record OY755249.1, read on the forward strand.
AAATTGATTAGGAGGCTAAAGGTTAACAGATCTTAGAAAACCGAAGCGTACGTTTAGCCTTTATCTCGACACAAGGAATTACTCGGCGTCTCACCGGGATCCAAGCTGTTTTGCAAATGTAAGTTAGGTCCCGGAAAGAAGCAGACAAGCTAACTTGACTATTTACAGCATAAAAACTAGGAAAAGACACACTAGTGTATAACTGATAAGAAAAGTGCAGTAAAGTCGCCAGAATGCGACCATTAACATACTAGGAGTTTGTAAATGCAGGTTGTTGCTAAATCCTACAGTCGCTTTCTGCAATAACCCTTTTCATTTATGAAGCTACCACCTGTTTTAAAAATAGAGAATTATACTTCTTTTGAGTGGCTGTTTTGGCGAGACGTTACTGCGATAGTGAAATACAAGACAATGATTGTTTTCCTTCATTCTGTTTATACGGTATACTAGTTTATGCATTTTTGTTGAATCATTGTTTTATTAATCAAAGGGCATTTACACTACAAGAGAACCTGTCTTCAACGGCCATAAAAAGCGGTCGAATTAAGGGTATGTGATGCAGGTGGTATCTTAATGCAGGTCAAATGTAATACAGAAAGCTCCTGTATGAGCTGTCTGCATTATGTTTGTCCTCTATTAACCATTCGCTTGCTGAATTTTAAAATACATTTCTCCTTCTTTACCCATGCCCTGTTGTATAATTACATATATCTTCACTGTGTACAAGTATTTCGCTGTGCAATCACTGCTGTGAAGTGCACTGGTTGCACAATCAACCTGCAGGAGCTGTCTCATCTGGGTCTTCACTATTTACAGGTACGTATATTGACGTGAATAGCAAGCGAAGGGTTAAGTACAAGTAAACACCTGCTTTGTAAGACATATGTTCAATGAATGAATGACCGCTTAACCCTTTCACTTATGTAAGAGCAGTTTACGCATCTGCAAACAGAGTGGACCAAGAACATAGGAGCCGTCTGATCAGGGTCTTCTCTGTTTGCTTATGGTGTAATATAGATATAATTCTACAGCTTCTGTCTGAGCCAAAATGTCCTGTGTCCATATGACATTATAAAAATAATCTAATTAATATTTATTACGTCATTATTTTTATATGAATATACAACAGTGAAAGGGTTAAGACAAGTTGTGTTATATTTACCTGTTTACCCTTTTCCTGTTGTACAATTATGCCTGATCAAACTCCGTTATGTTGTTGTGCTGCTTCCTTAAAATCAAAGTATTATAAGTCTTTGAAAAACCATAAAATCAGACCGAGTTAAAGTTATAATATAACATTCAGTAAAACCCCTCTAAACCGGAATTCTAGTAGAAAATAATTTAGATACGTTTAGACAGGTGGCTGCTTCATGCAGGGTGAAAGTCTTTCTGCATGACTTTCACCCTGCATGAAGCTGCCACCTGTCTCCAAGACCGCTATTTATACCAAATTTAATGTCCGGTTTAGAGGGGTTTTACTGTTTTACATTATGAGATGCCGAATTACTTGGCCCCTTGTCGGGATCAAATTTGATTGCCATTCCCAGTTAGGTCACTCTTATACGTTTAAGGGTCATGTACTGGGAACATAGCTTTATATAGGGACCGATAATTTGCATAAAATAAATTGCTGTAAACATAATATATGATGCCTATATAGAACCGAAACAATGTTATTCCATTGTTACTCCATGGTTCAATGAATATTTATGCCATACTCTGTACCCAATTATGGACATTAATCAACTATCTTTCTATACAGTTACATCTTAATAACAACGACGCCATGATTTACAAATACAGGAATCTGTATAAGCAAGTGACTGCTTAATGCAATGGAAAGGTAATACAGAAAGTTCCTAGAGGAGCTTTCTGCATCCTGCATTGCGATACTACCTGTTTTAAAAATCAAGAATTATACCTCTTTTTGAGTTTTACTCGCGAGAATCTTGTCGGGAAATAGCTACATATAAAGCTAATAGTATTATGTTTTACATAAACGACTCTAAATGAAGATTCTTGTATCTTGTATCATGACGTTACTGTATTGTGAAATACTTGGTCATGTGAAATGATATAGAATCAGATCTAAGTTATTCTATAAGCAAACAAAGCAGACCTCGATCAGACGGTTCATATAAGAGCCGTCTAATCTTGGTCAATCCAATTCCAATCTCATGTGCTTTGTTTTCAAATGCCTCAATTAAGGCATACATGTATACAATATCCAAACAAATAAGGTCAAGGTCAAGATACTACAAGCCAACGTTTATTGGATTGCCTCGATAATCACCTCCTCGTATATATATTTATTAAATCACAAAGCACATGAGATTGGAACTGATTTTGATATTATTCATCTAAGAATCCTTACATACGACTTTCAAATCAATTCGACAAGGAAATAAGTGCAACTGACGTTCCGTCACTTGTTTTCATCGGTTCATTAACAGCCACAAAGGAATTTATAGGAAATCAAAGGTCGGTCACCGGTCAACAGTAATAATAGCACCACTGCTGTTGTCATCGGGATTAATACTTCTATTGCCAAGAGCGTTCTGTTTTGGCATATGCAAACAGCTTGGATCCAGATGAGACGCCGAGTAACTCGGCGTCTCATCAGGGTCCTAACTATTTGACCATCGGTCAGCAGCTCCTAACTGGCTTGAAAGAATTGAAAATTAGTTAAAATCTCAGCAGATTGTAGTAGACTGAGCAGACATAATTGTTTCAGCACAAGAAGGGACAACCTATAGCTTGCTGAGTGGAAAGGTTTCGCGGAAAGAAAATTTCGTCTAATTCAGATTCTGAAGCAGACTATCTTTCATGTATTTCAAATACGGGATTAAAGTGTCAAATAGAATGGATCGTGGTGAGTCTTCGAGTTGCTCGGTGTATCCGGAGGATACAGCCTGTGTGCAAAGATAATATATCACAGATTCGCTCGTCGAATGCTTAAGTTCATTTGCTGATGAATGGTCATTTATATTAAACGATATCGTGTTGCGAAAATTATGGCTTAATTAAACCTTTTATCTTATTTCTTCTTAAAACAATCCAGATTAATTAGTGTTTTTATAGAACGACATGCTGTACATCAAAGAGATCTTATACGGATCATAATACTGAATTACCCATTCTTCTGATCTGGGTGCAACTTGTTTGCGAATCATATTTCTTTTAAACTCACCACCATAAGGATTGGCCAGCAATAATTCTGTAAAAGTGTTTGTCAAACAAATCTCAGTTGAACTTTAGTCGTTCTATAATTAAGCGGAATCGTGACGTGTCAGCAGTAACGGCAAATTACAGTACAGTAACACCTCGCTGATGCGGACACATACTATATTAACATAGGAGTCAGAACAAACATGTGCTTGCTTAACCCATTACCTCATATTGACGTCTTTTGACGACTATGTTTAAAAGTCACTTCATGAAATCATTGTGGTAAATAGAGCATTTGCAAATGCTCTATTTATTACAATGGTTTCAAACTACAATATTCTAAACGTTTCCTTTTCTCTAGTTAATGCTCCTTTTCGGTAGATTAATTCAAAGAGGTTGTATCTAAAAATAGCCTATGAGGTAATGGGTTAATGCATGACAAGGGTGACTGTTATCCCTCCAACTGACGCATTTTGGTGCCTCTTTAAAAGACATGTTTGGAAACCATTGTGATAAAAACAGAATTTTATCCATCTTAGCAAATGCTCTATATATCATAATGGATCAAGACAACACAGTTCTAAAAATAATCATTTTATCTAGTAAATGCTCCTTTTCGGTAGATTTAATCAAAGAGGTTCTGTCCAAAATAGACAAAGAGGGAATGAGTTAAGCTACCACCTGTTTTAAATATCTGGAACTATGCTTCTTTTGAGTGATCGTATTAGCGAGGCTTTACTGTATAAGAGATATATTATATAATTAACATATCGATGTTGGGGTGATAGAGGATGTTGTCAACCCGAGACTTTGTATATTCAAATATGCCAGTTCAAGGATTGGCAATATCCTCTATCATTCTGACAGTCATTTGTTAATTATTTTATTATACCGAAAAACTGTAGAAGTACACTATTAGTTAATTTTACCATTAAAAGAAATAAATAATCATACCTATAAGTGTAGGGTGATATATCCTGATGTATTCACATGAAAGCTCATTCTGAGGGTGATATATCATAAGATCACATTTTAGGTCTGTGGGTGTTTTGCATTGAAGGATATATTGAGATATAATAAATTGGATTATATCAAACTGATGCTGCATATAGAAAACTAGATATATCGTTGACAAGCCTTTTACAAAATGAAAACATTATAACAATAGTAGAATACATGTATTAATAACAAATTTAATCTGTTGTTTTAAGCCACGGGTATTTTTATTAGAAATACTTTTGAAGAATTAGTGAGACCATTTGCGAACTAATTGTAAAACAAAAAGTAACGGAACATATGTATTATTTATTAACAGTTGAAGATTCATGAAAGCAATAAAGACATGATGAATATTAATTAGCGGAATATTTGATGATTTGTAAACACAGGAATGTTTGGCCATGGCAGACACTTCAGAACAAGATCTTTATAATTTCATTAGTTAACAGACCCTGATCAGACAGCTTCTACAGGGGCCGTATGATATGGGTCTACTCTGTTTGCAAAGGCGTTAAAATGCATATATATGGAGTAAATGATTCAAGACATTTTGAGAGCCCTCTTGTATTAAATACATTACCATTGTGGTAGATTTCAACTGGTTTGTTTGTTTGTATCGGGATTTGACGTCGCTTTAACCTATTCCATCCCATTGACACCTCTGTAAAAATCATGTTTTGAAACCATTGTGAACAATAGAGCATTTGCTCCATAAATGTCACAATGGTTTCAAAACTATACAATGTTAATGTTTCTTTTTCTCTAGTAAATGCTAATTGTCATGAACTATATTCATAGAGGTTGAGTCTAAAAAGCATAGGAGGGAATTGGTTAACAGTATGACAGTCATGTCGCTACTTCAAGCTAATTGCAGGTGGATGAAGACCACTGACCTACCCGTAAGTCAACTGGAAGGTTTTCTCACATAAAAGATACAAATGCCCAGGTCAAGTGAACGCATAGAAATTGTTATAAATAATTCATGATACCATATAAACAGGCACTGTTTGACAGCATGCAGTTGGTAAGAGGCCGCATGTTATTACTGATATAATGTTTATGATATATACTTAATCCAAACAAAATGGTATCGTTGGATACACGTGTAAATGTCAATTGATTTGGTCATGAAACAACCGACGTTTCAGTTATAATATTGCATGGTATCCAAGGCAAAATGTTCAATAGGAAATTATTAGAATTGTCATGCATGCAAGTAAAATATGCATTGTATTTCTCGTGTGTTTTTAGGAATAGTTGTCCGAAAATTCATAGTGTGTCCAATATTTCCTTAAGCCTTTCCCTGTACTATATTTATTCCAAAGTTCACCACCTACTGCATATTCATGGACGACTAAATTTCTACACGAGCCGTCTGATCTGGGTATACTCTGTGTGCAGATGTGTTGAAAGGCGTGTGTATTAAAGAAAGGTTTAATTCTACTAGCTATGAATAAATATTAAAATATTCAAAACCAAAATATATGTAACAGTGTGTTGCCGTTTATTCAACGTTTATATCACCGTTTAATCGGATTTAATTGGCTGTTGGTTTATGTTAGTCATATATCAGCCTCAGTGATTACATTTATTACGAAACATAAATAAAACTTAAGCTGCTCATAATGTGGTTACTCTGCTTCTAATCGTGGATAAAAACATGAGACAGGGAAAAACTGCGCAATATTCCAATATACAATGTAGTTTCACCGCTAAGCTCCTCTTAGTTACAATGCGTAAATTAACTGATATTCTAGAAGTTCTCTAAAGCTAGCATGTAATTAATAAATATATGTTCTTGTACAAACTGTTGCTGAATGCAGTATGAAAGTAATGCCGAAAGCTCATTCAGGATCCCTTTGAATAACTTTTGTCCTGCATTTAGCTACCTCAGATCGTGTTGAACCAGAAGTACACCTCTTTTTGGAGGTGGTTTTAGAACGATGTACTGTGGCATGAACCTATTACAGTAGAAACCGTCTTTAGCGGTCATTTATTTATTGAACATAATACTTTTTAAAGACAGATGGTTTCTTGATGCAGGGCAACAGTTATGCATAACGTTCAGGAGCTTTCTGCATTTTGTTAATCTGTATTACGCTACCACTTGCATTACAGACCCAGACCTCTTTTTAACTACCGCTTAACCCATTACCTCATACAATGTAGATTACATGTATTTTTAGATGCAACCTCCTTGAATAAATCTACCGAAAAGGAGCATTAACTAGAGAAAGGGAAAACTTTTAGAGTTTTGTAGTTTGAAACAATTATGATAAATAGAGCATTCGCTCCTATAGGGGCAAATGCTCTATTATCACAATGGTTTAAACTGGTGACTTTTTAGAGGTGTCAAAAGGCGTCAATATGAATGAATGTTCTACTGTAGTCATCGTAGTATTTGCTATTTATTTGTGCTGGAACTTCCCGATGATTTGTGTACCATTGTAGTGTTTGCTATATATTTGTGTTGGAACTTCCCCATGATTTGTGTACCATCATGTCATGTATTAATAACAGTAAATGGAGTGTAAACACAGGCAGTCTTATTATATTGACATATTGTTGAACAAATCGTGTTTGCACTCAGGAGAAATTACAGAAACACAGGATAATGACCGGTAACGTTCTACGGTCACTGACGTTTCCAACGCTTAGGACTAATATGCGGTGACATGTGCAAATAGATTGGATCCAGAAGTGACACTGAGTAAATTCGGCGTGCAATAATGATCCAGACCGTTGGAACTCTGAACATACCTTCTACATGAATACGGCCTTTATGATTGAAACGGACAACATGTTTTCAAATTGCTTCTACTGAAAGTAACCCTTCTCTTGCTGAATTTGAAAATACAGTTCTCCATCTTAACCCATGTCTTGTTGTATTATAATAACACATATCGTCACTGTCTACAAATATAATCACTGCTGTGGAGTGCATTGGTTTGGTTGTACAGTCAACTTGTAACGTACCTGTAAATAGTGCGCACTTTGATGACACCGCTCCGGCAGGAGCTGTCTCATCGGGGTCTTAACTATTTACAGGTACATGTAGGAACATTGACATGAACAGCAAGAGAAAGGTTAACTGTGGTTGAAAGGCTTAATCTGGAATCCGTACAATTTATATCTGCCACGCATTTCAATATCAATTAACATCAAACACATGCTTTTCTTTATTCTGAAAACATGACTCACCATCATAGATTAGCAATCGATTACCCTTTACTCCACGAATATTCATGTCAGAAATAACCACCTCATGAATATTGATCAGATTGATTATTATAACAGTACGTGGACATAGCAAAAACTGTCTACATGATATCATAATGATTAGCAAGCAGAGCAGAGCCTGATCAGACGGCACATGCAGGGACCGTCCGTCTATTCTGGGTCCATTCTGTTTGCAAAAGCGTAGAAAAAAGTACTTATTGAGTAAGGGGTTAACTCATTCACTCAAACTGGCACACTTTGACCCCTCTGAAAATCACGTTTTGAATCCACTGTTATAAATGGAGTATTTGATCCATAGGAATCAAAGCTGGTTTCAAAACTACACAGTTTACAATTTTGTCATTTTCTAGTAAAGTTTGAATGGTCCTTTTCCAAAGATATATTCAAAGTGGTTGGGTATTAAAAAGCATCCTATGAGGTAATGGGTTACTAGAATATCAATGAGCATGAGTAAGGCATGTTTGACACAATAACAATGATCTCGACGAATGTTATGATTTTGTTTTATATATCTTCACGTGTTCGTTATTATAAGAGTGTAAAATGCCGTGACATCCACGTCTTTGTTTCTGGGAGGCTTTTTATTATCAAACTAAAACTACGATTAATTATATTAATTATATTTTTCAATTTCATCTATATTTTGTTTTAGTTTCATGAACTATTTTAAAAATAAATACGTTGTATAAAATGCCTCTTTTTCGTTAATTTTCTAAGAGCTTTACAAAAAGACCATATCTGTGGAAAGTGCTACAAGATACGTTTCAAAAACCTTCTTTATTACGAAATATTAACACATGTTGCACATTTTCGTTTTATAGGGGCAATATGTAGCATTCTAGAGACAGGTGTCAGTATTTCCATAGTATAAGTGGGTCGCGAAACGTGAACATATTTTCGGGGTTGTACAGTTATTGTAGATCTGGTTTAAATCCAGTGGTTGCACAGCTAGACGACCCAACTTAACCCTTCGCTTGCTGAATTTTAAAACACATTTATCCTTCTTTACCCATGCCCTGTTGTATAATAGCATATCTCTTCAGTGTGTACAAGTATTTCGCTGTGCAATCACTGCTGTGGGGTGCATTGGTTGCACAATTAATTTGTAAATAGTGCAGACCCTGATGAGACAGCTCCTGCAGGAGCTGTCTCATCTGGGTCTTCACTATTTACAGGTAGGTATATTGACGCGATTAGCAAGCGAAGGGTTAATCAATCAGTCCTGGTTTCTTGCATTTTCTACATAGTCCCATAAGGTTGTAGGTCACGTTTTACCTTATATAAACGCGTTTTGACGCATTTTGCAAACAGGGTAAACTGAGAGTAGACCGGGCTCTGTTTGCTAACGAAATAATAATGATCGACCTGACTTATACAGTATCTGCCCAGGTCTGTTCTTGTGATATTATAACAACATCAGGTTATTAATGTTCATAAATGATTTTTCATGAGGGAACCCTCATGTACATCTAAGCTCGTTTTTTATGTGCAATACTGAATCCGCTTTAGCAAAAGCAAGACTTGCCAATAAAGTTTTTTTCAGAAATCATATTTTGAGGATAGGACACAAACGTCATTAATAAAATAAGAACTTATCTGTACTACTCTATAAAATACGAAATCTAGATATGTTTTCAGTCTGTCAGATCTGTCAGATTTAATGTAGCAAAACAAGATACAGGCGCGTGGATGTAGTTTACGTTTGACCTCTTAACCCTTTTACTTATATATAGTAAAACCCCTCTATACCAGTATTCTAGTAAAGAAGAATTTAGATAACTTTAGGCAGATGTCTGCTTACGCAGGATGAACGTCATGCAGAAAGCTCTTAGAGGAACTTTCTGCATTAGTTTGACCCTGTATTAAGCTGTTACCTGTCTCCAAGACGGATATTTACACTAAATTGAATGTCCGGTTTATAGGGGTATTACTGTATACGTTAATACTAAAGCAACCATACAATGAAGTTGGAAGTCACATTGGATTTTCCCTTGCATTCATCGTTCATCGTCGACCGATTTGAGAGCAAGATGAAGTGTTATTCTATGAGGTATATTTTTGTTTATCATACTTTATGACACCATTTGTGTCTAGCCCTATTGAACTCATATCTCATGAACGAAAATAGACAATTTAAGCGATACATGATGTCAACGTACCTAACCCGACTACACCAGGATCCACATTGTTTGGCATTCGGTCCAATGGGAAGTAGTCAAACATGCACCTATATTCTTAAAGCTCCTTAGAAATATTTTACCCTTAGAACAACTTAAGGGAAAAAAATCGGTCTGTGTCTGTGGCAAAACTATAGAGTACATTTTAATTCAGTCACTTCTTGAATATTTCATTTATTTGGTTAAGTATATATTTGATATACAGTTTATATTTCTGAAATACTTTTACTTGTATTCATTTTATAAGACTAAGGAATATTCAAGTAACTAAGGATCTAAGTTTTTCCTTAGGAGCTTTATGAATACAGTTTAGAAGGTATTATTATTTTCACGACGACGTAAGGACTTATTGGTATGTGACAATAGTTCTACATAGTCATTAATTCTAGAAATAAATCTAAAAAAATTGTATTGTCTACATTAACCCCCTATTCCATGAATATTCATGTTAGCAATGATAACACCACGAATGAAATTTTAATTAATGTCAATGCAAATGAACACATGAAACTTTGGCCATGACACACCCTGTAGAATCATATCTACATGTATATTATAATAAAAAAGAGCAGACCTTTATCAGACGGCTCCTATAGGAGCCATCTGATCTGGATCTACTCGTTTTTACAAACACGTAGAAAGACGTATTTATGGAGTAAAGGGTTGATAAATATTAAATTAATTTGCCGATAGCATGTACAAGATTTATACCTTAATAAATTAGGCTAATTCTGATTTGAATTAAGACTTGTTTTTACTTTTGATAGGCTAGGTCGGTTTCCATGTTTACAGACGGGATATACATGTAATACCTACATGTATATAACTGATTGTACTTAACCCTTTCCCTGTTTAACCCATTTGCGCCCAGTGGATTCTTCCATGTTTATATATTGGAATAGTCCATTTTTTATCGAAGGAGTGCCTAAAATTGCAATTTCGTTTTGTTTTATATTGAAATTCCTATAAGCGAACAGTGTAGACTCTGACCAGACACCGCATCATGCGGTGTCTGGTCAGAGTCTATTCTGTTTGCCTACATCTCATATATGGGATCGTGGGAACAAATGGGTTAATATTCGTTTAAGATATAATGAATATTTATTATCTTTATAATGGCAGATGTACACACGACTTGTTTGGAATTGATAGAACATTAATAGTCATATCTATTATAATGTCATACGCAAACATAGCAGACTGTGATCAAACGGCTTCTACAGGAGCAGTCAGATCTATCTGTGTCTACTCTGTTTGCAAAGGCCTGAAAAGGCGTTTATATGAAGACGGGAGTTGAATTGATGGTAGAAGTGAAAGAATACGACCAGATGTCGTACTGTATTTAATCAACTGTTAAAAGAAGTTCAGGATCACATCTGATTAACATTTACGTGCATCACACGTTCGTTTGCCATCACCTGGGAGAGAAAAGAAAACATATTGATATTGCTTATTGGCGGATAAATAGTTGGCGCGTTGAGAATTCAGTAAACACGGATCATCACAGACTGTAGTTTTATCAGACAAATGGTTTATACAAAGCAAACTTCTTATAACATCTACAGCTGATACTTGTCGGAAGAAATTAGCATTGCCCACAGACTTACCGAGTCAGTTCTGTTTGCCTATTCATATCCCTCATACAAACGCATTTCACGCAATTGCAAACCGAGTAGATGAAGATCAGATAGCCCCTGTAGGAGTCGTCTGATCAGGGTCTGCTTTGTTTGGATACAGAGTAATAGTAAAATATATGAAGCGTTTACCAATACCAAAAGCATCAGTTATACAGTAAACCCTCTCTATAACGGCCACTAAATTACATCGAGTATTTTGTGTAAAAGGCAGGTGGCTGCTTAAAGCAAGGTGAAAGTAAAGCAGAACGCTCCTATAGGAGCGTTCTGGTTTACTTTCACCTTAATTCAAGCAGTCACCTGCCCTAAATACAAACAAATTAACACAATTTAGTGGCCGTTATAGAGAGGTTTAACTGTTCTTATACCAATATAAACACGCAGATCCAAACTCTTCATGACGTCATTATTTCTTCCACGAATGAAATATGAACATGGTTAACTACACATGTACGTATGTGTATGCATTGTTTGTCATGGCAACAGCTGCATTGTTTCAAGTGCCATAATAAAATAAAAATGGTTGCCATGTAATCATATCTTAAATGCCTTTTTAATATTCATGAAGTAAATTCTAAAATTACGCCATATTATTAAATACAATAGACTCTCACTATAGCGACCACCAACTGAATATTTAAAACGATCTATAAAAGCAGGTGGGTGTTTAATTCTGGGCGACGGTTATGCGAAAGCTCCTATAGGAGATTTTCCATAACTTTCATCCTACATTAAGCTTACACCTATACATATTACCCGGAACTAGACCTATAATTGATGATCGCATTCAAGGGAGTTTACAGTCCAGCTGGAGCTAATGTAAACTGCCGCCTTGAATTAAGCTACTACCTACCTATATTACCCGGAATTAGACCTATATTTGAAAATCGCCTTAGATTGGTTATATTGTACCATTAGAGGAATGTTCTGAAGTTTTAACCTTTTTCCTGCTACGGATGGATGAGTGAATACCTATGCAAACAGTTTGGATCCAGATGAGACGCCGAGTAACTCGGCGTCTCATCAGGATCTAAACTGTTTGATACCCCGATAGCATTTTGGTAGACAAATCATTATAGCATGATACTATTACCGTCGAACCATTCTATACCGGAGTTATAGAAGAATTATAGAAGAGAAAAATTCAGATCCGTTTAGGCAGGTGGCTGCTTAATGCATGGTGAAAGTCGTGCAGAAAGCTCATAGAAGAGCTTTCTGCATGACTTTCATCATGCATTAAGCTGTCGCCTGTCTACAAGACTGATATTCATATTTGTTTGCACGTCCGCTTTAGAGGTGCTTTACTGTATATTAACCGTATTTTCCCTTTCGCTGTAATATCATCTGTAAATTTTGTCGTCTGCTACAATTTTCATGTTTGTTATTTGTTTCTATTTTCTTTTTAAGAAAAATGACATTAGCATCAGTGAGATCCTGATGTGAAGCCGAGTAACTCGGTGTCTCATCTGGGTCCAAACTGTTTGCATAGGTAATTTACAGAGTTGTCATTTGTAAGGAAGAGGAAAAACACCTAATCTGATTTTCAGTTCGGATACAGTTAAACCTGTTTTGAGTTGCCATTAAAATGAGGTATAACTATGGGTCTGTAAGGCATATCGTCGCTTAATGCATGTCAAAAGTAATACAGAAAGCTCTAATCGGAGCCTGCTGCATTACATTTGCCCTGCATTAAACAACTACCTGCTCTTTAACAGTCTTTTAGTCAGTAAATCAATGACCGCTGGAGACTGGTTCTACTGTATTTACAGTCGCAGTAGAATGCATGTGATTTATGAATTGCACAAACCCGACTAGACTAATAAAAACTGGTAAACGTCAGACAAATGTTAGCTGAGAAAGAACTATTAATTCAAACTTACGCCAATGTTTTACATGTTTCTATGGTAACATTACAAATAAACGTGCTAACCGTTATGTGCGGGAATCGGGTATATAATACAGTAAAACCTCTCTATAACGACCACTAAATTGTGTTAATTATTTGGTATTTAGGACAGGTGGCTGCTTAAAGCAAGGTGATAGTTAAACAGAACGTTCCTATAGGAGCGTTCTGTTTTACTTTCACCTTGCTTTAAGCAGCCACCTGCCTTTAACACAAAATATATGATGTAATTTAGTGACCGTTATAGAGAGGTTTTACTGTATCTTTGTAAACAGTGTATACTCAAATGGAATGGCTAATGAGAGTGTCATTTGATCCGGGTCTGCACTGCTTGTCATATAACTCATTTTATTATGTACTAAAATTCGATACAACTTTGTTTTATTGAATTGATTTTGAGAAAAGGAGGGGCAGTTTTATTTATCCAGCGGATTGAAGGTTAATGTAAGCTGATATTACCCAGTGGTTGTAATAGTTTGCATGTTATGGAATCACCACGTGTTACTTTCCGCGTAACAGATAACTCAAACGTTTTTAAACCATTTGTAAAACACGCTATCATATAAATCTGCAGATTTTAGGCCTTATCATTTTCTGCTCCAATGTTTATTAAAACTCATTTTATATTTGAAATGAAATATTGTTTCTGCAAGAATTCTTTGCCGATTTGAACCTTGGAAAATAAATACTTGAGAGAACTTAGTGCAATTGTCTGTGATAACAACGTCCTCTCGGGGAATGTGTAGTAGCATTTGCAAATACAGTAAAACCTCTCTATTACGATCACTAAGTTACATCAAGTATTTTGTGTTAATGGGAGGTGGATGCTTAAAGCAAGGTGAAAGCAAAACAGAACGCTCCTATAGGAGCGTTCTGTTTTACTTTCACCTTGCTTTAAGCAACCACCTGCCAAAAATACCAACTAATTAACGCAATTTAGTGGTCGTTATAGAGAGGTTTTACAGTACTTTAACAGTTTCCTTCATTTACACGTGTTTTCACGCATTTACAAACAGAGTAGACCCAGGGTCTGCTCTGTTTGCTAATTTAATGCAATTTTATAGATCTGTTTCTTTAGTTTCTAAAATGGCTACAATGTTTTACTTTCTATATTTCATTATAACTATTTTGTTCATGTATATTCAGTAGGTATTGAACTTTGGAGTACATATAGAACAGGGACAGGTTTAAACTCAATGAAACCCTAAATAACCCGGCGTTTAAACATGATGCAAACTATATAATGCTTTATAAAGTTTTCGGAAAGAAATCAAAGAATACTCTATGGGTGGAGCGGTGGTCTAGTGGTTACACGCTTGACTACCCATCCGGAGATCCGGGGTTCAAATCCCTGTCCGCTCGAAAAATTACAGAGGTGCTTTTCTGTGTCTCACCCTATACGGAGTTTGAGAAAAAATGTCTGTGAAGCTTGAAGTGCCCGAAAAGTAGTCATTAGCCCACATTGACTTGTGACAGGGCTTTTCACAGTGAGTCCGAAAGATCAAATATCGACATTACACAATTAATGAGGCTATCAGAATGACGATAAACTACGATTTGTCGTTTTTGATACGCCGTCATTCAACACTCCGGCTACTTGGCTACACGGTTAAAATGTGCCTGTTCCTCTTAACGCCAAACCGTGGTTTATGAGCCGATAAACAACGCTTAAACAACACAAACGTTATTCCTTATTTTTGCCATACCAAATCACATAAAACAGATTATTCACACAAACAATTCGTAACACAATCATATTAGATAACATAAATGCTCAAAATCACGTAAGCAATAAAATGCTTCTTAGAGTCAATATTGCTAACATTATTTTATCTGTCACCAAAACTTCCATTTAGACATTTCTGCCTTGAATTACGAGTACCTGACAACTTGTTAAATAATCTCTTACAGAGTGCTGAAGTAAATAGGAAATGAGATATAAGTGGCACTTGGAAAAGACGAGTGTTTCGTTATTATTTTATTTGTCGAACGAGGCTGATTCACGTTCAATGCTTCAACAAAACCCTACTTGATAAACCATTTAGCCATTTAGTTCATAAATACGCCTTCTAAATCATTTGCAAACTGAGTAGATCCTGATCAGAGGGCTCCTATAGGAGCCCTCTGATCAGGGTCTGCTCTGTTTGCTTCGATATAATATAGATATAATTCTATATTTTCTGCCATGGCCAAGACAGCATGTGCCCATATGCTTTTATAACAATTTATCCGATTAATATTCATGATTTCATTTTTTTCTTATGTGAATATTCCCAGAGCAAAGGGTTAATACTTTTATACCTCCTTAACTAGAAGGGGAGTTTCGAAGTCGCATAAGATTTAGTATTATATGCATAGATCTTTCAATCGTCGACACCTGCAAAACGGGGTTTATACAGTAAATATTCAGTATGGATGCCGTATGCTATTTCACAGTCTCTCGTAATAAGTCTTGGTAGATCGTACCAATTCTTCACATTCGTGTGAGGTTGGAGAAGAAACACACTTTTCCGAAAATGCACTTCTTGTTCGAACATGTCCGAAATACAGTTTGGAACTCGTTGACAATAATTGTGGTAATTAGCTGGTTTTTTATTGTAATCGTGTTGGAATCATATAACATTCGTACACTTCTACGGTAAATAATGCAAACGTCAGTGTGAGTTCTAGACATAGCATATTCGGTCGGTTGGAAGTTTTTGTTGCATCTTGCGTACAATTATACTACAGACCTTGAACGTTATTAACCTTTCTCCTTCTTTACCCATGCCCTGCCTTAATGCAGGACGAAAGTTATGCAGAAAGCTCCTATAGGAGCTTTCTGCATAACTTTCGTCCTGCATTAAGCTACCACCTGTCTCTGCCACCCAGAATTATGCCCCGTTTTGGTGGTCGCATTAGCGGGGTTTTACTGTATTGTGGCCGGATGTAGCCAATTTTATGAAGTTGTACTCTTATTTAATGAGCCAGATGGAACTTGTCCATTTTTTTGCATGCACCTTACAGATAAACAGTAACGTTACATAGAAAGCACGAGTTTGATGTAATCAATGTGACCTGTCTTTGTTCCTTTGTTAGGGTAGGGGTAACCCTTTACCAGTTGAATATTCATGTAAGGAATTATGATATCATGAATATCTATTAGATGATTTTTTATAATGGTACATAGGCACGGGATGTGTTTGTCTGGGCAAATTGTAGAATCCACAGATAATTCCATTGGAAAAGAGAGCGGCTCTTGATTAGACGACTCATACAGTTTGATCTGGGTCTTCTCTATTTGCTAATGCACGAAAAAGTGTTTGTATAAAGTAAACGGCGGCTGATAGAGTGTATGGAGTTCTTACAGCTGAAAAATTCACCAATCCTTCCCTCTTTGAAATATTGTTTTATCATTTCCATAGTTTTGTGGCTTTTAACTGTTCCAAAATACTGAAATGAGACATACATACATACATGTTTAAAAATATGTTTTCACAGTCCAATAATTATTATGATCACCTCTCCCAGGGGGGGTTGGGGGTTAGGGGGGGGGGGGGTCCGGGCCGAGTGGTTATGGTGTTCGACTGACAATCTCTTAACTCCTTTCAGCTGTTGTTCGAATCCCGGACCGGGCAATTGGATTTTTCACGCGAGGAAGCCTTCCAGATGGCTTGCGGTAGGTCGGTGGCTTTACATAGTATAATTACATAATTATAACTAGACGTCGCTATATAAATGAAATACTGTTCAAATGTCGATAGAAACAAACAAACAAAATCAAACTCGCAAATGAAAGACTTTGTTATCAGACTTCTATTCTTCGAAACATTGATATTGAATATTGGAAATATGTTCGCTGGACTTGAATTTATATTTATTTAAGAGATTATGCTGTCTCTATTTTAACGACAGTTTCAACTTGTAAGGTTTACTGTAGACGACTGGTTGCTGTGGGTCTTCAAAACTGGCAAAATGTTAACTACAGTAAAACCTCTCTATATCGGCCACTAAATTACATCAATTATTTTCTGTTACATGTAAAGGCAGGTGGCTGCTTAAAGCACGGTGAAAGTGAAACAGAACGCTCCTATGGGAGCGTTCTGTTTCACTTTCACCTTACTTTAAGCAACCAACTGCCCTAAATACAAATTAATTAACACAATTTAGTGGCCGTTATAGAGAGGTTTTACTGTAGATAGCAGTTCTAACTGTTCTTATCGTAGCGCGCCATGACATGCATTTGCAAACAGCTTGGGTCCAGGTGAGACGCCGAGTAGCTCGAAGTCTCTTCAGGATCAACCAGTTTGGTACTCGGTCAGTACAGTAAAACCTCTCTATAACGGCCACTAAATTGTGTTAATTAGTTGGTATTTAGGGCAGGTGGCTGCTTAAAGCAAGGTGAAAGCGTTCTTTTTTTTTATAGGAGCGTTCTGTTTAACACAAAATAGTTGATGTAATTTAGTGGCCGATATAGAGAGGTTTTACTGTAGTTTCCCAAAGGCTTGAACGAATCGGAAATCAATCAAATATTTAGCAGATCTCAAGATTGAGCAGATATTCTCTCTCTCTCTCGCTCTCTCTCTCTCTCTCTCTCTCTTCTCTCGCTCTCTCTCTCTCTCTCTCTCTCTCTCTCTCTCTCTCTCTCCGGGGCGCACAATTAGCTCATAGTTGTCAGAAACCACCGTTAACCAAAATAACCAACTAACCCAACGAACGTACTAGATTGGTGATCTATTGGTAATGGTAAACAACCCAACGAACCCACTAGAATGGTGAACTATTGGTAATGGTAGCTAACCCAACGAACCCACTAGAATAATGAACTATTGTTAATGGTTTATATTCAATAAATTGGGTTCTTGCTCACATTATCAAATTATATGATTTTGACATAACTGATAATTCCTGCCGGTATTGTTGTCGGTATACCGTAAACACTATCTTAAACGAACATCATAGTATAATTCGAGACATTAAAGGCATGTAGTGGCTACATGTAAATCCTTTCCCTGTTCATTATTTATATTAGCTTAATTTTTACAGTGGTTCAAAGAATTTCTTACATTTGCATGTATAAAGTGTAAAATTACATCTATATAGAGGTACTATGTTTGCAAATGCGTGAAAACACGTTTATATGAAAAAATGGTTAATGCGAATCAAAATAAATGCAGAACGCTCCTATAGGAGCGTTCTGTACTACATGTACGTTTGTCCAGCATTTAGTAACTAGATGATTTCCAAGATTTCTTAATTCAATTAATGCATGGCCATTTAAAATAGGTTCTACTATTGAAACTATAAACAAGACTATATTTCCTGCAGAATCCTACTTGCGTTTATTCATTGTCCTGCTGAAACAAAACCTAGGGATACAGCCAAAGCTTCGCAATATGTATTTAAGATGCAACATGGGTCATTACTAAACCATTCCATTATCATAAAGAGTCACAGTTCTCTACCAAACCTTTACGCAATTTCTTGAGTCATTTGTCAAACCCTGTTGTTATCGATAGGATCAGTCTAAAACATTTCCCGAAACTAAGTGACGAGAGTCTGCATACGGAACTTGATTTATATATCTATTCTGCTTTTTGCAGATCGTCTGATGAACACATTATGTCTGCTTTAACTACTTCAGAGGCCTAGATAAGATGCGAATATTAAAACAGTTTTTAAGAATAAATCCTTCATTTCTCCACCAAACCTTATAATGTGACCACTCTTTAGAAACGTCTTTTTAAGACGATTCTAAAGAGGGGTCACATTATTATTATTATTATTATTATTATTATTATTATTATACCACATTTATATAGCGCTCTTTTCACACAGGATATGTGCGTTCAAAAGCGCTTCACATAGATACATTTTATATACAAAACAGGGTATATTCAATGTGTAATTATAGAACATTTAAAATAAAATATATTTAATACTTATATATAGATAAGAATAATAATAATAAAAAAAGAATTTATTTAGAACATAGGTAAAACAATTTCCGTATTTTAACGGAGTTGTCATAGGGTATATCCGACATTTAATTACAGAGTAAAATGTCCTATTATGGGAACCCGAAAAGCCCAGCCAAAGTAAAACTAAGAGGGTATCCCGTATACTGTTCCTACAACATATCCCACCGGCTGCAATGGAACGGATTCATATCGGACAAATCGAGATTGACTGAGACACGCGATGCTGCATCGGACCGTACATGCTTCACCTGCCCACTGCCCATATATTACACGACACAGTTCACTGGTAAGTAAAAATAAGGAAACTGGGTTAGCTTAACAGGAATCCCTGGCACTGGTTGAGGGCAGGGTAGCAAGTCATGCCAGCTAGACTCCCAATGTATAGGGTTTGGTGGGGAATTGAAGTTTTAGTGTTGGGGAACGCACCATTATCTGCAGCTTCGTGGGCCTATATGTTACAACGGTCGCTTACTTCCGATTCTCAGAAGCTTCTGAGAAACTTTTGACATAGTGTCAAACAGTTGTGGTCCTGAAACACAGTGTCGCTGTTTGTATCTTCCAGTTAGGTTGCAATTAGCAGACAAATGATTTAAAGTCTGAGATTTATTTCCATCTTGATTGCAACATATAAAAAACCGTGCTATTACTTCTGGAAATCAAGAACCAATATGTTATACGTTTTCTGAATCCCCAGACTATCTGTACGAGTAGGCTTTAAAATTGCTATTTAATGTAAGCCATTAGAATCAGACAGACCTTAAACATTACTTGTTGATTTATTAACTCTGAACACACGATGGATAAAACTGTTAAAAACTTTAGCAAACACTGTGTTGCAGTCAGAGCTTAAAACCTGTATCTTTTACACTATCCCAGCTGTGCAAAATGGATCTGGTGCAATGTGCAGTACTTCCCAATCGTTCCAATATTTGAGAAACTTTTGAAGAGTATCAAACAGCTTAGATCCTTATGAAACGTCGAATTACTCTGAATATCATCTGGATCCAAACTGTTTGAAAATGAGAGTCAGTTTGGGAATATCAAGATAAGAGTTAATGTCTAAACTGCACGCGCTCTGGCAAAGATTTAAACAAATTTTAACAAATATATTAAGAATTGGAGTAGACGACTGTTTTACAGACAAATGTTGCTTGCTCTTTAAAGACAAATATATTGAAGCAATTCATCGTATTTAGAATTTCCTAAAATTATTGGTACTGTCTATTGGTCTGCATGTCATCTGCGGAAAATGTAGAATATTTGGTTTAAACACGAGAGCCGACCGGAATATCATTTATGTTCCAGGAGTGTGAAAATCAATGTACACTAGAATCTACGTATATCGACCACTGTATACATAACTATAGCGAAAGCTAAAAACAAGTGTTTGCCTAACCCTTTAATCCATGAATATTCAGGTAAGAAATAATGGATCATGAATATGTATTAGCTTAATTGTCATAATAGCGAATGGGCATAGAATGTTTTGACCATGGCAGAAACTGTAGAATCATATTTGTTTTATATCATAAGCAAGCAGAGCAGACACTGACCATACATCCCCATAGGAACCGTCTTATCCGTGTCTACTCTATTTGCAAAGGCATGGAAAGGCGTATGTATGGAGTAAAAAATTATTGCAGTACAAACGTTATGCACAATCTCCTATTGAAACCTTTTGGACGATTTCGTCCTGTATTAAGCTAACACATTTTCTACGAATTCAGTGTTAGTTCACCTTTGAGTGACTGCTAGCAAATATTTGTTGGCAGTGAATGGGCTAAAGGCATTGAGAAATCAAATTAAAGTCTGGTCAAATAGGAATAGTACCTCCTATGGTCGAATTACAGTAATACAAACATTGTTATCACCGACATGCATTTGTGTATTTCTACCATTAACCCTTACAGTGCGGGACACGAGTCATTAATGTCATTTCAAAACAGTATAGACCCAGATCTGCATCAGAGTCTGCACTGTTTGTCATGTTACACATTGCTTTAGAAATATCCCTAAATACTGACCATAAGCATGAAGTGTTTGAAATTTGGAATAGTCTATTTACAAACCCAGCATCGTAACGGTTAAAGGTACACAGTGAAGTAACTGATGACATCAACAACATGCATTTGGAATATTATTAAATGTAAAGAGAGAGAACATAAAAATAAGAAATCAAATAGGATTAAAATGTCAGGGTCTAGATATGATTGACAGACAATTTTATTAGATCAGTTAGATTGCAATGGTTAAAAGCATGTCCGCAAACCGGCGATGCAAACTAGCACAAAGTGCCAGTTTTCATTATGATCCAATTGTACCAGACCAAATTACAATTTTATATGAATAAAGCCTCATTAAAATCATCCTTTGATCCAAACGTTACACTGCCTTCGTTTTATTAAAGTTAAATGATATATGCATACATTCTAAATTTCCAACAAACCTTATAATATATTCCTTATTGATTGCAACTTTTAACCTTTTTATTAGAGAAATGGAACATTTTTTAGAATTGTGTAGTTTTACAACCATTGTGATAAATAGAGCATTCATCACAATTCATTAAGTGACTTCTACAGAGGCATAGAAAAGCGTTTTTATTGAGGAAAGGGTTAAGACTGATGGCAGCTAAATGCATACTTTTACAGTGTAATAAGCAGCGACCTGTCTAACAAAACCATATGTATAAAACTTCCGTTTTTTGAGGGGTGGCTATGTATTCTCATTGAAGGATAATGCCTTCTGTCTAGATCATGAGTGCAATTAGAAATACTATTCATAAATAGTATATTGCACCAAGTAATGGGAAAGAAGAATGAACAAACAGCAAAAGCACTCTATTGTGCGACAACCAAACTATATATAAATATGTATTGATTGTGTAACCAAGTTAAGGGTCACGTGGTATAGTGATTGTGTAAACCAGGTGTGTGTTATATTGTGTGTTATATTATCAGTGGAACTAAGGTAAGAGCCGTGTGTTACATTAATTGTATATCTAAGATAAGGGTCGTGTGTTACATTAATTGTTTTTTTCTAAGGTAAATGTCGTATGTTACATTAATTGTATATCTAAGGTAAGATTCGTGTGTTACATTAATTGCATATCTAAGGTAAGAGCCGTGTGTTACATTAATTGTATATCTAAGGTAAGAGTAGTATGTTACATTAACTATTTATCTAAGGTAAAAAGCATCTATTATATGAATTGTTTATCTAAGATTAGCGTCGTGTGTTACATTAATTGTTTATTTAAGGTAATAGCCGTGTGTTACATTAATTTGTTTATCTAAGGTAAGAGGCATGTGTTACATTAATTGTTTAGTTAAGGTAAGAGTCGTGTGTTATAATAATTGTGTAAATAAGTTAAAAGTCGCGATATATATTAATTGTGTAACTAGATTAAGACTAGATTGGTGTTTAATTGTGTATCTAATTCTTGTCGCGTATTATATTAATTAATAACAATAACAATGAAATGTTGCAACTAAGTTGTAAGTGGTGATTTGCACTAATAGAGTCGTGTGTTGTATAAATTTGGTAATTAGTTTGGAAATGCCAGTGCATGCGTGTGTCGTTGATCAATATATTGGAATAATATTATTCTATAATACATGTACATCAAGATGAACTATGGGTATCCTACTGCTTGTACATAAAAATACTCTAGATATTTACAGTTTAGCTAATTGCGATCTGACTAGTACACTAAAACCTGTCACAAGCTGACAGCAAAAAGAGGTCTACTTATAGGTGTACATGGCAGATGGTAGATTAATGCGGGTCAGACTCTACTGTTTTTGCAAACAGCCTGAATTCAGCCAAGTAGCACGATGTCTCAACAGGATTCAAGCTGTTTGACACTCGGTCAATAATTTTTGAGAAGACAGAGTAAACCGAATGTAATTAAAAACTGTTAACAGGTGATGAGTTTAGCAGATTTTATTTTTTTATGCTTGTAAATGGTTAAGTTCCTTAAATTTATAGCACCACTTTAACGTTTAGCTTGCTTCCGGCGGATCTATGGTGACAATTGCAAACAGTATGAACCCAGATGGAACGCCGAGTAGCATGGTGTATCATAAGGATCGACACTGTGACATACTGATTGCATTTAGAGGGACAAACGGATTATAGCATGACTTTTAAATATGAAGTGGATGACAAAATGTGTACACAAATGGTTTGCTCAGTAGGGTTAAAATTAAGTGTTATGTCTCTATTTATTTTGAGTTCGTTTAACTCGATAATTCACTGCTGAATTTTAAGATAGATTCAATAAAGACGTTAAATAAATGGCACATTTCTCTCGGTTTTAAATCAATTCCTTTTACATTTGCCAGGAAAGTGTCTAACTCCCGGATTCCTTTATCATGGAGAATTCTTGATTTAGAGAAAAAGCTCCAGTGTAGTTAAATCGTTTATTTTTTCTTTGCTTTTCTTCGAAATCTCACGCTTGCTAATATTTTAAGTCACCCCTCATTATGAAAACCATTATTCTTGTCTTGCTGAGATTTACTTCTAGTCCCATGTGTTGCAATGTCAATGTGTGATGTAACTCAGAAAGAGAGTAGACGAACATTCACGTAAAACATTTATAACATTGATTTGAATTGCACTATTGTCTTGGTCTTTAGGTATAATTCTATATCATCTAACAATATTCGTAACATAACATGCGAATTTATCTCCCCTTGCGTGCTCCAACGTATTTTTCGAAAATACCGGAAAAGCAGTTCCCCATTCTTGACTTAACCTTCGGGTAAGTGTTTTACAACCAGTCATAATGTTTCATTTAAGCCAACTTTTAAGTCAAAGTTTGTACCACAAGCATATTCCAATCACAGTAAAACCTCTCTCAACCGGACGTTAAATTTAGTATATTTATTGGTCTTGAAGACAGGTGGCATCTTAATGCAGGGTGAACGTCATGCAGAAAGCTTTCTGCATGACATTTACCCTGAATTAAGCAGCCACCTGCCTCAAAATACAGTCGTCTCTACTAAATTTCCGGTTTAGAGGTTTTTCAATAAATGCACAGTGAGACATTTGTTTGAACTATTATGCATTTTGTTTAATAGTGTGGAGGTAAAACCGTGTATAACTCTCGACCGATCAGATCTGAATCCAAACGGAGTATCAGAGACAGTTTAGGTTCTTGGCATTATCAGGATGTTGTGTTGTTGTTGTTTTTATTAATACAATACTTAAAGATTAACTTTCACATGTACCCTATACACCAATCTACACTAAAACGTGGTACACCGACACCATTAAAATAATGATTACCGTCCATTTTCCCACAGTATATTAATATTCAACTAAATATTACTGGTTTCGATTTTAATGATTTCGGAAGGGCAATATCAATATCATATGACGTTTCCAATAACATATGGTAATCAAAAGTAAAACAAGAGGGCCATGAGGCCCTGAAGCGCTCACCTGAGATAACCCAGGGGTGGGGCCATTTTTGACCAAGAAGTCGTCATTTGTACAACCTTAGTAGCGAACCACAAGGCAAAGCAGTATGCCATTAATTAAATATCTAAGCCTTATGGTTTCAGAGAAAAATAAGGACCAAGTTTCGCCCAGAGGTCAGGGTCGTAAGTCGAACATTCTTGGCAAAGGACCACAAGCCAAGCTACATATTTGTAAAGGACCATTAGATCATGTTACATACCAAATATCAAAGGTCTAGGCCTTACAGTTTCAGATTTTTAAAGATTTTCCTATGAAAAAATGATATGCCCTTGGGCGGGGCCATTTTTGGTTCGGGTCATAATTTGAACAATCTTTGTAGAGAACCAATACATCATGCTACATATTAAATATCAAAGGTCTCGGCCTAACAGTTTCGGACAAGAAGATTTTAAAGACTTTCCTATGAAAAACTGATAAGCCCTTGGGCGGGGCCATTTTTGCCCAAGGTCATAATTTGAACAACATTTGTAATGAACCATTAGATCATGCTACATACCAAATATCAAAGGTCTAGGCCTTACAGTTTCAGAAAAGAATTATTTTAAAGATTTTCTTATGAAAAAAATAATAAGCCCTTGGGCGTGGCCATTTTTGGCTCGGGGTCATAATTTGAACAACTTTTGTAGAGGACCATTATGTCATGCTACATACTAAATATCAAAAGTCTAGGCCTTACAGTTTCAGAGAAGAAGACTTTTAAAGATTTTCCTATGAAAATCTGATAAGCCCTTGTGCGGGGCCATTTTTAGCCCGGGGGTCATAATTTGGACAATCTTTGTAGAGGACCATAATATCATGCTACATGCCAAATATCAAAAGTCTAGTCCTTACAGTTTCAGATAAGAAGAATTTTAAAGATTTTTCGATGAAAAAATTATAGCCCCTGGTGTGTCCATAGCTATTTTCTGTGATTTGACCTACTGACCTACTTTATGACCCAAACTGACCTATATTCATGGATGAGCTAAATGTTATCAAGGACATGACTGTGACAAAATTTCACGAAGACATAACCATAAATAAAATTTCTAGAAGGTTTTTAACTTCAAGTTCAATATTACCATATATGGAAAAAATGACCACGCCCTCTGGCGGCCATGTTTTTTGCCGGATCAAAATTCTTTTAACAACTTTTAGAGTCTATCAACTGTGAAACATTTTAGTGAAAACTATATTCAAATCGGACAAGTCATTCTGGAGAAGAAGATTTTTCTAGATAGTGTGTACAGTTGCCATGGCAACACGACCGATGGCCCCACCCACTATATTTTAACATCTTTTGAAGCACACACCCACAGTATGTATCTGACCAAGTTTAATTACAATTGGTCAGTCGGTTTCAGAGAAGTCGTTTGAAATTGTTGACGGACAGACAGACGGATAGACATACGGACAGACTGACAGACGGACAGACGGACAGACGGACGCCAGACACAGGAGTATCAAAATAGCTCACCTTCAGCACTTTGTGCTCTGGTGAGCTAAAAAATAATCGCGAAGGGGAACTTCTACTGTGTAATAGTTGACATGAATAAAAATTAGTATGCCCGGTATTACCATTGATCCGGTCAATGGCGGACGCATTTCCGTTGGTTTCCGTAGCAATTTTGTCGAGGCAAACAACACTTTTAGATATAATTCTATATAATTTTACAACATTCGAAACCTACTCGGCGAATTTCGAAACTCTCGTAAAAGTAGTTCCCAATCCTAACAATTGACTGATCTTTCGAGAAAGTGTTTTACAACCAGTCATAATGCTTCGTTTAAGCCATATTTTAAGCCAAAGTTTGTATTACATACATACATACATTGTTTCCAAATACAGTAGTCTCTAAACCGGACGTTAACTTTAGTATAGATATCGGTCTTAGAGACGGGGGGCAGCTTAATTCGGGATCAAAGTCACGTAAAAAGCTCATAGGGGAGCTTTCTGCATGGCTTTCATCCTGTATTAAGCAGCCACCTGTCTCAAAGTATCGCAATCTTCACTAATACGTTCAACACATATAGTATATATATCAATAAAATAATGCTTACCGTCCATTTTCCCATAGAATATTGATATTCAACTAAATATAAAGGATGTCGATTGTTAATGACTTGATCGGCCAAACTCTGATTAAATCGATTTCTGAACAGCAATGTCACTATCAATAAGGTTTTCACGGTGACACACATCAATCGAAAGTGAAAAAACGCGAGGGAGAAGTTCGACTTAAATCAAAATGAGTATGACCGTTATTGCCAAAGATTCCGGTAAATGGCGGACGCGTTTCTGTTGGTCTTCATTGTTTTCCGTTAGTTATAGCAACAACATGTCTTTACACTATACTATGTTAATAATTCAGGAGGTCGCTTTAGCGATATCCTACTGTATTAACTATATCTGAATACTGCCGAATATTTATTCTTACATGATGTTGTAGTCCCGATTAACCATGATGTATTAACACAGCGATTCTCGTGCCCATGCGCTGTCGTTGATAGGTTTTAATCATTCCTTTGCGGGGACCTAACGTCAACAAATGAAAGCAGTCATGTGACCAATCAACGTCACTTCGTTTACTGCATAACTGTCATCGATGACGTATCATGGACTGTTTTTGACAAGAAAGGTTTAGTACTCTATGAAGGCGACCTCTTAAATCCAGAAATGGAAGGAGAACGTCGGATATCTGTACTATTTCATTTTTGTCGTACTCTTTATTACTTTTCTACAGTTACTCTGTTTGCAGCTCAATCATTGAGTACACTAGCGATAGGTGGATACAGTATGTTCAATTAAATGTTTTTTGTTATACATGCACTTTACCACTGTATTTGCTGTCGCGGTTGTTGTAGATTAGTCGGAGAGGGGATACGTTTATTTACACTGTTTGTCTTTTAGGATGGGGATGGAATAAGGGTGAGGTTGGGCGCCCATAAACCGGTTTAAACCCCCGGTGACTTTTGTCACTGACCGTTCCAAGGCGGTACTTCCATCTTCCTCCTATTGTATGTTTGTTTTGTCTTTGTGCGTCTCTTGTTGTTTTTTCTACCTATGTACATTTGCTGTTTCCTTGTGTTGCTGTTCGGGCGAGTGTTTGTTCTGTATGTGGTGTTTCCTGCATGACTCATTTTTGTACTTTTATTATCACAACAGTGTTGCTTGTGCCGTGTGGTGGCCGTAAAAAGTCTCCCCGTACACGTAATCGATGTTGTTATCATTCTCTTGCAGGATATGCAAGTAACATACACAACTCTCATTCGCCTCTTACATCATCATAAGTATGTCATGCACCTCGTGGTAGGTGTTGTGTTCACCAACAATTCGATGCACTTGGTATCTACACTAATGTAATTGACGTGTTGATGAACACAATACAGGTGCCCCTCTATCACTTTCCAATATGAATAAAGTTAAAATACCTCGAATAGAACTAAAAGCTTTAAATATGCAATCTGTGTCGTCTGTACAAGTACCCAGAAATATTTCTAATTTCTCTTCCCTTCAACCTTTTGTTCGTTTAAAACAACTTAATCTTCAGTCGGCATCATCTTTTCACATACCATCTCTTTCTATTAATAAATGTTTTTTCAATGGACCAAGAGTTGTACTTTCACCTTTAAAATCTGTTATCCAAAATGTTTCTTCTATTCGTAAACGGTCCTTATGCAGGCGACACAGAGTGTATCCAATTATCCAAAAGTGCTTTGCTAAGAGGTGTATATGTTGTAGTAACATTTCTTGTAATTCCACTATAAAATCTACAGTCAATGGTAGAACATTTAATGTCAAGATTAACTCAGACGTTGATTGTACTACTACTAACGTTATTTATGTTTTAACTTGAAACGCGCCTAGTTGCGGTATACAGTACGCAGGACAAACAGGACGTGCTTTGAAAACTCGATTTCGTGAGCATGCATATCAGTGTCGAAATCGTAAACTAAACAATTTTTTATACCAACACTTTCGGAAATCTGGCCATTCTTTTAAAGATGTTTTAGTACAAATTGTTGAGCATATAACATATGATAAGGAGGCGACTAGTAGCTTTAAATCGAAAGCTAGATTTATATCTGAATTAAATTGGATCAAAAAATTGCAAACACCTTTTCCTTTAGGACTGAATGATAATATTTACCAGACTGGAAATATTTCAAAAGAAGCAGATATAGATATTTTTTCAATTTTTTCTATTAGAAAACGCAAATCTCGATCGCATGGCATTCGCAAAAATGGTAATATTAAACGAAAATCTCGTTTGAAAATGACTCTTCTTGATCTACATACTTTACGCCTAACTTCGGGTAGACATGCCATGCTTTCTAGACTTTCCTCCTTATCTATATGTTCATTAAAAGAAATTGACGAGCAAGCCGATAAAATTATTTTTCGATCAGATCCTCTCATAGGAACGGCTAGTTTGATACAAAGCTTTACTCTACATGTTCTCAGACCGCACATCGACAAATTATCTGAACACCAAAGATTCTTCTTGAAAATTCCTTTTATTAATAAAGGTATTGATTTTATTGACCTCCAAAGTATTTTTAGAGACAAAAATGTAATTGACACTATTCCTAAATACTTTAAAAATACAGAACCACCTATCATCTGCTACAAATATAACAAACCCATCAGAAATACAATTTTCAACTATAATAAAATTGTGGCCGACCTTAATATTAATGATAATATTCCTGATAATTGAGATTGCGCCACCTCAAAATTTTGCTATTCTCCGGCTGGTCATGTGATTACTGGTAATTTTGAGATAATTAAAGATAAACGTCTACGATCTCTTTTGAATAAAGGTCCCAAATATAGAATACCATCCTTGATAGATTTTAACTCTTGTCGAGTTCAGATTGCGGAGGCTTTACAAAATTTTAGTATTAAATGGTGTCGAAGAGAACATGTTGAGTCTAATGCCCTTTCTTGTTGGAAAAAACTAATTTTTTATATAATTGATAAACGCATTTCCTTTTACAGCTCTAATAAACACCTTCTTCCACCTAAACCTAGAACTTCATTTAGACATCTTAAAAAGGGTTTACAGGATTTCCATTCAAAATACGTTTTTGTTCCTGCTGATAAGGCATCAAATAATGTGATTATTATTTGACGATTACATTATATCGATGTCTTGAAGCAGGAAATTATTAATACCAAGTCATACATTTCAGTTACCACTGACGAAAAGACCATCATTTCAGACCATGTCAAAAAGTGTGAACAATTGGGAACCGATATTAAAATTACACAACATAAACTTCCTACTATGTATTGGTTACCAAAACTACATAAAAAACCATATAAAGCGCGTTTCATTGCAAATTCTAGTTCATGTACAACTACTAAATTGTCTATACTTTTGACTTCTTGTTTAACGAAGGTAAAGGAACATGTAAAATTTTACTGTGATAAGACTTATGAAAATTCTGGAATAAATCTCTTCTGGTCTATTAAGAACTCTTCAGAAGTCTTAAACAAACTTAAGAACAAAAGGTATCTTGCATCCACTGTAAGCACGTACGAATTTTCTACTCTGTACACAACTCTTCCTCATATTTTAATTAAGGATAAGCTTACTAACTTGATCCAGAAAGTATTTGCCCGAGAAAAAACATCATTCTTGGCATGTAATGCTGAAAAAGCTTTCTTTACTGACGAGCAAATGAAATATTACACCAATTGGACTTGCTCAGAAGTTTGCGAAGCACTAACCTTTCTTTTGGATAACATATTTGTACGTTATGGGAATGCTATATACCGTCAGGTAATTGGTATTCCCATGGGTACGAATTGTGCACCACTTGTCGCAGATTTGTTTTTGTACTGCTATGAGAGAGATTTCATGTTGAGTTTGAATCCTCAATCACAAGAAGATGTTATAAAAGCCTTCAATGAAACTTGTCGGTATTTGGATGATATTTTTAACTTAGATAACCCTCTCTTTGATGCTCTGATTCCTACAATTTATCCTAAAGAACTCAAATTGAATAAAGCTAACCCGTCCGACAATTATGCAGCGTTTCTTGACCTAGACCTTAAAATTAATAATGGAATGATTTCTTCTAAAATATATGACAAAAGAGATGATTTTGATTTTAATATTGTAAATTTTCCTCATCTTGACGGGGATGTTCCCCGTGCTCCATCTTACGGGGTTTATATATCTCAACTTATTCGTTTTGCTAGAGCCTGTTCATCTATTGACGATTTTAACAGTCGAAATATCATTTTAACTGAAAAACTGCTTAAACAAGGATATAGATACCATAAACTAAGAAAAACTTTCTCTAAATTTTACTATCGAAATCTCTCGCTTATTGGCAAGTACAAATGTAATCTCAAGGTACTTTTGCGACACGGTATTTCACATCCTGAATTTTATGGTGATGTGATTTACAAACTTCGTAAAATTATTGGACATACCCATTTTCTCACTTTGTTCAGTAAATATATAAAACAATTCATTAAAAAGGGATATGATCCTGTATTACTACAACATACTGCATGTTTGGTTGTGAACCCTTTTACAGTTGGCAATCACGCTGGCCTCTTTGCATGTACGCCGACAAGAAAGGTTTAGTACTCTATGAAGGCGACCTCTTAAATCCAGAAATGGAAGGAGAACGTCGGATATCTGTACTATTTCATTTTTGTCGTACCCTTTATTACTTTTCTACAGTTACTCTGTTTGCAGCTCAATCATTGAGTACACTAGCGATAGGTGGATACAGTATGTTCAATTAAATGTTTTTTGTTATACATGCACTTTACCACTGTATTTGCTGTCGCGGTTGTTGTAGATTAGTCGGAGAGGGGATACGTTTATTTACACTGTTTGTCTTTTAGGATGGGGATGGAATCAGGGTGAGGTTGGGCGCCCATAAACCGGTTTAAACCCCCGGTGACTTTTGTCACTGACCGTTCCAAGGCGGTACTTCCATCTTCCTCCTATTGTATGTTTGTTTTGTCTTTGTGCGTCTCTTGTTGTTTTTTCTACCTGCAGTCTAATCACGATACTACGGATCACGTTCGAACGAAATACCGGTTTGCTACGAATAACACCCCAGGTCCCGGCCGATTTTTTTCTTGTTTCAATTGCAAAAAGATGCAAAAGTACGAAAATGCGAAACTACGAAAAACACGTTATTGCGAGAGGTTTTCGTAGTCCCTTAAACACAAAAACAGTAGCAAAAAGATGCATTTTTACGAATCCCACCTGTGCGATGTTTTCACACTTCTGAGAGACATTCGTCGCTCCAGTCAGCATAATTATCCATTGTTGACACATCTGGCCTGCCCGATACGCTTTAACACGTAGTGTGTTATGATCAGCACCCGTGTTTGTTTGTGACAGGATTAGACTAACTACATATCAAATGTCGCAAATGATTAAAGCTTGTATTGTGCAGTTATGCACAATTACGTTTTCACACACATCGTGTTATAAATTTATGATTAGCATACATGCATACTGACGTGTTCGTTTGTAGTCAATGTTTCATAGCATATAAAACTTGCAACAGTTACACTGGTCATCAAACCTGTGTCTACACTGCTTCTATACGCATATAAACGATATCACAGTTTTCTATGCACTTTTTTTTATTCCTGAATAAAAATATGAATGTATTGATTCGTTTCTTGTTTTATACATAACCCTTATGGATTGCTAGAAAGTTCGAGTTCATGTCTCTAGTTAAAGGGAGCATTTAAATACTAAAATCCTTATGCTTACACCAAATTCTAGGTTGTCACTTCACGTTCGAAAGAATAGTCACAGAATATGGTTTGATGAAAAAGAACGAACAGAATCTTTGGAAATTACTCGTTTACTCCCTCCTATCTAGAGTTTTGTGAGCAGGCATTGCGCGGTTCGTGTTTTTTACATAACCCGTTTTGCACTGGCATATGACATTACACATTATGATTTGACCACCTCTTGCATAAGGCGTGTGATACAAAACCATTAATGTACACTGTAGTAAGCGGGAATGTGAGTAGATTGTCAAACAAGGCATAACATTTATTAAATATAATACAAACATGTACAGGAATATCTTTATTATGCAACAGTAAATTGCGACAATATTATTACATATAACGACCAATACAATATCGATGTATGGTATGTGTATGCATTCACTACGAAACCGAGAAAAGGTTTGTGGAAATTAGTTCGTATCCTAAAGATGCATTAATACGAAAATGCGAAACTACGAAAAATCGGCCCGACCCGGTCCCGATTCGTAGTATCGCGATTAGACTGTATGTACATTTGCTGTTTCCTTGTGTTGCTGTTCGGGCGAGTGTTTGTTCTGTATGTGGTGTTTCCTGCATGACTCATTTTTGTACTTTTTGTATTATAGCAATTTTGATGTAGTTTGACTAACGATGCGAATATTTTAGAAGCGCTGAGACATTTCTTAGTAGTAGATGTAAGAAACGTATTAAATTCGCTGTAAAGGTAGAATCCATAATTCACTTATAGTGACCTACTTTCTATTACTGTCATTGTATTAAGAATCTACACGATTAGAGCGAACTTCTAAATTAACTGAACGTTAGATAGGTTATGTGTATATAATAAGTATGTACTCACAGTACTAAATCTATGCCATTCAGGCTTTAAATATTAGCAACCCACACGTCGTCCCGTGTGTATGCCACACAAATGGCGCCTTAAACTATGATTGACTGATGCAATGACGTCGACGACAAAACAAAACAGTGGCCCGATAACAGCATAAATCGAATGAACCGTGAAATAAAAGAAGTAGTGTATAGTTTGGGATCTATTTCAACAGTCCTGAAGGACACTGCAGATGTTAAATGTATTTATCATCTATTAAAAACCACAACCTTTACAACAGACGAAACAATGTCAGATGTACTAAAACCCGTGACGACCGTGTCGATCGTGACGAAACCATCACGGATTTTCTAAAGTCTTTCACACGGCAAGGTCACGGGTATTGCAGTAAGATGCGTCACCGGATTTATAACCTAATATGGAAACAAATCTGGAAAATATCTGGAAAAATCTGAATATTTGGTAAGTATTTCTTGCGTTAGGTAAGTGTTACAAAAACTATATCATTATTCTAGTGTTGTTTTACAACAGTTTCACGACGTCACGTAAAGTATAAAACAACAGAAACGTCACGTGACATTGATTGCTAGGCACTCAACTGAATTTTCACGCAAAGGTCGCATGACAAAATGGAGATAACTTAATTAAAACTAATTATGCCTATGTTAGATGACTAGGTTCTTCGCCCTTTGTACAATCAGGATCCAATATCCGCATCCAGGCCAAAATGTGAAGAGGTCTGGGGTTTTAAAGGAGAGATCAGCAGTCAATACAGTAAAACCTCTCTATTACGGCCACTAAGTTACATTAAGTAGTTTGTGTTAAGGACAGGTGGATGCTTAATGCAAGGTGAAGGTAGAACAGAACGCTCCTATACTTTCACCTTGCTTTAAGCAGTCACCTGCCCTAAATACCAACTAATTAACACAATCTCGTGGCCGTTATAGAGAGGTTTTACTGTATGTCATTTAATGAGGAAAGGCACATCATCGCAAAAAATCTGATAAAATCTGTCTTAAATTCGTGGATTGTGTTCTTCAGGATAACCCAAAGGGACATGATCAGTCAAACACCGGTTGACTCCGAAGCGATATTGGAACAACACTGTGAATATAAAATAGTTGTTAACAACAATGCATAAGACGCGCTAGTCCAGAGTGAAATTAGCGCGAAAGAGAGCATTTATAGTGATACATGATACGTGTATAAAGTAGAGCGTTCGAAACGAAACTTACATATAACGACAGATCCCGACCAAGTGCGGGCACTTTTCCATTTGTTTCCGTAGCATTAAATCTTCCTGCATGATCTATACAATCAACCCTTTCTTTGGCACGTTCTTTAGCGCTATACAGTTTTAAGTTAAGAGCCCGATTTGGAAGTATTTCTGTCATGCAGTTTTGTTTTAAAAACATGAGCAGAACACCGCTTTAAGTAAATTTGGTGTCATTCATTCCTTTCTATGGAAAAGTAGTAAAGTCAAGCAGGCAAAGCCACATGCAAGACGCAAACACCACCAAAACACCGATAGACAGCATGACACACACACACACACAACCACACACCCAAACGCACACACACACACACACACGAAATGAACACAGAAAACACCAAAATACACACAAGAAACAGGGACAAACGTTCCACAACATGAACAAACCACAAGCACAAAGACGCAAGGCAAACAAAAGGAAGGGTGACAAAGAGAGTACCGCCTTGGCACGGTCAGCAGCAAAAACACCACTGGGGGTTTAAACCGGTTTACGGACGTCCTAACCTCACACTTCTCTCAAAGTCACCCTAGCTTTACAAATATTGTAAATAAAGGTATCCCCGCTGGACTTACCCACAACATAGACGACGGTGAACACAGGACAACATGTAAAACATAGCATAATAACTGTGACAATCCGTCAAATATGTACTCAATGACTTTGCTGAAGTCAGAGCACCTGCAGGTAAGCCGTTAAGGGCACGACAGGGAAAAAGTAATACATGAGTCTGGTAAGCTCCTCCTGTATCCAAGTTTAAGAGTATACCATCATAGAGTACTACCCTCGGCCTGTCATCGCGCAAGCAAAGAGGGAAGCGTAGCTACCGACTGTAAAAGGGTCGATAACCAAACATGCAGTGTGTTGCAATATAATAGGATCATAACCTTTCTTTTTAAATGTTTTAATGCGTTTAATAAACAAATCATGAAAATGGATATGACCCCGAATTTTCCTGAGTTTGTAGATAACATCCCCATAAAATTCTGGTTGAGAAATGCCTTGTCGCAGTAACGTCCGTAGATTGCAATTATATTTACTAATGAGAGGTAAATTTCGATAATAAAATTTAGAAAAGGTTTTCCGAAGTTTGTGATATCTGTAACCTTGCTTAAGAAGTTTATCAGTTATAACTAAATTACGTCTGTTAAAATCTTCAAGCAAAGAACAGGCTCGGGCAAACCTAATAAGTTGAGAAATATAAACCCCATAAGATGTAGAACGTGGCACATCCCCATCTAGAAAAGGATAATTAACAATTTTAAAATTAAAATCTTCTCTTTTATCGTATACTTTGGACGAAACTTTATCATTTGTAATTGAAAGATTCAAATCTAAAAATGAAGCATTAATGTCAGATTGATTAGCTTTGTTTAAAGACAGTTCTTTTGGGTAGATTGAAGAAACCATAGTATCAAAATAAGGATTATCTAAATTCAAAATATCGTCTAAATACCTAGAAGTTTTATTAAAAGCATTAACAATATCGGTCTGTGTATCAGGTTTTAAGCTAAGCATAAAATCCCTCTCGTAGCAATACAAAAACAAATCTGCAACAAGAGGGGCACAATTTGTACCCATGGGTATACCAACAACTTGACGATATATGGTATCCCCATAACGCACAAATATATTATCTAAAAGAAAGGTAAGAGATCTACAAACATCAAGGCAAGTCCACATTGTGTAATGTTCAACTTCTGAATTCGAAAAGAATGAACGTTGAACATTACAAGCAATGAACATTTTATTTTCTCTGGCAAAGGTTTTTTCTATTAATTTAATAAGTTTATCCTTTATAAGACGGTGAGGTAGAGTAGTATAGAGTGTAGAGAAATCATAAGAGCTCAGTAAAGAAATGTTATACTGTTCATTTTCAAGTTTTGTTAAAACATCATTTGAATTTTTTATGGACCAAAAAACATTAATACCAGAATTTTCATATATTTTATCACAGTAGCGTTTAACATGTTCTTTGATCGTAGTAAGACAGGACGTCAAAAGTATAGATAATTTAGTAGTGGTACAACAGCTAGAGTTGGCAATAAAACGCGACTTATAAGGGTTTTTATGTAGTTTCGGAATCCAGTACAAAGTAGAAAGTTTATGTTGTTTTATGTTAGGACCAGACTTAAAATCATTGCACATTTTTACATGTTCCGAGACTATATCTTTTTCAGGTGTTTGAACTGTTATATAAGTTTTTGAATCAGTTAGTTCCTTCTTTAAAACATCAACATAATACAATCTTCAAATAATAATTACATTGTTTGATGCCTTGTCAGCAGGAACAAGAACATAATCTGAATGAAAATTAGAAATGTTTTTCTTCAAGTAGCGAAATGTAACTCTAGGTCGAGGTGGTAAAAGATGGTAATTAGATTTGTCAAAAGTTATTCGCGTATCAATAATATCGAAAATACATTTCTTCCAATCCGAAAGGGCATTAACATCAGCATGTTCTCGTCGACACCATTTGATGCAGAATTCTTGAATAGCTTCCGCAATATGAGTTCGACAAGCGTCAAAATCAATAAGGGAAGGTAATCTATATTTAGGTCCTTTAGTTAGGAGGGTTATGTTCACTCAACGGTGTACCATGCTTCCGTCCTGTCTCTCCGATATAAACCTGTATACAGTTCTTGCAGGGAACTCTGTAAGTCTAAGGTTAAGGTCAAATGATTTCGAAATTGTACGTGCAGGTGGTTGTCACAGTTGTTTCATCGTCTTATGTCTCCCGAACAACCATAGCTATTCGTTTGGAATTACATAAATTATACACATTAAAAATGCCATCTATACTTTCATTGCACACCCAACCCATGCTTCCCGCAAGCCCAATGTCAAGGTCAAATGACGTAGGAATTGGTTGTCACAGTTTTTCATCTTATATCTCCCTAAACACTGTACATAGCTATTCACATGGAATTGCATATACACATTAAATACCATCTATACTTTCATTGCACACCCAATCCATGCTACCTGAAAGCCCAATGCCAAGGTTAAATGACTTTGGAATACTATGTGCACTTGGTTGTCATTTTTTTTCATGTCATATATCTCCCTAACCACTGTACCTATTGCCCAAAATTGCAAATACACATTAAACTCTGTCCATACATCCATTGCGCATCCGGTTCAGGCTGCCAGTAAGCCAATGATTAAGGTCAAATGACAGGAATTTACGTGCAGTTGGTTGTCACAGTTCTTCCATTGTCTTATATCTCACTAACGGCTATAGCTATTGGCATGGGATTGCATATACACATTAAACACCATTAATACTTTCATTACGCACCCAACCAATGCTGTCCGCAAGCCCATGGTCAAGGTCAAATGAATTGTACGTGCAGCTAGGCAAGCAACACCACGGGAGCATCGCCGTGTCGTACAGACACAATTTTCTAGTTATTTTTGTACATGTTCCTGTCTCCTTTTATATTAGTGGGGACACAAGACGGAAGCGTTGTACACGGTTGAGCGAACAAAGACTGGATGTTGATGGAAATATACCATAGACACGAACCAGAGCAGGAGTAATATAGCGGAAACTGTTTAAAACAAAATGACAATAGCAGATCATGCAACCAGAATGAAACATGTGATAGACTGGGAGGGGTTAGTATATTTGCTAGAGAGAACAATCAGAAGACATGGCATGCACAGGATTCGATTAAAATCGAGGAGCATGCATGTAAAATAAACCAGGACCAGGGGCCTGCCCCCTTATTGGTGACCCCTGTTCGCTACCTGGCATAACCAGTCAAGCAGCGAACCCGTCCAGCAGTGGTGTCACCAAGGGTCATAGTCTAAAGATGACCATATCCGATTGTTGAAACATCGCAGAAAAGAAGAAAAATCTACATTTAGTGCATACATGTCAGTGAATCAAATGACCATCGATAATTTATATAGAAATTCTGTTTTACTTTAGAATTAATTGTTTAGTGCAACAACAAAGAGAAACTAGAACAGAAACTATTCAAACAACTTTTTCCATATTTCCCACAATTCTTTGTGTAGTTCTTGGTGTAAGCGGACGATGTTTCTCAACTCTCTTATGTTTTTGTTATTCTCCTCTGATACAAATGTACCAGTCTTGAATATCATAATTACGCGGCTTGTTAGTGACCGTTTTCGTCACGTGGCGGTCATGATGCATGGTCTCATTTGCATTAAGTGGACGATCTGTTGAACTAGGGATTTCGTGGTAAATTCCATTCATTTCTTCAAAATGAAGCATTTGTCGAGCATCGCAGCGTGCTTGCTTATGTTTTCAAACCATAATTGAACGAACAAACATCGATATTTTCATTTTTTCATGAGGAATAATGATGCTTAGATATAATGGAGCTTTAAATTGAACTTGAACCAGCGTCTAGGACCTTACTATCCCACCTTCTACATATGGCTCCAAAATAGGTATTCTAAGTGTAATCGTCAATCGTATTACAGCGAACCTCCTCTAAAACGGGATTCTATTAGGGAAGAAGTTGACGCAAGGCGAAAGTCACGCAGAAAGCTACGAGAGGTTCATTCTACATGCATTCCACCCTGCATTAAGCTGTGTTAAAGATCAATAATGGTAAATATTTGAGTGTACGTAGCATCGCGTGTTCACTGTACAGAAGGGAGTTTTGAAATACAAATCTGTTTTGTATTTATTCACCTCAACGTTGGCGTTATCCTCTGCTAAAAACGCATTGCCCCACTTTCTCAGTACAATTATATAACGCATTGCCCCACTTTCCCAGTACAATTATATAACGCATTGCCCCACTTTCCCAGTACAATTATATAATAAGTCTATTTTAAGCATAGTTTATCTAGACTATACATGCCGTATAAGTTAGTTTCTTCATTACGAGCTGTTGAAAGATGGCTTCATCAGTTGCATTCTAAATTACTTAAGATCGATACGCCAGGAATTAACTTGTCTTGTAGGATGATGTGATAACCTGGATATTGCCACTTAATGTACTCCGTGAAGTACAACTTAGAACGCACCATGACAAGATGCTTCATCGGTATTTTAACTCTTTTGGTGGTAATTATAAGTCTCGTCTGCACAGATTGTCGTCTGCTCTAAATAACGCGGGTTTGTTTTATTTTTTCTAAACACATAAGTTGGTGTGTCAATCAATTTGGATCCTGATGCGACACCGAGTTACCTGATATCTCATCTGGATCAAATCTGCTTGCAAAGTTTATCACAGATTCAGGCAGTGAAAACTTTTAGTAAAGAAGAATTAAGAACTGATTGGGCAGGTGACTGCTTATGCAAGGTTAATGTTGTGCAGAAAGCTCCCTCTGGAGACCTTTCTGTGTGAATTTCGTACTTCATTTAGCTGCCAGCTGTCTTGAAACCGATATTAATAATACTTGTCATGTTAAGTAGCGATGTGATACTGTATCAAGTAACCTGACACCAGTTTTTCCATAGAAACTAATGTAAGTATCATATGCACTGTTTAGTGACTCCGGTAAACAATAAACCTTTCTATAGCTATTCGCCTCGTTCCTTGCATTTTAAACGACTCGGCGTCGGCGTCTCATCAGGATCCAAACTGTTTGACACTCTGTCAATAGTTTCTCAAAAGCTTGGCCGAGTAGAAGGCAGTCGAAAGTGTACCAGCTCCTAATCTTAGCAGATTTTATTTTTGTCATAGCGTGATCAGTGTTAACCCTTTCCTCCATGAATAGTCATGTACAGTGCTCCCTCTCTACAACGACACCCTTATCCCCAGATAAGGTGTATTTCGAGAGCTAAAACCGTTATGCCTCAATCAAACCCTATGTTGTGACCACTCTTTAGAATCGTCACAGAGTGGTCACAACATAGGGTTTGATTGAGGCATAAAGAAAATACGATGGAAAAAGGTTGTTTCTGGAGTCTTGTTGTTTCGGAAACAGTGACATGCGTTGTTGTAAGGAGGGAATCGTTATTGAGAGGGCCGTTGTAGGGAGGGAGCACTGTAAAAAATAATTGCGTCATGAATATTATTTACATTCGTTTGTTATAATAGCACATGGACACATGAAATTCTGGCCATGGCAGAAACTGTAGAATCATATCTATATAATACCATAAGCAAACAGAGCAGACCCTGATCATACGGCTCCAATAAAAGTTGTCTGATCTGGGTCTACTCTGTTTGCAAAGGCATAGAAAGACGAATGGAGTAGAAGGTTGATAGACAAACGACATATGCAGTTTAACGAATTATTGTAATCCAAGCCTTATGAGATTTGGACACAGAACCTCCTTATTGGGTCCATCAACACGGGTAAATTCCAAATACACGGTTGGCTGTTTGACACTTGGCCAATAGTTTCTTTAACCCTTTCCTTAATATAAACGTGTTTTCATGCATTTGCAAACAGAGAAGACCCAGATCAGACGGCTCCTGTAGGAGCTGATAAGGGATTGCTCTGTTTGCTAAGGGAACTTGAACCATCAGTCTCTTTACTTTCTATACTACAATGCTTAATCTTCCATATTTGATTATAACTATGTGTCTATGAATATTTAGTAGGTATTAACATTTAGAATAGATATAGATCAGGGAAAGGGTTAAGCTTTGTCGAATCGGTAATAGTCAAAATTGCGCCAGATCCAAATTTGAGAAGTCATTATTGGTTCATAGCGAGGTATGTGGTATATTTCCGATTCGATTTTCAAATAATATTGCTGTACATTACCCTCACGGGTACATGAAGGAATGTATATAAGGGAGATAAATGAGTTCAGTAAAAAGTTTATTCCAATAAGAGTTGCTTACCCTGACGAGTTAAAACCATCAAGAAAATTGAAAAAAAAGTATAGCTGTCTTACGTTGAATATTTTATGTTTATTATGAACATTTTTTATTATGCTATGTACATTCTTTATTATGTTATGTACATTCTTTATCATATGATTTGGTTTTCTTATTATGTGATGTACATACAGTGTTATGTTATGTACATTCTTTATTCTGTTATGTGCGTTCTTTATTCTGTTATATACTTTCTTTATTATATGCGCAATCTTTATTATGTTGTGCACACTATTTTTAGTGGCAATATCATAATAAAACAAAAGCACATAGCAAAATGATGAATGGAAATAACATTATAAACAAAGTACATAGAGTTCATAACATAATACAGAAAGCACATAACAGAATAAAGAGTGTCCACAACATAATAAAGATTGCACATAACATAATAAAGAAAGTGCAAGACAGAATAAAGTGTGTCCATAACATAATAAAGAAAGTGCACAACAGAATAAAGAACGTACATAACAGAATAAAGAATGTACATAGCATGATACTGTATGTACATCACATAATAAGGAAACCACATAGCATAAGAAAGAAGTGCAGCCAATAAACAGACAGCGTAAGACAGCTAGGGCGGTCCAAAGTTAAGCGCCAATTTACCATATAGCTTGCGGCGGGATAAATTGTATTGACATTAACATTAACTCCATCATTACGCATTTTAACGTATTTTCAAACAGAGCAGACCAAGATCAGAGCCGTTTGATCAGGGTCTGGTCTGTTTGCATTTGAAATAGTATACACATATATATGATTATACAATTTCTGCCATGGCAAAACATCCCTATGTTAATATGCCATTTCAAGAAATCTAATTGATATGCATGGTGTCGTTGTTTCTTACATGAATATTCATGGAGTAAATTATTGAGTAACTGTTTGGTGGCGCTTGACAGTCTTTCCCTGTTCTATTTTTATTCCAAAGTTCAATACCTACTTGAATATTCATGTACAAAATAGTTATAATGAAATTTGGAAGGTGAAACATTGTAGCCATTTTAGAAACTGAAGAAACAGGTCTAACAAATTTCATAAGCAAACAGAACAGATCCTGATCCTATATGAACCGTCTGATTTGGGTCTTCTCTGTTTGCAGATGCGTAAAACACGTTTAGAAAATGTAGAACTATGATACTTGTTGCCGGATGGATACTGAGATGTTGATGAATGAAACAAGAAAGAATATGGTGTTGAATGATCATGTCTTTAAACAGTGTCTTATCGGGGTCCATACTGTTTCTAATTGCAAAAGCGAACACGTGATATATCAACCCTTCATTCCATAATTACACCTTTCCACACTATTGCAAACAGTGTAGACCCAGATCAGACGGCTCCCGTAATAATATAATATAGATATATATACATACTGTGCCATGACTAAATATGCCTATTTGCTATTACTACAATTAATCTATAAATAATTAATATTCTTGGTGTTATCATGTCTTTCATAAATATTCTTGGAGTAAAGGGTTAACATAAGAAACTGTCAAAACAGGTGTTTGCCTAATGCAGGGCAAAATTGATACAGAAAGATCCTATTGGAGCTTTCCGTATCATTTTGACCTGTGTAAAGCTACTACATGTATTTGTTTTATAAATCCAGAATTAGACTTCTTTTGAGTGGTCTTATTACCTAGACCTGACTGTATAGGTGTAATGAAACGAACCGTTGCAGGGGAACACGTACTAATATAATCGTATGCAGTGTATAATCAACTCTTTCAACTCAGTAGGATCAAACGATATGACCAGAATATGTATCATTTACAAGTATCTCAATTCAGATACGTCTGGGTAACCCTTTCCTTCATATTAACTCATTTTTACACCTTTGCAAACAGAATAGACCCATAGCAGACGGCTCCTGTAGGAGCCGTCTGACGGGAGTCTGCTCTTTTTGCTAATAGAATTTGATGGGTATGTTTCTTTAGTTTCTAAAAAGGCTAAAATGTCCCACCTTCCATATTTCATTATAACTAGTTTGCCCATGAATATTCAGTAGGTTTTGACATTTTGAATAAATATAGAACAGGGAGAGGGGTAACCCTTTACCTGATAGAGTAACGCTATACATGCGCCCTTGTAAAAGATTTATCAGATGACCAGGGGACCCCTGTATTGGCTTGTAATATATCATATACAGTAAAGAATCGATACTCCGACATTTTGATAATGAAGAATAGATGCGTTTTAGGCAGGTTGCTGCTTAATGTAGAGCTTTCTGCATGACTTTCAACCTGTATTAAGCTACCACCTGTATTAAAGATCAATAACGATACGTATTTAAGTGTTCGAATAATTGAAGTTTTACTGTAGATCTGATTTTACAGTTCCTTTCATAGTTAACCAATTCCCTCATATTGGCGACTTTTGACGACTCTGTAAAAGTCACTTTGTGAAACCATTGTGATAAATAGAGCATTTGCTCCTATAGGAGCAAATGCTCTATTTATCACAATGGTTTCAAACTACACAAAAATCTAAACTTTTCCTTTTCTCTAGTTAATGCTCCTTTTCGGAGGTTGTATCTAAAAATAGCCTATGAGGTAATGGGTAAATACATCATGCATTTATTATACCGTTATAAAAGTCAGCTGAAAAGATTCATGATGCCATTATTTCTTGCATGACTATTCATAAGCAAGGATTTAAAAACTGCGTTCCACCCCTGGTTGCAAGTAATTGAGCAATGTTTAACTTGTGATTCGACATGATCCACTGTTTACAACAACAAACACTGTTTCGACTCAGCTAATTGCCCTCATTTGCATGGCTGTATTTGTTTAAACCTTTGATAATGAAAACATTGAAAAGCTGTGTTATCTTTTTATTCAATGGTTTGAAATACAGACCAAATACAAACATAACATTTTTCGTTCTTAACACTTTTATAAATTGCACAAACATGTGTAATATATTACTACTAATTTACGCTTGAATGTTTTAGATGTTAATTTTTTACATGACATATTCTGGCGATGTGACCTTTTTAATACCCTGTGAAGCAAACTATGCAGACCAAAGCTACGTGGGAGACACCAGGCACAAATTGATTCTTCTCCTTCACTACTTTTCAAACGTACAATCACAATGCCAAATAGATAAAATCATGTTTTGACTTCGATTGAATCACAATCTAATAGGACGCCTTGATCGTTGGTCCCAGCAAGGTAAAGGCTAATTGCACGTGTCAATACATTAATGTTATATACACATCGTCTACATCTACGCGCATATCTTTAACTGGACGTAAAGTTTTTTATGTTCCTTTAATTAACCATTTGAATGCAGGAAATGAGCGTACTGGTAATTTGCAAACAGAGTAGACCCAGATCAGAGGGCTCATAGAGCAACCCTGTGATCAAGGTATGCATAGTTTGTATTTCACAATCCTCTCACAAACAATAGTCATTCAGACTGAATGGAATCTATGTTCAAACAATAATGGACAAGTCTACATTAAATATTCAGCATTTAAAGAGATAAATAAATTACATGTTTCTTGTCCCTCGTGTGATGAGACTGCGCCTGTGGCTAAGTTGTACCTTTGAAGACAACGTTACGTCCGCTTGTA
Source organism: Azorinus chamasolen (assembly GCA_963576725.1). Classification (NCBI taxonomy): domain Eukaryota; kingdom Metazoa; phylum Mollusca; class Bivalvia; order Cardiida; family Solecurtidae; genus Azorinus; species Azorinus chamasolen. The sequence goes on from OY755249.1 coordinate 59,000,493, forward strand.
ACACTAACCATATCCTTCAGTCCTCCTCAATGTATGTTTTACGTCATATCATTCAAAAGACTTGACCAGCGTGTCCAGCAGTTTGAATCTGTCGCGGTGCTGGCCATCTCAGAATCTTGTAAGACTCCAAACTGTTGACAAATGTTGTGATTAATTCGTCCACAGTGCACACACAGACAAATGACTGAATGAGTCATACATGTACATTAAAACCTCTCTAAACCGGACGTTAAATTTAGTATAAATATCAGTCTTAGAGACAGTTAGTTATCACAATAGCATCAGATCCAACTTTAGCAGACATTTTGTTTCTTTCAGCGAATAAAGGTATAGAGGGCAGCTTGTCGTGAGGGCAAATCGCTAATAAATTAGTTTGGTTTTAGATGCTATCAGTTTGCGATTAACCCATTCCCTCATATTGATGACTTTTGACGACTCTATAAAAGTCACTTTGTGAAACCATTGTGATAAATAGAGCATTTGCTCCCGTAGGAGCAAATGCTCTATTTATCACAATGGTTTCAAACTACAAAATTCTAAAAGTTTCCTTTTCTCTAGTTAATGCTCCTTTTCGGTAGATTTATTCAAAGATGTTGTATCTAAAAATAGCCTATGAGGTAATGGGTTAAGAGTGTATCATGTTAATCCTTTACTCCATGAATATTTATGTAAAATATAATGACGTCATAACTATCAATTACAGTATTATTTATAATGGCATATGAACGTAGAACATTTTGAGTGTGACAGAAACTAGAGATCCAGATCTTTATTATTTCATAACAATACAGAGCAGACCCTAATCAGACCGCTCCTATAGGAGCCGCCTGATCTTTGTCTACTTTGTTTGCAAATGCGTAGACATGCGTATTTATGGAGTAATGGGTTAAAAAGACTTAACCCTTATTATAACGCTGGGTTTCAACAAGATCAAAGCTGTTTGACACTCAACCCATAGCTTCTCAAAAAGTGGGTAAAATGTGCATGGGATTACAGTTTGAACACACACCATCATTTACAGACTGGTATCGATTAATCCAATATGTAAATGTCTAAACCATTTACTCCATAAATATTATTACATCATGCATATTTGATTAGCTGATTATTGTATTTTTAACATAGGAATATTTGGTCAGCAGATCTGTAGAATCAGATTCATATGTAAACAGAGCAGCTCGTGATCAAACGGCACATACAGGATCCGTCTGATCTGGGTCTACTCTGTTTATAAATACGTAAAAAGGCTAATACAGTAGAACCCCTCTAACGTGACCACTTAATGAATAAACATGGGTATCTTTATAAGCAGTGGTTGCTTAATGCAGGGCAAAAGTAATGTAGAAAGCTCCTCCAGGAGCTTTCTGCATTACTTTTGTGCTGCATTAAGCTACCACCTGCATCTAGCACCCAGAATTATACCTCTTTTAGGTGGTTGCATTAGCGGAGGTTTACTGTTGAGCAAAGGGTTAAAAGCGTGTATTATGTCGGCTTATTGTAAGTAAAGGCGATATGCTGAAATGATCATTAATTTTAGCATCTTGCATCCGTTTTACAACGGTGAGTAACACGGCCAGAAATACCTACTTGTGACATTATTGTGAATGACAAACACGATGTATCCGGCAGCCATCTAATTCTGTCTTACTTCGGAAAAAGTCGGTATGCACTTGAATCCGTTTAGTAATGCGTAAAGTAAAAGTTCGGCGAAACTCGATGTAGCCGAGTTACACCGGGAACGTATACCGAATGTTTCCGAAGTAGCACAGCTACCTTTGTATGAAACACCTTAAGATACACATCTATGCATAGTCTAGTAGGTGACCAACTAGTTATTACAATGTAGTTACGCGATTAGAGATCTTATCAAGAGGGACAGTTGACAAGTGACAAAGAGGTTGAAGTTTTCAGCATCAGTCCAGTTAAGACAATTGGCAATCAAATCCTCTCCCTGATAACTGTTATCTATAGATACAACTGATACGGGGATCACATAACGATGAAAATCTGGTGATATTTTAATGGATTAGTTTGTTATTGAACCAGTTGTTTCATTTGGATGTTCAATAATAGTGTTTCTGATCGGATATTTATTTCCGGTGTAATTTTAATGGCGCCTGACGCAGGTATCCCAGTGGATGCGTAAGGGTGTCTTATGCCTCTCTAATTTTGATCCTATATTTGTAACATAACTTTTTTTTCTAGGGTCGGTATTGTGTGTTTGCTGTGCAGGTTCTATATAACAGACATATATGCGTGTAGATCAATTGATAAATGTTTGTTAACATTAATGGGAATAACACTTAGTACTAAAGGTTAGTACTGGCCTCCATGTTATAAAGTTTATGAGTTTGCTCCTGAGTTAATTCTCAAGTATCGGGTGAGTCAAACATAACAAATCAGATGCTTGAGAATGAACTCAGATAGTCTTATAACTTTGAGGTCTGGACATATACCCATTTCATACTACTGGCGCATTTTGACGCCTGTGTAAAGGTCACATTTTGAAACCATTGTGATAAGTAGAGCATTTGTGCCTATGGAGCAAATGCTCTATTTATCACCATAGTTTCAAATCTACACACTTCTAATCTAATGAATGCTCCTTTTCGGTAGATTGATTCGAATAGGTTGGGTCTAACAATACTATAGGAGGAAATGGCTTAAACTGGATGTAGGACATTCAGATGTGCTGTAATACATGGCGCTTTGTTACACCTACAATGGCGGTGGATGTAACAATGTCATTGATTGTAAGAACATGCACTAGTTATAAACTAAGTAAGGCTAATTGTGGTTTTCTTTGGGCGATCTCCTGGAAATAGTTATTTAAAACACCTAAAGGATATGGTAATGACAGTGTGCATCTGTAAGAATGTTTCACTGACTTTCAGTTCAACCCTTCGTCCGCTAATCGCCACTTTCCTGGCGTTTGCTAACAGCTTGAGACGCAAAGTAAGTCGGCATCTCATAGGGATCGAAGTTGTTTAACCCTTTCGGCGCCAAATTTCTAATTGTCGTCTTCAAACCAATTTTGTTAAATCATTCGGTAAAGTAAGGAAATGAGATAAATAAATTCCAATTTCAAAGGAATAAAGCACAAATATAGAAAAAAAGATTGAGACATTGCGGCGTCTGATCTGGGACTGCACTATTTGTCGTGGCGCATTTTTGCGACTTCGGCGGTGAAAGTGTTAATAGGTTGTCTGGTTCAATAGGTTTGCATGACCGAATCGATGGTAGTCAAATCGCACAAGCTTCATTGAGACATTATTTTTACAGTTTAATAAGGGTTAGTTTCCTGTTGCAATCAGCCATCGTGATGTATACTATTCGGATGGTTTAAACAGTCAGCTCACCGATCCCGGATGTAAAAGAAATATGACTTTACCGTTTATTCAAAACACGGCTCATCCATACCGAACCGGAATAGATACTTATTTTGGATATCGATGCTCGTGGTATTTGGTACAAAGTACTTGAAAACAACTACTGAGGGCAGACAACTTAGCGGTCCGTTACATATACCGTACTGTTGGGCAATCCGATTTGAAAAGAAAATGCTATATCGAGCATTGCAATGAAAGAATGACATTATGGATCCATCATGTCGTGGATAAAATATAGTTGAACTAGAACATATATGGGATATAATGTTAGTAAGTTACATCTAATTCAAATATCACAGGAATATTGCTGTTTGAAATATGGCGGCTTCCACGGCATTGTTCTACGTTGTGAAAATAGCAGTTTTCCAGATTCTGTTACTAGGAAGCACCCAATGTGAGATTGTGAAAGTGAGTGGAGATTTAATCATCGGGGCTATGTTTCCCGTGCATACTGCGGTTCCCGGTTACAACTGCAGTTCTGGTCGAGGTGCGATCGACCAGGCCGGGATACAAAATCTCGAAGCATTGCTGTACAGCCTGGATAGGGTGAATAAAGAGATTTTCAAAGACACAAGTGAGTTGGATTTTAATCGCTAAATAAATCAACGATGTGTTATACAAAGAAATATGTGCAGAGGATACAGAATGTAAATTATAAATTTTCGTAAAACCCATTCTTGTATTATATTGACGCCTTTTCCGTCCCTATAAAACTAACATTTAATCTAACACCATAGGCGCAAATGATCTATTTATCACAATTTATCTAAAATTCTCCTTTTCAGTAGTTGTATTCATGGAGGCTGGGTCTAAAATAGCATAGATAGGAATTGGTTAAAGACATATGTTAGCTTAATGCGTGATGAACATAATGCAGAAAGTTCCATGTATTATCTATTTAGAGTAATTCTCACTATCAAACAGGCTTTAGCACATTATATTTTGAAACTAACATAGTTGTCTAGTATGTATATATTTGTATATCCATATTGTAATACAGTGAAACCTCAGAAATCCGAACCCCTTCCGGACCAAATGAAAAGTTCGGATTTATGAGGATTTCGGATTTCTGAGGTTTCTCATATAGTTAAATGTTTCGACCACAATTATGCTCTCTAAGTAAGGTTGATGTGATCAAAATGTTGATTGCTGATATTGCATGACATTAAAGGGTAGATTTTGCTCACAAAGTATTTGCAATGGACTTGTTTCTTTAAAGATTTCTACTTTGAAGAAGCAACACCAATGTAAATAAAAGTTGAACAAAATACATGCAAATTGTATAAGTTCATTTAATATGTAAGGTATGTAATGTGCATGGAGATGAATGGAGGGATTGGGGATGTGGGAGGGATCGTTAACAAATTAGATCTGGGCCAGATAAGATGTCAACCTTTTTTAAAATCTTAAAACATCAACACTTCATATCACATGCATTCAATTAAAACTCACATGTAAAAGTAGCTATGAACAAACGGTGAAGACTATATCACATTTTATTCATGCTATCAAACAGTGAAGACCTCAATAAGTCTCTTTATCTGAGATAAGGACACTGATCAGGGTTTTTAATATTTGCATTCAACCTTGAAGTCTGCATAAACATAATAAATTGTTTCAAATTTAATCACAACTTGGACGCGTAGCTGGCTCGGAACTTTTTTGCGCTTGTGTTGTTCTCCCACTGTTCCAGTAGAGCTGCCTTTCTCTTCAGGAGATCAGACACTGTCGACTTCCCCACACCAAACTTCTCGGACAACACCTGAGGATAAAAAAAAAGATTTATTTTTTTTCAATCATAAAATTTTAAAATTTACATGAGACACCAGGATCATGGCATTTAATCTAGAAAAATGTATAAATATCTTAAACCAGGGTACAGTAACTGTACTATGTTGAACAATCTTTACAGCGACAACAAGAAAGATATATAATCAACTTTATTTAAGATAGATTATCATAACGCATGACAATCATTATGCAGTAACTCCCATAGATGTTTTCTGCATTGTTTTGTTTCTCCATTAAGCAAACCCTGATTAAAATACACTGCTATTATTTAGTGGCCATCAACGGAGGTCTTATCACAGGGTCCGTAGCTAAATGCGGGTCAAAAGTAATGCAGAAATTTCATATAGGAACTATCTGCATTAACTTTCTCCTGCATTAACCATTACCTGCATTTTAAGACTTTTGTGGTTTTTAACCATTTTCTCTATAAATACGCCTTTCTACGCCTCTGTAAAAGTCACTTTTTTAAACTATTTTGATAAATAGTGCATTTGCTCCTAAGTAGCTAAAGTTCTATTTATCACAATGGTTTCAGAACTACATTTTTTTTCTCTATTTAATGCTCCTTTTCAGTAGATTTATTCTAAGAGATTGGATATAGAATAGCCTCTGAGGGAATTGGTTAAATTAATGGCGGCTTAAGACAGGTTCTACTGTATGTATGTCTTTTGTTTTGTTTTTACTGATCACATTCATGTGTGGGCTACCGCAGTAAAGTGTCGTACAATGCTGGAGTTTTAAAACAGGTGATAGCTTTACCATTAATGCAGGGCAAAAAGCTGTTTAGAAAGCTCCTTTAGAAGCTTTTTGCATTAGTTTTGCCCTTCATTAAGCAACCATCTACTTTTACTGACTTTTATGCCAATAAATTATGTTTTCACATTTACGAAACTTTACTGCAGTATTATTTTTGACAAGATTATCACTTGGATATACATCATTCAGGCGTGAGAATTATATGCCTTTGGTAATGGTTACATAGTATACATGCTTTGTTTTCGTGTACATGGTCAGTAATTTAGACAATGTTACAGCCTTTGACGAATTATATCTGGCTCAATCGTATGCCCTAGACCTTAGTAGACAAGTAAAGCCACGATATCCGGAAGCCATTCACAAATTATACACATATTTGGTTTTGCCGAATTTGAGTATGTTGGGTTCATATATGTTATAACGGCACAGATGTAACAAAATGAACACTGTATGTAACATCAAAGTAACGACACAAACGTAACACAGTGGATACTGTATGAAAAGTAACGGCACAACTGTAACTCTTCGGGAAACTAGTTATGTTCATCATCATTAACATCATCAACTTCGTCATTCATACTCATTAGTGTCACCCTACTCCTCCTCATCATCATCATCAACACCAACATCAGTAACAGTGACAACAGTAACAACTATTACACCAACAGAAACAATTTCAACAACTTCATCTATATCACCAATATATCACCATTTTTTTTCATCAGCAACAACAACAACAACTACATTGTGCCCTGGTTGTCCCCTCCCCCAAAATAGTCATGTTTGTGTCCTTTCTTTTACACTTGCATTTGTTACAGTTGTGTAATTTTACATACTCATATATTACGCCAACGATCATGGTCCAACGTAATATCACTTTCTATGTAAACTCATTGGTTCCAAATGCGGCATTAGGCTAAGAGTCAGTTTGCCCATTGAAACTGGTCTATAGGCAAATTCTCATAATATTATAACAATATGTACTAAATCCACTTAACCCTTCTTTACCCATGCCCTGTTGTATAATTACATATATCTCCACTGTGTACAAGTATTTCGCTATGCAATCACTGCTGTGGAGTGCACTGGTTGCACAATCAACTTGTAAATAGTGCAGACCCTGATGAGACAGCTCCTACAGGAGCTGTCTCATCTGGGTCTTCACTATTTACAGGTAGGTAATTGACGCGAATAGCAAGCGAAGAGTTAAAACCTCCATTTTATGAATAAACATAATAAACATACGCGAGGATGCATATAAAAGCAGGTGGTTGCTTAACCCTTTCAATACTGACTTTTCAAATGCATTACGATAAAACCTTTCTATAACGTCCACTAAATGTGTTAATTAGATGGTATTTAGGGCAGGTGACTGCTTAAAGCAAGGCGAAAGTAAACCAGAACGTTCCTATAGGAGCGTTCTGTTTTACTTTCACCTTGCTTTAAGCTGCCACCTGCCTTCAAGACAAAATACTTGATGTAATTAAGTGGTCGTTATAGAGAGGTTTTTACTGTAGTTGAACTTCAAACAGACCAGGCTTATAATGAATATTCAAGGAATTATTTAAACACAAGTGTAACAATACAAACAGTGCAGACCCTGATGACATCATCCTCTATGGGTTCTCTAATCAATGTCTATACTGTTTGCAAATGACACTCGAGCAAAGGACTCGTTCCCCACACTGAAGGGATGAATGCAGGGCACAGGTAACACAGACAGATCCTGTAGAAGTGTTCTGCATAACACCTGCATCAATCTACCATCTGCCCTTCAGACATAGACATACACCTCCTTTTGATAGTGACTTTAGAGGGGCTTTAATATTTTTTCAAAACAAACTATGCCATCACATCAAATTAGAGCTTTGAAATATTACAATTAAGTATGCCTGAATTATCATTTTATGGATATCTATTAACTTAATATAATGTTGTTTTGTTTTCAAAGGAAAAGTTGACTTAATCAAAAGCTGAATGATTGTATGTACAGTAAAACCCCGCTAATGCGAGCACTTAATAAACAGCTACTGGTGTCGTTTAAAGCAGGTGGTTGCTTAATGCAGGACGAAAGTTATGCAGAAAGCTCCTATAGGAGCTTTCTGCATAACTTTCGTCCTGCATTAAGCTACCACCTGCCTCTTCCACCCAGAATTATGCCCCTTTTTGGTGGTCGCATTAGCGGAGTTTTACTGTATATACTGCCTTTAGCAAACACCACATACCCTGATCAGATAACTCCTACAGTAGCTGTCTGATACGGGTTTACCCTGTTTGCAAAGGCGTGAAAATGCCTTCATATGAAGTATTGATAAACGATAAGAAGATGCCAATATTACACTGACTGCTAGAGACAGTACAGTGAAACCCCTCTAAACCGAAATTCTGTTAGCGAAGAATTTAGATAATTTTAGGCAAGTAGCTTCTTGAAATGATAGTCCCTACTTGCACCTTGTTCTAACAATGGCTTAACATTACAATACCTACTGAATATCCATGGACAAAATAGTTATAATGAAATATGGAAGATTGGACAATGTAGTCATTTTAGATACTAAAGATAGAGATCTATAAAATTTCATTGGCAAAAGAGCAGACCCTAATCAGATATCCGTTTGATCTGGGTCTACTCTGTTTGCAAGTGCGTGAAAATGCGTTTATATGAAGAGAAAGGATTAACGCCTGGTACATGTATCAGCGTGTGATCCGTATGCGCATGTAAATTATAAACCATTTCCCTATTTGAAATCCATGTAAGAAATATAGTGGCAACATGCATACTATATTTATTAGCTGAATGTTCATAATGTCAACCTTTCACAGGGTGTTTTTTTGCATTGACAAAACCTGTACAATTAGATATAAAACATGTCAAAGCAAACAGGACAGACGCTGATCAGACGGCTCCTATAGGATCCGTCTGATCCGGGTCGACTTTGCCAATGAAAAGGCATTTATACGAGGGAAAGGCTTACTGATGTTCTTCTCATTTTGAATATCATTCCCCTCAGATATAACACTGGGTGTGCGGGCGTTTGACACGTGTTACAGTGAACTCGTAGCGCTCGAAAGCGCTCTGCAGCTGGTACGACTACAACACAACTTCGTAGACTCAGACAACTACGTGTGTCCAAAAGATGGCGGACCGCCCAGGTGAGTAGACTTGTTTGGGGTTAACTCCTTATTGGAGTATAACAATATTACAGGGCGAGTGCTCTACAACTTAGCTATCCGAACTGCTTACTGTTCTTCACCCAGCACCTGTACCCGGTTAATAGTGGGAATTTCATTTGTGTGGAAATATTACTTTTGTCACAGAGTGACAAACGACAGCCTGTCACTTTGGTGAATATATATCCCACGTTCGCTGATAACTCAGTAAATAGCTCAACCAATGTTGCCTTGTACACATTCGTGACCTTTCAATAAGCATAATTATAATATAACATACAAATTCGTTCCATATCCACCAACGTATTACGCTGATGTGCTACAATTGACACTTGTTGCATAAAATAGAGAGTTCCATTACAAATACCTTAACACTCGTTACTTTTTAGGCAGGTGGCTGCTCAATGCAGGGTGAAAGTCACATAGAAAACGCATACAGGAGATTCGGGAATTACTATCGGCATGCATTAAGCTGCCGCCTGTTTTTATGATAGATATTGATATGTTTAGTACTATATTAGAGTAAATACACCCAAATTATTGAATGGGTTGCCTAAAATGAAATGTTCACCATTAGACGGTAACTGTTAACCCCGTACTCCAAGAATATTCATGTAAGAAATAATAGCATTATTTATATCAGTCAGATGATTCTCTGTCATGGCAGATGAACGCAGGAAAGTTGGGCCATAACAGAAACTCTAGAACCAGATGTATACTGTACCATAAGCAAACAAAGCAGACCAAGATCAGGCGATACCAACATGTGTCATCTTATCTGGGTTACTTTATTTGCTAATACGTTAAAATGCGTATTTATGAAGTTACACTTCTTGACTATTCATTGATGGATGTTTTACAATTAAAATGTACATATAAACAAGGAAATTTGGAACATGACAGAAACATTATAAACTACGAAAGCCCGCTGGTGACACTTTAAGTTCGTACTGTATAGTTCCGAGTTCCAGGTTTCAAGTTCCAACTTCCAAGTTCCATGTTCCGACTTCTAAATACCATGTTCCGACTTCCAAGTTCCAAATTCCGACTTCCAAGTTTCATGTTCCGACTTCCAAGTTCAAAATTCCGACTTCCAATTTACACCTTCCGACTTCAAAGTTCTAAGTTTTCTAGTGACGTCATAGTTTCGCCCCTTTTATTTCATGCATGTCAATGCAGGTGACATGCTAGGCGTCCCAGCTGGTCTAATAAAGGTTGCTTCGTCTCCTAGATAAGAATCAAAGCGCCGCAAACGTTGAGAGACTGGCGGAAAAATAGCCCCTCCCATGGCAGTCATGTTTTTTTAGATATCAACATCATTTTAGAAACTCTGGCAGATATCACCACCGGGCTTTCGCAATAATACAACTAGCAAACAGAACAGACACTGAGCAGACAGCTCCTAAAGGAGCTGTTGGATATTGGTCTATCCTGATTGCAAAGGTATGAAAGGCGCCTCTATCAGATAAAGGATACATACAGATCTAAATAATTACAGAACGTTCTTTTGTCAGTTTGTGATACTTAACCCTTTACTCCATGATGCTAGTGTAAGAAATAATGACTTTATGATTCTTAACCCTTCGCTTGCTATTCACGTCAATATACCTACCTGTTTATAGTGAAGACCCAGATGAGACAGCTCCTGCAGGAGCTGTCTCATCAGGGTCTGCACTAATTACAAGTTGATTGTGCAACCAGTGCACTCCACAGCAGTGATTGCACAGCGAAATACATGTACACAGTGAAGATATGTGTAATTATACAACAGGGCATGGGTAAAGAAGGAGAAATGTATTTTAAAATTCAGCAAGCGAAAGGTTAATTAGATTTACTTTGATAATGACACATTTCGGGTTGATTATTGAAAGGGTTACCTACTATTCTTATAGAATAGGAGAAGTTGTGACCATTGTAGAAACTGTAGAATCATATCTATATTTCCTCAAAAGGAAACAGAGCAAACCCTGGTCCTACAAGAGCTGTCTGATCTGACTGGGTCTTCTCTGTTCGCAAAAGTGTAGAAAGGTGTATTTGTGGAGTAAAGGGTTAAATAACCCACTTGTCATAAAAAGGAGCTTAATTACATGTAACCAACTGCATGACATATTCTGAGTGGTCATTATTGATAGAGAGACATGTTATTGTTATTTTGTTCCTCTACAGACATGCAAATGCCGGGAAGATAATTGGAGTGATTGGAGCGGCCACTTCCGGTGTGACTATTCAGTTGGCCAGTTTCCTGCGACTGTTCAAGATTCCACAAGTAAGAGATATTTAATCAGGACTATGTTTGATATGATATTGTGATCGTTTGAGGACATAAATTCACATGATTCTATTGATAGGGAAAAACTTCCTGGCTAGAACAATGGAAGCTCCGTGAAAAAACCAACATCAGTAAAACATCGATAGACACATATTAATTATTCATATATTCATACATGTATGTTCATAATTTATGCTTATCAAGACTAATTAGATACCTTTTAACCTTTAGTCTGCTATGGGCGGATGAGTGAATACCTATACAAACAGTTTGGATTCAGATGAGACGCAGGGTAAATCGGCATCGCATCAGGATCTAAACTGTTTGACAACCTGATTGCGTTTTGGCAAACAAAGTGATTATACATGTAGCTTGAATTTTGAAAATGTAATAGGTTGAAAATTCTGTAAAAATATTTTGCTCAGCAGGTTAAAGGTGAATGGATAGAGACGCAATTGTACGCATTCACAAACAGGATATAACTACATCAGACATATCCTGTAGTAGTTGTCTAATAATGAGTTTGCTCTGCTCGCTTATGAAATCAAACAGCAACCCCCTCTAAATACGGCGTTCAATTTAGTATAAATATGGACTTTTGGAAACAAGTGGCAGCTAAATGCACGTTGAAAGTCGTGCAGAAAGCTCCTCTATGAGCTTTCTGCATGACTTTCACTCTGCGTTAAGCAGCCACATGCCAAAAATGACTAAACTCTTCTCTGCTAGAATTCCGGTTTAGAGGTTGTTTTTTTTGTATATGCCAAGTTCTAACATGGTCAAAACTTCCCCTGTGGACAATGCCATTACACGTATAGAATATCATGAAATCCGGAACTATGGCACATTTATAGAAAACAACATTGTCATATATGAGAAAAGTGCTTCTCAATCCACAAGGAAGTATCGTATGACTGAAATGAATGAACGAATGGATGAATGAATGAATGAATGAATGAATGAACGAATGAATGAATGAATGAACGAATAAATGAAATACTTTATTTTACGAGAGTAGCTTGGTTAGTCAAAAGATTAATCTCCCCTAAGGCCCTCAAAATCATATACACATGTGTTTGTATCCAGATGAGACGGCGAGTAAGTCGTCAAGTCAGCGGAATCTAGTCTATTTGACACCTTGGTTGTATGTTTGTAGACGCAAAACATAACACGTTCAACCCTTTTCCTCTGAACACATTCCCTCTTTGAATATTCATATAAGAAATAGTGTTATCATAAATACTTACATAATGGCATATGTACCCAGTATTTTGTGGTATTAATAGGAACTAGCTTTAGATCTATTATAATTTCAAATGCAAACAGAGCATTTCCTGATCAGAGACTCCTACATGATCCGTCTGATCTGGATATACTCTATTTGGAAATGCATGTAATGCGTTTATATGAAAGAAAGGGTTAAGTGCGACATGACCGGCCTATGCAACTGGCTTAAAGGTGTATACGACTTTACGACCGGCTTAACCCTTTACCTGATAGAAGCGGCTTTTAGCGTGTTTGATTTATTCCTCCGCTGAAGAAAATAGTTCAAATTCATACAGTCATGAACATATTGCATAATAAATATTTTCTATATCCTGGTAGGTGGTAGCTTAAAGCAGGCTGAAAGTAAAGCAGAATGCGCCTTAAGGCGCATTCTGCTTTACTTTCAACCTGCTTTAAGTGGTCATATGTCTTCAAAACTAGAAACAGGCTATTGGGTAAAGGGTTAAGGGCATGAGCCGATGTTGTTTTATGACAACTAAAACTGAGACAATCGAATTAAAAAAAAAGATTGCGTTGATCAGAGTTGGGGCAGACACAATTCTATTTAGAGCGAAAAGGTTGAAAACGAGTCTAACCATTATTTATTCACCATGTTAAACGTGAAAGCGTAATTGAGATAGCTTCTCAAATCTTTGCTTGCTGAGTGGTTTCGTCTGCAACAAATGTCGTCTGCTTCAATTCTTCTTCCAAAATTATCTTGTTTCTTTGCAAATATGGTTAAAGTATCAAACAGTCTGGATCCTGATGAGACGCCTCATTATGCGACTTGTCATCTGGGTCCAAACTGTTTGCATAGGTAATCACGCTCTCACCACTTGCATGCAAAGAGTTAATTAATGTCCGTGCATTAACTCTTTCCCTCATATAGACGTGTTTTCACGCATTTGCAAACAGAGTATACCCAGATCAGACGGCTCCTAGATGTCAGGGTCTGCTCTGTTTGCTGATGGAATTTGAAAGATCTGTTTTCTTTTCTTTCTAAAATGGCTACAATGTTCAACCTTCCATATTTCATTATAACTACTTTGTTCATGAATATTCAATAGGTATTGAAATTTGAAATAGACATAGAACAGGAAAAGGGTTGAATGACAATACTGTACTATCAAATTCATCATTAGTTTCTTTTTATCTTTTGTTGTTTCTAAGTTCAAAATGTTATACAGTAAAACCTTTCTATAACGACCACTAAATTGTGTTAATTAGTTGGTAATTTTGGCAGGTGGTTGCTTAAAGCAAGGTGAAAGTAAAGCAGAACGCTCCTATAGGAGCGTTCTGTTTTACTTGCACCTTGCTTTAAGCATCCACCTGCCTTTAATACAAAATACTTGATGTAATTTAGTGGTCGTTATAGAGAGGTTTTACTGTGTTTGAATTCTTTTCGCCCTATCTGCAGTCTGATCCGCATTTGCAAACAACTTGGACCCAGATGAAGCATCGTGAAACTCGGCGTCTAAGTATAAATGGGATCCATGCTGTTTCACACTCTGGCAGTAGTCGAATAGGAAGTAGACACATTTTAGCATATATTATATGTTTAACGGATATTTCTATAACATTAATGACTTCAACATTTCCCTTTTACTTGTGCCTCTCGAAGTATATCAATATTCAAATTAACTGTTAAGAAATCAGATTAGTACATGACCATTGCAGTAACCAATTTGTTGAAAGGGGAACATGGTAAACAGTGTCAACAAATGTTTGATGATTCTCGAGGAATTCCTCTAACCACGTTGGTACAGACTTAAACCATTACCTCATATTGACGACTTTTAACGACTCTGTAAAAATCACTTTGTGAAACCATTGTGATAAAAAGAGCATTTGCTCCTATAGGAGCAAATGCTCTATTTATCACAATGGTTTCAAAGTACAAACTTCTAAAATTTTCCTTTTCTCTAGTTAATGCTCCTTTTCGGTAGATTTTTTCAAAGAGGTTGTATCCAAAATAGCCTATGAGGTAAAGGGTTAATATGGTTGATTTTTTGTTCCCAAGACGGTTGAGATAGTTTGCACTCAAGGTACTATGTACTGAATGCTTCATTGTTTCTGACTAGGCGGGTCAACCGTTATGGACACAATGACATGGGACTCATTGTCATTGTCATTGACTTGACTTTTAACGTCAGTTAGATGTGCCTGCATCTTAGATTCGTTTGACATTAACACGTTCGTTACGGGAATCGAATCACTTATGTGTTTTGCAAACAGTGTAGACTCAGATGAGAGGGTCCGAAGAAGAGCCATCTCATCAGAGCCCGCACTGTCGGCATGTTGCACTTTCCTTTAAAACATTCACTAATACTCACAGTAAGTTCGACCTGTTCGACTTCTGGAATACGACCGTACAATGCATACGGGTGTAAACGGTGCTCGCAAAATAACCCTGACTTCATAAAACCACACACAAGTTCACGACTGTTGAACTGTTTGGTTCTCTTTTTATCGTACAGTTCTCGCTATACTATGACTGGGTTAAAGGTTAAACCGAAATAGATATGTTAACTGGGTTCGCTAACCCTTTGAGTGATGAATATACAAAGTGGAATGACCTAGCAGTACTATATAGTATACAGAACATATTAACGTGTATTCAGAGTGAAAGGGTAGACATAGACTTTGTTAGATTGGGTTGAATGACAAACAATGCAAACCATAAATGACCAGCAGTGCAGACTCTGATCAGAGTGATCATGTAGGTCTACACTGTTTACTCATGACGGTATACTCGTTACACGCATTCAAATGTCTAAGCAATTCTTCGTCTTTTAATTCACATTTCAAAGCACGCAATTTCCTGTTTTGAAAGACATATGCAGGGTTTCTAACATTTTTGTTCATCTGATGAGGCATCGACTTACTCTAAATTCTGATCCAATCCTTTCTTCAGACTGAAGGTAGCATGCTAAATACCAGTAGCGGCCATCAAAAAGATATCTAATCATGGGGACGTAAGGTCGGTGGTAGCTTAATGCAGAACAAAGGTAATGTAAAAAGCTCCTATAGGAACTTTCTACATTTATTTTACCCTGCATTAAGCAACCACCTGCTTTTTAGACTCCTATGATCAACAAATGAATGACCACTTAAGACAGATTCTACTGTATTTAGTAAACAGATGATACTCAAGAATGATAACACAAGGGCGTTTGATAACCTTTAATACTTAATCGGCTGAACAATTATAAATCTGGCTCCTCCTTTTTTCTAAATATCAATTACCGGTAAATAAAAAGTTATACAAAAAGTTATCGCGTCTTAAATGATTTTATTATGACAAACAGTGCAGATTCTGATCAAAGGGTTCCACTAGGCTCCCTTTGATCGGGGACTTAACTGTTTGCAGCGGTCGTATATAATCGGTTACGATACATTAATGGTCAAGAAAACGATCGCGTGGCAATCCAGTAAAGGTTACAACATAGTTGATAACATACTTAGGTCCGTTACAGTATTGACGTTTTTCTTTTTCCATTTTTGCTTATGTTTCTTTAACTTGATTACATGCAGCGGTATTGTTAAGGTTTATAATATGACTGATGGCACATAAGCACTTTCAAACAGTGTAGAACCAGATCAATTGCAGTAATGAAGCAACGTATCAGATAAGAGTATCACTCCATGTCCTTCTTCACAGCCAACCACATGCAAAATATCAACAGAGCTGACCCAGTTTGTCTCAATTACACTAAAATCCCGCTAATACGATCACCCAAAATATATATTTCTGGATTTCTAGAATATATGGTAGCTTAAGAGACAGAACAAAAAATATACAGAAAGCGCATTAAGCAATCACCTGCTTTGATGGGCTCATATAAAGAGTATGTGGTCGCATTAGATTAACCGATAAAGGTGAGCACTAAAATTTAGAACAGTCTTCGAGACGATTCTAAAGAGTGGCTACAACAAAGGGTTTGGTGGAGAAATAAAGGAGTTATTTTTGAAAATATCTAATATACGTATCTTAGCTGGACACCATGAGTTTGTATTAGCGAGACTTTACTGTACCAACAGTGCTGACCAGTTGTGTCTAAAGTAGCAAAACTATTAGTGTGCTGATGTCCTCTTGTTCCGCGAAGCCAATTGATATGTAACTTATTGGACACATGTATGACAAACATTAACTATTCCCACTTTGGTTTTTAACCCTTCCAACACTAATCATTTTTCATTCGCAAACCGCTATGTCTGCTTCGGGTTCTCTAGATACATTGCTCCTTTATTTGTTTTCAAAGATGCAATCACATTGGCAAACAATTTGGGTGCTGATACAATTACAGTAACAAATCTAAACCGGATGTTAAAAGTAGTATCAAAACCGGTCTTTCAGATATGTGACAGCTTAATGCAAATTGAAAGTCATGCAGAAAGCTCATCGAAGAGCTTTCAGCATGATGTTTTCCCTGCATTAAACAGCCACCTGCCTGAAAAGACCTAAATTGTTCTTTAATAAAACTCTGGTCTTTTTACTATATATTTCTTATTGGGTGGGCACTGTAGAGCGGTTATGTGTACGTTCCGCTTAAATGTTTAGCTGTCTAGAATGAGACACAGTATTACACGGTGCATCGTAACGTAAGCCACAATATGGTTATCGTAACGTGGACCACAAATTGAGTATTAATCTTCCAGGGAGGGAAACGAGTCACTAATGTACTTTGCAAACTGTGTAGATCTAGATGAGAGGAGTCATTCCATCAGGGGCTGCACTGTTTGTCATGTTACATTCTTCTGTTTCACCCTGTACTCCATGAAAATTCATGCAAGAAATAACGACATCGTGAATATTAATTCACTGAAGTAATAAAATAATTTTATATCCTGACAGAAACAGTAGAATCAGATCTATATTATATATCAAAAACAAACAAAGCAGACCCTATATGAGCCGTCTGATCTGGGTCTACTCTGTTTACAAAGGCATAGATAGGCGTATTAATGGAGTAAAGGATTACAAATCACAGAATGTTCACTGTAAACTTGACCTGTTTAGCGTTGAAATGATTCAGTGGTTTGTGCATCCACTAGATCGCCTTGTTATCTGCATGAGAAGTTGTCTGTCAAGCTGTGTCAACTTTATCTAGCACTTATCGTACTGTTAAACTTGTCGTATGCTGCAACAATTTGTCGCATGCTTCATCTTGCTTGCTTGAACTCTATATTAATAGCTTATCGCTGAGAGAGAGAGAGAGAGAGAGAGAGAGAGAGAGAGAGAGAGAGAGAGAGAGAGAGAGAGAGAGAGAGAGAGAGAGAGAGAGAGAGAGAGAGAGAGAGAGAGAGAGAGAGAGAGAGAGAGAGAGAGAGAGAGAGAGAGAGAGAGAGAGAGAGAGAGAGAGAGAGAGAGAGTCTGAATTCCGGTCTGGCATTCGACCTCCGACCTCGTTATGTACAACTCGTCACCAACGACTTTGAGAGCATTTTATTTGTTTTCAACACAATAAGTGAATTTGTGATAACAATTGCAACCCTGCGTCTGATCAGGATCCTAACTGTTTGAAACTCTCACCCGGTCTTTCTCAAGCGTTACAATAAACTGTACTTATATTCGTGTACAGCACTGAGCGCAAACGATAAGTTCAGCAACGTAACTTTTTTGGCGCCAAATAGTTCCCCCTTTTGTCAACAACGACGTCTG
Organism: Azorinus chamasolen; assembly: GCA_963576725.1. Classification (NCBI taxonomy): domain Eukaryota; kingdom Metazoa; phylum Mollusca; class Bivalvia; order Cardiida; family Solecurtidae; genus Azorinus; species Azorinus chamasolen. The sequence goes on from OY755249.1 coordinate 59,018,794, forward strand.
ACGTAAGTTTCAATATGGATTAGCCTTCAATGTTTTCTATGTAACGTACATGTAGGTGGTGTTTGAAATAGTTTTGATCCTGATTAGAGGCCGAGTTACTGGATACAAACTGATTGCAAACGTAATCATAGAGTCCAAGTCATGTGGAATGAAGTTGTTGAACAATAAGTGTTACACTCAATGGCCTTACCCACGTGATTAATGAATAGAATATAATAGAATATTTCATTTTGACATAAACTGATACCGTTTCTAGTCATATAGATATACATAATACATAAACAAGTATAACGCGACGATAATTATTTTGATGTTAAGCATGCATACCTGTAACAAATTAATGAAAGTGATCATTATGACTGTATTAGGAGCCGGGCTTGTTAACTTGAGTAAATCACAAACCATTGATATTACTTATAGATTTACGCAACATAAATGCTTCATACACACATTTAGACAAATGGATGCTTTTAGCTGTCACGTGTTCGACAAAGTTTCATGAATGTTTGTCTGACTACATTCAAATGACCAACAAACATCAGAAACGACGAGTTACGTGTCAGACGTATATGGGCATCAAGTCCATTAACCATCTGATGCTTGTCTAGTGCTCTACCAAATGAACTGATCTGACTACAGTAGAATCTGTCTATAATGATCATATAACGAATAAATATGGGGGTCTGTAAGAGAATGTGGTTGCTTAAATCTTTACTCCATAAATACGCATTTCTATGCCCTTGCAAACAGAGTAAACCCAGACTAGATAAATGCCTGTTTCAGCCTTCCACCCAAAAATATCATAATATATTTTTTAAAACAAAGGAGGGCCAGTTCCTTTCATAAAAGTTCTTGAAGAACGTGTTAATCATAGTTAATCGTTCTCTACTTTCAATTCTGTTTACAATGCAATGTTCTCCTGCCAAAGTTTAGATAAATAAGGTACGTAAATCAATAATCTACAGGTAGCGAACTTCAAAATAAATATTAACGGAGTATCCGATTCTTTTCTTGCAAATATTTCATAACATCATGAATATTCATAATGATAAGTTTAACGCAACAGCAATGATTTTAAGATTTAAACCCCAGTAAAAAGATTCGGCTAACAAAGCTGACCAAGATCAGAATGTTGACTGCTTAGGGTCCATTCTGTTTGCTAAAATAAATATGTCTAACATGTTGCTTCAGCTTAAACTAATGGATCTGTTTACATTTATAATACACAAATATTTTGCTACATTCCGACATTTTGTTTTTAAAAACTATACTTAAAAATAGTATATATTGACCCTGTTATTTATATTTTGTCTACACTATATTGCCCCTTACTTAAACGTACTCATATCTCATACTGTTGAACCTTATTACAGTAAAACCCCGCTTATGTGACCACCTACAATAGGTATAATTCTGGGTGGTAGAGGCAGGTGGTAGCTTAATGCAGGATAAAAGTAATGCAGAAAGCTCCTCTAGGAGCTTTCTGCATTACTTTTGTCCTGCATTAAGCAACCACCTGCTTATACATTTAACGACACATATGTTTAGTCATTAGGTGGTTACATTAGAAGGGTTCTACTGTATTTCCAGTTAAACTATCACCAGTTATTTATTTATATTATTAACAATTGTTAATTCGTCACTACCATAACAATTTCCTTTCTCTTAATTATTAATCCCAATTTAATACACTTTTCGATTTAAAACCATCATCAGTACCTCAGTACTTTGATTATAATAGCAATATGAATAGAGGATATTTTATTATTGGCAGAAATCGTACAGTCAGACCCTGATTACACTGCTCCTGTAGGACAGAGATGGGGCGAAGTGGAGAGAGAGATAAAGAGAGAGAGGGGAGAGAGATAGAGAGACAGACAGAGAGAGAGACAGAGAGACAGAGAGAGAGAGACAGAGAGACAAAGAGACAGAGAGAGAGACAGACAGACAGACAGACATACATACATACAGAGACAGACAGACAGAGAGACAGACAGAGAGACAGAGAGAGAGACATACAGACAGAGAGAGGGACATACAGACAGAGAGAGAGGGAGAGAGAGAGAGAGAGAGAGAGAGAGAGATACAGACAGGCATACCCACAGATACAGAAAGAGACAAAGAGAGACAGGGAGAGAGACAGAAAGACAGACAGACACAGAGAAGGAGAGGGGGTAGAAATTTAAAAGGAGAGCGAGAAAGAGAATGACAGACAGATACATGTATATTACAGTGTCAGGGAGTTGACAGTTACGCAGTAAATGGGAAAGACTAAAGCAGGACCATGGTGAAATAGTTAAAAGTCATATTGCGCATTGATCAGTGAGTGTGATACTATCATTTAATGTCGTCATTTCCGTTTTGATTGCAGATCAGTTACAGCGCGACCAGCCCGGAACTCAGTGACACCACGCGATATGATTACTTCTTGAGAACAGTGTCCTCGGACATGTATCAAGCCCGAGCCATAGTAGACATACTCAAGTAAGAAAAAAAACCTGTAGAACGTTGAACATTTTGCCACACTCTACTTACATATTTCTTCATCAGAGGTCCAGATAAGATGTGGAAATTAACCGTTCTCTTGCTGAATTTTAAAATACATTTCTCCTTCTTTACCCATGCCCTGTTGTATTATTACATATCTTTACTGTGTACAAGTATTTCGCTGTGCAATCACTGCTGTGGAGTGCACTGGTTGCACAATCAACTTGTAAATAGTGCAGACCCTGATGAGACAGCTCCTGCAGGAGCTGTCTCATCTGGGTCTTCACTATTTACAGGTAAGTATATTGACGTGAATAGCAAGCGAAGGGTTAAAACATTTTCAAGAATAACTTCTTTATTTCTCCAACAAACCCTATGCTGTTACTACTCTTTAGAAATGTCTCTTCTAGACTATCCTAAAAGGTAATCATGACATAGGGTTTGGTCGAGAAATGAGACTTTTAGTGTTTGAGTACGTGCCTTTATCTGTAGCTTTGTGAATCATGTTTGAAATACAAGATACATGTACACACATGTACAGTAGAACCAATCTTAAGCAGTCACCAAAGAAAGGTCTAATTATTTTAGACAAGTGGTAGCTCAATACAGGTCAAAAGTAATACAGAAAACTCATATCTGAGTTTTCTGTATTACTTTAGCCCTGCATTAAGCATCCATCTGCTTTTTAAAACGTATGTGTTCAATAAATGAATGACCGTGTAGGGCAAGTTATACTGTTTAGAGGATACATATAATCACCTATTATTTTCTATCACTTTATTTCAATGGAAAACATGACAGTGGTAGAACGTTGGCCAGTGTGTGCATCAAATGAGTTTGAGTCAATTAGTTTAACCCATTTAGTGCTTGCTCAATCTGTGATCGACTGAAATTTTCACTGTTTTTCAATTCGTTCTATCCTTTGAGAAACTGTTGACCGAATGGCAAAAAAAGTTTCTGTCCTGGCGAGACGCCGAGTTACTCGACGTCTCATCTGGATCCAAGCTGTTTGCAAATGTGAGTCAAATCACGCTAGTGTGAGAAGGGTTAACCCTTTCCCTAATATAAACGCTTCTTTCACGCATTTGCAAATAGAGAAGACCCAGACCAGAACGCCCATGTAGGCCTTGCTCTGTTTGTTAATGAAATTATAATATAACTGACCAACTCTTTAGTTTCACTCAATACCAAACACTTCTGTTTTATAATTAAAAAATTCAGCTATTAAAAATTATGTGGCATTATTATTTTATGAATATTTAACAGGGAAACGATTAATAATGCACGATAATAAGGAGATGCGAATATAAGATACTTTTTATCACTTGAAACAGGACGCATAGTCAAATTAAACAGTATTGCATAACTCTGCAAACGGCAGAATGTCACGTGTTACAGGCGTAAATTAAGTCGTGCATCGTTTATCAAGAATTTTATCATAAGCATGCACAGCACAATCCTGGCCTCAAGCTAAAATACCAGTGGTTGCTTAGTGAAGGACAAAGGTAATGCGGACAGATCCCTTAGGAGCTTTTAACATTACTTTTGGCCTGCATTAAGCTACCTCCTGCATTCCAAGCCGACCCATAATTAGACCTTTTTTGAGGATCACTTATTCCAGGTTCTACTTTAGTACATACTGTATTACGATTTTTCAATCATTGATTAACGAGTTTTATGCCTTCATGTATGTGTTCATGAAAAATACCTTTTTCTGTGTATAACAGGTTTGTACGAGACACAGGAGAGCTAAAAATCTCACCTAGCTTTTACTCATGTTTATCACAGTCGAAGAGTTCCTGTTGCGTTGAATAAGAATTAAGTGATTAAGCATGTTTTGAAAACAAATCACGTATCCCATCCGAATGCGCACAGCAATCAAAACAGACTGGCTGGCTGGCCGATTCACTCACTCATCCACTTTAACATTTCACTCCATAAATGAAAATATACAGTAAAACCCTATAAACCGGAATTCTAGTAGAGGAGAATTTTGATACCTAAAGACAAGTTGCTGCATAATTCAGGGTGAAAGTTATGCAGAAAGCTCCAAGCTTTCTGTCTGATTTTCACCCTGCATTAAGTGCCACCTGTCTCCAAGACCGATATTTATGTTAAAATTGGACGTCCTTTTCAGAAGGAGCTTTACTGTACTACTTTTCACATCTTTACAGACAGGGTAGACCCAGATCAGACAGTTCCTGTAAGAGCTCCCTAATCAAGGTCTGCTCTGCTTGGTTATGGAACCTCATTCTATAGTAACTGCTATACTCAAACATTCCTGTGTTCATTGGCCATAATAAAACTCAGCTACTTAACCCTTCTCTTGCTGAATTTTAAAACATATTTCTCCTTCTTTACCCATACCCTGTTGTATAATTACATATATCTTCACTGTGTACAAGTATGTCGCTGTGCAATCACTGTTGTGGAGTGCATTGTTTGCACAATCAACTTGTAAATAGTGCAGACCCTGATGAGACAGCTCCTGCAGGAGCTGTCTCATCTTGGTCTTCACTATTTACAGGTAGGTATATTGACGCGATTAGCAAGCGAAGGGTTAATATTCATGGCATTACTTCTGACATGATTAGTCAGGGAGTTAACGGTTAATTGTATCTCTCCCAGAACCATGTCCTGGAACTACGTGACGGTCGTGTATGAGGATACAAGTTATGGTAAACTCGGCATCAAACAGATCGAGGCACAGACGTTTAACACCAGTATATGTGTCGCCAGGGCGCTCTCTGTGAAAAGGTATATCATTTTCATTATTAACCCTTCACTACATATTGAAGCATTTTAAAGTGTTTGTAAACAGGGAAGACCAAGAACAGACGACTTCTGTAGGAAGTGTTTGATCAGAGTTTGCTCTGTTTGCTTATGTAATGATATAGGTCTGATTCTACAGCTTTACCAATGCGGTTTTAATATTCATACATTTATTTCAAACATGACTATTCAGGGTTAAAGGACTCTTGTATAGACCTTATAATGCATAATTAGTATCTTACACACTTGTAACGTTTAAATGTGTTTGTATTTGTGTTTGTGTTTGTGTGTTTTTTTTGTTTTGTTTTTTGTTAGATCTATTTTTTTTTTATTTTATTTTTTATTTGGGGGGGGGGGGGGGGGGGGGGGGCATGTGAGTTTTCTTTTGGATGGATTGTGATATTTAGATAATCACCACTGCACTATGCTGTCACACCGAGTAAATTTCAAAACTAGAAATAGGCTGATCCGAACTCCTGTTATCTCGAAATTTACTGTCCATTTCAATTTACTTTGTCACTGAATTTGAATCGAGGTTTTTTTTTCATTTCTCACTGGATTGAGATCAAATTTAAACCACTTGTGTCATAGTTTTTCAGGAACTCTGTGTCCGAGTTTCCTTTCAATCCTTCTTTAAATAAAGATTTCTTGCATATAAACAATGTTTTCCCATTGTAATTTGTCACTACTAAACATGTTCATTTCAAATTGCAAAAGACGGACGATTTACGTCGAGTGGATTGTTCGATTTTAACTGAGGGTAATTATAGCTCATCAAACTTGACGTCATACACGAAATTACGTCATTTATTACATATTTACATTCGCCCTGCAACGTCCTTATATAACCTTATTCTAAAAAGAAAGTTGCATTTTCCCATGAACGTTCATTTCAATACCGGTTTGAGTCGGTTCTCCTTTTCCCAGAATTCCGCTGGACAATTTACTGATTAAAATCTTGTATTCATTCTATATTTATAATATGTGTTTGGGACTATTTTTCATACCATATATAGAGATCCTTGTCTATATGGGACGGGAATAGATGATTGACACGTCTTCTTCTTTCACAATTTACTTCTCTCAATTCTCTCTTTGTGTACTACATTCAAACTCTATTAATCAACGTCTGTTTCCAAGCGACGTAACGTCACTTCCGTGTTATGTACACGTGACGCAAGGAGCGTTATCTCCAACAATCCTACTACGTTAGAAACGAACCTGGCAGCGACCTAGAAAGCGGCTATTACGTGACCGGTATATAATATTTAAAATAAAATCCGTTGAAATATAAGAAATACAATGGAATATAAATATAAGAAATAAATGACGTGCTCCCGGTGTTATGCAACGCATATAGCTTTACGAGCAAAGATTCACGTAAAATTCGGGCTTCACTAACTTTGCTCGTAAAGCTATGCGTTGCATAACCTCATGAACACCGGGAGCACGTCATTCATTTCTTAAGTATCAATTTCAATTCGCCCCTGTTGAGAAATGATACGCTCCACTATCTGTACATACGGCGGCCATTTGCAAAGAAACAGCTGATCGAATTAGCATGTAGAAAATGCATTTTCGGCATTTTATTCCTTGTTACTGCATAGAATTGAGGGATATTTAGCATGGGAGTTCCTGAAAAACGATGCGATCAAATGAAGCAGATTTAAGGTCAGTCTGACTCGAAATTAAAAAAAAACTCGATTCAAATTCAGTGAAAAATGGACAGTAATTTGTATGGCCCATTAAAGTTCGAGATATCGGGCGCGAGTGAGTTGGGTTTACGGTACTGCGATACTGAATAGGTTATATTATAGCGCCGATGAAAGGTGAGACGACATAATGAGAGATGATTTCAGGAAGATATGGTTTCGGTTCGTCAGAACTGACGTTCGCAAACAGTTATGATCCAGATCAGACACCGCTTAACGCGGTGTCCGAGCAGAATGCAAACTGTTTGTCATAAGTTGGTCTGGTTTGAAAGTGGAAGGGTTAATTATATAACATATGGCTCTTTAGCATATGTTCATAACTCTACCTGACCTATAAAGAGCTTTGTGTTAAGCTTTTGTATGAGATTTTGTAGTATATGCTGTAACTGTTCTCCTAATGAACAATAATAACGGACAGATTAGCCTCATTTATGCCAGGTACGGCGGCATTGGCGTTCGCAAACAGTTAAGATCCAGATCAAACTTCGCGTAATGGGATGTCGGATCAGAATCCAAACTGTTTGTCATTCACAAAAGAAGACTCGCTTATTTATATTTGACGTGACTTTTCCATGATAAACTCGGAAATTATACGTTTCCTCTTTTTCTGTATTGATTTATTACTGTCCTGCTCTTCTCAATTAGACAGAGCCTTTTGTTGTATTAATATTTATATATCCTCATGTATTCATGTATTGTGAACTGAGAGAAATAAAGTGAATTTGAATTTGAATTTGGATAATCTCAGTCGCTGCAAAGCAGCGCATGGGATCAAAGATCATGTCAAATCATGATATATATTGAGGTTCCACTGCACTCGTATTGGTTTGATTCACTTCAACATGACGACATAAAACGTGGACACTGATGAAACGCCGAATCAATGCAGTTTATATAAGCCAGTCTATATTGCTCGAATTCTCGTCAGCTAAATGTTTATATATGTGTTCGATTCGATTAGTGTTATTTGAAATTATCTTGACATATCTGCAACTAGACATACTCATGTTGAGACAAGGAGTTACTCAGTATGCAATCCAGTGTCACTCATCGCCAATACTCAGTCTCTCTACTGCTGTACTTCAAAATAGGAGTTCCATTCCCTTAGTATTAGGAGGATTGTGATCTCTGTAACATGTTTGCATATTGGCGAGACACCCAATGACTCGATTACTCATCTGAATCCAAGATCGGCCGCAAGAAGCAGGATAGGGGCGATTACTTCAATATTGTAATTTGCTTCCCAGTAAGAGTTATTTCCCTTCCCTTATACACCATGAAGCTATTAGGTGTTATGTCAGTTGGTGTTGATTTTAAGTCTGAAACCCTTTGCTCAGATAATGAATACATATATAAAACAAAAACAAAAAACAACAATGAAACAATATTTAGATATGGAATGAAATCAGCATTAGTCAGTTTCTTCAACACGCATGTTTTTAATTTGGAAGTTTTTAAACATTATTTAACCCACTACAGTAAAACCTCTCTATAGCGACCACTAAATTAAATAAAAAAAAATGTGTTAAAGGCAGGTGGCTGCTTGTCCTAAATACCAACTAATTAACACAATTTAGTGGCCGTTATAGAAAGGTTTTACTGTACTTGATGAATATAATGGCATCATGAATATATATTAGTTACACATATGTAATGACACAGGCTCACTGAAAATGTTGGCCATGACAGAACGTGTAGAATGATATATTATTCCATAAGAAACAGTGCATACCCTGATCTGATGGCTTATATGGGAACCGCCTTGTTTCGTTCTACTTTGTTTGCAAATGCAGGAAGAGGCGCCTCCATCAAGACAATGATTAAAAGATACTAATAAAATCAGTGTTGATTTAAACTCAAGGTGAGACGAATGCAGTATGCATTTAATGAGGCTGGAATGGTCATGGTTTAAAATATCTTCTTGACTCTCAGGGATGGGTGTCTATTTTAAAACTGACACGGCGATGTATATACAGTAGAATCCCTCTAATGCGACCATTTAATGAATAAATATGGGTGTCTTTATGAGCAGGTGGTTGCTTAATGCAGGTCAAATATAATGCAGCTCCTCCAGGAGCTTTCTTCATTACGTTATTACGTTTGTCCTGCATTAAGCTACCACCTGCATCAAGCACCCAGAATTATACCCCTTTTAGGTGGTCGCATTAGCGGGGTTTTACTGTTCTACGTAGATGAAAATACAAAGCCTTAGATGTCGTTTTTTTTTTTAATTTTATACAGGTATTACCTGACAGAGCAGGACAAAGAGCAAGAGCTTGGCGCTGCTGTGGACATTCTGTTGAAGTACAACAACACAGAAGGTACAGGATATAAACTAACAACTAGATTAACCTAATATGTTCAGGCGCGGATTTAGAGGGCGGAGCCGGCGTATGCCCCCCCCCCCCCCCCCCCCCCCAAAAAAAAAAAATTGCCAAAACATTTTTTTAGTAATATTTTAGATCTATATACAGTAAAACCTCTCTGTAACGACCACTAAATTGTGTTAATTAGTTGGTATTTAGAGCAGGTGGCTGCTTAAAGCCAGTTGGAAGTAAAACAACGCTCCCATAGGAGCGTTTCGTTTCACTTTCACCTTGCTTTAAGCAGCCACCTGCCTTTAACACAGCTCTTTTTCAACATGTATTACAAACACACTATTTATTTTTATTATACTGCAAAGTAAAATCCTCACTTCTGATTGGTTAACTAGCCGTGTACATGAGTCCATGTACCCTGTGAGCTGACAGGGTACATAGAAATTCCCCATGGCAGGCCCCACATATTATGGTCAGAATCCAAAAGACCGACTTCTCGACTCGGCTAAACAATATCAAAATTTATAATAGACAACTATTGATACGTAAAGAAAAAATGCAGAAATGAATTAAAAAACATCATTGTTTGAAATGACCAATAAAACAGTTTTTAGAGAAGTTATTATATCGTCCAGCCATCTATAATATCACGAACGCCGATGAAATACAATACACACCACTTCGGATACCTTCGGGTAGAATTAATGTATTGGGGCGCTTTTAGGGGAATTAGCGTGTTTAGTGATTCAACATGCCAAAATGGATTTATATCAAGTATCCGAACCGTAAAACTTTGCAGTATAATAAATTCGTTATACAGTTCTTTCCCAGGGTACATGACGATTTATTCCCGGCTGGTAAAATCATGTAACCCTTGCCTAACGGCTCGGGCAACATGATTTTCCTCAGCCGGGAATAAATTGTCATGTACCCTGGGAAAGAACTGTATAACTAATAATGTCATCAAACATAAAAATCTACCCTCCACTCCAAAAGAACTTCTACGCCCCCACCACTAATGTGAAATCCGGGATCCGCACCTGATGTTAACCCTTACCCTGCTGGGATAATACATATTGCCTGTTCAAATATAATCTACTTTGAGAAACTATTGACCGTGTGTCAAAAATCTTGGATCTTGATGAAAGGCCGAGTTACTCGGCGTCTTATATGGACCCAATGATGATTGCAAATGTTCGTCAGTGAGAGAATGGTTAATATTGACACATGTAAGCAGTGTAGATCCGATGCAGGAGCCCTCAGATCAGACAAGATCTGCACGAATTTAATGCTTTCTATATGTCAAATGGCCCGAAATTGGAATGCTGGCAGGGAGACATTTCAGTAATGAATTGTATTAATTTATGATATACAATAGAACCTGTCTTAAGCAGCCATTCATTTATTCAATACCGTGGTGTGCGAAGCAGGTGGTTGCTTAATGCATGACAAACGTGATGGAGAAAGCGCCTATCGGAGCGTTCTGCATTACATTTGACCTAAGTTAAGCTACCACCTGCCCTGCAGAACCACAATTAGACATCTTATCGATGACTGCTTAACCCATTTGCTCCCAGTGGATTATTCCATGTTTATTAATTGAATTAGTCCATTTTTTTATCTGGCCTAAATTTTCAATTTCGTTTTGATTTATATTGAAATTCCTATCAGCAAACATTGTAGACTCTGGTCAGACGCCGCATTATGCGGCGTTTGATCAGAGTCTACACTGTTTGCCTGCGTTCTATATATGGGATCGTGGGAGCAAATGGGTTAAGACAGGTTCTACTGTAAACTCATTACTTCATGAATAATCATGTAGCCAATGATGACTATGAATATTAATTCACTGATGTTTATAGCGGTACATGAACAGGGGACTTTCGCCGTGGCAAAATCTGAAGAATCAAATCAATCTTATCTGATAAGCAAGCAGAGACGACACTGATCAGATGACTCCTATATGCGTCAAATGCGTATCTATCAAGTAAAATATCATTGGTAAAAAGTATCTTCCACACCACCTTTTCTCCCATGATTACTTTTCAAATACACACCATTTAGCAGTTTAATTCAGGATGAATATGCGGAAATCTCCTAAGGGGGGGGGGGGGGGGTTCTACATGACATTCAGCTTGCATAAGCAGCCATCTGCCTATAGGTATCTGAAAATGTTGTCTAATAGAATTCCGGTTTAGAGAGGTTTTACTGCAGTCAAAATGCGACGTCCAGATGTCGCATTGTACTGATCTTAGTTGGTCCCCTTTGACAAACCATAACTGTGCAACGAAAACAAGCGAGTTTACCACTTATCACATTATTAGCGCCCTGGGTCCATGCTTACCTGTATAAAGCTTTTTAGTTGAGTCTGAGTTCGTTCTCAAGCTTTTGATTGGTCAAATTTGAACGAACTCAGACTCAACTAAAAGTTTTATAAGCATGGACCCAGATCTGCCTTTGCAAACGGTTTTAAATCAAGATGATACGCCATGTAACTCGGTTTCTCATCAGACTCCAAGCTGTTCGACGCTCGGTCAATTATTTCTCCCAAGCTTGGTCAAATCAGTTGTAGTCAATATTCAAAATTGGGTAGACATTATTTTTGTCACATCTGGATGCGGGTTAACGCTTAACTTGTTCAATAATCTTATAAGAAACAATGGCATTATGAATACTTATTTGCTGTTTTTTTAATGTTGAGTTTCAAGAGAATTGTTTGCTTTGCCAAAACGGTAGGATCAGAACGTTATCATATGATATGCAAACAGAGCAGACCCTGATCCTACAGGAGCTGTCTCATCTGCGTCTACTCTAATTGCAAAGGCGTAAACATGCGTATATACATGTATGAGGGAAAGGGTTAAACTTTCTTACCTGCAGTGGATCGTTTAAATCACTTTCAGGACAGATTATCGTCATACTGTTCCTGTCCCAGGATCTCGTTGAGGGAATATTCGAGCAGGTGAATAAGGCTAACCTATCCGGGGACATGTTTGTCTGGGTGGCCACAGACGCCTGGACAGGTCGCCCAATAAAACCGGAAGTCCAGCACATCGCCAAGAATGCACTGGGAGTCCAGCCGCTGATCAAGCCAGTTCCAGAGTTTGACAATTATTTCAAAGGGTAAAGTACATTAGTTACTTAACCACGCCTTTTAACTCAGTACCTCATAGGCTATTTTTAGATATAACCTTTTAGAATAAATCTACCGAAAAGGAGAATTAACTAGAGAAAAGGAAACAATTATAATTTTGCAGTTTGAAACCTTTGTAATTTTGCAGTTTGAAACATTTGTGATAAATAGAGCATTTGCTCCTATAGGAGCAAATGCTCTATTTATCACAATGGTTTCACAAAATGACTTTTACAGAGCCATGAAAAGTCGTCAATATCAGGGAATGGGTTAAGACATTTGGAATCACAGAATACCCAGATCAGACGGTACCTGTAGGAGTCGTTTTCTCAGGTTCTGCTCTGTTTTCTTATGAAATAATACAGATCGATTTCTACAGTTTCTGCCATGGTCAATATGCCCTGTGATCGTATGCATCTAATTAGTTTTCATTATGCCATGATTTCGTACAAGAAAGTTCATAGAGTAAAGGGTTAGTATATGGAATCAGCATTCTAAATATATACGTATTTAACACTTCACTCGATGAATATACAGTAAAACCTCTCTATAACGACACTAAATTGTGTTAATTGGTTGGTATATTAGGGCAGGTGGTTGCTTAAAGCAAGGTGAAAGTAAAACAAAACGCTCCTATAGGAGCGTTCTGTTTTACTTTCACCTTGTTTTAAGCAACCACCTGTCATTAACACAAAATACTTGATGTAATTTAATGGCCGTTATAGAGAGGTTTTACTGTATGTGTTAGAAAAAGTAGGTCATGAATATTAAAAATTGATTTTTATGCATCATGAACACAGCAATTGTTGCCAAGTCAGAAGCTGTAGATTTATATAATAATTATTCCATACACAAATAGGCGGCGTCTGAATAGGGACCACACTCTATCTCAAGTCCTATGCCTGCGGTTTATTGCATTGGAAGTTGTGTTTATCTATCTCATTGTTTTTACCCGAAAGATGTTAACAAACTAATAATACAGATTACAATTAGACATTTTGGGCCTAAAGAGTTTATCGTCCACATCAAAATCAATGATGGTGAACATTTCTACGGCCTGTTTGATGGGGCTAAGGATCTCTGGCACATATAAAAACTTGTGTACGCTATCCGTAAAAACTACAGACACGTTTTTTTTCACTGCTTTATATATCCATGTAAGATAGAAGGGCGCGATTGACGTCATTTAGATTATATTTTAATAGCACATGGAGACAGGGACGTGTGACACTCGTAGAAACTGTATAATCAGATATACAGTAACCCCCTCCCCTCGAAACCAGAGGTATACTATAATACATGTATAAATATCGGTCCTGGAGACAGGTGGCAGCTTAATGCAGGGTGACAGTCATGCAGAAGGAGTTTTCTGTCTGACCTTCACCCTGCATTAAGCAGTCACCTGCCTAAAAGTATTCCTAGTGTTTCTCTACTAGTATTCCGGTTTAAAGGATGTCTGTGGTGTATAACCCTCGTCATGACAAACCACAATTAATGACATGCTGGAGAGTTATAATCAGTTATTATCCATGATAGCTCTCTGTATGATTCCATCGTGTTCGGTGTTTGAGCTAATCAACTTTTGGAATGTTCAATAAGTCATGAATAGGGAACTATGAATACAGTAAAACCATAGAGGAGCATACTGTATGACTTTAAACCTGGATTAAGTTGCCACCTGTTTCCGAAACCGATAATGTAATGTCCGGTTTAGAGATGATTTACTGTACACTGATAAACTATGCCATAAGACAACAGAATAATTATAATATTATAATTAAGTTCCTTTCGCACTATAGGGTGTGGTATGATCTATAAATATGCCTTTCTACGCCTCTGTAATAACCACGTCTTGAAACCATTGTGATAAATAGAGCATTTGCCCCTATAGGAGCAAATGCTCCATTGTCACAATGGTTTCAAACTACAAAATTCTTAAGTTTTACTGTTCTCTTGTAAATGTTCCTTTTGGGTAGATTCATTCAAAGTGCATGGGTCTAAAACTAGTTTATGGAGAAATATGTTAACAGAGTCCGCTTATTTAATACAATTTATCTACAGCAGCCATATGGTCTGGTTCTACAATGTTTCCTATGTCCAAATTAACATTTCTTTCATACAAATGCCTTTTCACGCATTTGCAAACAAAGTAGACCCTGGTCAGATTGCTCATGTAAGATAATCAGGGTCTGCTCTGTTTGCTGGTGGACTTTGATAGAGATTTAGCTTCTATAATGGCTACACTATTCCATCTTCCATATGTCAGTATACCTATTGTCCATGACCATTCGGTAGGTATTGAAATTGCAAATAAATATAGAACAGGGAAAGGGTTAAAGGCAACTATGTAAAAAAAACTTTTTAAAATGGTTTTGTACATTATTGGTGAGTCTGTGATAAGGTTTGAAGGCATGGAAAAGGATGAAACCTTTCTATGTATTTGTCTTGAACATTCTAACTGTTTTATAAATGTCGTCATAATTGCTTTAGTCGTTCAGTAATAAGTAAGTATGATAGTTTTACATGATCAGCATGGAGGGTAACACAATTATAAACCAGTCTGTTAAATTTATGTTTCTGTTGTAGATTGAATCCAAAGAAGCATAGTGACATTAACCCGTGGTTCAAGGAGTATTGGGGTGAACAGTTCAATTGCTCGTTCGATACCACTCAGAAAAGCAAGAAAATCAAAACGTGTTATGGCAATGAGACACTTTCACAAGATGATGGTAAAATAATGCTCGTAGTATAACAGGGAAACACTTCTATAGTGAAGCTGTCGTCCTACATAATATTACCATGCCTGAAAGTGAGTGTTCATGATAGAGGGCACGGGTACTGTAATCAGATAATGGTCGTCAAAGAGGGCGCCAGGGTACAGCAATCAGATAATGGTTTCATAGAGGGTGTTGTGTACAGTTATCAGATAATGTTTTCACAGACGGTTTAGGGATATGTAGTAATCACATAATAGTTTCATA
This sequence comes from Azorinus chamasolen, assembly GCA_963576725.1. Lineage (NCBI taxonomy): Eukaryota > Metazoa > Mollusca > Bivalvia > Cardiida > Solecurtidae > Azorinus > Azorinus chamasolen. The sequence goes on from OY755249.1 coordinate 59,034,197, forward strand.
AAGGGAGTTGAGGTAATCAGATAATGGTTGTCGTAGATTGTGGTATGGTTCAGTGACCAGAAAATGGTTTCATAGAGAGTCAAAAGAAACTACAATAAAATAATAGTCATCATATAGGGTGCACGGGGTACTGTAATCAGATAAACGGCATCATAGATGGTGTGGGGGCATTGTTATCAGCTAAATGGTCGCCAAAGAGAGCGTGTTGTTGCAGTAATCAATAAGTGGTCGTTTTAAAGATGTTTTGGGTACTGTAATAAGATAATGGCCTTTTATAGAGGATGTGGGATACTTTAAACAGATAATTTTCGATTCAGAAGGTTGTGATACCCTACTCTGATAGTGGTCGTTATAGAGAGTGAGGACACGATAATTGTCGTTATAGAGATTAATATGGGATACTGTAACCAGATAATGGTCGCCACAGAGGGAGAGTTTCCGGTGGTTTATTAACCGACGGTGGCAGTCATAAACTGCCGGATTATAATTGTATACGTGCTGTCCGTTTCTATTTAGTAGAATAAATCACAACCATTCAATCCATAAATACGTCTTTCTACATCTTTGTAAACTGAGTAGATCCATTTCAGACGGACCATGTGCCATTATAACATTAAATTTAGTATAAATATTCTCTTGGAAATATGTGACAGCTTAATGCATGGTTAAAGTCATACAGAAGGCTCCTCTAGGAATTTTCTGCACGACTTCCTCTTGCATGAAGCAGTCATCTGTCTGACAGCAGCCAAATTCTTCTCTACTAGAATTCTGGTTTAGAGAGGTTTTAAGTAGTACTGTACTTGTTTTTTATTTTCTTCAGGAACTTACAATAGCTATCTTAACACGTACTCAGTTATGGATGCTGTATATGCATTTGCCCTCGCTACTCGGAAGTATTATGATGAAAACAAATGCAAGGGAAGCACGTGCCCGGCGATGGCGAAGATTAATGGCACAGACATTCTAGCTAAGCTGAAAGGCGTGGCTTTTACTGGCAAGTGTTACATCATGTTACATTAAAGGTGCCATGCATATTTGTCAGTGTTTATTATGTTTCAGTTCACAGCAATATAATACAGGGTATCCAAATTTAAGAATTTGTTTTCACTTTCGGGGAAGGTTTGCATGTACAGACAGAGTTAAAACAAGGCTGCGGTATAGGACTGGGTTAATAAAGCGTTTATCCATCTACTCCATAAATACGCCTTTCTAGGCCTTTTCAAACAGAGTCGTCCACGATCAGACGGCTCTTAACAGGGTCTGTTCTGTTTGCTTATGGTATAATATATAGTAGATCTATACGATTTTGCAATTTCTGCCATGGTCAAAGGTTACGGTGTCCATGTCCTATTATAAAACTTAATTTAATGATTATTCATAATGTCATTATTTCTTACATGAATATTCACGGAGTAAAGGGCTATTCTGTGTATCCAGTAATTGTTTCATTCATGTGTATTCAATGAAAATGCTGTGTTGAAAAACTGGAACGCCCTGGTCTAAGAAACTACAAGGGCATTGATGAACTGAATTTGTATACAGTAAAACCTCTCTATAACGGCCACTACATTGTGCTAATTAGTTGGCATTTAGGACAGGTGGCAGCTTAAAACAAGGTGAAAGTAAAACAGAACGCTCCTATAGGAGCGTTCTGTTTACTTTCACTTTGCCTTAAGCAGCCACTTGCCTTTAACACAAAATACTTGATGTAATTAAGTGGCCATTATAAAGAGGTTTTACTGTAATTACACATTAACAAAGATATGCTTGGCGAAAGCTTTCATAAGGAAACGGTGCAGATCCTGATCAGACGACTTCTACAGGAACTGTCTGGTCTAGGTCAACTCTGTTTCAAATTGTGCCAACATGTTGCCTATATGATGGCAAGGGTTTAACCCTTTCGGCGCCAGATTTCTAATTGTCGTCTGCAATCCAATTTTTGTTAGATTATTCGGTACAATAAGAAAATTACATAAATAAATGCAAACTTCAAAGAAATAAAGCATATGCATATAAATAGAGATTGAGGGAAAACGTGAAGTCCCTGATCAGACGCCGCCTTCAAAAGGCGGCGTCTGATCTGGGACTGCACTATTTGTCGTAGTGCATTTATGCGTCGTCGTCGGTGAAAGGGTTAGTGCTAACTTTTTGTTTTATGGTTTATATCATCTAAAATAGCAACATTTGTCTTCTCCCTATTAAAATCCACCCTCCCACTGACGCCATTTGACGCTTCTGTAAAAGTAACTGAAACCATTATAATAAATAGAACATTTGCTCCATAGGAGCTAATGCTCTTTTTATCACATTGATTTCAAAGCTATACAATTTTAAAACGTTCCTTTTTCTAGTAAAATTCTCCTTTTCAGTAGATTTATTCAAAGGGATTGAGTCTAAAAGTAGTCTAGGGAGGTATAGGTTAGCGAAAGTAATGCCTTTCTTGATATTCGAACTTCGTTGATACTGGTTTGTTTAACATTTACAGTAGCAATGGGTATGTGATTGTGTTTCTGAATTGCTTACGGTAATACAGTAGAACCTGTACTAATCGGTCATTAATTTGCAGAAAACTTCTATAGGAGCGTTCTGCATTACTTTAAACCAATTACCTCATAGGCTATTTTTAGACCAAGCCTCTTTGAATAAATCTACCGAAAGGAGCATTAACTAGAGATAAGGAAAACTTTAGAATTTTGTAGTTTAAAACAATTGAGATAAATAGAGCAGTTGCTCCTATAGGAGCAAATGCTCTATTTATCACAATGGTTTCAATAAGTGATTTTTGCAGAGGCGCCAAAAGGCGTCAATATGAGGTAATGGGTTAAACTGCATTAAGCTACAGTCTGCCTTACAGTCCAATCATTACACCCCCTTTTTGATGACCGCTTAAGACAGGTTGTACTATTCTATAATTACAGATCCCGCGGGCCTAAAGTTTACGTTCCGAAACAACAGCGGCCCACCTCGGTACAGTTTGTTACGCCATGTACAAAGCGGTACAAGATATTACTGGGAACCAATTGGAAAATATACAGGTTTGAAGTGTTCTAGTATAGTTAACCCTTTATTTCATGGATGCGACTTTTAACCACTCTGCAAACAGAGTAGATCCAGATCAGACGGCTCCTATAGGAGCCATCTGCTTATGGTCTACTCTGGCTGCTTTTGAAATTGTTCTATAGTTTCTACGATGTACCAGTAAAAAAAGAAACTAATCTAATACATACATGAATTCATGATGGCGTTATTTCTCACATGAATAATCATGTAGCAGAGAATTAAATTGTTTCTGGGTTGTGTAACATGCCGCGAAACAACGAACGTATGCTTCATGTACCCCTTACTCTACTGTGAAAAAAGATAAAGATAGATAGATAGATAGATAGTTTACGCAGTACAAAGGCCATGGGCCCAACAGTACAGGATAGCAATACATACATATAAATGTAGTTTAGAACTGTCAACAGTGGATTAAATGGAATGAAAACATTCATTTCAAATCAAACAAAAAATATATGAGTCCGAGCATACTGGGTTGTGTAACATGCCGCGAAACAACGAACGTATGCTTCATGTACCCCTTACTCTACTGTGAAAAAAGATATATGGGTCCATGCTTATAAAGCTTTTTAGTTGAGTCTGAGTTCGTTCTCAAGCTTTTGATTGGTCAGATTTGAGTTCTCAAGCTTTTGATTGGTCAGATATGAGCCAAAGGCTCAAATCTGACCAATCAAACTCTCGAGAACGAACTCAGACTCCACTAAAAGTTTTATAAGTATGGACCCTGTTCATCATAGGAGTTTGTGCATGTTGGACTATTTCCGATTCTATGTAGTTTTTGAAAAAAACAACTTGATTGATTGTCAAACAGCTTGGATCCTGATGACAGACCGAGTTACTCAGCGTCTTAACGTTTTTTCCAAATAGCCGTTCTTTTCGATTCCATGTGTATACAATAGCTGATGAATATACGCTACCACACAGCGTCTGGTCGTAGTTGGACTCAATACCAATGGGGCCAACTTCGCGCCGACGTCTTATGGGACGTGGGTAAAACTCTTGGGTAAAAAATCTTGAAATATTATAGACTCTATGCCAATTATTAAATTAAAACTTTCATTCTACGATATACGATTTTTATATATGTATCTTAAAGATGTGTGTAGGTTGCTTTAATGTATTTGTATATATGTTATTGTTGATGGCCTCATGTAAGATTGATTTAATCAAATGAGTTCTCTCGTTAGATAAAGTCTTTATTATTGTTATTTAATTCCAAGCTGTTTGCAAATGCGTGTTAGATCGCGAAAAGCGGGATAAAGATTATACATTTACTCCATAAATACGCCTTTCTATGCGTTTGCATACAGAGTAGATCCAGATCAGATGTCTCATGTAGTACCCGGCTCCTGTAGGAGCCGTCTGATCAGGGTCTGCTCAGATTTCTTGTGATATGATATAGATATGATTGTATTGTTTGGGCCAAAAGTTCCAGATTCCATATGTAGGGCTTGGTGCAAAACTATTCTAACTCCTTCACAAAGTGAAGGAGTTAGAATAGTTTTGCACCAAGCCCTCGATATGTTGTTGTAACATTTATCTCAATAATATTCACGATGCCATTATTTCTAACATGAATATTCGTGGAGTTAAGGAAATACTTTCCAGGTGATTTACTGTGAATTAATTCACAGTTCGAACTCATGTAGGATGAATGAACTAATAATCAGCAGCTCAATGACGAACACAATTAATCACTAAATTTAAATTATTATTTGTATTCTAACACGTCTGTAAGCTAAAACGGCATGCCAACGGTACACGTACTACAAGCATAATTGGGTGTAACTAATTTAATCAGAGCTACAAATAAAGGTGCATACCCAAGTACTAAAATCGTCATTTCTCAACCAAGCCCTATACTATGGCATCTCCTTAGAATCGTCTCGAAGAGACGATTCTAAAGAGTGGTCACAGTATATGGTTGGTGGAGAAATAAAGCAGATATTCTTGAAAATGTTCAAATATACTCGTATCTCATCTGGACCTCCTCTTAGGTTTATCCATGTCTTTTGATTGTTACACCAATCATGGTTATTGATACTAGGTAAAACAAGTGAGGAAGAAAGACTAACTAAACCATAAAAGCATGTATTCATCATATTAACATTAAGCTTGTTGCGTGTGGGTCTGTAATCATCTTTGCAAACAGTTTGGCTCCAGATGTGAGGCTGAGTCTCATCACGGATCTAAACTATTTGACCACCCTGTATACCTCTTTGACACGATATGGAAGAAAATCTGCTGCGAAATCAATATCTTTTTTGACGGATTTGCTCAGAAGGCAAATATATAATAATATAATATATAATATAATATATATATAATAATATATTTAATATCTAATTATAATAGAGAAATGACGTATTAGTATGTTTTGTAATTAGTGTTTTATGCACGCACCTTTAGGCTATCTGTACTCTTTATCCCTGAATATTCATGCGATAAAGGGGCTCATGTACATGTAGGTATGATGCATGTACAGTAAAACCTCTCTATAACGACCACTAAATTACACCAAGTATTTTGTGTTAAAGGCAGGTGGTTGCTTAAAGCAAGGGGAAAGTAAAACAGAACGCTTCTATAGGAGCGTTCTGTTTTACTTTCCCCTTGCTTTAAGCAACCACCTGCTCCAAATACCAACTAATTAACACAATTTAGTGGCCGTTATAAAGAGGTTTTACTGTACTTACTACTTAGTTTGCTTAGCAATATTGTAACGAGTTTTCCTCTATTTCATAACAATGATCAGAGTGTCGAATTTAATTTATCTTTTAAAAGACGCATATTTACTGTATTACTGACCGGCTTATTGCACTATATTGTCTTAACACTTTCTCCGATGAACGTTTATGTATACATTCATCACTTCATGAATAATCATCAACTTAATTTTAATTCATAATGTAACATTTTCAAGCGAAGTTAGAAACAACAGTGGTAGGATCAGATCTAAGTATAATTTCATAAGCAAACAGAGCAGACCCTGATCAGAGCGCTTCACAGCAGCCGTCTGATCTGGTCTACTCTATTTGCAAAGACGTTAACAGGCATTTATATCAGGATAATTAATTTTAGAGTAGTAATACAAATGTAGAACAAATGTCACACTGTCAAATATCAATAAAGTAAAACCCGTTTAAATTGACAATAAGAAAAGTTATACATGTAAAACCCTCTAAACCAGCATTCTAGTAAAGAAAATTTTAGATACTTGTAGGCAGGTGGCTGTTTAATGCATGGTGAAAGTCATACAGAAAGTTCCTAGAGGAGGTTTCTGTATTACTTTCACCGTGCATTAAGCTTCCATTTGTCTCCAAGACCGATAGTTCTACTAAATTTAACGTCTGTTTAAGTGGGGATTTACTGTATAATGCAACGAACACGTTCAACCACTAGTTTCATGAGTTCTATTGAAATTATTTGACTTTTAGATACAGAAGATGCGCTTGGTATAATATGGAACAACATTACCTCCCTGCAGGCCACATACAAACATTCTGTATGTTCTGAGCAGTGCTCCAGGGGCCAGGCGAAGTCAGTCACCAACAAATGCTGCTGGACCTGCATACAGTGCCAGGAATATCAGTATGCCACTACCAAAGTAATTTACTTACAACTATTGTCTCGTTTTTTCTCTGTTAATACCCGTTCCCTACTGCATCGAAGTTTGTGGGTGATAGACTTGAATGGAACTGTTCGCATGGCTATCCGTCCGTTCGTAGATACAATTTGGTCCACACTGCGTTTCTTGCGTTTATTACAATTCTTATAACATGTGCGCGTGAAAAGAAGCCTTTTCATTGTCAATAACAATCAACGTATTCTGTAATCTACTTTACCTTTCCTGTTGGTATTTTTGTCGAGTATTCAAGGTTGTTCAAATAAATTAGTTTCAAATTTGCCAATGTGTATTTTTGTATACAGGGGAGTATGCATTGCTCCGCTAGACATTCTAGATCTACCGGGGTTACAAAGGATATTCTGACGAGAGACACATACCGTGCATAAATGTATAGTGTTTCATTTCTGTAAGTGCAATCTTTAAACGTCGCCCCATATATCTTTCTCAATGTTGTTATATTTTCTTGTCATTCGGGATCATCAGCTACACTTCTATTAGTTATGAAAATTGAATACCGTTTAACCCTTTCGGCGCCAAATTTCTAATTGTCGTATGCAATCCAAGTTTGTTAAATCATTCAGTAAAATAATGAAATGAGATAAATAAATGCAAATTTAAAAGGAATAAAGCACATACATGTACATGTATATAGAAATAGAGATTGAGACAAATAGTGTAGTCCCTGATCAGACGTCGCCTTGAAAAGGCGGCGTCTGCTCTGGGACTGCACTATTTGTCGTGGCGCATTTATGCGACTTCTGCGGTGAAAGGGTTAAGCCGGTGCTAGGAGCCCTCTGATGTTGGTCTACAATGTTTAAAAATTACAGTAGATGCGTGTCCAGGATTCAAACGGATGCAACTAAGTGAACTGTTCTTTATGTGTTTCAGTTCAATGCTGAAGGCCAGACATTATCATCCCAATTGTGCCTCGATTGCGATATGGGCAAACAACCAAACTGGAACAAAACTCACTGTGATCACATCAACGAGACCTACATGCACTTCGGCGAGATCTCGGCTATCATCACCGTTATTCTGTCGTGCTTTGGTCTTATAATGACATTCGTTATGGTGGTAGTGTTTCATCAGAACAAAGACACCCCAATCATAATGGCGTCAGGGAAAGAACTAAGTTTTGTTCTACTTGTTGGTATCTCAATGTCATACGTTTCCAGTTTTGTGTTTGTAACTTATCCGAATGCCATGGCCTGCGGAGCAACTCGAATCATGCTGGGTGTTAGTTATACGCTAATTTACGCTGCAATACTCGTCAAAACCAACCGTATTTATAGAGTGTTCAATATAAAGACGAAGAAACCGAAGAAAGTGAAATTCATTGATGCAAAATCTCAGTTGCTCATTACATTTATTATAGTGATGGTGGAGTTAGCGTCACTGATCACGTGGATCGTGTTTGACCCACCGGAGGTGACAAATGTTTATCCGTCAAGATCCGAAAATATCCGAGTGTGCGATGACTCTAAAGACTTCGCTTATCTTGGAGCTCTAGTGTATCCCTTCTTTCTAATGATATTATGTGTGGTGTATGCTGTTAAGACAAGAAAGACCCCAGATGGATTCAACGAAACCAGATACATTACTTTTGGGTCGTATTCCTTTTGTATAATGTGGATTGCTTTCATTTCAATATATTTCACGGTTAAAAACAATACAATACGAATCGTCTCACTCTGTTTTGCGTCCACCGTTAATGCAACTGTGACGTTGATTACATTGTTCATGACGAAATCATACATCGTCATATTCCATCCACAAAAGAACACGAAGGAGAATGTGATGTCAAGGAGGAGAACGCGTAGTTACGAGACAGTAGAGATAGGTCAGATGACCAACTTGAGCCGCATGGCTAGTGCAGGTATTTACAGTAACACCCATCTAATGCGACCACTTAAAAGCGGTCTAATTATGGGTCTTAAATTAAGAATGCGTGTGGTAGCTTATGATGCGCTGTATACTTGATTCTACAGTTTCTGCCATGTCCAAAAGCCCCGTGCCCATATGCTATTATAACAATCTAATTAATATTCACGATGCCATTATTTCTCACATGAATATTCAAAAAGTAAAGGATTAAGCAGCCAGCAGCTTTTAAAGGCACCTATGTTTGTCCAAGAAGTGGTAGATTTAGAGAAGACTTACTGGATAGTTATGATAACAACTCCATACAACAAACAGTAGTCCCAGATCTGACGGCTCCGTCTGATCAGGGTCGTCTTCTTCCACTTATGAAATTATATAGATCTGATTCAACAGTTTTTTCTAGGACCAAACGCTTTACGGTTAATATGCCACTAAATATATTCAAATAACCAGCATGCACACAGGCATCCTTTCTTACATGAGTATTCACGAGGAAAAGGGATAACAGATGACAGTAAACCCTGTTTATAACGAAATCCCTATAAGTCGATGATTTACTTCGTTCTTTCCAAATATCGTTATATACAAATACATTTGAACGTCGATATCTCGAACTCGGATAACTCGAACTACGGATAACTCGAACTAAAAGTCCAGTCCTTCCAACATCTTACACTACAGAATTGCTCTAAAATATATCACTACGCATGTCTGGAAACACATTTCACAGCTTAATGCAGGTCTACAGTAATGCTGAAAGCTCCTACAGGAGCTTTCAGCATTACTGTAGACCTGCATTAAGCTGTGAATTTGAGAAAATGTCCAGATTAGAAATCGGATAACTCGAACTTCTGTTATCTCGAACTGATTTATATAGTCCCCTGAAGTTCGAGATATCGAAGTTTAACTGTATATCGATTAACCCTTTCCTTGTTCGATATTCATGTAAGAAAAAATGACATAAATGAATATCTATTAGCTGCAGTTTTAGAATGTAAACTTTTCAGGGGAATTTTTTGCTTTGACAAAAACTGTAGAATCAGATTTACATGGCGTGTCAAAAGCAAACGGCAGACTCTGATCAGGCAGCTCCTATAGGAGCCGTCTGAGCTAGGTCTACTCTGCTTGCAAATATGAGAAAATGCGTTTATATAGGGGAAATGGTTAAGAACTACATTGGACATTCCACGTAGAGTGAAACTGACATTGATACGCCCCTCTAATGCACGCGGTGCTACTATCATTTCGCCATATGGTTTGCACTACTTTACTACCAAAGCAATGACATCAAATGTATATGCACGTGTCATTTTCTTACTGATAATACTCCCAGTCATGGAAATGTTTCATATGTTATGCAGCTAATACCATAGATCTCATTATCCAGAGATGCATAAATTAAAACATTTTCAAGTATAGCTCCTTAATTTATCCGCCGAACCCTATACTGTGACCACTCTTTAGAATCGTCTCGTATTTAGGTACACACCTTTATCTGTTGTTCTGCCTTTTTCCTATTAAAAGTTCAATTTTTAAATACCTTCGAAGTGTTCCTACTTTTGTTTTAGATAAGGCTCGGGTCGTTTGATTCAATGTTCTAATGATTTTTGATTTAGAAAATCGACAGACAATTCAAATGTATTGACGGGTGCGTAATATCAGTAAGAAAATGACATGTACAGTTCACCCTCTCTATAACGGCCACTAAATTGTGTTAATTAGTTGATATTTAGAGCAAGTGGCTGCTTAAAGCAAAGTGAAAGTAACACAGAACACTCATATAGGAGCGCTCTGTTTTACTTTCAATGAAGAAAATATTCCAAAATAGGGAATTAATATAATACATAAATACTTGAAATGCTCTGATCTAATATTTCGACCACTAAGGGCCTTACATGATTCTCTTTGATTTTATGGCTGAATGCATGTAACAAAAATGTGACGTGTATTTTGACATGATAATCTTTGAAAAAGGCCCTTAGTGGTCGAAATATTAGATCAGAGCATTTCAAGTATTTATGTTTTACTTTCATTTTGCTTTAAGCAGCTACCTGCCTTTAACACAAAAATCTCGATGTAGTTTAGTTGCCGTTATAGAGAGGTTGTACATATAAATAACTAGACATAGCAAAGATTTACTTTATACATCTACATGTATATGGACACAGCTTAAAATCGCGATGTTTAAGTTTCTTTTGCACTTTTTCTTTATCGAATGACCCAGTAATATAATCATGATCCTGTAAGACATGCATTTTGAAGAACTGTGCCATTTAATCAGAAATATATCACGCTTCCTACGCACTCCTCAACCTCCTTCAAATAACAGGACGGCGTCATTTTTAGTTGACCATATGTTATTATTAACCGTTCAAGTTGGCCCAAATGAGCCGGTGTTTCGTCTACCGTAACAACCTTGAAAACCGATTTATATATATAAACGTGTTTGAAATGTAAAAAAGGACTGCTGCCAGTTTTGAACGATTGTATATCATAATGTCTAGTTTAGTAAATGGGCGTTATAAATTTATTAGCTCCTTCAGTGCGAGCAGCGGTTCACTATTGTCATTTGCAAACAGTGTATACCCACATGAGACACCCTTTCATCAGGGTCTGCGCTGTTTTTCAGTGACAAAACCTTAATTATCTATAGTAGACTCGATCATTTCAATTTTAGCCCTTCTCTTGCTGAATTTCAAAATACATTTCTCCTTCTTTACCCATGCCCTGTTGTATAATTACATATATCTTCACTGTGAACAAGTACTTCGCTGTGTAATCACTGCTGTGGAGTGCACTGGTTGCACAATCAATTTGTAAATAGTGCAGACCCTGATGAGACAGCTCCTGCAGGAGACTTCGCTTATCATCTGGGTCTTCACTATTTACAGGTAGGTATATGGACGCGATTACAGTAGCAAGCGAATGGGTAATCTTCTCATAATACCCGGATGTATTTATATAATATTTGTTTGAGTGCAGATAAACCTCTCATCTGGGTCTTCACTATTTACATGTGGGTATATTGACTTGAATAGCAAGCGAAGGTTTAATAATAATTCGTTTGACAGTTCAGCGCTGAAAAGGTTAACATTATTACAGTTCAGAAATGTCTAAGCAATTAATGACTAAAATTGCAAATTACATGTATAATAAACATCCATAACTCCAGGAAATAAAACGTTTCTCAAAAATACTATGTTTGGTTTTTCAGTATCAACGTGGCATTCAGTGTATCCAGGCTCAGCTGACTCCCAGCTGTCTTCTAGTTATCCTAAACATCCACCGAAAAATCACTTGACTGGGAACCTGTCCGTATCCGTCGTCTCAATGAACAATATTGGCCAATCAAATGGCAGCGTCGTTTCTATTCCGAGTTCTTTTGGCCCAGTGTCGCAACGGAAGATAATCGAATCGGATGTACTCGGACTGTCTTATCGTGCCCAGTCGGACGAAGGAGTGCTAAACAACGCATTGAAATTTGAAGATATTATCAATAATGACGTTCTAACGCGATCTTGCGAGAACATGGACGAGGAGGGCATGCGAAGGATTCCACTTCGACGATCGCTTAGGTCAATGAAATCTCGGCGGAGACGGAGACGGAGTACAAGTCGTCCGAGAAGTGCCGAGATTCCACCATCTTCAGTTCCAAATATAGTCGTAACAGCACCAAGCGAAAAGATGCTTAGCCATAAATTATAATTCCTTAACTACTTTGGTGCCGAATACTTTTTATTTGCGAACAATGCCATCTGCTTTAATTTTCAGAGAAGACTTTCCTTCAATTTCTTCTCTGAAATGTAAGTAATGTTTCAAATAGATTGGATCCTGACGAGAGGCCGAGTTGTTCGGTGTATCATCTGGATCCAATATGTTTGCAAAAATTATCACAGAATCGCTCGTCATTACAAGCCCTGTTGGTTGCCTTCCAGTCACTTCGGCGGTGAAAGATCCCCTTCGATGTGTGAACGGGCTAGGTCTCGGAGTACGGCAGAACTTGTCTAAGCGACCAATCATTTAATGAATATAGGAATCTTAAACAGCATGTGGTTGCCTAATGCAGGGCACAAGTAATGCAGAAAGCTCCTTATGAGTTTTCCCTTTTGACCCGTATTAAGCTACCACCTGCCTTACAGACCCATGATCTTTTTGATGACCGCTTAAGCCAGGGACTGCTGTATTCAGTTTTGATAGATGTTCCTGCGTCCCACCGAATGCATGTTCTCGAGGTTATCTTCGATTCTATAAGGAACAGTACTTGTTTCACTTTAAGTTCAGTTTTAACGGAATTTGTCATAGATAATCTATCACCTGCCCTGTTTTATCGCAAAGAAATATAGTCAAAAGTATACATCGTTAATATTTACTGTTGCATATATGTATTCCTATTAGAGAGGGACCTGACTACAATTGCCGTGTGTAGCTAATATGTTGTATGTCCTGAGGATGGAACTGCATGCGGTCCCAACATGATTCGATATTGCCAATTATTGTTTAAGATGAGGTCTTAACCCTCACATTTGTAATTACCTATGCAAACAGTTTGGATCCAGATGAGACGCCGAGTAACTCGGCGTCTCATCAGGATCCAAGCTGTTTGTTACTGTGACTATGTTTTATGAAACAAAAATGAAGAAAAGTAAAAAACAAAAATTGTAGCAGACGACAAATGTAGCAGACGACAGAACTTGGCAGCGAAAGGGTTAAGATGAAAAGAATATTGCTATATCGGTAGTCAATTAGCGCAAAGCAAGGCCTTGACATCCTTTTCCCGACCATGCTAAGCTCGTCTTGACCACAATTTGCAAACAGCTTGGATCCAGATGAGACACGAGTAATTCGGGGTATCATCAAGGTCCAAGTTCCTTGACACTCGACCAAAGACTTTGATGAAATTTGATGAAAATTATAGATCGGGGTGACATTCTTTTTTAGCATGAAATGGGCTAATGTTACCGCATTATAAATATTTGTTTCTTCGGGCTTTTTTGTGACTTGTGGAAACACATATGACAAAGCCTACAGTAGAACCTGTCTTGAGAGGCCGTCAACAAGAGGACTAAGTATGGGTCTGTAAGGCAGGCGGTAGCTTAATACAGGTTAAAAGTAATGCAGAAACCACCTTCTGCTTTACGTCCCCAGCATTCGGCAATCACCCGCTTTTAAGTCTCCTAAGTTTAAAAAATGAATGACCGCTAAAGACAGGTTCTACTGTACACAGTGTCTTGAGAAATTCTTTGTTTCATGGATGCCCAAGGGAGGTTTATCTGCACTCAAACAAATATTATATAAATACATCCGGGTATTATGAGAAAATTAATACTGAACGATAGTAAAGCAGACATCTCCCATTGGAACTTTCTGTATACTGCTCGTTCTGTATCTAGCAACCATTTACGAATCACGAATTACAGTAAACCCCCGCTAATGCGACCACCTAAAAGAGGTATACTTATGGGTGATATATGCAGGTGGTTGCTTAATATAGGACAAAAGTAATGCAGAAAGCTCCTCTAGGAGCTTTCTGCATTACTTTTGTCCTGCATTAAGCAACCACCTGCTTATAAAGACAACAATGTTTATTCATTAAGTGGTGGCATTAGAGGGGTTCTACTGTCTATGCAAATGTTTTGAGTGATTTTGCTATATTTATAAGGACTTTACACTGATTGCAAACCACTGAAGATACATATTTTTATGGTTCATTTGCATGTAAATAGCGCATGTCCCTGGATTGATAAAACATCATGAAGGCAGTAAGAACGTTACTATAGGAGTGAGGAAAACGTTGCCAGTGGCCTTTACAAACCCCCATGATTAGAAATAGGCATCATATCACTTTTGATGGAACTTGTATAACTATTTATCTGCCATAGGCGATAATCTTTGTTTTGAGTCAGAGGAGATGCCGAGTTACTCGACGTCTCCTCAGGATCCAAACTGTTTGACACCGTGTATATGTTTGTAAAGAAATTGAAGAAAAACGACATATTGAAACCCCAATCAGACAATAATGTTAGCAAATGCAATTTATTTGCCTTCGCGCCGAAGAAATTAATGACGGATGTAAGTTGGTGTCTCAAACCGATCTAAGAAATCCGTGCTTTCGTCACAATCATATAAACTACACATCTCGATACTTCGAAATTGTAATAAAGAAGAAATTAGATAAATTATTGTATACAGTAGATAATATAATATTCTGTGATACTTTTTTCAAACAATATTTATAGGCAGATGGTTGCTTAATGCGGGGTGGGGCACTTTCCCCCTACATCAAGCTGCCGACTGTCCTGAAGATCGATAATGATACGTATTTGAGTGTTCGAATCGATTGCGATTTTACTGTATTTTGAGTCTACCGACCGAGTGTCACATAACTTGAATCCCAATGAGTTGCCGAGTTACTCCTTGTCACATCTGGGTCCAAACTGTTTGCAAAAGTCAGCCAGATCGCGTTCAGCACGGTAAGGAAAAAGGATATCAAAGCGTTGGCTTTAACCTAATTGGCTAATTTGTGGCCAGCGGATGTCAAAACCTTTGCTTTGCACTAATTGGCTAACTTGTGGGTAGCGGATGTCAACTCAATTACTACATGTAAGCAAACATAGTTGTCTCTAGACAGTAATACCCCTCTAGTGCGACCACCAAAAAGGGGCATACTTCTGGGTGGCAGAGGCAGGTGGTAGCTTAATGCAGGACGAAAGTTATGCAGAAAGCTCCTATAGGAGCTTACTGCATAACTTTCGTCCAGCATTAAGCAACTACCTGCTTTAAACGACGACAGTGGCTATTTATTAAGTGGTCGCATTAGCGGGTTTTTACTGTACAATGCAAGTATAGTTTTTTTTACATTAAATCATCTTTGATTAGTTTACCGGGGCTATTAATATTCCACAATGTCTATTTACGTATTGATAGTATAAGGCTATACCCCGATGTATAAAAAAATGTCCGCTCATTTTGAAACTATTGGGCGAGTGTCAAACAGTTTGGTTCCCGGTGAGACGCCGAGTTACTCGGCGTTTCATCAGGATCCAAACTGTTTGCAAATCTTAACCAAGTCGCGAATAAAGCGATAAAGGTGAATGCTCCTGAATCTATATTCATTTATTATCTTATCTCTTTGATGTCTCTTTCTGGTATATATGATACAGAGAACCAGGCTGTAATTATAGAATAATACCTGAAATATCACAGTAATTTTAGAGTGGGATTGGTTTTGGCATGTATGCGAGGCAGAACACTGCCCCCGAGGTTACAGAACCTTTTCCTTGAGTCTACGATCATTCTCAAGCATCTGATTGGTCAGATGCTTGAGAACGATCTCAGACTCAGTCTCAGCCATTTGATAACCCTGGGCACTGATCTATTGGATGGAGTTTAGTAGAATAACCAGGCTTCTAGTAATTCCTTATTCAACTTGCCACGACCTGATTCGCATTTGCAAACAGCCTAAATCTAGATCATCAGGATCTATGCTGTTTGACACTCGGTCAGTATTTTTCTCAAAACCTTGATCGAATCTAAACTTGTCCAATTGGGTACCAGATCCATCATTGAGCAGACAAAAATGGCATGGAAGTAATCCAAATAGTTCGCAACATTTGTTTTCCATTCCTCTTACCAAATCACATACATGTAGAATCGTGTCAAACATAAGGTTTGGTTATGGATCCGGTAGCTTAATGCAATTTAAAAGTAATGCAGAAACCGCCTATATTAGCGTTCTGTATTACATATAACCACCTGGTTGTTTTAGAGCCATGTGTGCAACCAGTATAAGGTCGCTTAAAACAAATTCTGCTGCAAATATAAGTATGGTGTTTTCAATGAAATCCACTATAATATTGTAGGACACATCATGTAGAAAGATATATACAGCAGAACCCCTCTAATGCGACCACTTAATGAAAAAACATGGGTGTGTTTATAAGCAGGTGGTTGCTTAATGCATGGCAAAAGTAATATAGAAAGCTCCTCTATGAGCTTTCTGCATTACCTTTGTCATGCATTAAGCTACCACCTGAATCTAGCACTCAGAATTATATCTCTTTTAGGTGGTCGCATTAGCGGGATTTTACTGTATAATGGAAATTGGATATTTTATAGTATATATCCTGATCAGCCATTGTGTTGCAATCGTGCAGTGTGCAATCATGTTTAATATTTTTGTATTTTAATGACACTGTTGACCCATTTCAAAAAATGCTCCCTTGACACATGAATGTGTTACGTTTTAGAAGGTGGCATTCTTGTAAATGTCACTGGCTTGTGTCAGACTTGTACGACGAGGGGGTTCTCTTTGATAATGTATTGTCTTACAACTACTATAATAACAGTATAATATTACAGAAAAAACTCGCTAATAAGACCACGCAGAAGAAGTGTAATTCTGGATTCTTACAAAAGGTGGTAGCTTAATGCCTTAATAACAGGCAAACATTTCTTTGTGATCCCATTCACGCATATTTTTTGAATGAATTTCGTTTTTATGTTTGAGGTGTTTCTGTATGAATTATGTTACCGATATGACTTTTGGAACAGAAATTGTCGAATACAAGGTTCTGATCCCGATCAAATGAGACCCTAATTTGGATATTCACTAGTTGCCTAATCCTTTTTTAACCATTCTCCAAACAGCGTAGATCCAGATGAGACGACGAGGAGCTCGGGATCGTCTCACATGAGTCCAAGCTGTATGACATTCTGTCAGAATTTGCACGAATATGACGTCAGCAATATTTCAACAGATCAGCGTTTGAGCAGGACATTATACAGTAGAACCCCTCTGTAGCGACCACTCAATGAATAAACATACCTGTCTTTATAAGCAGGTGGTTGCTTAATGCTGGACAAAAGTAATGCAGAAAGCTCTTCCCGGAGCTTTCTGCATTACTTTTGTCCTGCATTTAGCTACCACCTGCATCTAACACCCAGAATTATACCTCTTTTCGATGGTCGCATTAGCGGGGCTTTATTGTATTTGTCCCAACATGAGAAGGGTTAACTCATCCATTCCTTCCTAGACTGAAAAGGAGCATATACTTGAAAAGCGAAACATTTTAATTATGTAGCTTTGAATACAATGTGATAAATAGAGAATTTGCTCTTATGGTTTAAATGACTTTTACTGAGGCATCAAAATATGCCAGTAGGAGGGAATGTGTTAATACATTCAAGGCATTATCATTGTGCTTCACTTTAATATGCTACTAGATGTACATAACAATCGTTATTATTAATGTTATTGATGATTGTATTGTTATTTTTGTTTAATTATTAACAATATTGTTTCTTTATTGTTCTAAGATATGTGTACAGAGAACACGCTTTTATGCAAACACCAGAATGAGGTGTAATTCTAGGTCGCTGAGGCAGGAAGTAGCTTAATTTATGACGAAAGTTAAGCTTACTACATTATTTTTGCCTGCATTAAGCAGCCACCTGCTTATAAAAACAACCATGTATAACGTGGTCATGATAGAGGGGTGCTACTATATTTGTACAGTAAAACCTCTCTATAACGACCACTAAACTGTGTTAATTAGTTGGTATTTTGGGCAGGTGGTTACTTAAAGCAAGGCGAAAGTAAAACAGAACGCTCCTATAGGAGCGTTCTGTTTTACTTCCACCTTGCTTTAAACATCCATCTGCCTTTAACTCAAAATATTTGATGTAATTTAGTGGTCGTTATAGAGAGGTTTTACTGAATATTTGTATGCATAAACATGTATCGTATTCAATGTTATACAAAATATTAATAAACTATATTCTTTTAGCCTCGATGTTTTAAGTTAACACCAGTTACAGCTAATGCTAGATGAATTGTTTAATGCACTTTCAGAGGTCCAGATAAGATGTGTATATTAAAACATTTTCAAGAATAACTCCTTTATTTCTCCATCAAAGCCTATGTTGTGACCACTCTTTGGAATCGCCTCGAAGAGATTATTCTAAAACGTGATGACAATACAGGGTTTGGGTGAGAAATGACGATTTTACTATTTGAATACACACTTGTAAATTAATTTGCCACATTCTGCGTTTGATCAATACTGTACCGACGAAAGACCGTCTGCTGAGGTTATCATTAGGTTTCAAAGTTGGGTATTTTTTCATCATGCCGTTAAAAAAAATGAGATATCTGCTCATAGTCTGACCTGATGTATTTTTACCGACTTCCGATTCGTTAAAAATGAGATGATATTAACTGAGCGACAAACAGCTTGGCTCCTGATGAGACCCAGAATTACTCGGTGTCTCGTCTGGAATCAAGTTGTTTGCAAATGCGGGTCAGGGTCCATGCTTATAAATCTTTAGTCGAGTCTGAGTTCGTTCTCAAGTTTTTGATTGGTCAGATTTGAGCCAAAGGCTCAAATCTGACCAATCAAAAGCTTGAGAACGAGCTCAGACTCAACTAAAAAGCTTTATAAGCATGGACCCAGGTCGCAGAGAGCAAGATAAGTGTTAATTTATATTATAGTTTGGAACCTGATTAGACTCCGGGTTCTTTGGCGTCTGATCTGGATCCAAAGTGTTGCAAAAAGGCGATTCGCGTATGGTAGCAATTGAGGCTGCAAGACAACTGTAAACCTACACCGAGCCTTGTTTGCGATGATTGAGGAAAAGCTTAAAGCAACATTGGTAAACATCAACCAGTCAGTATAGATCTGTTCGATCAGCCAACACACAGCATACGGGATTCTGATTCGCATCGTATTGATAGTGGTAATACAATGTAATAACGATGATCTATTGACGACAACAGATAAATTATGGCGACGGGCTGTTTGAAAGGATTCTCAAAAAATGTTCAAACAAAATATGTTAGAAAACGTTTGACTTAGATATGGGACGAAGTAAACAAGCTGGGACGAAGATAATAAGCTGAAAGTCAACAGCCTTAGTAAAACAACTGATCTTACACTGATTTATTACAGAGTATAAATATGTAAATACATAAGACGTTGCGTTCGATGTTGACGTCAGTTTTGAAAATCGCGTATTTTTGCGTATAAAATGTATGACATCTCTATAATAATTACAGCATCAAAATGAAATTTATATTGCCGAAAAGGGCTAATCACTGCCTTGCCGACGATTATATTTTTACGTTTCTATGTATTTCTCAGTTAATTTTATAATGAAAAACTATCGGCGACGTCGTCATTTTTCCGCGGGTGAGATGTAACACAAAACGGAGGTCTGCAATATTCAAAACCTATTTTATTGCTGCCTGTGTGGATATTTTTCCGGGAAAGATCACCAGATGATGTAACGTCGTTTCAGCTTCACGTTGCTACAACGTCCGGACAATAAAATAGTACATGAACAGTTACAATTCTATAAAATCAACAATGAGGAAAAGGAGAGATTTTAGAAAACAAATCACCAATATGTTGAGTGTTATGATGTATTCACGGCAAAATTATGGTTTTTTAAAGTATCATATATGTTGTAAAAGTACATTTGATATGCTTAAAAATGATATATGTTAACCAGAAATTTAGTTACTGGAATAACGCGAAAAACGTGAATAAAAATGTCTAGCCACTATGTTACACATGGGTAAAATGTCGACAAATTACCATAGTGTGTATCTTCGCTCTGAATTTGTGAATTTGTACCTGAACCAAACAAAAATATATTTGGAAGATAAAAAGTACATGTGTCCATGAACATAATAATATAATTTTCAGGAGGTTCAAACAATATTCTTGGTGCTTAATAGCGGAACTAAAATGTCTAGCCATTATGTGACGCTTACGTCACTCTGAGCGCGGAATCGACGTCGAGTATCTCTAAACATTTTTGCTCATAACTTTCTTAATATTTGAAGGATTTTAACCAAAAAAAGACGCGTGCCTACACCTATCAACCGTACATCGTCTCATGTTCGGTTCGGGAAATTAGGATAGATAGAGTGTGCACAAAGTGGAAATGCGCAGTTTCCAGGATAAAAACAGGTCAGTATACGCAGTTCCGGTTTACACAAAAAATATTCAACCCATTGTACCAAGTCGTACATATAACGATGTATGGTTCATTGGAGTGGATACTCGTCTTTATTTCGTTAAATTATTTCAAAAAGTATGAACGTTATAAAATATTTCCTACGTTGATTCCGCGCTGTTCGTATTACATCTTGTACAACAGTACGATAGTTTGGTATCGACATTAGAAATCCTTGTATTTAAAGTATGTACAAATGAACGACAAGTAATAAATACATATTATTTGTATCGATAACAAATTGGTTTCAATTGTATACTATGTACATCCATTTAAATTATTTCTTTAAGTTTGACCGAAGATGTTGTTAATCACGCAAACTCGCCCTGTTTGACGTCGTAAACGGACACCAGACGGCAACGTACAATGGTACTGTGGTTGCGATATTATTTTTCAGAATTGCGTAATATCAACTGCAGTTCTAATACCTCGCACATACATTCACAGCAGGTCACTCTAAACACATATCAAACATAAAGAAAATTGAGTGTTTATTTAATTGACAGAAATAGAACATGATTTGAAACCGCTGTTTTCTGGTCTTATCAAGACTATTTTTTCTTAATCCGTGTGTTAATATCATACTTTTGATATGAAAATGTCAGAAATTTATTCCGGAATAAGTACATGTATTACTTTTAAATATCGGCCAATTTATTTACAAACAACATACATTTGAGTAACACTGCTGACATCACGGCGTCGCAGTAACGGCGTTACGCATATTGACGTCAACAAAGAACGTAACGTCATTAGCGTTCATGATGTATGTCATTTTGTTCAAATTATGTTTGGTTCTTGTTACATGTATGTCATCAAGTTGCACTAGAAAATATAATAAAACTAGCCCCAGTAAACACGCTGATTGAGGGTCTAACAGCTTATTATATTGAACTAAAAGGTGTGTCATTATGCATTCATAACACCTTTTGTTTTCCCTTCATCTAGTCTTTTCCAAGGCATTACCATGCCGTCTGCACAAAATAACTATGTTCCCAAATGCCCTCTTTTCCAACCCATACGAGATGATTCCGTTCCCTCATATATGTGTCCCATCCCCTCTCTGGCACAATTTCGTCTTCTTCCCCCTACCTACCCGACCCTCCCCTTCACTACACTCACCGCCCCGCCCCTCCTCGCCCACCTCGCCAGGCAACCGTTCCTACCCCCTCCCTCCCACCCTATCCCTACCCCTACCCCACCCACCCCTCCGCACCGCCCACTCCGAACGCCCGGCCCGGCCCGCCCCGCCTATTTATTCTTGTAGATGAACAATTTATCTACTAGATCCTCCAAATGCTTCCTTTTCTTCATTCTTTTGATATCCTCCTGTTCCATGATATAGAGTTTCACGAGACGCACAGAGGGCGGGTCATTCTCCAGTAGATCTTCTTTCCACATGTACTCTAGGTCATGCAGGTCCTGCTCATGTATGGCCTCTTGTCGGGCCATCTCCTCCTCGCTCAGACCTTGTACCTTCAGACAAAACTTCTTGCACCAGCTATATGACCATAGCATCATGGTTTGAAATGGAATCAACTGAAAGAAAGATGTCACAACAGGGTAATTTCCACGCATATGTGTCTCCATTCGCCTGTGTCACATGAGGTCTCAAGTCAAAATATCACTTATTATGATAAAGCAGTTTCTTTTAATTTCAGATATGTTTCTTCTTATAGGTAATAGCAAGATTCGATTGGCTGAAAATGTTCCGACATGTGTTCATTCTATGTATAATAATGCAGCAAAACTACATGACCACAGTGGTCCAGATAAGAAGCGTGAATTTAAACACTTTCAACATTAGCTCCTTTATTTCTCCACCAAACCCTATACTGTGACCACTCTTTAGAATCGTCTGTTTGAAACGATTCTGAAGAGTGGACACAGTATATGGTTTGGTGGAGAAATGGCGATTTCAGTAGTTGGATACGTACTTTTATCTGTATCCCTGATTATTCATACTTGTTGTTTTAAAACTTCTCTATAACGGCCACTAAATTACATCAAGCATTTTGTGTTAAAGGCGGGTGGTTGCTTAAAGCAAGGTGAAAGTAAAACAAAACGCTCCTATAGGAGCGTTATGTTTTACTTTCACCTTGCTTTAAGCAACCACCTGCCCTAAATACCAAATAATTAACACAATTTAGTTGCCGTTGTAGAGAGGTTTTACTGTTTATGTAATATTTTAACCGGGGACAACTAGCTTTGATTCAGATGAGAGACACCACCGAGTTACATCCTGTCTGGTCTATATCCAACTGTTATTAGTGTTATTCATGTCACAACGAACAAGAGCAACAAGTATTAACCTGTTGAATGGTGGCTAACAGGGTTAAAAATGTTTAAAGAATAAATGAAATTTCTGATGTCTATTCGTCTTGTCATTACAGAAAAACTGTAAAACTGAGTATTATATATATATATATTTAACCCTGAACAAATCAAAATCTGTCTTGATTTTCTACGATCGTAACTCTCAAGGCTAGTAACCATCAATCAATTTTTTTTATGTTCGTTTTACATTACAATTCTTTTCGTTAATTATCAATTTTTAACACCGTGAATAAAGGTAATATGTTAACTCTTTCAATGAGAATTTTCAAAAGGACTATTTCAAAATTCGAACAGGTCCATCTTACCGCGAATATTCAAGGATTTGTTTCAAGAAACGTGTAACATAACAAGCAAGGCAAACCCATGCAGATGAGAAGATTCCCATTCTCTCTCATCTTGGTCTACGTTGTTTGCAATTGACATTAGTGACTAGTTCCCCGCACGGGAATTGTTAGCGACTGGTCTATCTGTCTGTACTTACTCTGAGAAATGCTGGAGCAAAGCCAGCGTATAGTCCAAAGATCCATTGTCGGCTATAGATATGGCGCCAGCATTTGCGGAGACTCGTCACCTTAAAGTTCACACCACCTCTGTCAGCCATGACGGGAGAATAGGCCTGAAAGCACGTGTTGTTTCATATTACATTACCACAATAATATAGGTCTCTTAAAAATACCATACAATCTGGATATGAATTAACCCTTTGAATCCTGCATGTTCAAAGTGGAATATTCCATGACTGTGAAAGTATAGTTCATTCAGTATGAAAGCGGAAATGAATAATGCGTTTGAAATGTCATGGCTGTAGCATAACTTTTTCCCAATTTCTCTGCCCTGTCCTAGACAAGCTTTATACATGTATATTTATCCTAAAGAAACAAACATTTTATAATGGCCGTAATCAAGACTCGACACTTACTTGCATTTTCTTCTTGCATGTGTCCAAGGGGTGAGTCAGTACGAGGGAAACGAATGCTGCAAGAAACCCATGAGTGAATTGCTTCCCTTCCATAAGACTTTCATTGAATACACCAGGTATATTCCTGCTCAGGTTCCGCTCAATCAGCTCGTACGTCATGAACAAGGATACAGTGGATGGAATAGTTGCTGGAAAGATAAACTTTCGTTACTACAGTTACACTCGAGATTCAACAGAAGTCCAGATACATGTAAGATGCGTAAATTAAAATAAATCTACCGGAAAGGAGCATTAACTAGAGAAAAGGAAATTGTTTAGGTTTTTGTAGTTTGAAACCATTGTGATAAATAGAGCAAATGCTCTATTTATCACAATGGTTTCACACAAAGTGGCTTTTACAGAGTCTTCAAAAGCCGTCAATATGAGGGTATGGGTTAATTGCAGAACCGAAGACATACAGCACTGGGATCTATATGTTTTTTAGTTACTCACCTTACACTAGAGACAGTTATACAGTAATACCTGCCTAAAGCGACCATCCAAAATAAGTCAATTCTTGGTTTTTTAAGACAGATGGTAGCTTAATGCGGGACGAACGTTTTTTGCAATACTTTCACCACTCTTTATTAAGCAACCTCTTACTCTTATAGATCCCAAGATAATTCAGTGTGTGGTCGCTTTAGGCAGGTTCTACTGTGCTTATGTGTGTGCGACCACTTTATAGAGGGTGTACTGTATTTAATCCATTTGCGCCCAGTGGATTCTTCCATGCTTATATATTGGATTAGTCTATCTTTTATCTAAGGGTTGTCTGGTCTATATTTTCATTTTTGGTTTGTCTTATATTGAATTTCCAATCAGCAAACAGTGTAGACTCTAATCAGACGCCGCATTATGCGGCGTCTGATCAGAGTCTACACTATTTGCCTACGTCCAATTTATGGGATCGTGGGAGCACATGGGTTAAAATAGCATATTAACACCAAAGGCTCAAATCTGACCAGTCAAAAACTTAAGAACGAATTTAGACTCAACTAAAAGTTTTATAAGCATGGATACTACTCTGTTTGCTTATGACATGATCTTGATATGATTCTACAATTTCTGACATAGCTTAACTTATTATGTTCGTGTATCAGTATGAAAAATAAACTAATAAATATTCAGGATGACATTAGTTCCTACATTGATATTCATGGAATAAAAGGGTTAACTTTAAGCTTGGTGCGGGCAGATCTGTAATCACACTTGCAAACGGTGTGGATCCAGATAAAACGCCGAATAACTAGGCATCTCATCTAAATACAGTTTATTGTTCACACCCTGCTTACGTCTTTGAAATGAAATTGAAGAGAGTCTACACCGAAATCTTAGACGAACTTTTCTATTAACGAAGTTTTTTTATCAGCAGGCTGACGGTTAATAAAGAGTGAGACACGGACATCGCTTAACCATTTCAACGCTGAAGTTTTAAATAGACTATTCCAAAATTCAAACGGGTCAGACTTATGGTGGATATTTCGGGATTTTTTTCAAAGAAAATTGTATAATGACAAACAGTGCATACCCTGATGAGAGGACTCCTCTAGGAGTATACAGTGTCTACATTGTTTGCAAAGGGTCAAACTGTGCAATAGATGTTACGTATCAAAACTGTCAACTTACACAGCAGGGCTGCAGAAAGTCCGCTCCAGATCCTAGCATTTCCCTCAGTATGTCTAACAGCTTTCCAGCAGTCCAAAGCCCCTTGATACATGGATCCTTTAACGATCACCCGGGTCTTAATGACATTCATAGGGTAGGTTGCAACAGTAGCCACGTATCCGGCTCCAGCGGCGGCTAGTGCCGTACCTCCCATTGTAACATATCCCCTGTCGTTAGACATCAAGGTT
This sequence comes from Azorinus chamasolen, assembly GCA_963576725.1. NCBI lineage: Eukaryota > Metazoa > Mollusca > Bivalvia > Cardiida > Solecurtidae > Azorinus > Azorinus chamasolen. The sequence continues at coordinate 59,059,929 of OY755249.1, forward strand.
CTTAGGCCGTAGTATGTGCCAAACTGAATTGCAGTGGCTGGAAACATCTTGAAACAGCTGATACCGTTGCCCCTAAACAGGGACTTTGGACCCTCTTTAAGAACCATATGTTTGGTTAGATTGTAGAGCCCACCACAAAGATAAGATCTTTTCTTGGCGTGCGGGACGCCAACCTGGTACAATACCTTGGTCACGTCCAGTGGAGCTGTGACAGTACGAGCCATAACACCGCTTACAGCACCACAGAACGAATCCTGGGTGACGGATAATCTGCTATCCCTCGAAAACATTGCTGACTTTATGCAAAGTTGAAAGTAAGACGATAAACTTATGATCTCAAAGAGAGTATGTTTGCTGTCCGTTGTTACAATGTATGACATCGGTTTCGTAGAAACGACGTCAAATCGTAATCATTTTATGTGCACCGACGTCTTTGACGTCACATTCGGAAGACATCGTAAACGTTCGGATATCTTCGCGACGTTTTAAGTAACTCCAAAAATTAGGATTTAGATACACAATACAATTTATGTCATGTTACTCTAGTGTTTAGTAACATATCAAAAGAGTGTCATTTAAACTTTTATTACATTAAGTCAATCACTCACGTGAAATGTGCATTGTTCATTAAAATGATTAAGTGACGGAAGGACACACACATGCACGTACTTTACTGCAGTGATTCATTTGTTGTATGGTAAAAGCGTATAGTTTAAATGTCGAAATTTGTATCTGTTCTTGTAGGGTAGGACTCAAAAACCATAAACACAAAATAGTGTGAAACAATATACAATAGAACCTCTCTAAATCGGAGTTTTATTAACACATTCGCTCCCAGTGGATTCTCCCACGCTTATACATATTGGATAAGTCTATATTTTATCTAAGGGATGTCTGGTCTAAATGTTCATTTTTGTTTTGTTTGATATTGAATTCCATATCAGCAAACAGTGTATACTCTGATCAGACGCCGCAGTATGCGGCGTCTGATCAGTCTTCACTGTTTGCCTACGTCCCATATATGGGATCGTGGGAGCAAATAGGTTAAAGAACGAATTAGGTCTTTTGGTGGATGGCTGCTTAATGCAGGTTGAACGTCATGCAAAAACTCCTTTAGGTGCTCTTTGTATTACTTTTAACCTGCATTGTTCGCAATGTCTCCAGTGTTCGCAAATCATAGCGATTGACATTTTTATTGAACAGTTCACCATAAAGCCCGTCATGAACAGAAGCTTCGACTGTAGGTGCATCAATGTTTTTCTTGTTTGATAAATGTGCAGTAAAAGTTGTCTTAAGCAACCGTTCATTGATTGGACACAGGAACTTGAAAAGCAGATGGTTGCTTAATGCTATATACACATGTAATACAGACAGCTCGTATAGGAAGTTTCTGCATTGCTTTTGACCTGCGTTAAGCTACTATCTGCCTTAATCCTTTCCTTCATATAAAACATTTTTCACGCTTTTCAACAGAATATGCCCAGATCTTGTAGGAGCCGTCTGATCATGGTTTTTTCTATGTGCTTATATATAACTAAATCTTCAGTTTTTGTCAAGGCAAAACTTTCCTTTGAAAATGTATGATTACAGTAAAACCTCTATGTAACAACCACTAAATTACAGTAAAATATCTCTATAACGACCACTAAATTACAGTAAAACCTCCCTATAACGACCACTAAATTATATCAAGTATTTTTGTTTAAGGCAGGTGGCTGCTTAAAGCAAGATGAAAGAGCGTTCTGTTTTAATTTTACCTTGCTTTAAGCAGCCACATGCCCTAAATACCAACTAATTAACACAATTTAGTGGTCGTTATAGAGAGGTTTTACTGTACAAATAATCAGTCAATAATATTCATGATGTCATTATTTATTACATGAATATTGAACAGGGAAAGGGCTCAAGACCCATTATTACACTTTTTGGTGGTCTCTTTAGACGGATGTAAATGAACACAACTATCGCAGAGTGGAAATGGAAGTTTTTATGCGTTTTCTTATAGCTCTGCTACTGTTCTCTATGCCTGACCAGAAATCTATTGCATATATTAGTCTTTATTCATAAATACCCAGTGTGATTGACCGATCTCGACACGAGACTATACTGAACAAACAAAGAATACAACAAAGGATCAATGTACAGAAAGTTATTCCGTTTATTTTATTACATCTATTAAACATAAAATGAAAAAAATTGAAAGTAATGGTAAATGACATTCTATAAATAAAATGTGTGAATAATATCAAACCAATAGCTTCCCTTGATTACATGGCTTCGCGGAGTTGTCATTGTTTTTCTTTAACCTTTAGCCTGCTGTGGGCGGATGAGTGAATACCTATGGAAACAGTTTGGATCCAGATGAGACGCCGAGTAACTCGCCGAGTAACTCGGCGTCTCATCAGGATCCAGACTGTTTGACACCCTGATTGAATTTTGGTTGACAAATTGCTTTTTAGCTTGAATTTTGAAAATATAGTTGGTTAACTCTACTTCGACATTATTGATACAGTAAAACCTCTCTATAACGGCCACTAAATTACATCAAGTAGTTTGTGTTATAGGCAGGTGGCTGCTTAAAGCAAGGTGAAAGTAAAACAGAACGCTCCTATTGGAGCGTTCTGTTTTACTTTCACCTTGCTTTAAGCAGCCACCTGCTTTAATATACAAACTAATTAACACAATTTAGTTGTCGTTATAGAGAGGTTTTACTGTATAAGAAATAATGATGATAGGATCATCAATCGAAAAATTGATATAATGGCATATGCGTCCAGGTTTATTTGGTCAACAAAAATATTGAATCAGATCTATATTATTCCATAAGCAACAAAGCAGACCCAAGTCAGATGGCTCCTACGGAAGACGTCTGATCTGGTTCTACTCTGCTTCGACAGGAATTAAAAGGTGTGTATATGAAGTAAATGTTTATCAGTTTACGCGTTGATTATTAATCACGTGCCCAAGCTATAATGTATCCGTCTTTCGTATTTTGTTTCTGAATACACGTTCTAAATACTGCTGTTTTATCCAGAGGCAAGTCAACCCATGAAAACTGACAACATCAAATGCATGTGCAAGTATTATCATTGATCATTAACTTGCTTCGTTTCCTTCCGCCGGGCGCATGCTCTGTGGTTGATTTCCAGTTAAGCCGGGCTTTGACAGAGTTGTGTCTGCTTTACAGATACCACACATGTAAGGACACTCTTCTGGTACGTTGAAATACTGGCGACAATATCGTTGAGGCCAGAACCGGCAAAAAGCGGGGTCACCATTTACTGGGCACTGGGCTGAAAACGTAAAAATGGCAGAAACTAACCTTTAGAATCAGATGCATGTAATTCCACAAGCAAACATAGCAGACCCTAATCAGACGGCTCCTGTAGGAGCCGTCTGATCTGAATCTACTCTGTTTGCAAATGTGTGAAAAAATGTGTTTCTATTAGGGAAATGGTTAAGTAAACAAGTCCATGGTCAGTTTTTTAACACTTTGCTTGACACCATTGATGCAAGGCGTTGTACGTTATGATTTAAGTTAACAAGTGTTTAAAAAGGGTAATTAATTTCCATGGTAAACAGTAAACAGGGTCGAATCTGGGGTGTGTTTTATTATCGCAAATCTGAATCAGGATTACAGCTCATGATTGTGATTCGGTCGTGTTTTTTTATCGAATCACGAACATGTTCACTACACAGACTAATCAAGCTCTGACCTCGATTAAAATCTAATCATAATCAAAATGGCGGAACTTACACTAACAGCAGAGGTGACACGACTTCAAACCATTCTCAGAATGGTTATGGAAGGTAACAGTTGAAGTAACAGTTACATTTCTATTTGCTCTCGAAGTAAAATATGTTCCCAACATATTTTTATTTAATTTTATTAGATCTATTTTTTTTTATTATTATCATTAATTTATTTATATTTTTAGTTTTAGTTTTTGTTTACAACATGTCATATCAAATTGTTTAATACCATAGCAATCGTGATTAAGATTGTGTGTATAATCAAAATCATTATTTAAGAAATAAAACACACCCCTGTTTGCAATGTGAGTCTGGTTGCGGACAAGCGGGATAAAGTTTAAGTGTGACAATTACAGTAAAACCTCTCTATAACGGACACTACATTACATCAAGTATTTTGTGTTAAAGACAGGTGGCTGCTTAAAGCAAGGTGAAAGTAAAACAGAACGCTCCTTTAGGAGCGTTTTGTTTTATTTTTACATGCTTTAAGCGGCCACCTGCCCTAAATACCAAATAATTAACACAATATAGTGGTCTTTATAGAGAGGTTTTACTGTGGATTAGCGCGTCAGTGATAATTAACCGTACCGTAGTCGCATATATCCCCGGTGAATGGTTTCCGGCACTGGCAGCTACAGGTCCTGGTGTCCAGGGTACCACCATTATAACATCGCTTACCTCCACATGGAGCTGGTAGAAAGAACATATACACGTGCTGTTTAATTATTTACTTGATTAATAAATATACAAGACTTTCGCTTATTATGAAAGATGATTAATGCCTCAACTTCCGACATCCTACAATGGGACATCGGAAAGTCTTGATCCAGATCAGATCGTTGCTGGAGGAGCCCTCTAATCAGGATCAAGCCTGTGTACTGAGTCGATGGATGTCTAACGTTTATACCAGTATAATTTTGAATTCATTGTTTGCGGTGTCCCCATAAGAATGCAACATAGATGAGTTTCAGTACATATATAGTCCTTAAATCATTTTCATGATGATGGCAAATTTCTGATTACATTTAAAGACAGTTTGGGTCTAGATAAGATGCCGGATAAATCGGTTCTTAATCAAGATCGCAATTGCTGACACACTGGTCAACTCTTTTACAAGAAACGTACAAAATATGTTCTTTGAAATTCTGGACAGGTGAGCGTGGGATAACTGCTTAGTGCACATAGTTTTAACCATGTTTTAACCAGTAAATAAATATTCCTGCACATCAGCAAATCAGGGTGTGTGGTAGACCTATCGATTGTAATTGTCAGATATATGTAAATATAAATCAATTACCCTTTACACTTTTTTTTATTTATTCATTATTATGATTATGATTATAATTATTATTATTATCATACTCTTTATTATTATCGTAATCATTATTATTAGTATTGTCTATACTGCTGTCTATACTAACGGTCACATAGTCCACACATGACGGGACAATAGTCTTTCTTGATGTTGAAGTAGCGGTCACACTCTCCACAGCCCACAGACCCGCCCTGGGTGGCACACATCTTCATGTCCGCGCCACTATCACCGTAGTTCTTACACGTGTCTGTGAAAATGGAAGTGTAAGTACAAAGGTTTAGTTCTTTATCTGGCATATATGACTTTTGATGCATTGCAAACAGATAAGACACTTCTACAGGAGCCGCCGGTCAAGGGCATGTTCTGCCGTGTGCATAAGCAATACTATATGCATGTATATCTGAATATAGAGTTTCAGCCGAAACACCCTGTGTCCATATATAATTATAAAAAAAACAGCCAATAAAAATTCAAGTTCTAATTCTTTCTTACATGAATATTCACCAGATAAAAGTATAATTTCGATAAAAAATCCAACCTTTTTTTTTAAAAAAAAAATGATGTCTACCGTAGCTTTCAAAATGGAAGCTTTTTATTTCTATTTTAATACAACTTGCCATACACAGTGTTGAAAAGTAAAAAAAAATGTGATTGATGATAAGCCCATATAAAATGCATGCCGACATCACTTGTTAACAACTTATACTATATGACACCGTTTCTCACCTATGTTATCACGGGCGCCCCGGTAGCGACATCCATATGCAGACACAAACGTTGTATTGGGAACAGTGACGTCAGGAGCAACCGGTGAACCTAAAACATAAGTTGTAAACTATCCATTTAGTGAGGCAATATTTTGCACATAGGAGCCGCGCTAAATGCACCAGGTTCTGATCCATTTACCGTCCAACATTACCTTTTCGGTTAAGACAAATACTGTAGAACGTGATCAAGCGTTACGCCTGGAACGTAGCAGATGATCTGGTTGTACACTATTTACAAAGCTTAAATCTTGGTGTAGAACCTTATATTGATTGGACATAGGAAGTTTAAAAACAGGTGGGTGCTTAACCCTTTCCTCCATAAATACGCCTGGCTAAACCTCCGTAATAGTCACTGCTTGAAACCATTGTGATAGATAGAGCATTTGCTCCATAGGAGCAAATGCTCTATTCATCACAATGGTTTCAATACTACACAATTCTAACATTTTCCTTTTCTCTAGTAAATGCTCCTTTTGGGTAGATTCAATCAAATAGGCTGGGTCTAAAAATAGCCTGGAGGAAAGGGTTATAGGAGCTTTTTGCATTACTTTTGACCTACATAAAGCTATCACCTGCCTCATAGAACCATCACTAGACGTCATTTTGACGGTTGCTTACTACTACTGCAATAGTATGGTGACGTACGAGGGGTGTTCCAAAAATAATGTCACTTGCATCGGTGCTCATATAGCGGAAGTGCTTTTGTTCATTTTAATTTGCTCTGCCCTTCAAAATACTCTCCGCCAGCCAGAATACACCTTTTTAGCCGGTCAATCCATTTTTGGAAGCATTTTTCATACTCTTCAATGGGGACACCCATCAGACACTGATAAACAGCAGCTCCAAGGGCATTTCTCGAATTGTATCTCCTTCCAGATAAATGATATTTAAGTTTTGGAAAGAGAAAATAGTCGCAGGGGGCCAAGTCTGGCGAATACGGAGGGTGCGGAAGGACGGTAACCTTCTCTGACTCCAAAAAGCCAGTCACAATACGTGCCTTGTGAGCGGGTGCATTATCATGCAAAAGTCGGACATACTTAAGTCCTGTTTTGGGGCGGCTACTTTTGTAGTAGTTCTTCAATTTTCTCAGAACAACGTTTTTATAGAACTTGCCTGTGACCGTTCTGCCTTTTGGCACCGGGATTTGAATAGCTGGACCCTTATTAGTGAAAAAAATAGCATACAAAACCTTCTTTACCGTTCGTATTCGTTTGGCAATACTTGGGCGTCTGGCATTTTTAGTGGCCCATATTCGGTTGGAAACCTTCCGCTTTGGTTCAAAATAATACACCCAGGTCTCATCACCAGTGACTATATTATCAAAAGCCTTTTTACTATATTTTGGGTACATTTTGAGAAGTTTTTTTGCCATTGTTACACGCGTCTTCTTTTGCTCATCCGTTAACAAATGGGGTATCCATCTTGCATTTATCTTTCTAACTTTTAGGTGTTTCTTCAAAATTGCATGAACTCTTGCTAACGACAAGTTTGTCATTCGAGCCAATTGTCTTACGTTGAATCGAGCATCAGTTTTGAGGATATTTCGGATTTTTTCTATGTTACCTTTGGTCGTAGTTGTTGCAGGACGACCTGGGCGAGCAGCATCTTTCAGTTGCTGCTGCCCAGCACTAAATTTAGCTACCCACCTACAAACAGTCCTGTGGGACATTTGGCCCTCCCCATAAATGTCACACACCTCGCGGTGAATATCTACAGCCTTTATGCCGAGTAATGACCTACCTTTTATATAGGTCCTAATTTCAAGAACATTTTCAGCTCGTTTTCCTGTCATTTTGTGTATAGTCTAACGAATAGGCTATGAAACGATGTACACTGTACCGAGGCAAGTGAACGTGTGGACGAGATATTTACCTGTGTCACGAGCCAGTGATCACTCAATCGACACGAGGTGGTTTTGTGCATGAATTGCACGATTTCCGCGAAATAAAGCACAGATGACATTATTTATGGAACACCCCTCGTACATATTTGAAGTACAAGTACTGACAGTTCACATACACCTGTTACTGCAACATGTTAAAATGTCAGTCCGTTTTCCTGTGTTGAGCTATTATACCTGTTTACGTCATCACTATGTAAAAGCATCATGGATATCAATGAGATTACATGTAGCACATGGATACAGACGATTTTGTCCATGGCAGACACTGTAAACTCATAAGTGTATTATATTATAAGCAAATAGGGCAAACCCTGATCAGACGGGTCCTAAATGAGTCATCTGATATGGGTCTACTCTGTTTGCAAAGCCGAAGAATGGCGTACTTATGGAGTAAAGGGTTAATATCGTACTACATTAAGGATTAATGACATACACTTAGCTTTCCTTCTTCAGTTGGTTATATGTAAAGTAGGTTTAAAAGTACATGTATATGTGTCCATGACCCTCAAGGGGGGGGGGGGCTCATTTTGTACCTTTGCAGAGCCCACACATGATTGGGCACTCCTCGGGTACATTGTAGAACTTGTCACAGTAGGTGGCCGGCCAGTCCCGCCCACAGATCCAGTTGTCCTGAGCTGGACAATCCACTGGTAAAGAGAATAATAATGCTACAATTACCAACAGTTCAATATATACGAGATAGCATGACTTCATGGATATTATTAACTTAATTATTATAATGGCCAATGACAAAGGGGATTTATTTGCTATTTCAGAAACTGTAGAATCACATCTATATAAGTCAATAAGCAGACAGTGCAGACTTTGATTAGACGACTCCTACATGATCTATTGGGATTACTCTATTAACCATTCTCTTGTTTAATTTTAAAATACATTTCTCCTTCTTTACCCATGCCCTGTTGCATAATTACATATATCTTCACTGTGTACAAGTATTTCGCTGTGCACTCACTGCTGTGGAGTGCACTGGTTGCACAATGAACTTGTAAATAGTGCAGACCCTGATGAGACAGCTCCTGCAGGAGCTGTCTCATCTGGGTCTTCACTATTTACAGGTAGGTATATTGACGCGAATAGCAAGCGAAGAGTTAACCCTTTCCTCCATAAATACGCTTTTCTACGCCCCTGTGAAAGTCACTTTGTGAAACCATTGTGATAAATAGAGCATTTGCTCCACAGGAGCAAATGCTCTATTTATCACAATGGTTTCAAATCTATACACAATTCTGAAAGTTTTCTTTTTCACTAGTTAATGCTTCTTTTCGGGAGATTCATTCAAAGAGGTTGGGTCTAAAAATAGCCTATGAGGGAATGGGTTAAACAAATGCGTAAAAAAATGTTCGTATAAAGGAAAGGGTTAACACTTAATCATGCTATCAGAGGCGATGACGTCTGATTCTTTGATTTGGTGCAAGCAATTGACACTAGATTATATAATGTTTAGTCTGCCGTGGGTGGATGAGTCGTTATCTTTGCGATCGTGACCAAGATGAGACACCGAGTAACTCCGCGACTCATCGGGATCCAAACTGTTTAATACTCTGACCGTGTTGTTGAAAAGAAAGGTTACATAATCAAATGTGACAATTCAGATAGAGGACACCTTCTGCCAACAATAGTTTACTCAGGAAGCTAGAGGATCAAGAGCAGGAGTCTGTTGAATGCCGGAAGAACATAATGGGAGGCGTCTGTATTACTTTCTCAGAGCCAAACATAAACGTGCGTACTCAAGTACATGTACCTAAAACGTCATTTCTGCACCAAACCCTATATGTTCTGAACAATCTTTAGAATAGAATAGTCTCTTCGAGACGATTCTAAAGAGTGTTTACAACATAAGGTTTGGTGGGGAAATAAAGAAGTTATTATTGAAAATAAATAATTTACGCATCTTATCTGCATCTCGTATCTTCCTTCATTCATTCACATTCTGTCTTAACCCATTACCTCATAGACTATTTTTAGATACAACCTCTTTGAAAAAATCTACCGAAAAGGAGTATTAACTAGTAAAAAGAAGATTTTTAGAATTTTGTAGTTTGAAATCATTGTGATAAATAGAGCATTTGCTCCTATAGGAGCAAATGCTTTATTTATCACAATGGTTTCACAAAGTGACTTTAACAGAGTCGTCAAAAGTCGTCAATATGAGGGAATGAGTTAATCTTTTACTCTATGAATATTCAAGTAAGAATTAATAACATCATGAATATAAATAAGAGGACCTTTTATAATGCCGTGTGGACACCAGACATTTGACCAGGGCAGAAACTGTGCACTCAGATCTATATAATTTAATGTGCAAACAATGCAGACTCTAATCAGACGACTCCTACAGGATACGCCTGATCTGGGTCTCCTCTGTTTGGAAAGATGGAGTTAAATATTAAAAACCGGTAATCACTTTTGAGAAGTTTATGGTACTCACATATTTCACATCGCCTGCCCTTGTAGGGTTTCGGGCATTCACACGTGCAGGTTCCCGGATTCAGCCTCCCTTTGTTGATGCAAACTAGATCCCCACAGTCTATGCAATAGATACATAAAGACGCCGCATGCACATGTATTATAAAAACTTATGGTTATTCATAGCTATAGATGTTCGTTTGAAAAACAAGAAATGCGAAACACCTTAACACAAATATGCAGAAGAGCAAATCTTAATTCTTTAGGGGTTTCATGGCCTTTTCCATGGAACACTAAAACCCTCGAAGTGTTATCAGGATCCAATCTATCTGAAATAGGGTCTAGCCATATGACACCCGGTCAATCGAACGAATTGAAATTAAGTAAAGTTTGTAGTACAGTAGAACCTCTCTATAACGGTCATTAAATTGTGTTAATTAGTTGGTATTTAGGGCAGGTGGCTGCTTAAAGCAAGGTGAAAGTGAAACAGAACGATCCTATAGGATCGTTCTGTTTTACTTTCACCTTGCTTTAAGCAGCCACCTGCCTTTAACACAAAATACTTGATTTAATTTAGTGGCCGTTATAGAGAGGTTTTACTGTACAGTAGAACCTGTCTTAGGTGGTCATTAAAAGGAGGTCCGAGTATTGGTCTTTAAGGCAGAGGGAAGCTTAATGTAGGTCAAAGGTTATGCAGAAACCACCTGCTTTTAAGTTATCCATGTTTAATAAATAAATGGCCACTTTCTAAAGGTTTTACTGTATAAGCACTACATTTAATTGTCGAAACATGCTGAGTTGGATGAATAGTCTTTGCTGCATTAACCCATTCCCTCATATTGACGCCTTTTGATGTCTCTGTAAAAGTAACTTTCTGAAACCATTTTGATAAATAGAGCATTTGCTCCATTGGAGCAAATGCTCTATTTATCACAATGGTTTCAAAACTACACAATTATGAAATTTTCCTTTCCACTACGTAATGCTCCTTTTCGGTAGATTTATTCAAAGAGGTAGGATATAAATGAGGGAATGGGTTAACCGTTTCAATGCAAGTATTTTCAAATGCACTATAGTGAGTATATATATCCCAAAGTCAAATAGGTCGAGATTACTGTGAATATTCATGTTTGTTTGAACCCTCTCCTCCATAAATACGCCTTTCTACGCCTCTGTAAAAGACACTTTATGCAGCCATTGTGATAAATAGAGCATTTGCTCCTATAGGAGCAAATGCTCTATTTATCACAATGGTTTCAATCAATGGTTTCAAACTACAAAATTCTGTTTGTTTCCTTTTCTCTAGTTAATGCTCCTTTTCGGTAGATCAATTCAAAGAGCTTGGCTCTAAATTAGCCTATAGAGTAAAGGGTTAAGAAACGTGCAAATGCCCTATTTATCACAATGGTTTCAAACTACAAAATTCTAAAACAAAATCTTTTCTCTAGTTAATGCTCCTTTTGGTAGATTTATTCAAAGAGGTTGTGTCTAAAAATAGCCTATGAGGTAATGGTTTAACAGACGTTCTTGGCAGCTGCTACTACCGTGTTGTCAATGATCAAAATTATAAAGAACTAAAACTTGTGATTTCAAACTCTGTCCGCATTAAAAAAAATTAAAAAGTGCTGCAGACATAATATGTAGTGCAAAGTGGATTAATTTTCCTTACCACATAGGCCGTTAACGCAATTATTCACGCATTGTCCGCACTGGGTACCAGCTGTGTAGGGTGTTGCGAGATCTGATTGGCTGAAAAATTAAATATCCCATTCAGTAAAAATTCGCCGAAATCCACTAAAATACAGTAAACATGTCTTAATGCAGCCGTTAAAACGAGGTCTAAATCTGGGTTTGTAGCTTAATGCAGAAAACCTTTTGCCGAAATCCATTCTAAATACAGTAGCCCATGTCTTAACACATTCCCTCATATTGATGACTTTTGACGACTCTGTAAAAGTCACTTTGTGAAACCATTGTGATAAATAGAGCATTTGCTCCTATAGGATAAATACCTATAGGAGCAAATGCTCTATTTATCACAATCGGTTCAAACTACAAAGTTCTAAAAAATTCCTTTTCTCTAGTTAATGCCCCTTTTCGGTAGATTTATTCAAAGCAGTTGGATCTAAAATTAGCCTATGAGGTAATGTGTTAAGCGACAGCCAACAAAAGTCTTAATATGGGTGTGTAAGGCGGGTAGTAGCCTAATGTTGGTAAAATGTGATGCAGAAAGCTCCCATGTATTACTTTAACCCTGTATTAAGCAACCACCTGCTTTTTAAGATACATAATTATGTTCAATAAATGAATGACTGCTTTGGACAGGTTCTACTGGCAATGGAGAATTTATATGAACTTTCTCTTTTATTTTTCTCCTTTGTTCATCAGTAACTTGTTTCTAATGACGTCAATGTTGTTATTGACCTTTATACTAGTATTGTCCAGTTTTATTAACCTGTCAAAATTTAAATACTTTTACGCTTGCTGAACACGCCATATATAGATTCGGTTGATATCGATTGTTTCCGCTAATAAAAGCTTTCCTACTTGGCTTATTCGAGTACGTGTACATTTATAGTGAATCTCGTGAAAAACGTTTGAAACACAGGTTTACCCAAGCTAAATATATCCTTTCAGTGACGTAGGAATATTCACATTTTGACATGTCAATAAAACAGGACAATACTACAGGAAAAAGTTAAAAACCCTCTCAAGTTATAATGTAAGTATTCAACATGCCATATGTAAGAGCAAGTGGTAGCGTGTTTCTATGGGACTACCTACAGAAATGTCGCCCCGTATTAAGCTACGATCTGAATGAATAACTGAGAAATCGGTTGAGTGGTCGTTGTAAGGTGGTTTAACTGTATTTAGATCAACGTCGACTGGGAAGTTCTATCCTTCAAACAGTGTCAATTTGTAGCTCACCCTGATGCGTAGTTACAGACGTAGAACCGGATATACTCCGTCGATGGACACACGGCGAACCCGCAACCGATGAGGTAGGTGCCATTTTGGACTATCTGTAAAACAGAACAAATTTGAAATAGATAAGTAAGTAGCACGTTCGATCTAGGCGCTGGAAGGATTTCCGCCGGGTGCATATAAAATACGTTAACGTAAAATAATAATAATGTCGGCTCAAATTTGAATTATGTGTAATTTTGAATGCTTCCGATTCGATCAAGCTTTTGAGAAACTACTGAGCGAATGCCACCCACCTTCGTCTGGACCCAAGCTGTTTACTACAAAAGTGAGCCATGTCACAAGTAGCGAGATATAGAGGATCTGTTGCGAGTTGTCTTTTAAGATCACATGTTCCTAAACGAGCCTTAGAAAATGTCATTAAGCAAGCCTTGGCGAGCTTAATAACATTTTCTTGGTGAGTTTAGGAACATGTGATCTTAAAAGACAACGAGCATCAGATTCTTTTTCTCACATATCAAAAAAGTGTATGTTCGCCGTTTAAATGACATGTAAACATAGGTTTCCATGGCTTGACGTCATATATGACGTCATACGTTCTAAGCTGATCTTACACGTGTTACAGATAAGGAAATCTTAACCTGTTGTTCTAACTCGGAGATAAGGGAAGGTGTGTGAGAAAGTGTTTTCCCATCACATATCCAACTCGGCAAAATATCTGCGTAAATTACAATCAATGGACACAAGCATATGTTGGGGCGAATGGTTATTGCCTTAGACTGACAATCGCTTAGCCCCTCATCGCTGTGGTTCGAATCCAGGTCAGGGCATTTCGAGGGCTTGGTGCAAAACTATTCTAACTCCTTCACTTTGTGAAGGAGTTAGACTAGTTTTGCACCAAACCCTCGATTTGGATTTCTCATGTGAGGAAGCCTTCCAGCTGGCTCTACCTGGATGTTATTCTGTGCACGAAACAATGCAATTTGTTCCGTTTAATGAAGAACCGATGGGGTCTTCCTCCACCTGTAATTAGCTGGTTAAAACGACGTCAAACCCGATAAAACCAAACTTGATCGTAATGTACGCAGATATTTTACCAAGAAGGGAAACGAAGGGAAAATGGAAGGGGGATAACAACTTTCGATCTAGTAGATAATTCGGAAGTTTTGTTGTCACCAGAAAGCACATACATGCAAGATAATAATTTTATAAACCAGAGATTAAGACAATGGGTAAGAAGACGTTGGATAAGTTTTCTATGGAAGGAGGTAACAACTTTGTAATTGGTCTTGAATGCTGGAGATAGTAGATAACACAGTTTTGCTTTAGCCCCTCAATCTGTGAATCATCTTTACGTTTTATTTTATAATAACGGACCGGGTTGCATTTATATTCAGCTGAACGTTTCAAGAACCACGTGAGGCAGCTCATATATTTGTTCTGTGCATTATATTCGTAAAAGGACGATTCAAGAATTGTCCTGCGCGGTTTAGGAATTCCAATAACGCCTGTCCATTCTAGAACAGCCTTTCGTGATTCTAGAATCGCACAAAATCTCGGCAACATAACATTACGCTCTGTGGACCCGTCAATCATGCTTTGCTGTGTCGTTATTAATACTTTAATACTGACGATTAACTGTAAAATTGCGTTGCGAGAAATACATTTTGATACGAGTACAGTTTTATTTTCTAAATTTGGTGTGATTTGTGGAAAACAATGTTTCTGTTAAGTTAAAAGTTATATTCTGCCCATATTTCATATAAATCAAAAGTTATAATACACATATTCGTATAATGACAATAATGCTCACAGCCGATTTTTCCACGATATATATGCATTCAGATAAATATGGCTGACGTCTAAATATTTCTGAATCCTTTCAATTTTCTACTGAAATCTATACTAGAGTCGTATGATATTATTTCTCTAGGTGATAAGTTGAATAGACTTTGGTTAATAACCTATAAATGCATGTAAACGGAGAATTCCAATGTTGTCCACTTTTCCCAAAACACGCACAGACTAGTCTAGGAATTCCAATGTTGTCCATCATTATTTAAACTCTTAAAACGCACAAGAGAATTCTAGACTTGTTCGTATTCCAATAACGCCCAGTACAGATTCATACATTCTAAACATGAATCCTATGATTACATTTGTATCTGGTACTAACGGTCACGAATTCTCTTTGTGAACAAGTCATTAAGAACTTGGGTCAATAAACACTGCAAAATAGGACAATTACACTGTTCGTAAATACGCACATCTGTTATCACAATGTTTGAAAGGATGAACTGTGTTGACCTTGGTGACAAATAACCCGTTCCCTCATTAAAAAGCCTTTTCACGCACTTGCAAACAGAGTAGACACAGAAACCTCTGCATTTTCTACCAATAACAACTGTTCATATGTACATACATTATAGCATGAATATTTGACAGGGAAAGTGTAAATGTGTTATAATTATCTACATTAACAATACTGTAACACAGCACGATAAATGCCAGTGCCCGTGAATATGAACTTGGCTATGGTTATGTGTAATATGTACATTAGCAAAACTCTAACACAGCACGATACAGGCCAGGGACCGTGAATATGTACCTGGCTATGGTTATATGTAATATCTACAATAGCAATACTGTAACACAACACGATAACGGCCAGGGACCGTGAATATGTACCTGGCTATGGTCAAGTGTAATATGTACATTAGCAATACTTAACACAGCACGATAACGGTCAAGGACTATGAATATGTACCTGGCTATGGTTATGTGTAATATCTACAATAGCAATACTGTAACACAACACGATAACTGCCAGGGACAGTGAATATGTACCTGGCTATGGTTATGTGTAATATGTACATTAGCAATACTGTAACACAGCACGATAACCGCCAAGGACTGTGAATATGTACCTGGCTATGGTTATGTGTAATATGTACATTAGCAATACTGTAACACAGCACGATAATGTGTTATAATTAACTACATTAACAATACTGTAACACAACACGATAACTGCCAGGGACAGTGAATATGTACCTGGCTATGGTTATGTGTAATATGTATATTAGCAATACTGTAACACAGCACGATAACCGCTAAGGACTGTGAATATGTACCTGGCTATGGTTATGTGTAATACGTACATTAGCAATACTGTAACACAGCACGATAAAGGCCATGGACTGTGAATATGTACCTGGCTATGGTTATGTGTAATGTGTACATTAGCAATACTATAACACAGCACGATAGCGGCCAGGGACTGTGAGTATGTACCTGGCTATGGTTATGTGTAATACGTACATTAGCAATACTGTAACACAGCACGATAAAGGCTAGGGACTGTGAATATGTACCTGGCTATGGTTATGTGTAATACGTACATTAGCAATACTGTAACACAGCACGATAAAGGCTAGGGACCGTGAATATGTACCTGGCTATGGTTATGTGTAATATGAACATTAGCAATACTGTAACACAGCACGATAAAGGCTAGGGACAGTGAATATGTACCTGGCTATGGTTATGTGTAATGTGTACATTAGCAATAATGTAACACAGCACGATAGCAGTAAGGGACTGTGAATATGTACCTGGCTAAGGTTATGTGTAATGTGTACATTAGCAATAATGTAACACAGCACGATAGCAGTAAGGGACTGAGAATATGTACCTGGCTAAGGTTATGTGTAATGTGTACATTAGCAATACTGTAACACAGCACGATAGCAGTCAGGGACTGTGAATATGAACCTGGCTATGGTTATTTGTAATATGTACATTAGCAATACTCTAGCACAGCACGATAACGGCCAGGGACTGTGAATATGAACATTACTATGGTTATGTGTAATACAGAGCTGAGTATGGCATGAGCATCCCTTTACTCCATCAATATTCATGTAGACAAATAATGACATCATAAATACCTAACAAGATTAATTGTTATAATAGAGCATCGACTCTGGAAGTGTTGGCCATGACAGAAACTGTAGAATGATATCAATATTAAATCACAAGCGAACATATCAGAACCTGATCAGACGGCTCCGAAAGGAGCTGTCTGATCTGGGACTGCTCTGTTGGCAAAGACGTAGAAAGGCGTAATTTTGGAGTATAAAGGGTTAAATGAATCCCTTTTACTTCCCTTATCTTTCTTTAAACAACCATCTCCTTCATAAAAACGACTTTTCACGTACACGTACTTGCAAAAAAGTTAAGCAACTTAAGCCTAAGTTACATTGAGAGACTCGTTGAGATTATGTTATAAGTTTTAGCAAGGAATAACTGCGAGTTTGAGAACAAACAACACATGTTCTAGTATATGACCAAACTATCTGTTTTCCCACTTATTTGAAACAGTAAACCTCTCTACACCGGAAATATAGTAGAGAAGAATTAAGATACTTTTAGGCAGGTGGCTGCTTAATACAGGGTGAAAGGAGCTTTCTGCATGACCTTCACCCTGCACCAAGCTGTCACTTAATCTCTAAGACCGATATTTATATTACAATTAACGCCCGGTCTAGAGCGGTTCTACCGAAGTTTACCTGTGTGAAATGTGCCACCTGTCTCCAGCCGTCAGGTCCCAGGTAGGAGTCCGGATCTACTCCGTACCGGTAGAGGCGGATCTCATTGTACCACTGCTGTATAGCTTGCTGCCAGTCTTCATAGCCAACTGCCACATTCTGTCCGATAGTCATGCCAAGGTCTGCAAAGTTAAATAATTGAAACTTAACCCTTCTCTTGCTGAATTTTAAAACACATTTCTCCTTCTTTATCCATGCCCTGTTGTATAATTACATATATCTTAACCGTGTACAAGTATTTCGCTGTGTAATCACTGCTGTGGAGTGCACTGGTTGCACAATCAACTTGTAAATAGTGCAGACCCTGATGAGACAGCTCCTGCAGGAGCTGTCTCATCTGGGTCTTCACTATTTACAGGTAGGTATATTGACGTGATTAGCAAGCGAAGGGTTAAGTTTCTAAGTGCACTTGCCCAAATGTGTACTATGATCTAACCTGTTTTCGAGGGGTGTTTCTGAGAGATGAGCCGTTTGGGGAAAGAAATTGTGAAATAATGCGTGTAAATCTTTCCTATGGGTCTCCAATACTTGCATATGTCATTTTAATGACATTAGTCATGCGTGAGTAATCATTATCATGCTGAACATAATTATTATCGCCGGGTTGTTTTCTCGTCTGAAGTATATTTAACATTTTCCCTCATATAAACTATCAGTGGCACGTTTATAAACAGAGAATAGCCAGATCAGACAGCTCTTGTAGGAGCTATCTGATCAGGCTCTTGCTTATGAAATATTATAGATCTGGTTCCGAAGTAGACTTCACAGCCAGAACTGTTTTTGTTTATGCATAAAAATATTCCAAGAATATTTCTGCATTAATAAATTCATGCAGAAAAGGAATACGTATGTAAATACATAATTATACATGTAATACTTTATAGATCTAAAGTACTTGTATGATAGACGAATATGTAACCTTTCGCATGCTTCAGTCGAAATGACATTTCACATATTTCACACGGTATGTGTCTAGTAAATCAGCGACGTCACATCAGGGTCCATGCTTATAATTTTTTTTAGCTGAGTCTGAGTTCGTTCTCAAGTTTTTGATTGGTCAGATTTGAGCCTGTGGCTCAAATCTGACCAATCAAAAGCTTGAGAACTCAAATCTGACCAATCAAAAGCTTGAGAACGAAACTCAGACTCAACTAAAAGCTTTATAAGCATGGACCCTGGATCTAGCCTATTTGATACTCTGGTTTTATATTAGCAGAGACATAGTGCTTTGGAGAAATAACATTAACGATAGTTTGCCAAGCAGTCTAATGATTTAACCATTCCCTGATAGAGACACCTTTTCATATCTTTGCAAACAAAGTAGACTAAGATAAAAACAGATCTTTTAGGAGACTATGTTTCCTTATGATAAAATATATGAAACTACAGTTTCTGTCATCGCTTAAACATACCGTATTCGTATACAGAAATAAAAATAATCGCCTAATAAATATGCATTATATTATTATTTCTTATACGAATATTCATGAGGTAAAAAGCTAATCTTACCCGGAATGCTTCTTTCTTTATCGTGAGCTAAAGTGCATTGACGTGCCCATTTGTCAGCTACTGCAGCCAGTCGCTCATCCCATTGCTAAGATAAAAATAAACAAAACAAAAGTACATTTCAACCACATTCTTATAATTATTGTTAATCCGAATACCTACAAGTGAAGTTCCATCAACAGCATTCCAAATAGACACCCCGCTTCGGTGTGGTGCCAATACTCATTTAGAGTAAATAAGCGAATACATACCAAGAGGGGGAGGGGGGAAGGATGGTGGGGAAAGTGAAGGAAGGGGGAGTGGCAGTGAGTGAGTGAATCAGTCAGTCAATGCGTACCACGGTGTGTGAGAGTGTGCGTTCTTGAATGACTGACGTGGGAGGAGAGTAAGGTATTGGCATCAATTAAACATACAAGAAACAAAGGCTTAAACCTTCTCTCTGTAGATATGCACATTAATGTCATTGTAAACAGAATAGACCCACCATGTTCTGTTCTGTAGGCTTATGGAATAATAGAGATATGAATTCCCAGTTTCTGTCATTGTCTACATGTCCTGTGTTGATTTATATTAGCAGTATACAAAATAATACAATTAATGTTCAAGATACTACAGTGAAACCCCTCTAAACCGGACGTTAATTTTGGTATAAATATCGGTTTTTGGAGACAGGTGGCAGCTTAATGCAGGGTGAAAGTCATGCAGAAAGCTCCTCTAGGAGCTTTCTGCATGACTTTTACCCTGCATTAAGCAGCCACCTGCCTAAAATAGCTAAATTATTCTCTTCTAGAATTCCGGTTTAGAGGGGTTTTACTGTATTATGACTTACATGGATATTAATGGAGTTACGGGTTATGACATCTAGATTTATTCATAAGGAGGTCGTGATAGAGAGGTTCTATTGAATATCGAGAGGGCGTTATACAGTAAGGGGTGTATCTAGCGATACGCACGTACGCACGTGCGTAACATCAATCAACAAGGTGCAAACATTATTACATGTATGGCCAAATTGGAACACATTTCGAAGCTTAAGGGAGCAGACTTTGATAAAGGTCTTGTCTCCCCGTGTAAGCTTTAACCCGTCCCCTCATACTGACGCCTTGTAAAGCCTCTGTAAAAGTCACCTTTTGAAAACATTGTAATAAATAGAGCATTGGCTACTGTTGGGGCAACTGCTCTCTGTATCACAATGGTTTCAAAATAACACAATTCTAAGTTTACCCTTGGATCCCAATAGCCACGGCGCGTTCATTACATTCAGATTCAGCTACGCTCCTGACAAGAGTGGTGTTGTTTATACATGTAGCAAACTGTCCCACACTGTGCACAGCTACAATACACAAACGATGTCCAACGTTTTATTTTTAACCAGTTGACGCCCTATAGAAATAGTGAAGGCCAGGATCAGGAGGCTCATGTTTGAGCAGTCTGATCAGGGTCTGCTCTGTTTGCTTATTTGAAATCTGATCTCATAGTTTCTGTCATGCTAAAATAAAGCATTATAAATCAATCAGCTAATAAATAAATCAGCTATAATTCATGGTGTCATTATATTATTACACGAATATTCATCGGGTGAAGTATCAAATGATCGGCTTGAAAACATATTCTTATCCATGAAACATAAGTTTTCACTCTGACTAATTTGCAAAATGCGTTAGACAAAAAAACTGACTTTACATCATTCAACGATACGCCATTATATACATCACGGCAATCAAACTTAACCCTTTCAATGCTGTATTGTCAGAGTGATCGAATAGCCTACCACAGTAGAACATGTCTTAAGCAACCATCAAAAAGCGGTCTTATTATATGTACATGTATGTAAGGCAGATGGTAGATTAATGCAGGCCAAACGTAATGCAGAAAGCTCCTAAAGGAGCTTTCTGCATTACGCTTGGCCTGCATTAAGCAGCTACCTGCTTTTTAAGCCTCCTGTGTTCAATAAATGAATGCCCGCTTCAAACAGGTACTACCACATATAGTCCATCCAGTACGAGACACTGAAACTTACTAGAGGATTTGGAATGACACACAGTGTAGACTCTGGTCAGAAGGGTCCTCTAGGAGCCCCTCTGATCTGGGTATCCACTGTTAACAAATGATAGAGCATGCATGTCCCGCAATCAAAAGGTTAACCTTCAGCCAGGTACAAGTAAGGTTTTGTCCTCAACGCTATCAATATACAGTATAACCTCTCTTAATCGGAATTCTAGTAGATAATAATTTAGATACTTTTAGGCAGGTGGCTGCTTAATGCAGGGTGAAAGTCATGCAGAAAGCTCCTCTAGGAGCTTTCTGCATGACTTTCACCCTGCATTAAGCTGCCACCTGTCTCCAAGACCGATATTCATACTAAATTTAACTGCCGGTTAATAGAGGTTTTACTGTACTCTGTTCAGATTCCCGTATTAGAGATTAATTCAGTTTGTCCAAGAAAACAAGAATTAACGGAGAAGAGTGTTACGTGTACATAATCATGAGGGATACCTGCTAAAGCTTGGGAAAAAGAGGTGTTCAAATATTCATCGGAGTTCGAATTGTTTGCAGATATAATTGTTAACTAGGACATTGCACTGTGAAGGTTAATTGAGAGTTATAAGAACAACATTATTACATGGCATTAATTGCCCAGCTGTCAATGAACACTACGTGCGGTTAAGACGTGATATGACATCATACATCCAGAGTTGTCGTTACTGATACGACATCCCCTCGGGAATCCCCGGAGTTGAATATTGCATCATATCTGCTCGATCGGGCAAGTCGGAATCAGACGAGGGTTTCCCAATAGTGGCAATGTTTACGCCGGACGTAACAAGAATGATAACTCCAGACAGACTGAACATGGCGTCGATTAGTAATAAAAGTTAGACAGTATTTGTCAGCACGTTGACAATTGTTAGTACACACACTGTAAATAAAGCTGTAAACAGTGGGCAAAATAAGGAGATTGGTGACAGAAATTGCAAGTCATTTGACATAGGGGAGTGAGGTGGGGATCGGGACAAGTAATACGGCACAACAACTGGATGTTTACTACCATACAGTTTCGCTAAAGTGACTACATAATTTATTAACCCTTTCCCAGACATAAATTCATGTAGGAAATTATGAAGTCATGACTATTTATTATATCATTTTTATAATGACATTTGAACACATGACATTTTGCCTCAGACAGAAGCTGTAGAATGAGATCTATATTACACCATAAGCAAACAGAACAGACTCTGATCAGACGGCTCCTATAGGAGTCGTCTGATCTGGGTCTACTCTGTTTGCAAATGCGTAAAAATGCGCTTACATAAGGGAGATGGTTAATAAATTACAAACGTAATACAGAGAGCTCCCATAGGAGAATTCTTTTATCTCATTACGATCTACACCACATTGTGTATTACATAATTTGGTATTTGGTAAGAAATAGAACAAATGTCTACAATCATATCTTCATACGTGTTGTCTACAGCATGTGTTACAATATTCTTCCATTAAGACATGGAAAGGTTGAAATGGATTCGTCTTGTACTCACCAGTTTCATGAGGTCCTCTGCGGGCGGCTGAACACTGGCTCTCAGCTGGTTGTGCGCTTGCACGATTCTCTGTTTGTCGTCCTGGGCTATGCCGCTGTTGGTCACAAGCTGGGAATCAGTCAAACAGAGAGTGTGGCCCGTCATTTTCTGATATCCCTCTGTACATTGGAGCTAGATATTAAACAGAAAGCATTTGTTGTTCAAATGGACGAGTACAACCAGTTTGTACAAATAGAAAGATAAATTCTCAAACAAAATGCCCATGCTACACAAGATAGAACCATATTAATGTGTTTAGTATTTGGACAGTACATGTTCCTTTTTAACTATTATAGTTGACGCAATTTTTTTTATTCTGATTTCTAATCAATTTCCGTCTGACTATTATACATGTACATGCATGTATGTATTCACTATGAATAAGATAACATCAATGTCTTATTAACTGTGTGACCTTGACATACTCTAATCACTCGAAGTATCGGAAACCCTTTCTCCCCTCGCAGCATTTTGGAAATCTAAAAAACCGTTACTCAAATTTGATAACTATAAATTAGACAGAAATGGTAGCAAACAGTGTAGACCCTGATCAGACGACCACTTCGACAACCGCTTAACCTTCATCTCTACTATTTGCCTAAGTTTGAATGTCCAAATACTAAGGGTAACCAGGTAAAACTATAATATAGTGTAGATAATAAACGGAGACATCACAGCCGTCTTGTTTGTGTAAATTACACCTCTCTATAACCATTCCCCTCATATAAACGCGTTAGCACACATCCGCAAACAGAGTAGACCTGATTAAGATAGATGGAGGGAAGGAGGGATGGGCGGAGGGACGGAGGACGGACGGACAGACAGACATACAAATATAGGGTCAGCTCTGTTTGCTTATGAAATCATAATAGATCTTATTCTACAAATGCTGCCAATACTATGTACATACGTACTCCATTGCATGTTATTAGTGAACACGTGATGTACAGTGACAACATTCTATACCGGAATTTAACAAAGAAGAAATTTGGTCATTTTAGGCAGGTGGTTGCTTAATGCAGGGGAGCTTGAGGAGTCATGAGGAACTTTCTTAAAGGAACTTTCTTCATGGCTTTCACTCTGCTTTATGCCGCCACCTGCCTCTAAGATCGATATTTATACTATACGTCCGGTTTAGAGGGATTAACTGTACACTGTTAGCCCTTCTCTCACTATCTGCGACCTGACTCGCATTTGCAAAAGCTTGGATCTAGATGAGACACCGAGTAACCTGGCGTCTCATCAGGATCCAAGCTGTTTGACACAATGGAATAAGGGTATAAACACATGGTACAAATCTTATTAACACTTTGCTCCATAGATACGCCTTTCTGCGCATTTGCAAACAGTGTAGACCTAGATCAGCCGTCTAATCCTCCTCTGCTCTGTTTTCTGATGAACTAATATATGATTCTACAATTTCTACTACAGTCAAAACTTCCTCAGCCCGATGTATTCAAAATGAATCTAGTTATTAGCAATGGTGTCATCCATGGTGTCATCATATTCATGAAATAAAGAGTTAACACTCGTGCGTTAGTAATCAACACGTACAAGTAGCTGTCATCTCTATATACATGTAGTATGACCTGTCTTAAGCGACCATCAAAAAGAGGTATATTTACGGGTCAGTAAGGCAGGTGATATCTTAATGCAGGTCAAATATGTAGAAGGTCCCTCAAGGAGCGTTCTGTATAACTGTTACCCTGCATTAGGCCTAAGCAACAGCCTGTTGTTTAAGACGCTTATACAATGTACATGTATGACCGCTTAAGACATGTTCTACTGTAATTAAATGGTCTAGATAGTATTAGACAATGAGGATAATACGAAAGAAAAGGAACGGAAATGACACATACCGCAGGCTGTGTAGTCGGAGATGTTGGTGGCATGGTAGATCCGGTATTCGCCACTGAAGTGAAATCGCTTCCGGTAGTTATTGCGTTATTGCCTGTAGCCGGGAAAAAGGTGTTGCCCCGCCCTGAGGTAATATCGGTGTTAAAGGCACTTGAGAACGCGCTGCTTAGATCATTAGGGAATGTTAACCTTGGTGTGCCGAAAGTTTGTCCGAATGTATTGAAAGAAGAACCAGCACTTCCGGAAGCTGGTCCAAACGCAGAACCACTTGTACTAGGAGATCCGGGTATTTGACCGAATGTTGAACCGGGTGTAATTGGATTTATAGTACCTGATCCGAATACTGACGATGGTATCGGTGTCGTTACGGATGTTACATCACTTCCGATACCTGTCTGACCAGTATTTCTTTGGAGTCCTTGAGTCCAAAATGATCCCGACGTAGAAGGTAATCCAAATCCATTTAGAGTATTTAAGAGTCCTCCGAATGAATTATTTCCGCTCATACCTGAGGTGAGCATACTCGATGTGTCGACCGTTGGTGTTGGCGATGCAGTAGTTTGAGCTGCTCCAGCTGATCCTGTGCCTCCACTTCTCCTCACATTATCGACGACAACATTATTTGTTCCGGTATTTGCTGGCTGATTAGGAAACGTATTGCCAGTCTGAGTCCGAGTTGCTTGAGCGCTTTGGAACGCTCGCTGGAAATTCTGTGCATTTTGTAATAACTGTGACTGCAAGTTCCGCTGCCGCTGCAAAAGTTGGTTAATTGGGATGAGTTGGTTTGTCGCGGTAGCGTCACCTGATGACGCCACTCCCGTTGGCGATGTAAATGAGGCAGTGCCCTGATTTTGCAGATTTTGGAGCATAAGTTGTTGTAACCGATTTGTTCTTTGTTGCAGAACTGAAACATAAGCCATAGATTTTACGACTATAATATATATCAAACTGTACTCATGCCAACATAGTAACATTACAGGAAGTATTTGTTGTATACCTATCAATGATTTACAAATATATCTCACATAAACTTCATAGTTGATACCATCACTAATGATGACATCATTGCTAGTGATCGATAATACATGTAAAGTTGTTTTGACTCCTTCACTTAGAATGTATCAATACATTCAAAAGATCCTGTCATAAACAGCCATAACACAGAGTCTTTAAGACAGGTGATAGATTAATGCAGGTCAAAAGAAATGTGGGACGCTCCCAGAGAAGCTGCATTAAGTTGAATATTGATGTAAGAAATAATGACCTCATGGCCATATATTATCTGCAGTTTCGATGACAAAGTTCTGTACACATAGATTGTTTGATATTGAAAGAAACTGTAGAGTCAGATATATTTATACCCTTCGCTTGCTATTCGCGTCAATATACCTACCTGCAAATAGTGAAGACCCAGATGAGACAGCTCCTGAAGGAGCTGTCTCATCAGGGTCTGCACTATTTACAAGTTGATTGTGCAACCAGTGCACTCCACAGCAGTGATTGCACAGCAACATACTTGTACACAGTGAAGATATATGTAATTATACAATAGGGCATGGGTAAAGAAGGAGAAATGTATTTTAAAATTCAGCAAGAGAATGGTTAAAATTTCATAAGAAAACAAACCAAAGCCTTATTATACGGCGCCTACGGAAGCCGTCCAATCTGGGTCTCCTCTGTTTGCAAAGACGTGATAAAAGGTTTTATGAGGGAAAGGGTAATGCTTTACCTGGTGAATTATGTCAGAACCAGTGCATGCATATTAATTACATGCAGCTGGGTTGTTATAATGATAAATGGTCACAAGAAATTTGGCCATGGCACTGTATAACCATATCTTTAGGCAAATGAACTTCGATATCTCGAATTTGGATAACTCGAACTTCGGGACAACCGGGACAAAACTTCAGAATTTCAAAACTTACAGTACAGAATGGCTCCAAAATGTATCGCTACAGATATCTAGAAACACATACGACAGCTTAGTGCAGGTCTAAAGTGATGATGAAAGTTCCTACAGGAGCTTTCAGTATTACATTAGACCTGGATGCAAATGCTCTGCTGTTTTCAAAGGCTTAAAAAGCATCACTGTCAGGTAAAGAGTAAATACGAGTCGAAAGTGACCCGGAAAGCTAATTTTGGAAAGTACTATAATTATACATAGATGTTTCCCTTGTCATAATGAAGAACTCTTAGAATTATTTTGTATGGTTGCTTTAGGGAGATTTCATTGTGTTTTGTTACACATTACTACATTGATCGTATCTGCGTTGTTAAAGAGAATACATGTATCAGCAACTTTATAATATAGATAATTAACCCTTTCGCTGCCAATGCCGGATTTGTGATTACCTATGCAAACAGTTTGGATCCAGATGAGACGCCGAGTAACTCGGCGTCTCATCAGGATCCAAACTGTTTGTTACTGTTACTATGTTTTTGAAACGAAATGAAGACAAAAAAATGAAAAATTATAGCAGACGACAAAGTTAGCAGTCGACAGAGTTTGGCAGCGAAAGGGTTAATGCTGTTGGTAAGACTGGAATCCGTCGATCTTATTATAACTAGGAGTCGCCGAAGTTTGACCCTTTGACCATTTCCCTGCTGGGAAAAACAAGTGTATGCTCAAATTTTGATCTGGTGAAAATTTGACTACGTCCAATTAGATAATGTCAAACAGATTGGATACTGGTGAGACGCAGAGTAACTCGGTGACTCATTTGGACCCAAGCTGCTTCTAAATGCGAGTACAGTAAAACCTCTCTATAACGACCACTATATTACATCAAGTATTTTGTGTTAAAGGCAGGTGGTTGCTTAAAGCAAGGTGAAAGTAAAACAGAACGCTCCTATAGGAGAGTTCTATTTTATCGTCACCTTGCTTTAAGCAGCCACCTGTCCTAAATACCAACTAATTAACACAATTCAGTGGCTGTTATAGAGAGGTTTTACTGTAAACTCGATACTAGCGGGGTAATGGTTAATGTCAGTGTACGGAGCCGTTGCTTACATTGTAACCTTTAGCCTGCTGAGCCATTTATTGTTTACAGAATTTTTCACCTACTACATTTTCAAAATTCAAGCTATTATCAATTTGTCTACCAAAATGCAATCAGGGTATCAAACCGTTTGGATTCTGATGAGACGCCGAGTTACTTAGTTTGCCTAAGTGATGTACATTAGCCGTAAAGGTACTTGACAACGCAACGAAATGGCGTTTTATTTTCATTCACAATTTAACATTTTTGTGGGCATTGTCATTAATTACAAGTAACGTGACATACAAACGAAAGTTGCGTTATATCAAGGCCCAATAAAGTATCACTCCACGACTTTACTCTTTCAACCTGCATCGTGTTTGTAACCCTTTCGGCGCCAAATTTCTAATTGTCGTCTGCAATCCAAGTTTGTTAAATCATTCAGTAAAATAAGGAAATGAGATAAATAAATGCAAATTTCAAAGGAATAAAGCACATATATAGAAATTGAGATTGAGACAAATAGTGAAGTCCCTGATCAGACGCCGCCTTGAAAAGGCGGCGTCTGATCTGGGACTGCACTATTTGTCGTGGTGCATTTATGCGACTGCGGCGGTGAAAGGGTTAAACGGGTTAAACTGTCATATTTGTTTCTAGGTATGCGTAGTGATACATTTCATAACTATTCTGTATCGTTAATTTTGGAAGGATGGAAATTTTACTCGAGTTATATCGAAGTTCAAGTTATCTGAGTTACATGTAGGTGTTATATATAAAAGTCTCTACATCTTACATCGTGAAGAATAAATACTACTGTACTTTTCACTCATGTCAGTCACTCGATTTGAATCGAGATTTTTAATTCTATAACCCTATCCTTCATGGGATATTTTTAGACCCAACCTCTTTGAATGAATCTACCCAAAAGGAACATTTACCAGAAAAAAGTAACATTTTAGAATTTGCCTATAGGAGCATAATTATGCTCTATTTATCACAATGGTTTCAGTTTTACAGAGGCGTAGAAAGGCGTATTTTTGGAGGAAATGGTTAAAACAGATGTTCACGCATCTTCATTTCAAAATGCAAATGGCGGACGAATGACATCGATTGGAACTTGGGTTAGTATAGATCTTAGAAAGTTAACGTCGAATATGAAATACGCAATTTAATTTCAAACTGCAATCCATCCCTATTGAGATATGGTACTTCATCCTCATTTACGCACATATGTATGTGAACTGCATCATAAGACGTCCATTTGCAAGGAAACAACCGATCAAATATGGATTTAGAAAATGCAATTTCGATACTTACCTCAATGTAAACGCATGGAACAGAATGAAGTTTAGCATGAATGTTCCTAAAACCAACGATGCGTTCAAGTGAGGTAGATCTAATTAAAACACAGTCTCGATTCAATTTGAGTGACAAAGGTGGGTGGAAAAGCACAGTAGATTAGCGATTCCTGGAGTTGCAGAACGTTTAGTAAGCTGTTACAGTAGAACCCCTCTAATACGACCACCTAAAAGAGGTATAGTTCTGGGTGCTAGATGCAGGTGGTAGCTTAATGCAGGACAAAAGTAATGCAGAAAGCTTTCTGCATTACTTTTGTCCTGCATTAAGCAATCACCTGCTTATAAAGACACCAATGTTTATTCATTAAGTGGTCGCATTAAAGAGGTTCTACTGTACAAATAAAGTTATTTGGTAGATGTAGTCAGCTTTCATAATGCGGAAGGGTTTAAACCCTTATAGATGCAGGCTTACAGCTATTAATCTTCTAATGGTCTGGAAAATCTAATTAGTGTGACTGAGAATAGATAAATATAATTATTTATAGAATCTATATGTATATATAAGCTTTAATTCTAATAGCTTTTACATTTAGCATAACACATTCCCTCATAGTGACGCATTATGACGCCTCTGTAAAAGTAACTTTTTAAAACCATTGTGATAAATAGGGAATTGACTCCATAGCAACCAATCCTCTATTAACCTCAATGGTTTCAAAACAACACATTTCTGTTGTTTTATTTTTCACTAGAAAGTGCTCTTTTTAAGTAGTTTGATTAAACCATGTTGAGTTTAAAATAGAAAATAAGACCAAACTATTGGAATTAGAGATTAAATTACATGTTTGAGTCTAAAAGGTATTCATAAAGACAGACTCGCTACAAAAGTGGATTTAATAGAATCATATCGGTATCTATATCATTATATCGAATGTAACTAATACATGGAGTGTAATCGGCTAAAGTTAGTGTGTCCATTTGATATAATAACAATTAGTTAAATTAGTATTCATTGTGCCATTGGTTCTTACATGAATACATTTGTATTCATAGTTATACTCAAAAATGCAAACAAATTTGTGAAGTTATAAACATATGTCGAAGAGATGAACCTTATAAGCTTTCAGCTTCTATTCCAGTCCTTATTTGATACATGTACAAACCTGCATGTTGTAAATAATGAAAAATAAAAAACAGCAGAACCTGTCTTAAGCGACATTCAATTGATTGAACCGAGAAAGCTTAAAGATCAGACGGCTGCTTAATGCAGTTCAACAGTAATGAGAAAACTCAAATAGTCTATTAAAAGTGCAACATTACTCTTGCCCATGAGCACCAGTTCAGCCCATTACCTCATACATGTAGGCTATTTTAGATACCTCTTTGAATAAATCTACCGAAAAGGAGCATTATCTAGAGAAAAAGATTTTTTAGAATTTCGTAGTTTGAAATCATTCTGATAAATAGAGCATTTGCTCCTATAGGAGCAAATGCTGTATTTATCACAATGGTTTCACGAAGTGACTTTTACAGACTCATCAAAAGTCGTCAATATGAGGGAATGGGTTAAGTGTTATTCAATTTTCATAACTAAAACCACTGAAACTGATGACCCCGAAGAACCCTGAAACTATAACAATACTGAGTATGAAGTATAGGGCGACTGTTTACAGCCATCACAGGAGCACTTAACACCTGCTGTTGTGAAGTCCACAATGCGATCCTACAAGAATCGTCACCTTAGAAACGCGGTGTCTGCTAATTCTTTTGGAGCAAAATTATTTTTGTCTGCAAACAATATCGTCTGCTTTAAGCTTCAGAATAACATTTCTTTCAATGTTTTCTCTTATTCGTTAGCGGTGTTTAGATTCTTATGACACAGCTAATAATTCTTCGTCTCATCTGGATCCAAACTGTTAGTTTAAACGTATTTTATTTCCGTTCTGTACATACATTGGAAATGGGGTTGGGTCACAAGTTCTGACAACGTTAGTTTCGACCCTCCCCCTACAAAATTGTATACAAAATACAATGGTGATTTTTTTCCATGGCATACAGCTAGTAAGTGTATTTATATATAAAACACAATGTGAAAAAACCAGATCGAGAAAGAGTGAATAGATGAACGACAGACAGATGGATAAAGAGGGGAAAATGCGGGTGTAAGAGACAGAAATTGCATGTGAGAGAGAAAGGCAGATAATTAACAAACTATCCCAAATGATCCCAAATCAACTAAATGATCAGATGACTAAGGCATTTGATGTTGAATATACAAACTGTTTGCGAAGGCTATTACAGATTTGATCATTGCAGCAAACCATATGAGCCGCTCTCTGACGACCTCGGTAGTTGACGATCTGCACAATTGTCTGACTTGGGCCAACATCACAATATCGTTTATATCAGAACTGACAAACATTGCAGACCCATATATTTCCAATTAGTATCAATGTCGATCTTTAAGACAAAAACGATGTCATTGCAAATGTCATTGCAAGATGCTAGTCTTGCCGAAAGCTCCCAACAGAGCTTTCTGCATAACTTTCACCCTGCATTAACTCTTTCGATGCCAATTTGTGTCGTATGCAAACCTTGTCGCCTGCAACACTTTTCATTATTAGTTTTCTTCCTTTTTGTTGAAAAAATGGCACAGTACCAAAAGGTTTGGATCCCGATGAGACGCCGAGTTACTCGGTGACTCATCTGGATCAAAACTGTTTGCATAGGTCATTACAGATGCGATAAATGTATTAGCAGCGAAAGGTTTAAACAGCAATCTGCTTAAAAAGATATATTTTTCTTCTTTAATATAACTCTGGTTTACTGGGTTTTATACCCCTTCTAAATCGGACGTTAGATTTAAATAGTTTCGATTAGAGTCGGTCTCCGAGACAGATGTCTGTTTAATGCAGGGTGAAAGTAATGTAGAAAGTCCCTCTATGGGCTTTCTGTGTGACTTTCATCCTACATTAAGCAGCCACCTGCCTACAAGTATCTAAATTCTTCTCTACCAGAGTTCCGGATTAGAGTGTTGTTTGCAGTATTTGTACGGCATGTTTTAGCATTAGATATCACAGTTGTGAGCACATTTGTAGCTGCCGTTAACTTGTAAACATCCCTCCAACACGACGACACTGTTGCTAAGGTTTGTCATAAAACACGTGTATACTACAAGTTATAATCAAAAGCTCGGTTTGGCCATCAAAGCATTTATTATTCTACTTGGATCTTGTTCTACTGACGTTCGTGTCTCTCAACAAGCTGTTTATGTCGTATTCAAGTCTGAAACATAACCGCAACCCTTACAATACTGTTAACAATATTGTCGGCATAAACTCTAATCTAGAAAAATATTTACTTACTATTACGATTCGCTTAAATGTTCAAGACACTAATGATTGAGTGTCAAACAGTTTGGGTACTGATGAGACGCCGAGTTGCTCAATGTCTCAAATGTGGACCAAAGATGTAAGGCTACGCATACCAAGATAAAGGAATACTCTTTTAGTGTACAGTAAAACCCCTCTTTAATGGCCACTAAATTACATCAAGTATTTTGTGTTGAAGGCAGGTGGCTGCTTAAAGCAAGGTGAAAGTAAAACAGAACGTTCCTATAGGAGCGTTCTGTTTTACTTTCACCTTGCTTTAAGCAGCCACCTGTCCTAAATGACAAGTAATTAACACCATTTAGTGGACGTTATAGAGAGGTTCTACTGTACTGGGGCACATCGAAGGTTATATAGATGCGACATCTGGTAACTCATCAAGATTCGAGATCCAGTCTTTGTTTATACCGTGAAGTAAAATAGAACGAATTCTAAGTTAAATGCTGACACAAATAGATCAAGCATGTCTGTTTTGGCACGTTGAGAACGTTTTATTCATTTACGCCATGACTATTCACGTAAGAAATCATGACATCATGGTTATTTACTGGCTAATGTTTTATAATGGTGCTATCAACAAGGGTCTTTTTATCAAGTCAAAAACTGTAGAACCAGATCTACATAAGTGTATTGATGGAGTAAAGGGTTTATTGTCAACAACAATTATAATCATCGATTTAGATTTACTCTTTCAATGACAATTTTTGAAATAGACTATTCCAAAATTCAAAAAGGTCAAACTCACCGTAAATAGGGATATTTATTCAAAGAAATCTGTAATAGTGCAAACAGTGCCAACCCTAGGAGAGGGCACTTCTAGGAGCCTTTTGGTCTGGGGGTTTCACCATTTGAAAAAGACTTTAATGACACGTGCCCCGCGCCGAAATGGTTAAACAAATTATGAGTACACATGCCATTGGATCTTGATTTGCCACCGAGAGCATATTTTAATTAGAATATCAATGTGTACCTCTAATTCAGTACATTGATAATTCAAAACCTCAAATCGTTCCGCATTGAAAAGTTTAAAATCTGATTCTAATGAACTTTGCCTTATTCCAATTCGTTCAAAATTGTATGAATCTGTGTAAAACAGCCTGGAGACGCCGACTTGTCGCCGAGTTACTCGGCGTCTCACCTGGATCTAATATGTTTGTAAATAGAAGACAGGTCGTGATCAATAGAATCCAGCATGGGTTTTGTCAATAGAATCAAGCATGGGTTTTGTTAAAGACGGGGGCTTCTATACCCGAGGCTGGTCTGTTCCCATTCGGAAACGAGCTTTAAGGAATCAGACGTTCTGATCAACCTGGGACTAAGGTTATAACACTTTTGAGTCTGAGTCTGAGATCATTTTCAAGTATCTGATTGGTCAGATTATGAGTAATGGAAAAGTAGTAAAGTCAAGCAAGCAAAGCCACATACAACACGCAACCACCACCAAAACACCGATAGACAGCATGACACACACATACACACAACCACACACCCAAACGCACACTCACACACGAGATAACACAGAAAACTTCAACAGACACACAGGAACTAGACAAACACTCCACACATGAATAAAATCACCAGCACAAAGACGTAAGGTAAACAAAAGGAAGGATGACAAAGAGAGTACCGCCTTGGCACGGTCAGTAGCAAAAACACCACTGGGGGTTTAAACCGGTTTACGGACGTCCTTACCTCACACTTCTCTCAAAGTTACCATAGCTTTACAAATAGTGTAAATAAAGGTATCCCCGCCGGACTTACCCACAACATAGACGACGGTGAACACAGGACAACATGTAAAACATAGCATAATAACTGTGACAATCCGTCAAATATGTACTCAATGACTGCTGAAGTCAGAGCACCTGCAGGTAAGGCGTTAAGGGCACGACAGGGGAAAAGTAATACATGAGTCAGGTAAGCTCATCCTGTATCCGAGTTTAATATACCATCAAAGAGTACTACCCTCGGCCTGCCATCGCGCAAGCAAAGAGGGAAGCGTAGCTACCGACTGTAATGGGGTCGATAACCAAACATGCAGTGCGTTGCAATATAATGGGATCATAACCTTTCTTAAGCTAATTTAGGAAAAAGATCCAAAGTAATAGTATGTCCTAGAATACGATAAAAGAAAAATATAGATACTTCAACAATCATATGACAGCTAGAATTAGCATAATTACAGTGGTCTGTTAGCCGCTATGTGACCTTTGTTGTCACAGTTGGAATCCATACATATCAAATGCCTTTAACCCTTTCGACGCCAGATAAATGTCATCCGCTAAGATTATCATTTACATCAGGTTTGAAGTGACATTTTACGTCAGTTTTGTAGCCAAAAGATAACAAAGTACCAAACAGTTTGGATACTAAGAAGACGCCACATTATGATTACTCCACATCTATTCTGGATTTATCCAGATTATCACGAAAGAATTAACCCTTCCAACACTGAATTATCAAAGAGGAATGACCAGCCAGTGTTAACCCTTCGCTTGCTGAATTTTAAAATACATTTCTCCTTCTTTACCCATGCCCTGATGTATAATTACATATATCTTCACTGTGTACAAGTATTTCGCTGTGCAATGACTGCTGCGGAGTGCGCTGGTTGCACAATCAACTTGTAAATAGTGCAGACCCTGATGAGACAGCTCCTGCAGGAGCTGTCTCATCTGGGTCTTCACTATTTACAGGTAGGTATATTGACGTGAATAGCAAGCGAAGGGTTAAACCACGGAATCAATTCAGTATGAAATGCTATAGGGTTTTGAATGACAATTATTGCAGACTCTGTTCAGAGAGCTTATAGGATTCTTCTGATCTGGGTACACATAGTTTGCACATGCCAGTGCATGCGTGCCCAACATCTAAAATGTTGATATTCTACAATATACAGCTTACCCTAGCAGGTATGCAATGATACATCTGAATTTTAAACTGTTTGTGCTACACATTTAGTTCCTATTATTTTATGTGACAATATTTCAGAATCAAGTACTTGTGCAGCATTACACACATACAGGTGGACGACGGAATGAAGAATCATGTGTGCCTTGCACCCTGCCCATCCCCTACAATGGTCCATACTTTTCACAATTAATGGGTATGCCATTTACAATTCAATTCAAATTACATTTGCAATAGCAGCATATACAATATTTTTGGCCAAGTAAATAATACAATATAAAGATGGCAAATGCATTACATTAATACATACATCAATGTAATGAAATAATTAACATAGATTGAGCTTATAAACACTAAATGAAATACAATTTGATATATAGATAGTATTGTAAATACATAAAGAAACTTAAGAAGCAACATTGTCTATGCATTCTATACGTTTTAATATAGCATATTGAATAAATTTTGACACATGTTTTACTCGACATAAGATTAGCAGATTTAGACAGTGAAGGCCAATATCTAGCAATTTTGTATTTCTTTGTAAAACTGAATAAATAGGGCAGCAAAGTAGAAAGTGATATTCTGATTTAACTAAATTTAAACAGCACAGTTTACATTTACGATTATCCCTGTCTGTTCCATTATATATTCCGGCTTCAATTTCTAAAGTATGAGGACTAAGTCCGAACCGTGTGACAGTAGTTCAGTCTGAATTTGTCATCATCTAACAAGTTGAGATATCGCAAATTCGAACTCTGTTTTTAAAAGATCTATAATATTCTAACTTTAATTAGGAATGGACGGTATCATTCCACATTTAAATATACTGATCATGCAGACGCTGGGTTAATGATTGTATAAATATTCTGAAAATGGGTGATCCCTCGAAAGCAAAAGAAGAAATGCAAAAAGAGAAAATTGCAGACTCGGTTTTATTGAGTCTGTTCATGAGTAGTAATTAAAAGTGCAACACTACTCATGCCCCCTAGCACCGGCTTAAGCAGTATTCAATTTTCAAAACTAATAACATTAAAACTTATGATCCCGAAGGACCAGAAAATATAACATATTATATAATATTATAGGCAGGATTAAAATTGTTCGACAGATACATGTAACCATATCCTAGTGATTCTATCAACGGTTTCATTTCATAAGACCAAACATGTTTATTATTAATGAATATGTTATTACTTTCTACTTGTTCTGTAAAACAATTATGCATGATTGAGTGCTCAGCTAGCATCATTTTACACCAACATTTTATAGATCTTTCTTTAGCAATCACCAACATCGGAAAACGACCAAGTTCACCTATTACTGCAACATATATAATGTAACTTATCTACATCTTTAAAACCATACACACACCCTATTTCGGAACCATACAGAATAGGTGCCACACGGGAGTCAAACAGTACAAGTTTCGTTAAGCCACACGCACTTGTATATCTATTAATACAATTCATCTGGGCTTGTAAACTGGTAGGGTCAGTTGTAAATAGACATATGTCATCAGCGAATAGCAACATATACTGGGATAATATGTGTAGATCGGAATCAGTCATACTGTCCATATCTATACAATTTTGCATACCATTAATAAATAAAATTAATAACAATGGCGATAACGGTTCCCTTTGTTTCAAGCCCAGTGTTACATCAATTAACTCTGAATAAGAATTTACAGAAGGGGCATACTTATAAACAGAAGTATCACACCAAAGTTTCTTATTCTGTAACATTTTATTTTTGCGGTATCACGTACAATCATACACAGTTTGTCTAAATGTGGTCAATTTACATCGGCTACTTCGTTATATACAGCAAAACTTCGATTATTCGAACACTAAAATACGTATTATTATCGATCTTTAAGACAGGTGGCAGCTTAATGCATGGTGAAGGTCATGCAGAAAGCTCCTCTAGGAGCTTTCTGCATGACTTTCACCATGCATTAAGCAGCCACCTGCCTAAAAGGGTCTAAATTCTTCTATACCGAAATTTCGAATAATCGAGGTTTCACTGTATAATGTTACATCAAACTTTGGATTGTTTAAGTTGCCTTTCGTAATGGTGTCGTAATTTTCCCATTCTACTACTTTTCATTCAACAAACTACAATTTTGTCCTGTATTTTACAAATAATGTTTTTAGAACACTTCATTTCAAGACGCATTGCTTTTGACCCTTTACTGTTTAGATATATAATGTACCTGTTTAGCCTTTGAAACATTGCAAACCGGGTACAGCGCAATCAGAGTCCATGCTTATAAAACTTTTAGTTGAGTCTGAGTACGTTCACAAGCTTTTGATTGGTCAGATTTGAGCCTCTGGCTCAAATCTGACCAATCAAAAGCTTGAGAAATAAAATCTGACCAATCAAAAGCATGAGAACGAAACTCAGACTTAACTAAAATCTTAATAAGCATGGACCCAGAGGCTCATGTAGGAGCTGTCTGATCA
Organism: Azorinus chamasolen; assembly: GCA_963576725.1. Lineage (NCBI taxonomy): Eukaryota > Metazoa > Mollusca > Bivalvia > Cardiida > Solecurtidae > Azorinus > Azorinus chamasolen. The sequence goes on from OY755249.1 coordinate 59,097,619, forward strand.
AGTTCAGCGCTGTTTACTTATTAAATCATATTAGCTACAGTTTTTCCCTGTACCAAACAATCTCATATACATAAGCAAATACAAAAATAAAAACAGCTAACAAAATTTCATGATGTTGTTATATTTTACATGAATATGCCATAGGGAAATGGTTAGATAATGCAAGCTGGATATACGAGACAAAGGGCATCGTCGTATGTATATGATTACCCTTTTGAAAGGAATACTTGTACAACAAAGCCTCTTTTTAACGGCCATTCGAGTGGTCTAAATCTTGATCTTATAGATAGGTGTTAAATGCAATACAAAAGCACTACATAAAACTCTTATACAGTCGAACCTGTCCTATAGAGCTGTCATTCAATAATTGAAAATAGGAGTCTTAAACAGTTGCTGGTTGCTGAATGCAGGAAAAAAGTTATGCAGAAAGCTCCTACGTTTGACCTGCATTAAGCTACCACTTACATACCGATATTTAGACCTCTTTTTGATGGTGGCTTAAGACAGGTTCTTTGTATTTCTATAAATAACTTTAACCCTTTTTACCTGATAAATATGCCTTTAGACGCATTTGCAAACTGTGAAGCAAGCTAAGGCCCATATCAAACGGCTCCTGTAGGAATCGTCTGATCAAAGTCTATCTACTGTCTGATTATGACATAATATAGATCTGATTGTATAGGCTCAGCCATGGGCAAAGTATATTATGGTCACAATATAAAATATCAGCTATTGAATATGCATGATTTCACAATTTCTTACATAATCGTTCTTTGGTACTAGTTCACCTATGTTTGATAGCAACCGCATCTATTACATGTATGTGGGCATTGTAGAAATGTCTTGTCACAATGACATCTAATTAAGACAATTGATGGTTGTTAATATATATATACAGGCAAATCTCGTTACAACGACCACGTTCGTTCCCACAGAAAGTACCGTTGTATTGAAATTATTGTTGTAACTAACATTTAACCTTGTCATGCTATAAGCAATTCGCAAATAGTGTAGACCCATTTGAGACAGCTCCTATAGGAGCTGTCTCAATTGGCTCTGCACTATTTGCATTATGATTCAGTGGCTACAACTGATCCCACTTTATAATGATTCAGCTAATTAATATACACAGTGCATGAGGTCACATTTGAATATTTAGAATGAGAATGATTAACCCTTCACTTGCTATTCATTTCAATATACATACCTGTAAATAGTGAAGACCCAGATGAGACAGCTCCTGCAGGAGCTGTCTCATCAGGGTCTGCACTATTTACAAGTTGATTGTGCAACCAGTGCACTCCACAGCAGTGATTGCATAGCGAAATACTTGAACACAGTGAAGATATATATAATTATACAACAGGGCATGGGTAAATAAGGAGAAATGTATTTTAAAATTCAACAAGAGAAGGGTTAATATCTATGTTCAGTTAGTTTTGTTTCAAACATTAATGTCAGTGTATTGAATATTTCGTTATATCGAATGTCGTTATATCGAGAGTTCACTGTACGGACATATCATGCTATATTTTGCGCACATGAATGACAATAGTTATCACAGTTGCCAAATATGACCTGAAAGAGTAACAAGGGTCAATATTGATGACCAATACTTTGACAGTTATGACCACAACAGTGCCATAAATCAAAACACAATAGTATTTCCTTCTTTTATAGATCTGCAAATAAATAGGAGTGCTGAATACTGCTGATATATCCAAATCTCTTACAGAGGTCCAGATAAGATGTGTTTAAAACATTTTCAAGAGTACCTTTATTTCTCCACCAAACCCTATGTTGTGACCACTCTTTAGAATCGTCTCTTCGAGACGAGTCTAAAGAGTAGTCACAGCGTAGGATTTGGTGGAGGAATGGCGAGTTAAGTATGTGAGTACGCGCTTTTATCTGTTGATCTGCTCTTATTTATCGAAGATATGAAAATCTAATGGGTACCACCAAAATACGATGTGACTGAAATGCATTTATATGATGGAAAAAGGTTTAAAGTAGGGCGACAGCTCACATGAAATACTGTCTGCAATTATTGCGCTTTGCTTCATGTTACCTTTGGTTTGAAATATATTATTTTATGCGTTTACATGTAGAAGCAGCCTTTATAAAGAGTCTTTTTTTTTTAATTATTTTGATTCAGCACTTTCGTTTTCTTTCATAGGTTTTAAATAATCCAGATACGACAACTTATTATTGTGGCCCTCACTGACGACAACTGCTTAACCACTTACACCATAGATACACCTTTTAACGTATTTGAAAACTGCGTAGACCCAGATCGGTCGACGACTGTAAGCACCGTCTGACTGGGGAGAGTTCTGTTTGCTGTTAAGATAATGTAGATCTTATTCTAAACGTGCTGTCGTGACCAAACCGTCTTGTATTTTCCTAATGCAATTATATTATATTACTGTCTTTTTCTTTCTTTCTCTCTTTTCGTTCTTTCTTCGTTCTTTCTTTCTGTGTTTAAGCATATACATGTATATCTAGTAGTTTATGTTATTAATTACCTTTTTAATCATCATGATTGCACTTTGTCATAGTGTAAGACAGTTGTGTATGTTTTATTTCCTCTTGTTGCACTCCGGTGCCTGAGATGTATAATAATATTTTGTTCGGTTCTGTTCTTTAATCTGACCTGGGTTCCACCCTGTTAAACCATGCCATACTCACATGTTTCTGCACGAGCATGTGGATATGTATAACCATTTATGCACTATCCCCGTGTCCTGTGGATATCGTTCAACTTCGCTCTGGTGGTGTCAAACGTTTGATTGACAGAATCGCAGACAGACTAGATCCTGATCAGATGACTAAATAGTCAGCATCTCATCTAAACCCAAACTGTTTGCAAATACCTGACAATGTAAGGATTGATAATGGCCTCGGCAAACCCTTCTCTGGGACCAGTATTAACAGTATAACGTACATTAGTGTATGAATGCTTAACTGATAATTGGTTTAGCAAATGGCTAAGAAGTTTCCCATTGGGTAATGTATTAATGCAAACAGTTATTAATTAGAGCATACTGTATACACAAATAGTATGCCGTGGATCAAAACAATAATATTAATACAGTAAAACCTCTCTATAACGGTCACTGAAGTGTGTTAATTAGTTGGTATTTAGGGCAGGTGGCTGCTTAGAGCAAGATGAAAGTAAAACAGAACGCTCCAATAGGAACGTTCTGTTTTACTTTCACCTTGCTTTCAGTAGCCACCTGCCTTTAACACAAAATACTTGAAGTAATTTAGTAGCCGTTATAGAGAGGGTTTACTGTATATAACTTGGGATATATGTATTAGAATAGTCTAAGGTAATGAGGTGCTCGAACAGATTTGAACCTTTGAATCTGTAATTGAACTGAGCCTTTGATATGTCTTTGAACCTTTCAACTCATCTTGGAACCGTCACCATGGTGTAGGTTTTGCGACACGCATGGCATTCAAATAGCCACATGGGTGAGGCAAAGGTGAGACACGATGTACTAATTCGGAATAAATGAAATAATCAAAGAAAAAATAATTCTCAACAAGTACGTCATTATATCGTTATAATTTGCAGCAATGCACTGATAAATGATATAGATGCTTTGGTAAAACATATACTTGATTAATCCTTTCCCTTATGTTTCACGCATCTGCAAACAGAGTAGACCCAGATCAGACGGCTCCTATTGGAGCCGTCTGATCAGGGTCAACTGTGTTTGCTAATCACATTTGATAGATATGTGTCTTTACCTTCTAAAATGGCTACATGTACAATTTTCCACCTTCCATATTTCATTCTAACTATTTTATCCATGAATATTCAGTAGGTATTGAAATTTGGAATAATCACAGAACAGGGAAAATGTTAATACACCACTAACCCTCTTCATGCCTAGCCTGATTTGACTGGTATTTGCAAACAGTTTGGATCCAGACGAGACGCTCAGTAACACGACCTCTCGTCAGGTTCCAAAATGTTTGACACCCAGTCAATAATTTCTTAACCCTTTACTCCATATACATTATACGCTTATGTGTGTCTTTGCAAACAGAGTAGACCCAGATCAGACGGCTCCTGAAGGAGCCGTCTAATAATGGTCTACCCTGTTTGCGTTTCATATACTATAAATATGATGCTACAGTTTCTGTCACGACAAACTATTCATGTAGTAAACTTTCATTATAAAACATAAACTAATTGATATCCATGGCGTCATTAGTTCTTACATGTACATGTATAAGACTTGAATGTGATTAACCCTTTACTCAATGAATATGCATGTGAGAAATAATTACATCATGCATATAAATTAAATAGTCTTCTATAAAGGCACATTCACATAAAAGCGTTAAAACTAGGATGTAAATAAAACCGGTTTGATTTTAGCAGAGTTTATCTTTATAAAATTAAAAAAGGGGGGATTATTTTCCTCAAGGGAAATACAGATGCAATAGAACCTGTCTTAACCCTTTCCCTCATATAAACGTGTTTTCACGCGTTTGCAAACAGAGTAGACCCAGATCAGACGGCTCCTAGAGGAGCCGTCTTATCAGGGTCTACTCTGTTTGCTAATAGAATTTGATAGATTTGTTTCTTTGCTTTCTAAAATGTCTACAGTATTCCACCTTCCATATTTCTATATAACTACTTTGTCAATGAATATTCAGTAGGTATTGCAATTTGGATAAAATATAGAACAGGAAAAGGGTTGCTTAAAGCAGGGCAAAAGTAATACAGAACGCTCATTCTTTTAATTAGACACCGTTGTGTGTCGTTTAAGCAGGTTCTGCTGTACTCTAAACACATTGAAAATTAATCATTTGAACATTTGTAAACAATTAATCACAGATATGGTTAGATATTTACCTAGTCGATGACAGAATAGCCATGCCGGCCTCCTTAACTCTTTACACCATATACATACGTACGCCTTTTACGTTTTTGCAATAGTATAGTATAGTAGTATAGTATAGTATAGTGTAGTGTAGTGTAGTGTAGTGTAGCGTAGCGTAGCGTAGCGTAGCGTAGCGTAGCGTAGTGTAGCGTAGTGTAGTGTAGTGTAGTGTAGTGTAGTGTAGTGTAGTGTAGTGTAGTGTAGTGTAGTGGTATAGTATAGTATAGTATAGTATAGTATAGTATAGTATAGTATAGTATAGTATAGTATAGTATAGTATAGTATAGTATAGTATAGTATAGTATAGTATAGTATAGTATAGTATAGTATAGTATAGTATAGTATAGTATAGTATAGTAGTGTAGTGGTATAGTATAGTATAGTATAGTATAGTATAGTATAGTATAGTATAGTATAGTATAGTATAGTATAGTATAGTATAGTATAGTATAGTATAGTATAGTATAGTATAGTATAGTATAGTATAGTATAGTATAGTATAGTATAGTATAGTATAGTATAGTATAGTATAGTGTGGTGTAGTGTGGTGTAGTGTAGTGTAGTGGTATAGTATAGTATAGTATAGTATAGTATAGTATAGTATAGTATAGTATAGTATAGTATAGTATAGTATAGTATAGTATAGTATAGTATAGCGTAGCGTAGCGTAGCGTAGCGTAGCGTAGCGCAGCTCAGCGCAGCGCAGCGCAGCGCAGCGCAGCGCAGCGCAGCGCAGCGCAGCGCAGCGCAGCGCAGCACAGCACAGCACAGCACAGCACAGCACAGCACAGCACAGCACAGCACAGTAAAGCACAATACAGTATAGTATAGTATAGTATAGTATAGTATAGTATAGTATAGCATAGCATAGCATAGCATAGCATAGCATAGCATAGCATAGCATAGCATAGCATAGCATAGCATAGCATAGCATAGCATAGCATAGCATAGCATAGCATAGCATAGCATAGCATAGCATAGCATAGCATAGCATAGTATAGTATAGTATAGTATAGTATAGTATAGTATAGTACAGTAAAGTACAGTATAGTACAGTACAGTAAAATACAGTATAGTACAGTACAGTAAAGTACAGTATAGTACAGTATAGTACAGTACAGTAAAGTGCAGTATAGTATAGTACAGTACAGTAAAGTACAGTATAGTACAGTATAGTATAGTATAGTATAGTATAGTATAGTATAGTATAGTATAGTATAGTATAGTATAGTATAGTATAGTATAGTATAGTATAGTATAGTATAGTATAGTATAGTATAGGTATAAGTATATAGTATAGTATAGTATAGTATAGTATAGTATAGTATAGTATAGTATAGTATAGTATAGTATAGTATAGTATAGGTATAAGTATATAGTAGTATATAGTATAGTATAGTATAGTATAGTATAGTATAGTATAGTATAATATAGTATAGTATAGTATAGTATAGTATAGTATAGTATAGTATAGTATAGTATAGTATAGTATAGTATAGTATAGCATAGCATAGCATAGCATAGCATAGCATAGCATAGCATAGCATAGCATAGCATAGCATAGCATAGCATAGCATAGCATAGTATAGTATAGTATAGTATAGTATAGTATAGTATAGTATAGTAAAACCAGCTCAGACGGCTCCTGTAGGAGTCGTCTGATCAGGGGCTGTTCTCGTTGCTTATGAAATAATTTAGATCTGATTCTATATTTTCTGTCATAATAAAACAAAAATAGTTAATTAATATTCAAGATGTCATTATATCTTACACGAATATTCATTGAGTCAAACGTTGACCCTTCGTCTCAAGAAGAGTGATACGATGATTCAAGATACATACATATTTATTAACTTAACGTTTTCATTAGCTTACGAGTATGTCCACATGGCGTTTGGCCATGGCATAAACTGTATATTACTGTACAACCTCTCTATAACGACCATTAAAGTGTGCTAATTAGTTGGTATTTAGGGCAGGTGACTGCTTAAAGCAAGTTGAAAGTAAAACAGAACGCTTCTACAGGAGCGTTCTGTTTTACTTTCACCTTGCTTTAAGCAGCTTTAAGGTCTACTGTGTTTGTAAATGCTTCAAAAGGCGATATCTATCTGTTGCAGTTTTCCACTTTCGATTTTGTTCAAAGATTGGATTTTGATGAGACGGGGGTTACCTGACGTCTAATCTAGGTATTCACTGTAAACAAATGCAAGTTCAGATCGGGTTCAAGGCGAAAAGTGTTTATAAGATAAGGATGTCGTCAGTACAACTGTATTGTACACGCTTAATTGTAACTAATTAGCATAACTTAATTAAACGATAGTCAAGCGATAACTGAAGATGTACTTTAGCTGTTTGGTTTTAGCCTTGCAATAGCGAAACAATGTGACTTTAATAGTGAGTATATTTATCTACAATAAAAACCAGTCTTAAGCGACCATAAAAATAATAACTAATTACTGGTCTGTGCGACAAGTGGTAGCTTAATGCATGGCGGAAGTAATGCAGAAAGCTACTATATGAACTTACTGCATTACTTTTGCCATGCATTAAACAACCACCTGCTTTTTAACACTCCCATTGTTCAATAAATGAATGACAGGTTCTATTGTATGCTTATATGTAATAACACACACTTATGTAATAGTTCAGTATACCATGAAGCATAGCACTGCTCTATCAACACATTTTATATTTCTCGGTCAATTAATATACTGTTGCAACTAGTTAAATATCACCGGAGAGGTGATTCGAATGAGTTTTTGCCAAGAACTTTCCAAACTACAGTAGTACCTGGCTATAATGACCATATAATGAGTTCACGTGTGTGTCTATAATAACATATAGCTGCTTTGTACTTGACGGAAGTAATGAGGAAAACTCGTAGAGAAGGGTCCTGCATAACTTTCACTGGGCATTAAGCTACAACATGCAATTAACCATCTCCCGGTTCAATATTCGATTCGTGTATGAATTAACAACATCTTAAATATTTATTACATGTAGCTGAATATTTATAAGGTGAACGTTCCAAGAGGTTTATTTTTCTTTTACTTGGACAAAAACTGTAGTAGAATCAGGTATACATCATGTCAAAGCAAACATAGCAGACACCGATCAGACGGCTCCACTAGGAAACGTCTGATATGGTCTACTCTGTTTGCAAATGCGTGAAAAGTTGTCATATTAGGGGAAGAGTTAATGCCCAGAATTAGACCTACTTTGGTTGGACGCTCTAGACATCTAATTACACTTTAACCCATTACCTCATAGGCTATTTTTAGATCCTACCTCTTTGAATAAATATACCGAAAAGGAGTATTAACTAGAGAAAAGGAACATTTTAGAATTTTGTAGTTTGAAACCATTGTGATAAATAGAGCATTTGCTCCTATAGGAGCAAATGCTCTATTTATCACAATGGTTTCATAAAGTGACTTTTACAGAGTCGTCAAAAGTCGTCAATATGAGGGAATGGGTTAAACATTTAATATAGTTTACGGCTCTGTCATGCAGTATACACATTTTTAACTTGCACCATTATACCCCTTTACTACATGGATATTCATGTAAGAAATAATGACATCATGAATATTGGATTATTGTTATGATAGTACATGGGCACAGTAATGTTTGGTCATTGCAGTAGCTGTAGAATCATATTTATATTATAGCATTAGCAAACAGAGCAGACCAAAGTCTGATGGCTCCTACGAGAATCCCCAAAGGCGCAGATAGGCGCATCTATGGAGTAAATGGTTAACCCTTTTCGTGCTGAATATTCATGTAAGAAATGACACCTGGCACATATCAGGTTAATTATTAATAGTGGTTTGTGTACACATGACTGCTTTTTTAACGATTGTGACACACACGTACGTGTAAACATGTTCCATACTCGTCACCTGTTAAATGTTTTATGTAATGTACTATTTCTCGAATTGTTTTCATTTTGTAGCAAATTATGATACCCATATGGCATTGTTACTAATCAGACTATAATTGTACTTTAGTAAATCTATATGAAATAGTTTCTTTATTTCTCCAGTAAACCCTTATTGGACAATGTTAATGAATATCCAGTGAATAAGCATTTGCATTAAAACTAAGAGATTTAAATAGGTCAGTATACTAGTTTTATCTACAGATCCGACAGAGTTTCACGAGCGCTTACCAGCAGTCATACCATTTACTCCACGAATTCACCTTTCTACTCATTTGCAAACAGAGCAGACCATGATCAGACGGTCTCCATGTGAGCTGTCCAATCATGATCTGCTCTGATTGCTTGTGAGATAAAATAGATATTCTGCATGGCCAAATATGCCCGTGTTCATGTGGCGTAATAACACTTAATCTACTTATAATCCATGATGTCATTATTTCTGACATCAATATTCATGGAGTAAATGGTCAACTCTTCAGAACCATTGTAAGTCTTTATAACTATTGTAAGTCATTATAACTGCTGTAAGTCTTCAGAACTATTTTAAGTCCTTATAACCATTGTAAGTCTTTATAACTATTGTAAGTCTTCACAACCATTGTAAGTCTTTATAACTATTGTAAGTCTTCACTGTCATTGTAAGTCTTTAAAACCATTGTTAGTCTTCACAATCATTGTAAGTCTTCGTAAGTAGAGAAACATCATGAAGAATATGTGATTTAAATGCTGCATTCAACTCATTCTCAGTAGGTTGAACGATCATTGTTTAAAATAAAAACCTTCTTATGCCTAGCTTGGTAAAATAAGCATATAATAACAACCTACAATCTAGTTCAACTATTTCGCTGCCAATGTCGCATATGGTGTTAACAATGCAAACAGTTTGTGTCCAGATAAGACTCTGAGTAAGTCAACGTCTCCTGTTCAAGGAATATAAACAAATGAAAACTGTAGCAGACGACAAAGTTTGCTATCGGCAAAATTGGCAGTGAAAGAATTAATAATTATACAAACGCCGTGAATATTCATGTAAGAAATAATGACGTCATGAATATTAATTAGTTTATTTTTATATTCACACATATACACATGAATGTTTGGTCATGGTGGAAACTGTAGAATCATATATATATTATATCAAAGCAAATAGAGCAGACCCTGATCAGACGGCTCCTATAGGAGCCGTCTGATCTGGGTTTATTCTGTTTGCAAAGATGTAGAAAAGTGTGTTTCTGGAGTAAAAGTTTACCTAGCTCGCTGCCAATGTCGCATCTGTGATTACCGATGTAAATAGCTTGGATCCATATAAAACATCGAATAGCTAGGCGTCTCATCCGGACCCAGTCTGTGTGTTACAGTGATCATGATGTTGTTTTAAAAATGGCAACAAAATCAAAAATGAAAACTCTGTTGACAAAGTTTGCAGACGACACAAATTTGGCGGCGAAAGAAATGAGCATATATATATAATAAAAAAAACGTACTTACGTCTAGCTAGGTTAAATCCAGGGGACGACTGTCCCCGTACCGTGGCATATTGCAGCGTAAGAAGAAACACAAACACCAGACCCACTCGCATCTTGGAGGTATTTGAAATGTCTACTCTTATACAGTATGCCGAAACGACGTAGAACAATGGCAGTTCAGTGTCTTGCGATGTTTGTCATTTTTAATATTCCATACGGTTTAAAATTAAAACTCTATGTCTGTTCTAATGGGTATTGTAGGCAAATGACTGTCACAATAAACTTCGAAATATGTAATTTAATATCTGTGTTAAAACAATCACATACTATTCTTTTTAACACAGATAACCCTTATGAAACAAGGGATAGTCAATCGTTCAAACACAACGTTTTACAGCTGTGAGTTAAACAAAAGGAAGGCGAAAGTGATCCCCTGTTGCCCCGGGCGAAGTGAGTGCATATGAACGTCCTGTCGCTTATTAATACATTGACAAGTTATGCCGGTAATCGTCCAATCCCAGTCAATGATGACCACAACAGAGTACGGATAAGAACTTTTGATTGATATGCTGTTTACAATTATGACCGTCCAAACTTCGATCTGCTGTTAAATTTACTGACTTACGAGTACATGTACATATCAAGTTTTTGAGACCCTATTGACCGAGTATGAAGCAGTATGGATCCTCATGGGAAGGCAAGTTACTCAACGTCTCACCTGGATCCAAACAGGTCGTGCGCAGCAGAATAACGCTTAGCCCTTTCTCTCATATACAGGACTTGTCACGCCTTTGCAAACAGAGTAGACCCATATCAGACAGATCATGTAGGAGCCGTCTGATCAGGGTCTGCTCTATTCGGTTACGAAATTATAACATGTATGGCTGTACTGTTTCTACCAATACTGAAAAGTGCCTATGTACATATGCCATTATCAAAATTAGCTAATACATATTCTTGATGTCATTATTTCTATTGAATATGCAACAGAGAAAGGATTAACTGTAATTTTGCTTATTTCCATTTATTATTAGTCACTATAAATAATTGTCCTCAGTATAAGTACATGTACTCACATCCCTGTTTTTGCACTTTAACCCATTACCTCATAGGCTATTTTTAGATACAACCTCTTTGAATTAATCTACCGAAAAGGAGCATTAATTAGAGAAAAGGAAATTTTTAGAATTTTGTTGTTTGAAACCATCGTGATAAATAGAGCATTTGCTCCTATAGGAGCAAATGCTCTTTTTATCACAATGGTTTCACAAAGAGTCGTCAAAAGTCGTCAAAAGTTGTCAATATGAGGGAATGTGTTATGTAATTTAAGAATCATGCATCTCAGCCCTTGCTCATACTGACGTCATGAATATTGATTAGATTTTTATAATTGCATATGTACACAAGAATGTTTGGACATGGCAGAAACTGTAAAATCATATCTATATCATATTGAAAGCAAACAGACCAGACCCTGATCAGATGATTCCTATATGAGCCGTCTGATCTAGATCTACTATGTTTGCAAAAGGGTAGAAAGACGTATCTATTGAATGAACGGTAAAACTTTAAAATTGGTGTCCGATTCAACACCGATCTTACTGTAATTTTACTTACTTATTTGCGAGTCCATGAACCCTTTACTCCTTGAATATTCCAGTAAGAGATAACGACATAATGAATATTAATTAGATTGATTGTTATAATAGCACATGGACACAGGAAGATTTGACCAAGACAGAAACTGTTAGATAATATCTATATTATACCACATGGAAACCGAGTAGACCCTGATCAGACGGCTCCTACAGGAGCCTCGTAGGAGCCGTCTGAGCTTGGTCTACTCTGCTTGCAAAGGCGTAGAGATGCGTATTTATGGAGTAAAGAGTTAATATTGACCGACTGTTAAACAGCTTGGATTCTGATGCGCCCCAGTTTGCAAGTGCAATTCATGTATCTTTTAGCAGGGTTACGATCAGTTTGTTACATGTTACTATAAATAGACGTAGTTGTTCTTATAACAAGTAATAACATCCGTTTGCCACTCAACAAGCTTTGAAAAGGACGCTTAGAATCAAGCGTGCTAGCCCTTGGTTGTAACAATATTTGCCAGCTCATTTATCTTTTGCACCATTAATACGCCGTTCTATATCAATGCAAACAGGAAAGATCCAGATAAGACGGTTCCCATATCAGGCGTCTGATCAGGGTCTGATCTCCTTGCTTACAAAAGTATAACAGATCTGGTTCTATAGTTTCTGCTTTGGCAAAAGTTTCATGTGTTAGTATGTCATTTTAAAAAATTGATCTAAAATATTCATCATAATATTATAATCATTTCTTACAAAAATATTAATGCAGTAAAGGGTTACATGTAGTGCAATGTCAGCGAATATACGACCATATTGTATTGTGCTCGGAATATGAGTTTGCAGTGTGGATCACAACATAACATGTACGACTTATATGTAGCAGCGGGCAATTAGCTTTAGCCCATGAATATTCATTTATGCAATAATGACATCATGGATATAAGTAGTTTAATTTTATAATGTAAAATGTTCAAGGGAAATGTTTGCATTGACAAACATGTGGAACCAGATCTATATCATGTCGTTAACAAACAGAGCAGACCTTGATCAGACGGTTTCTACAGGAACCGTCTAACTGGTCTACTCTGTTTACAAAAACGTGGAAAAATCATGTTTGTAAGAAGGAAGTTTAAACGCCTCATTAGGCTTATCGACATCTCCCGTTGTTTTGTCTGATAACCGAATACTGAGCTGTCTCATCTGGGTCTTCACTATTTACAGATAGGTATATTGACGCGAATAGCAAGCGAAGGGTTAAGATAAACATACGATTATGTGTTGTATAATGTTGTTTTACAATGTCGGCGCTGCGTGTTGAAAGTCTACAGGGTTTATGTTTTCTATTGTTATTCAGAAACTATTTGAATAAGATATAACTGATTTGACTTGACTTAATGCACAATACTGTTGCCCAAAATTGACGAAGTATACTTCAACAAGACTGACAGAGCCAGATCCGACTGCTCCTAATTTTATAGTATCTGTTATGGTAACTATTCCTCTGTAGGTATGCCATTTAAATACTATTCATAATCATAATGAATTCATTTCTTATAGAATTGTCTTGGAGTAAAGTATCCTAAAATGCATGGTGCTGTTCCATGTAAAGTGTATTTTGAATTGTTACAAAAATATTGCCTTCCACAACAGAAGTACTAATTGTGTTATTTGGCAAAGTATGACTGTTGAGTTAGGTGAGTAACAACTAGAATGGGACACCACGCAACCAGCAATCACGATGTAATGAGTTTGTGGCGTGTATGGCCCAACAAATGTGACAAGCATTTGATCTTTTGTAACTTTAGTATTGCATTATTACTAACGCTGACACTAAAATCCTATTAATCAAATTGTTTACGACATTTGGAGGTCTCTTAGTAAGTTACTAACATAGTTGTGTTGACGCACGAAACACTTAGCGGTATATTAAACACAACTGATGATAGTAGAATAAGTATTTATCCTAGATATATTTGATAATTTAGGGCTGCATGTTATATGCATAGTGTCACAATGTAATGAACAAGGAATGTGTACGTACGACGGAATTTTAAACAAGAGGGCCAGAATGGCCCTGAAGCGCTCACAAGACAATCAGAGGAGAAGCTTTTCAAAGTTTTAACTATATGTTTCTTTAGAAAACTAGCCTGCCCTGGGGCTGGGCTAATTTTGACCCAAGAGGCACAATTTATATAACTTTTGTAGAGGACCTGGACATGGTGCTATGTGCCAAATATGAAAGCTGAGAACCTTCCAGTATCAGAGAAAAAGATTTTCAAAGTTTTCACTATATGTTTCTGCTGAAAATTGGCTACCCCTGGGGCGGGGCCAATTTTTACCCCTGGGGCATAATTTATATAACTTTTGTAGAGGACCTGAACATGATGATACGTGTAAAGTATGAAAGCTGAGAGCCTTCCAGTTTCAGAGAAGAAGATTTTCAAAAATTTCACTATTTGTTTCTATTGAAAACTGCCCACCCCTGGGGCGGGGCCAATTTTGACCCTAGGGCCATAATTTATATTACTTTTGTAGTGGACCTGAACATGGAGCTATGTGCCAAATATGAAAGCTGAGAGCCTTCTAGTTTCAGAGAAGAAGATTTTCAAAGATTTCACTATTTGTTTCTATTGAAAACTGCCCACCCCTGGGGCAGGGCCAATTTTGACCCCCAGGGCCATAATTTATATAACCTTTTGTAGAGAACCTGAACATGATGCTCTGTGCCAAATATGAAAGCTGAGAGCCTTCCAGTTTCAGAGAAGAAGATTTTCAAAGATTTCACTATTTGTTTCTATTGAAAACTGTCCACCCCTGGGGCGGGGCCAATTTTGACCCTAGGGCCATAATTTATATAACTTTTGTAGTGGACCTGAACATGATGCTATGTGCCAAATATGATAGCTGAGAGCCTTCCAGTTTTAGAGAAGAAGATTTTCAAAGATTTCACTATTTGTTTCTATTGAAAACTGCCCACCCCTGGGGCGGGGCCAATTTTGACCCCAGGGGCATAATTTATATAACTTTGTAGAGAACCTGAACATGATGCTATGTGCCAAATATGAAAGCTGAGAGCCTTCCAGTTTCAGAGGAGAAGATTTTCAAAGTTTTACTATATGTTTCTATTGAAAACATGGAACCCTTGGGGCGGGGCCAATTTTGACCCCATGGCAATAATTTATATAACTTTTGTAGAGGACCTAAAGATGATACTATGTGCCAAAGATGAAAGCTGAGAACCCTGTAGATTCAGAGGAGAAGATTTTTAAAGGTTCAAATTGTTGACGACGCACGACGCACGACGCACGACGCACGACGGACGACGCACGCCGACGGACGACGGACATCAGGCGATCACAAAAGCTCACCCTGAGCACGTTGTGCTCTGGTGAGCTAACAAAATGGTAACTTTGTCGAAATCATCTAGCATGATATCTACATGCAACAAAATATACTCAGTAAAATACATACGAGGTCTCATCTAAAAAGAAAAGCTGATAGTCATTTTTCACAGGTGTAATACAGGGTTTCGTCTTATGAAAGGTTGTACGACTGACAGTGTGTGTAATATATTGTGTATCGTGACTACACTCGTTCTACGATAACAACTATAATCCTTTAACCCATTACCTCATAGGCTACTTTTAGATACATGTACAACCTCTTTGAATAAATCTACCGAAAAGGAGCATTAACTAGAGAAAAGGAAAGTTTTAGAATTTTGTAGTTTGAAACCATTGTGATAAATAGAGCATTTGCTCCTATAGGAGCAAATGCTCTATTTATCACAATGATTTCACAAAGTGACTATTATAGAGTCGTCAAATGTCGTCAATATGAGGGAATGGGTTAACAGTCTACAACGAATCAGTGATTACCTAGGCAAATAGTTTGGTTCCAGATGAGTCGCCGAGTAACTTTGCGTCTCATCACGATCCACTATGTCTGATGCTTTGATTATATTGTTTGAAAGAAAATAAAACAGCCATTTGTAGCAGATAACAGTACAAATGCCATTGCGTGGCAGCGAAATTGTTGATTTGCGATCGTTGTATGTTAGAACAGTTGATAAATGATTAATATTGCGATCTTTTTAATTAGAACCGTGGATTAAGGGGTTTAATTTGCTTTCGTGTTATATTAAAACAGTCGACACTGTCGGTGGTACATTTGAAGAGTTTGATGAGTTCGACTAGGCAGGCAGTATCCATTTTCATCAATTTCTAAAAGTAGGACCTACAACAATTTTAGTAATACTCGGGATCTTTCGTAAAACTGAACATACTTCCGGTTTCACTTACCGGTAACTTAACCCTTACCCGTTATTAACTCATTTGAGCCAGTCCCCTAAAATGATACAGACAAACAGTGTAGACCCCCAGATCAGAGGGCTCCTTCAGGATATGCACTGTTTGCTGACATCATCAATGTAAATGACTTACATGTATACTGACAAAAATGTTTGCTGGTTCCCTTCATCGTGAAAATTGGATGGGTTCAACAATAAGATCTAGACGAGTTTTCTCTACGTAATATAAGAATAAATGGATTAGAATTGGCGATTGCTCAAAATCTGATCTGCAGCAACTTTTTTATCTACTTCCGATTGGATCAGGATACAGTAAAAATTCCTCTAATACGACCACCAATAAGGGTTATAATTCACAGTGGCAAAGGCAGGTGGTAGCTTAATGCAGGGCGGAGCTTTCTGCATAACTTTCGTCCTGCATTAAGCAACCACCTGCTGTTGAAGAATGTCATCTTTGTTCATTATAGGGGGTTTACTGCACTGAGCATCTGTTTACCGGTGTCAAAAAGTTTGGTTGTGATGAGATGCAGCGTCACTAGGTGTGTCATCTGGGTCCATGATTATTGTCAATGCGAGTCAGGTCGTGACTAGAGGTATAAAGGTTAATGTTACTATTGTTTGTTGGCGGTAACACAGTAAAACCTCTCTATAACGGCCACTAAATTGTGTTAATTAAGTTGGTATTTAGGGCAGGTGGCTGCTTAACGCAATGTGAAAGTAAAACAGAACGCTCCTATAGGAGCGTTCTGTTTTGCTTTCACCTTGCTTTAAGCAGCCACCTGCCTTTAACACAAAATGCTTGATGTAATTTAATGGCCGTTATAGAGAGGTTCTAGTGTACATAGTGGATCTTATAGTTACACACTGATGGGCTATTCCATTCTGAAAATTAAATGTTGAAAGAGTTAACCATTATCCACACTTTGAAAAATAGTACTATCCGCTCAAAGTGCAATTTGGACTCCTTCCGATACTTTGAGAAACTACTGAACAGTGCCAAACAGCTTGGACCATGACGAGACGTTGAGTCATTGACGCGGCGTCTCATAATTATGGATCCAAGTGGTATCAAATGCGAACCAGGTCGTGGATATCGCGATAAGTCTTAGTTCTTCAAGCCTTTCATCTACATGTACATATATATTTATTGTAAACAATATCATAAAATGATAGGCATGTTGAATATTAACCAAACGTTCAGTCCTGGTAAATTGGCATACTGGATGCCACATGGCGTCCTAGATTTACGGGCTTTATTCATATCATGAGAGAAGAAAATGTGTGTGCCTTATCAGTTTGTCACTTAGCCCTTAAACTCCCCTAAAATGATGTCTGCTCAAACACAGCTCTGGAGTAAAATTTTAGATACTACCTTCCCACTCATTCAAGCTTTAGAAAAAATGTCGAGCTTTTGGACGACTATTCACCAACTGTTTAGCAGGGACTTGAGGACACGTTGAATTAGTCTTATCTGCATACAAACTATTTCCCATTAAATTTCCCAGTGGCGCTTTACAGGATGAGCGACAATCCTTAGACGGTAGATCATATCATTTTAACCCTTTCCCTTATGTAAGCGCATTTTGACACATCTGCAATCGGAGCCGTCTGATCAGGGTCTCCTCTGTTTTATTATGGTGCGATATAAATCTGATTCTACAGCTTCTTCCTGACCCAAAATGTCATGTGTTCATAAGCCATTATAAAAAAATATTATTAATATTAATGACGTCATTATTTCTTATATGAATATTCATTCAATGCTGGATTTTCAAAATGGAGTGGCCCATCGGTGTTTAACTACAGAGTTAATTCAGTACAAAATGCATAAATTTATGAGAGGGATGTGAATGACAAACAGTGCAAACCCTTGAGTCTTCTGATCTGGGTCTACACTGTTTACAAATGCAAGTGCATGCATGTCCCGCATTCACGGGGTTAAGTTCACAGCGACACAATTATTAACTCTCAACTACAAACTACATCTGCAGTTAGAGCTCCAGACTCAACGGCCGCTTTGAAAACATGTCTTCTGATCCAAATCAACATTGCTCGTCAATCATGAACATCTACTGTGTCAGTTCTTTAAACCGTTTATCTGATAAATACGCGTTTTTAGCGAACTTGCAAACAGTTAATACCCAGATCAGACGGTCTCGGTAGTAGAGTCTGCCTTGATAAAACAAACGATACTGTTGCAATGTACAAAACCTAATATTTACATTCGCCCTGCAACGTCCTTATATAACCTTATTCTAAAAAGAAAGTTGCATAACCTCATGAATACCGGAAGCACGTCATTCATTTCTTAAATATAAGAAATACAATGGAATATAAATATAAGAAATAAATGACGTGCTCCCGATGTTCATGGGTTATGCAACGCATAGCTTTACGAGCAAAGATTCACGTGAAGCCCTTCGGGCTTCACTAACTTTGCTCGTAAAGCTATGCGTTGCATAACCTCATGAACACCGGAAACACGTCATTCATTTCTTAAGTGTTTCCTACAGGTGGGTTGAACCAACGATACCAATCAGACTGAATGTTAATAATAATGACACTTCGTACAGATTTCATTTCGTTGTAATCCTTTTAAGAAATGAATGACGTGCTCCCGGTGTTCATGAGGTTATGCAACGCATAGCTTTACGAGCAAAGTTAGTGAAACCCGAAGGGCTTCACGTGAATCTTTGCTCGTAAAGCTATGCGTTGCATAACCTCATGAACACCGGGAGCACGTCATTCATTTCTTATATTTATATTCCATTGTATTTCTTATATTTCAACGGATTTTTTTTTAAATATTATATACCGGTCACGTAATAGCCGCTATCTAGGTCGTTGCCAGGTTCGTTTCTAACGTAGTAGGATTGTTGGAGATAACGCTCCTTACGTCACGTGTACATAATACGGAAGTGACGTTAAGTCGCTTGAGAATTGACGTTGATTAATAGAGTTTGAATGTAGTACGCAAAGAGAGAATTGAGAGAAGTAAATTGTGAAAGAAGAAGACGTGTCAATCATCTATTCCCGTCCCATATAGACAAGGATCTCTATATATGGCATGAAAAATAGTCCCAAACACATATCATAAATATAGAATGAATACAAGATTTTAATCAGTAAATTGTCCAGCGGAATTCTGGAAAAAGGAGAACCGACTCAAACCGGTATTGAAATGAACGTTCATGGGAAAATGCAACTTTCATTTTAGAATAAGGTTATATAAGGACGTTGCAGGGCGAATGTAAATATTTAAGAAATGAATGACGTGCTCCCGGTGTTCATGAGGTTATGCAACGCATAGCTTTACGAGCAAAGTTAGTGAAGCCCGAAGGGCTTCACGTGAATCTTTGCTCGTAAAGCTATGCGTTGCATAACCTCATGAACACCGGAAGCACGTCATTTATTTCTTATATCTATATTCCATTGTATATATGGTTCGTTTCTAACGTAGTAGGATTGTTGGAGATAACGCTCCTTACGTCACGTGTACATAACACGGAAGTGACGTTACGTCGCTTGGGAACAGACGTTGATTAATAGAGTTTGAATGTAGTACGAAAAGAGAGAATTGAGAGAAGTAAATTGTGAAAGAAGAAGACGTGTCAATCATCTATTCCCGTCCCATATAGACAAGGATCTCTATATATGGTATGAAAGATAGTCCCAAACACATATTATAAATACAGAATGAATACAAGATTTTAATCAGTAAATTGTCCAGCGGAATTCTGGGAAAAGGAGAACCGACTCAAACCGGTATTGAAATGAACGGCAATGGGAAAATGCAACTTTCTTTTTAGAATAAGGTTATATAAGGACGTTGCAGGGCGAATGTAAATATTACTTGATGAAGTTTCTTGTAGGAAATAATGAAACCATATTTATGTATCGACTGGGTCCAACGTTATAAAATTTCCCAGTCTTAAATCATTCTCAAGTATCTGATTGGACAGATTCTGAGCAAGCTCAGAATCTGACCAATCAGATGCTTGGGAATGATATCAGACTCCATCAAACAGTTTTATAACCTCAGGGTCATGTGTTTTACATAGGGAAACGTTGAAAATGACAGGCACTCTAGAATCCGATCTATATAATTCCCTAAGCAAATAGACAATACCCTGATCGGACGGCTCTCATAGGATCATTTTGATAAAGGTAGATGAATATTCACGGATTAAAGTGTTGAATAAAGCATCATTAACATTTGTTATATGTATGCCTCGGCAAGTTGCTAACACTTGACAAAATAGCTGCCTAATGCAGTTTTGATATTATTGATCTTTCTTAAACTCAATAACTTTAATTGTACATGTATTCCATAAAACATACACTCATGGATGCTACAATGTTTGAACCAAATTACGTCTAAAGGGAGTCATTGTAAACTATGGATCAAGTACAAAACCTGAAACGACATTCAATAGTTTTAAGCATTTGCCAACAATAGAAGTTCCCTTCGTCCTTATTTCAAATAACAATAAGAGTGACAAACAGATATTCAGTATGATGCGTTGCTGAGATATGTCTTATTTTCCTTCTGCTCCATAAATACGCCATTTCAACGACTTTGCAAACAGAGTACACCCAGATCAGATGGTTCCTGTAGGAGCCGTCTGATCAGTGTCTGCTATGTTTGCTTATAATACAATATACATATGATTTTTACAGTTTCTGCTTTTTATGTATGCTATTATAACTATTAATCTAAATAATAATTATACCGGCATTATTTCCTACATGAATATTCATGGAGTAACGGGTTAGATGGATGATTTGGAATGTCAGCTAGGTCCAACCGTTTGCAAAGAGTATTAACTTACACATTCGTCCGACAAAACATTATCACAATAATAGAGACACCTTTTCACTCATTAACAAACAGAGAATACCCAGGTAAGACCATTCTTCTACAGTGTCTGTCATGATAGAAATCAAACCGTAGATACATTGAGAGTAAAGGGACCTACATGTACGACCCCATCCTGTAAGTTGCGACCGGTCTTCTTTGCCTTGGCACACTCGGTGATAAGATAAGGACCTTACAAGTTCAAACTTTTTTTTGAATAGGTCGCATTTGAATATTTCAGAATGGTTGATATGGCACCATTAGATCTATGTACAAGTGTCTACGAGGACTGTTATACAAGACGGACTAAGGTAAAATCATAAAAAGAGAACAACTTGATCTCGGTTCCAATGCATATTACTGTGTTCAGTTTATAAGGATTAATACATATACGGATACGTGTGAACATGTGTGAACTCATCAAACACAAATGACGACTTTATACTACATGTACTTTTACAAACGAGTTTTGACCCAGATGAGTCGTCTGCTCCAACTATTCATCATAATCAGAATCCAAAATCTGACAAAACATTTTCCAAGAAATGGAATAAGATATATTAAATCAAATGACATTTTGTTTTGTTAACTCTTTCGCTGCCAATGACGCATCTGCGATTACCTTTGCAGACATTTTGGATCCAGATGAGACTCCGAGTAATTCGGCGTCTCAACAGGACCCAGCTTCTTTGCTACTGTGACTATGTTTTTGAACCAACGTTGAGGAAAATTAAAAAATGAAAATGTTACCAGACGACAAATTTAGCATTCGACACAATTTGGCAGCGAAAGAGTTAACATGAAATGTGAAAGGCGTGCATTTGCAAATACCTTGGGTTCATATGAGATGCTGAACCGTTCATCTCATCAGAACCAAGCTGTTTGACGCACAGGAAACATTTTCTCACAAGCCTAAACGGACTGAAATTGCTCGTAAACGTACGTAAAACTCAATGATCCGAATCAGAGTTGGAAAAGACAACACTGTTACTATGATAAGGATGTTACATCCCTTCTCCCGCTAACTACCACGTGATTCACATTTGCAAACAAAGTGGACCCAGATGGGAAACCGAGTAACTCGGCCTCTCTTTAGGGTCCAAGTTGTTTGACCATCGGTCAAGTGTTTCTAAAATGCTTGACCGATTAGGAATTATTGATTTCACTAGATTCAATTTCGATCAGATAAAGATGCGTACTCAAATACTAAAATCGTCAGTTCTCTATCAAACCCTATAATATGACAACTCTTTAGAATCGTCTCCTCGAGACGATTCTAAAGTGTGGTCACATCATAGGGTTTGGTGGAGAAATAAAGAATGTATTATTGAAAATGTTTTAATTTATGCATCTTATCTGGGCCCAATGTTATAAAACTCTGAGTCTGAGCCTGAGATCATTCTCGAGTATCTGATTGGTCAGATTCTGAGCAAGCTCAGAATCTGACCAATCAGATGCTTGAGAATAACCTCGGATTATCGTTTTCACAGCGGGATAAGGATTTCGATCATAAGCGTGAGTTTTGCAAAAAAGGGACACAATGGCTATGCGTATTATACTGCTGGTGATTCTGACTTATACAGTATCTGACACCTTGTGTTATGTGCTTAGTGGTTCGACTGGGTGTCTGTATAATGGAACTTTGTATAGGTTTGGACAAACCTACTTCCCCCGCCCTTGTGATATTTGCACGTGCTCGAAAGAAGGTTCCAGATGCTCCACAAACAATTGTTACTATTTTATAAGATGTGTGGACGGACACAAGGATCCTACCCAATGTTGTCAGGTCTGTCCTAATGGTAAGTTTTCCCAAACTAAATCGTAAATACAAATAGCTATTTAATTAATAGATACGCCTTTTCAAAGCCCTGTCACGTCTTTGCAGACTGCAGAAATGGATCAGAGGCCTCAGGTAGGAGCTGTCTTATCAGCACCTGCTTTGTGTATTCATGCAATGATAAATTTTAAAGTGTCTGCCATGACCAACATTTCCTTTGTTCGTATGCCATTATAAAAACTAATGTGATTAATATCCATGAGTTTGATCATTCTTACATGGATATTCATGGAGTGAGACGTAAATTACAGTAAAACCTCTCTATAACGGCCACTAAATTGTGTTAATTAGTAGGTTTTTAGGGCAGGTGGCGGCTAAAAGCAAGGTGAAAGTAAAACAGAACGCTCCTTAAGCAGCCACCTGCCTCTAATACAAAACACTTGATGTAATTCAGTGGCCGTTATAGAGAGGGTCTACTGTAATTTCGTAAACTATGTGATCAGTTTGCACGGGTGTATCTAAAGACAAGTGGTTACTGACTAGAGAAACAAAGAAGAAAAAAGCTAGTTTTACACTGTTTGCAAAGGCAATGCAGAGCTCCCACGTGTGCTTTCTGCATTACTTTTGACACGTAATAAGCCATCACCTGCTTTGCTGGCTGATAATTAGACATCTTTTGCAAACAGATTAAATTTTAAAATGCTACAATATATTGTTAAAATGTGTCAGACAATATGTTTACCGTAAACATTTTGAGTGTCTAAGTAGACTCGCATGCTATGTTATTGTTAAACCCTTTAATGCTGAATTTGAAGTGGAATAGACAATTAGTGTTTTAAAGTTTGTGACGTGTTTTCGAATGACAAACGGTGCAGACCCAGTCCTATAGGAGCCCTCTGATCTTGATCTACACGTTTTGTAAATGACAACAAACTCGTTTCCCACCGGAGTTCAAAGCGTTAAATAAAACAAATAAACATATCTTTGCTTATACATTTTGTACTAGGAGAAGGTATGCACTTCGGAATTATTTCAGAGGTCCATATAAGATGCGTAACTTAAAGCATTTTCAAGAATAACGTCTTTAGCTCTCCAACCAATTATATGTTGTGACCATTCTTCAGAGTGGTCACACCATTAGGGTTTGGTGTAGAAATGACTTTTAAGTACTTGAGTACACCCGTTTATCAGGAGCTCTGAATTAACAACACCGGTTACATGGACAAGCTAAAATTGTCGTCATATCACATACCGCCACTGCATCTATAAGCCCCTTTCTTCCTGTCTTTGCAAAGAGAGTAGAACCAGATTAGATCGCTCCTGTAGAACGTGTTTGCTTTGTTTGCTTTGTTACACATCTTAAATACTTCACTGTTTCCCATGATAATACTTTTCCTTGTTTAATTGTTTTAATACAAGAAATAAATTACTAGATACTGATACTAGGCTGTGTATTATGCACGAATATTCATCAATTAAAGGGTGAAACAACTTCTCGCTGTGCACTGATTGAGAGGATTGGAGACATATTAAAAGCAAATATGATTAATTAATCACTATTTATGTATTAAAACTTATCCTGCTAGGCCCGGCTTAATATTATTAGCACTTGCTAGCAGCATGGCCTCTGATGAGTTACAGAATCAGTCGGTGTCTCACCAGGATTCAAATTGTGTGCCACTTCGTGCACCAAAATAATGTTTAATTATATGAAATGTATCCGTGTTTGAGTCTACAGCATGTAACCCCCAGCAGGATATAGGTTAATTAACTCCAATAATGACATTTGACATTTATCGATACAGCAAACAGTGCAGACCCGAACCAGAGAATTCTGCCAATATCCTCGTATGGATGTTATGGGTCTAACTATTAGAATGTATCATATTTATATAAATTAACCATTATAGTTTATTTGACAGTGCGCGTTTAATTCAAAACATAGTTTGTATCATCATCAAACAAAAATTATAAACGGTCAGACCCCCCCCCCCCCCAAATCAAATAGCTCATTTAACTCTAGTGCAAAATCACATTGGATACAGTAGGCATGTGTCAGGTCCCTCGCCATGGAACACATTGCAGTGTATTATTCAAAACTATAGTAGAACATCCCAGTAGCAACCACTTGATGAACAAACATCGATATTCTTCAAATACAGTAAAGTCTCGCAACTACTGCCATTCAAAGAAGTATGTATATGGATGTTTTAAAACACGTCGTAAAAGTTATGCAGAAAGTACCTTTAGGAATTTTTGATATTCCCTTTTTCTGTATTAACCCTTCTCTTGCTGAATTTTAAAATACATTTCTTCTTCTTTACCCATGCCCTGTTGTATATTTACATATATCTTCACTGTGTTCAAGTATTTCGCTGTGCAATCACTGCTGTGGAGTGCACTGGTTGCACAATCAACTTGTAAACAGTGCAGACCCTGATGAGCCGTCTCATCTGGGTCTTCACTATTTACAGGTAGGTATATTGACGTGAATAGCAAGCGAAGGGTTAAGCAGATCCCTGTTTTTACAGACCCCTACGTTCATACTGTAAGTGACCCCATTAGGGATATATACTGCTGTACTATTGGTGCCATTGAAACTCTTCTATATAACTGTTGCACTATAATTAGTTGTTTGATCAATGTGAAACATTTTCACAAGCATAATATTACCTGTGGGCATTTAATCAATTCCTTTATACACATTTTCACACCTTTGCAAACAAAGCAAATGTCTGGTCAGCCTCTAAGCTGTTTGCTTATGGTATAATATAGCTCTGATTCTATAATTCATGTCTGAGCCAAAATGTCGTGTGATTAAAGAATAATTTAATGTTATTTCGTACATGAATATCCAACAGAAAAAGGGTGAAATGGGAATGGCATACAATAGATTCTGTCTTAAGCGGGCAGTCATTTATTGAACATAGGGGTCTTAGGAGCTTTCCGTATTACTTTGGACCTGCATTAAGCTATCACCTGCCTTATAGGCCAATAATAAGACCTATTTTGATGACCGCTTACCACCTCTTTACCTAATGCATATTCATGTAGAAAATAATGACGTTATGAATATTAATAAGATTATTTTGTATAATGGCATATGCACACAGGACATGTTGGCTCATGCACAAGCTGTAGAATCAGATCTATACTCTACCATAAGCAAACAGAGCAGACCCTGATCAGACGGCTCCTATAGGAGCCGTCTGATCTGGGTCTACTCTGTTTGCAGATGCGCGGGAATGCGCTTACATAAGAGAAAGGGTTAAGACAGGTTGTACTGTATACTAATATTTGATGTTACAAGCATTTTGGTCATGATGAATGGAATCAAGCTCCGACTCACTGTTGGTGACCAGTTGACCTGTTAGCAGAAGCTGGAGAAAGGAATAGTAACAGAATGCACTGTTTCTGTTCCATACCGTTGCAATATGTTGATTCTCTATCTATTTCGTGCTTCTCTTCTGTTTCAGTCGTATTGCTTTGTTCTGGATTCTTCTATGTTTTCTGTGAATGCCTTTGTTCTGTTCCGTTCTGTTTTATATATTCGACTCGTCTTGTCTGCTCAGTGTCGTTCCATTGATATTCAATTCTGTTTAGTTTTAACCTTTAGCCTGCTATGGAAGGATGAGTGAATACCTATGCAAACAGTTTAGATCCAGGTGAGACGCCGAGTAACTCGGTGTCTCATCAGGATCCAAACTGTTTGACACTCTGATTGCATTTCGGTAGACACATTGATTAAACTTTGAAAATGTAATAAGTGAAAATTTCTGTAGAAATAATTTGCTCAGCTAAAGGTTAATTTGAAAATTTTGATTTATTCTTTTTCAGACAATGTAAAATATTTACCTCATTCTATTATATTTCCCATGACATTTTCTGTTCTATTCAAATTAAAACATTTTCCTATTAAATCTCACCTAGACAATTTCGGTTATCTGAGTAATTTCCTTGTTTGGGCATCTATTTTCCGTTTACTTATTCTTAAGCTTGTGGATTGTGTTATTTGTGTTTATGTGCTGCCCTGTTTTCGTCTGCTGCCTTGATTCGAATTGCTGTTTATCTTTCAGGCGACAACTGCAGGGCCCCTGATGGTACCATTGTAAAGAGGGGAGATACATATCACCCAATTCCCCATATCTCGTGTGTATGCAAGGAGGAAAACTTTGGGCTTTATGGTGGCAGAGCAGTCTGTGCCGGATAGAGTGAAACACGCCCAAGCCGATAATACTTGAATGTCAATGGACGGTATTTTTGCGTCTGAATATAAGATAACAATACACGCCCTTGTGTTATTCTCGGATACTTGATACTCCACAAATCTACCACCCATTACATCTGTTATAACACGTGAAGCGTTTTAACACATGTCTTATTTATAGACAGAATGTCTCTAGTCTCTACAGTAATCACTTAATGGATAAATTTAACGATTATCATGCCTTTAAACCTTTCCCTCGTATAAATGTGTTTTAACGCATTTGCAAACAGGATAGACCCAGATCAGACGGCTCCTAGAGGAGCCGTCTAATCAGGGTCTGCTCTGCTTGCTTATGTTTGCTTACAGAGAGAATGTTATCACAATAACAAAAGTATGAATTTGATAGACCTGTTTCTTCAGTTTCTAAAATGGCTACAATATTCCATCTCGCATATGTCACTATAACCATTTCACCCATGAATATTCAGTAGGTATTAAAATGGGGAATAAACATTGAACAGGGAAAGGGTTAACAGCAGGTGAATGATTAACTAATAAAATGAATGCAATACTGACAGTTCATACTGGAATAATGACATGGGTCTGACATGTATAACACTGCCACATGTGTTAAACCTTTACCTGCTGAATATTCAAATAGCGTGATTTTGAATATTCTTTATATGAAATGTTGTAATGACAAATGCCAGCAGGACGTTTTGGCTATGGCAGGAACAGTAGAATCAGATCTATATACTATTCCATAAGCATAGACCCTGATCAGAAGGTTCCTATGTGATAGGTTTTCGAATAGAAAAGGGATTTGTGCAGGTACAAACATACAAGTAAACGATTTGAAAACATTGATCACAATTATATCAACAGTCTTAAATTGGACCTAGTACTGGCCCTTGTCTTTTCGCAATGAATAGGTTTGACATTTACAAATGTGTCATTATTAGTAATGTGTGGGAACTGAATTTAGAGAAATATTGAGGGAGCCCTTTGATTAGGGGTCTGCACTGTTTGTGAACAGAACAACCACATCAACTAGACTGGCTGGTTTGGTTGCGATGCAAATCAACAACCTCTTCTCAATCGTTATAAATTACAGAGAGAATGTTATCACAATAACAAAGGTATGAATGTACAGTTTGAAGTATGAATGTACAGTTTGAAATATGAATGTACATGTTGAGCTTGTATTGCAGTACTCTTATCTTAACCTCTTAATTTTTTAAATATTCACTTAAGAAATAATGACATCACGCATATTTATTGTCTGAGTTTTATTATTGCATATGTACACAGGAAAGTTTGTGGTTGAAGAAACTGTAGATTCAAATTGTACTAGTGTTGGAAGAAACTGTAGGTTAATTCCAGCTTGCGATATCCCTGCTCGACAAAGAAAGGTCAGGAGTGCTGGAAACATCACACGAAGAGGCTGAAATATACATTCATGATACACATTCCGATCCCAATCGAGTTGGCTCCCTAGGGGATTGTGACTGAATAGAAGCAGTAACCCTGCCGAGAAGGTGCTGGTGGTAAAAGGACCTACACTGAAAGTGGTCATATATGTCGCAAGGAAGGCAAGAATTGTTTCACCTCCAGGAGTGAACGTCATCGCATGCAAAGTGTAAAAAATGTGCCCCTACTTATCAAGCTGCTATGGCGGCTCTTGAATGTAGTCTGGAGGAAGGGCGATGTCCCAGGAGCTTGGAAGGAGGCGGGTGGAATATTTACACAGAAGGAAAGGAACACCAAGATGGCCTGCCAGTTTAGAACGACATCGTTGCTCAATGTCAAGGGGAAAGTGGTCTTTGTCATCCTTGTAAGAAGACTTGTTACATTCGTGACAGACAATGCCTACATAGGTACTTCTGTTTAGAAGGGAAGAGTTCCCGGTTTCACCGGCTGTGTAGAACACACAACTGCCATCACTCAGCTGATCCGTGAGGCAAACGCTAGTAGCTTTGCTCGATCTAGCCAATGCTTATGGACCCATACCACACCATCTTATCTACGCAGCCCACCAGCGAAAAAACATCACCAGCTATCTGGATGGAATCAAGCTCTGATTCACCGTTTGTGACCAGTTGGCCAGATGGCAAAAGCTGGAGAAGAAATAGGAAATAATGCACTGCTTCTGTAGTACACTTCTTCATATGAATGAAGCTACTGATCAACATCGTCCGACCAGAGACTCGTGTACCAAATACAGGGTCAGGTATCTACCTCCAATCCAGCAGAAGGTTCATGGATGACCTCACTGACAACACAAACCACACCCAGGTTAGTAGGATGCTGACAACCCTGACATATGTCGCTTCATGGGCTAGAATGAAGTTCAAGACAGTCAAAGCAAGATCTCCCATCATTAAGAAGGGCCAGATAACAGAGAGTTTCAAACTTCGCATACAGGACGGGCGATCCCGTCCATAGTGCCTGTGCAAGTGGTTTGATGCTAGCTTGCAAGACCGGGACAATGTAAGTTAGCTCTAGTACAAGGTAAAGGACGGTTTGAAGAATATTTATTGCTGCGGACTGCCAGACAAGTTCACATCTGAGCTCTACCAGCACGCCTTACAACCAACATTTTGCCATTGATGCTGTATCAGGTAGCCACCACTACAATGTCAGTCCTGGAAAGAATCACCAGCCGACGCCTAAGAATTTGGCTAGGAGTACCCAAACGTCACCAGCATTAGACCCTATGGGAAAAGCAATCAACAACAGCTCCCACTATCTTCAATTGTAGTAGAGTTCAAGGCAGCCAAGGCGAGGCTTGTGGTGTCTCTGAGAGATTATCCGGCAATTGTCAACAACAGGAGTTTTAAGAGAGCTCACTCAAACAGAAAGACATTTTGGGGTTGACTGCTGTTGGACAACATTGTGGAGCAGGGCAGAGATAAATAGATGAACGATGGTCCAGTCAGAAGTCGGGAAAGCAGAATAACATGGCAGACAAGCAAGGGCGGCCGAGTTGGGTCGCAGGGAGCATGGACCATATGGAACACCACAGATAGATGTTGACCTAGAGAAACATATGGAGGTTTGAACCACTGAGACTATCCTTTCACCTCATGTGTCTCTATGATATTCCATCTCCATTGAACCTATGTCGATGTGTACTCACGACTGACTCCAAGGGCAGCCTTTGCAATAAACCGGGCACCTTAGAGTATGTGCTGTCATCCTGCTCCATAGCACAGTCACAATGACAGAATCCACACAAGGCATCGATCCTGGATGAAAAGCAGACGGGAACATGGAGGTTGGCCTTGGAGAGAGGCTTGGGATAGAGGGAATACTATCCACAGAGACTTGACCAAGCCACTGAACGCATTTCAACTGTTTGTGGCTGGAACGTGAGGAGATGCGCTGGTAGCAAGCAAACAGCTGACGCTTATCAGGTAGGCTGTGGCTGAAAAGAGAAGAGCTGACAGCAACTAATCAACAAGCAGTGACTGGTCATCACGTTGGGTCTACCGCCACGAGGGTGTACTTAGATATACATGAGCCGAAATACCCGGTGAATGACAGGTTCCAAGCTGATGATGTTGGCTGAGGAGCAGTCAAGAGACTGTATCAGATATGTTATGATTTCATAAGCAAACAGAGCACACCCTGATCAAACAGCTCTTACTGAACCTGTCTTATATTGGTCTAGACATGAAGAAGCGTTTGTATGGGGGAATGGTTAAAGAAGTGTTAAAGGCATTTAGTGGGTTCTTCTTTCTAATATTGAATATTTACTCCATACATACGCAGTGTTACGCATTTGCAAACAATGAAGACCCCGATCAGATGGCTCCTGTAGGAACTGTCTGATCAAGGTCGGACTATTTTGAATAATAATGATATTAATCTGAATGTGCATGTTTTGTATAAACATTCATGGCTCAAAGGGTTAATATCATTTTGGTTCCACCATACTGCACAAGATGGTATACAGTAAAACCTGTCTGAATGGGCCAGTCATTTATTGAACATGGGAGCCTTAAAAAGCAGGTGGTTGCTTAATGCAAGGCAAAAGTAATGCAGAAAGCTTATGTAAAAAGTTCTGCATTACGTTTAACCTGCATTAAACTACCACCTGCATTACACACCCATACTTAAACATGTATACATATCTTATGCGAAGTAGCTGTCCTTAAACTAGAAAGTCAATTATATATATACAAAAGGAGAGTTCTGGACCACCTCCTCCGGCTCACCTCGCCATACTGACTCGGCTCACCTCCCCCGGATGGTCCAGAACACGTTTCACTTCTCCTTTTGTATATATATCATTGAGGTAAAAAAATTAAAAAAAAAATTACCCACAAGCAATATTTTGGAGAGAGAGAGACAGTGGCGGGTCTAAAACACATTGGGGAAATAAAAAAAATGGGGTGTGGGGGAGAGGAGGGGTTTTTGGGGGGATTTGGGGTTTGAGGGGAAAACCGGTACATGGAGGGTGATCGAGGGAGGAATGTCGGGGTTTAGGGGGTTTGGTGGGAGAGGGGGGGGGGGGGGGTAAAGTGAGGGACAGCGGGTGAGGGGGAAAATTAAAATAAAATGTAGTGAGGGACAGCGGGAATCTTTCGTGGGAGGGAGAGGGGGTTAAATAAAAAGAGGGGGTATCAGTGGGGGACTCGAGGGGGATATTGGGGTTTGGTCGGGGTCGAGGGTAAAACCCGGTACTCGAGGGTAAAAGTGAGGGACAGTGGGTGAGGTGGAAAATTAAAATAAAATGTAGTGAGGGACAGTGGGAATCTTTCGTGGGAGGGGAAGGGTGTTAAAATAAAAAGAGGGGGGTTATCAAATGAGGGACAGTGAGTGACGTAGAAATTAAAATAAAATGTAGTGAGGGACAGCGGGAATCTTTCGTGGGAGGGGAAGGGTGTTAAAATAAAAGAGGGGGTATCAGTGGGGACTCGAGGGGGAATATTGGGGTTTGGTCGGGGTCGAGGGTAAAACTGGGTACTCGAGGGTAAAAGCGAGGGACAGTGGGTGAGGTGGAAAATTAAAATAAAATGTAGTGAGGGACAGCGGGAATCTTTCGTGGGAGGGGGAGGGTGTTAACATAAAAAGAGAGGGGTTGTCAAATGAGGGACAGTGGGCGA
Source organism: Azorinus chamasolen (assembly GCA_963576725.1). Taxonomy (NCBI): domain Eukaryota; kingdom Metazoa; phylum Mollusca; class Bivalvia; order Cardiida; family Solecurtidae; genus Azorinus; species Azorinus chamasolen. The sequence continues at coordinate 59,129,783 of OY755249.1, forward strand.
GGGGGAAAATTAAAATAAAATGTAGTGAGGGACAGCGGGAATCTTTCGTGGGAGGGGAAGGGTGTTAAAATAAAAAAGAGTGTGGGTAAAAGAGGGACAGTGAGGTGATGATAAATAAAATGAAAAGTGAAGGAGGGACTGGGAGTATCTTCCGTGGGTGGGAGAGACGATAAAAATAAAAAGAGGTTAGGAGGTGAGGGACACCGAACGTGAAAGTAAAAACAGAACGCTCCTATATATATAATAATAATTACAAGGGTGATGGGGTGGAGGGATGATTTAAATTTCGATATTCATTAATCTTTTAACTTCTTCATTATATGGTTTGATTACCGCGTGATATCTACAGTTCACTCTTATATTATTAGCCCCGCATTTATTACAGATTTGCAATTTGGAATAAGTCCTTTTACCGCAATATAAACATGGTTTCACATTATCATTTTTCATCAGAAATTTATGTATAGCGCAATACATAGAACATTTTACGGGTCTTTTAAAACATCGTTTATCACTTCGCATTCCATTTATTTAAAATAATAAATAATTATTTGTTATACTTAATTAAAAAACTAACATTATAAATGTCATCTGAAATCGCCAAATATCGTGATGGAATTATTAATGATGATCAATTAAGTAAAATGATTGATGTCATTAAAAAGCCATCTATTAAATTAGTAGACAACCCGAAATGTAGTTATTTCAAAGCGTATGAAATTATCGCTAATATTTATAAAGACCCTAGCATATTGTTTAATGATAAAAAATCTGAAATATTAGACCAAATTGGGAATGATATAAAAGAATATAATGGTGTTAAGTTTTCAGTAGGTCTTTCTCTTCAATTCTTTCATGATGAACGTAATGGTAAAAAGAAATTTGTTGATGCTTCAAATCATGGACTACAAGCTGCCGTATTCAATGATGAAAATATTGAAGAATTTTACATTGAACAAACTTCTTATTTACAATCGTGGATCGAGAAGTTTACGAATACAGCTTCCGGTCTAGAGATTGACCATTGCCTGAAGTTATATTTGAACATCGCCAAATATGAACCATTAAAAGGTTCTTCATATATAGACCTACCTAGGTTTTTAATAAATAAGAAAGCATTAGTCAATGTTAAGAATAAGGATGATGCATGTTTATTCTGGGCAATAATTTCTGCTCTTTATCCAACTACAAAGCATTCCGATAGGATCTCATCTTATCCGGATTATAAAAATATTCTTAATGCAAAAGGTATTGAAACTCCCACTCCATTAACGCAGATACCAAAAATAGAAAAACAAAATAATCTTGCAATAAATGTATATGGATATACAAAGTCGGTATTTCCATATTATATCACGAATCAATCTAAAGAGATTAAAAGAATAAACTTACTCTTGATTTCAGAAGATGAAAAATATCACTACTGTTGGATTAAAAACCTTAGTAGATTACTTTGCAATCAAAACAATAAGCACAACGGACAAAAACACTTCTGCGATCGTTGTCTATATAGCTTTTCAAAAGAAGACTTACTTACTAAACACAAAGAAGATTGCGAAGGAATTAATAAAACATCTTTAAGAATTGAAATGCCTAAAAAAGGTGATACAACCAAGTTCGAAAACCATCAAAACCAAATGCCTGTTCCATATGTAATCTATGCATACTTTGAAAGTATAATAAAACCTAAATCAGAAGAAAAAGAGATCAAACAGAAATAACGAGTGAACATGAAGCATGTTGATTTGGATATCAATGGAAAAGTAGTAAAGTCAAGCAGGCAAAGCCACATGCAAGACGCAACCACCACCAAAACACCGATAGACAGCATGACACACACACACACACACAACCACACACCCAAACGCACACGCACACACACATACGAAATGAACACAGAAAACACCAAAAGACACACAAGAAACAGGGACAAACGTTCCACAACATGAACAAACCACAAGCAAAAAGACGCAAGGCAAACAAAAGGAAGGGTGACAAAGAGAGTACCGCCTTGGCACGGTCAGCAGCAAAAACACCACTGGGGGTTTAAACCGGTTTACGGACGTCCTAACCTCACACTTCTCTCAAAGTCACCCTAGCTTTACAAATATTGTAAATAAAGGTATCCCCGCTGGACTTACCCACAACATAGACGACGGTGAACACAGGACAACATGTAAAACATAGCATAATAACTGTGACAATCCGTCAAATATGTACTCAATGGCTTTGCTGAAGTCAGAGCACCTGCAGGTAAGCCGTTAAGGGCACGACAGGGAAAAAATAATACATGAGTCTGGTAAGCTCCTCCTGTATCCAAGTTTAAGAGTATACCATCATAGAGTACTACCCTCGGCCTGTCATCGCGCAAGCAAAGAGGGAAGCGTAGCTACCGACTGTAAAAGGGTCGATAACCAAACATGCAGTGTGTTGCAATATAATAGGATCATAAAGTTGTTAGATATGATGGTAAAATAGAGAAAGAACCTATCATATACAGAGGAGAAAATACCGCTGAAGTCTTTCTAAATCATTTAGAAAATGAAGTAGAAAATATTAACAACATATTTAAACATCCTAAACCATTGATTATGACAAAACAAAATAAAATAGATTTTAAAAACGCAACTCATTGCTGGATATGTGAAGAAGAAATATTAAAAGATAAAGTTAGAGATCACTGTCATTTCACAGGTGAATACAGAGGTGCAACACATAAAACATGCAACTTAAAACTAAAGATAAAACCATATTCAACTAAAATACCTGTTGTCTTTCATAATCTAAAAGGTTATGATTCTCATCTTATAATGCAAAAGATACATACTACTACAAGTGGTAACATTTCTTGTATAGCAAATGATACAGAAAAGTATATTTCATTTAGTATAGGACAATTGAAATTCTTAGACAGTTTCCAATTTATGACATCATCATTAGAGAAATTGGTAGACGTAACAGATAAAAAAGATTTCAAAATAACTAAAAGTCAGTTTGATGATAATTTTAATTTAATTTTACGTAAAGGTGTTTATCCATATGAATATATAGATTCCTTTGATAGATTTAATGAAACTAAATTACCTCCTATAGAAAAGTTTTATAGTTCTCTATCAGATGAAAGTATCAAACAAGAAGATTATGACCATGCTCAAAATGTATGGAAAGAATACAACTGTAAAAATATAGGTGATTACCATGATCTATATTTAAAAACGGATGTTCTCTTACTAGCTGATATATTTCAAACATTTAGAAAAACTTGTATGAACACTTATAAATTAGATCCTCTACATTATTACACAGCACCAGGATTATCCTGGGATGCTCTACTTAAACAAACTAAAATAGAATTAGAATTATTAACAGATATAGATATGCATCTCTTTATAGAAAAAGGAATGAGGGGTGGAATAAGTATGGTTTCAAAGCGATATACAAAAGCTAATAATCCTTTAGTAAAAGATTATGATAAAAATAAAGAGAATAATTATATAATGTACTACGATGCAACCAATCTATACGGTCATGCAATGTCAAGACCACTTCCATACTCTGGTTTCAAATGGATTAATCCGAGTAAAGTTAAGAAGCGTCCTAAAAATAAAGGATGGATCTTAGAAGTTGATTTAGAATATCCTAAACATTTACACAAAGAACATAATGATTATCCACTTGCTCCAGAAAAACTTTCAGTGAAATATGAATGGCTTTCAGAATATCAAAAAGAATTACTAGATAACAACAGTATTTTAAAGGTAGAAAAGCTTACCCCTAATCTAATGAATAAGAAAAAGTATATAGTACACTATAGGAATCTACAATTATATCAGGAACTAGGTCTAAAAGTAACAAAATATCATAGAATCCTCGAGTTCAATGAAAAACCTTGGATGGAACCGTATATCCGTCTCAATACAGAACTAAGGAAAAAAGCTAAATCAGCATTTAAAAAAGACTTTCATAAATTAATGGTCGTTTCAGTATTCGGTAAAACGATGGAGAACCTTCGTCAAAGAGTAGATATAAAACTCGTAAAAACGGATGGAAGTCAAAATGAAAATCTTAGAAAAATAATATCAAAACCAAATTTTAACAGACGTGTAAAGTTCTCTGATGAGTTATCTGCACTCCACGTAAATAAAACAAAACTAACGCTAAACAAACCAATCTATGTTGGATTCTCTATTCTAGATTTATCAAAAGAGTTTATGTTTGACTGGTATTACAACACACTGAAAGAGAAGTACGGAGAAAACTGCACCTTGTTATATACCGACACTGATAGTTTATTACTAGATATAAAAACTGAAGATGTTTATAAAGATATGCTTGAAATGCAAGATGAATATGATCTATCCGATTATCCTAAGGATCACTTCTTACATAATGAAAAAAATAAAAAAAGTAATAGGGAAATTTAAAGATGAATGTATGGGTGTTCCGATAGCCGAGTATGTAGGTCTAAGACCTAAACTATATTCGGTATTAAGAGCGGATGAAGAAGTAATAAAAAGATCTAAAGGCACAAAGAAATATGTAATCAAAAAACAAATAATCTTCGAAAACTATAAGGATTCATTATTCAATAAAAAAAAATATTCACATTCAATGAACATGCTAAGATCTATACACCACAATATATGTGGATTAAAAGTTAATAAAACAACACTTTCTCCACTTGATACTAAAAGATATACAGCGTTAGATGGTATTACGACATACGCGTATGGGTATCAGCGGAAACAATAAGAAGTTCTTCTTTAACGAAACCTCTCGCTGGTGCCGGCGATTTCAAATAATAAACTCTTATACCCTGCGTAATGATTTGATAATCTATCTTATGAATATCGACCGACCAAATTGGATCGGTAGCTCTTCTCTTACCACCTCCTTCTAATTCTCCGGGTTGATATAAATATCTAACACTCGCGAGTGGACATAATTCAGTATCAACTTTTCTCGTTATAATTGGAGAAGGTTTTTTCGTCTCCACATTTAATGCTTTAACAACATATGGTAATCTCTTAACCCATTCTCTATTTCTTTTCTGCGTTTCGATCTCCTTAGCGTACTGATAACCGAACAATCTTTCCGCCAAAGTTCTATTAAATCTCTCTACGATTCCTTGGTCTCTATGTATTTCTCTTCTACCTCTTCTTATTTTAACATTATGTTTAGCCATTAGTTGAGAAACAACGCCCATAAATTCTCTCCCTGGGTCAACTTGTAATAATTTGGGATAGTTCAAATGTCTTTTGTAAATCTTCTCAAAAGCGGCGGCAACTTCTTTACTGTCTTTCGATGTCAATGGTTCAGCTTCTTTATATCTCGTTCCCGCATCTACTAATGTCAATGCGTACTTATATGTTTTATTTTTAACTCTATCAAAAGGTAAGAACAGCAAATCGGCTTGATGTACTTCATTCTTCGCAGACACATCAAATTTAGGTCTTATTATCTTTTTAGGTGCGGGTAAATATATCTGCCACACCGCTTGTTTATTTAGAAATTCTAATGCTCGTTTATTACTAACTTTGGCTTCTTTAGCTAACTTACTAACGGCCGTCTTACCTTTCCAAAATCCTTTAGGACTATAGTATATTTTTTCCATTTTCATGGGAAAATTAAATCATAAGCGTGATATTTATTCTTCTTGTTATTCTTACACGGTTTCAATCCGAGCGGTCTAACATAAAAAGGTGGATCTTTATCCTCTATCTTAGTAGCGAGATGCGAAGGACACCACACTTTTACATTGTCTTTGAGAGTTAATATCGTACTTTCGCCATTTCTCGTTTCAACTGTTCTATAGTCAACGATTGTATAGATTTTATTTTTTTCCAAATCAGACCATTTCTTTGTATTATATTCGCTTTGTTCTTTTAACATTTCTTCAAATTCTTCTTCCGTGATTTCTTTTTGCATTTGTGCTTTACTTTGCTCTTGTGCAAACACCTCGCTCATTTATTTAATATAGAAAATCAATTATATAAATTTCCAATCAACAAACCCGGTTAATACCATGCCACCGATAACGAAAACGAGTTCTCTATTTTTTTGGTCTTCCGATGGCGTATAAAAATCGCTTAATTTAGGTTCCGGTGGTAACGCTTGAAGTTCTTTTCCGGTCGAATAATAATACTGCTTCATAGCGGTATCAACATCGTTAAATGTTTGTTCAGCGTGATGTTCTTTTTTCATCTCCTTATTAATATAATCTAATATTTGAGTTCTTTTTTTATTCCAATCATCTTGCGCCGATTCTAATTGTTCTATAGCTTTATCGTGTCTTTCTTTTTCTTCTTCCGAATCCGAATCTTTTCCTAAGAGAAAAAAAAAAAATTACCACCGGAAAATGTAACTCCGTTTATAAGCGCTCCCCCTATTAACGATATTACCGCGCTCGCCATTTTTTACTTCATGATATCGGCCGGTATAATACCTTGTTTAACTAACATATCTTTAGTTATCATAGCTAGTAATATATCGATAGATAACATTCCGATATCGGATAAATTAAAATCTACTTTAGGTGGTTGTCTTTTAAATAGTTTTCTACCTATTTCCGCGTATCCGACCGTTAATACCGTTCTACTCCAGCGTGATATAACGTATTCACTATTTCTTTTTTATCTGCCGAAATTTTTTTAAAGAAAAAAATTAATTAAATTCAAACGGGTCATATTCTTCTTTCTTTTCAGTATCTTCTTTTTCGAGGGGGCGACCGTAAGGGGCGACCGTAAGTGAGCGTTCCGCTTTGGTTCCGCTTTGGTTCCGATTAGGTTCGGATTTGGTTACGAAAAAATATAATCCTAATCCGACAACTCCTATTGATATATATAATGGTACGTAATTTGGTTTCTCCTCGTGTTTCGATTTTTTAAAAGAATCATCATCCGAATCTTTCGTTATTTGGCTCGGAGTGGTCTTCAAATGTTCCATTTCTTTTCTTTTTAATTCGGCTTTTAATTTTCTCGCTTCTACACCTTTCTTACCCGCGGCTACTCGTTTCGGGTCTTTCGTTTTTTCTTCGTTATTCATTTTTTATATCAAAATCTTGATCGCTCTTGTCGGTATGGTCGAATTGAATATGTTTTACCGTCGTTAACATCGCGGTAAAAGGCGCTAAATACATTCCGTATTTATAATATAGTTCGCAACATGAAGTAGTCAAAGCGTGATTAATAAAAGGATCTTCTTCTAAGTCTTGTATTAGTTTAGGAGGATTAACAACGTTAAAATACTTTGAATTAATAACTGAATTACCTAATGTTTTAGTCATACTAGCTCCTAATCTCGCTTCATATCTACAGTATAGTTTGTTTATTTGTTCTAATGTCATTGTGTCGATGTCCGAGAGTTGTAACTCTCTTCCGAGATATTGTTTACTACTGCCACCAGCTATAATAGCCGATAATCTTTCACGTTTTTTTTTCTTCTTCAACATCTTCTCCTGTATCTTTAAAGATACATTCGGTTAATAATTCTTCGGCGTTCATTTTATATAATTTATTTTTCAGTTTTAAATAATTAAATATCACATATCCGGCTAATGATAAGACTGTAGTATTTGTTATTTTTTGTTATTTTGTATTTTTGTTATAATTGTTAGTATTTCCAATAGCATTTTTAAACAATGCTTTTTAGCAATGCTTAATGCTTAAAACAATGCTTTTTAGCAATGCTTAATGCTTAAACAAATGCTTTTTAGCAATGCTTAATGCTTAATCGACTAACCAATAATCCGTAGGTTGATCCGTTATCAATATTAATTTACGATGCTTCTTTTTTTTAGTTCTTCTTTAATTCTTTGTCGTTCTTCTAGGGTAGGAATAACGTCATTTTCTCTTAGACAATTTTCGAAACTATCTCTGTCTTTTGTGTAGAACATACACACCCATTTAGTTTGTTCTCTCAGATCTTTTAAGACCGAATTGTATCGTTGGGATATAACCCATACGGATTGTTCCGCGTGTCTACCGGAAAAAGCTAATTCCGAAAGCATATCCCTTTTCTTAGTTAATTCTTTCGTAGCGCTACAATCGTCAATAACGTATAACGTCGAATAACCGGCATATTTATTAAAAAACATTCTTAATAATTCTTGTAGTTTCTCTTCTTCATTAACGATAGGATTAACGATTATTATATTTTTGTTTTTAGGTTTCCTGACATCTCCGATCCACTCACGATTTTTATAAGCTTTATTCCATTGAATAGTAGGACACACTATAACTATATATTCGAATATTTTATAATATTCATTTTCTAGAAGATCGAGTACAAACTCTGTCTTCCCGCATCCCGTTTGACCACATATAATCGCCGAATGAGGAAATTTCGGTAGCTCCATTTACTTAATAATTAACTTCTTTAAATCTACCATCTTCAAAATTAATTTGTGCGTCTTGTATAACGAATAGATAAACATTTATTAATTCATCTTCTCCTCCTTCTTTCGTTATTTGTATCGTAATTCCTTCAGAGGCATTCTCAATGCGTCTTCCCGAACCGTGTGGCGAGTTATCATCCGTTGAGCGTAAATCGAGCCATAACGCGTAATTACTGGTAGGATATTTCTCTAATGTCGTATTAGTGAAGACCGTATCTTTTAAAACGTAATTCGTTATTTTATTTCGTTTAGAATTCATAGCAAAAAATTTATTTATTTCGTCCCATTGTTGATAAGCTTTCATTCCTTGACTGTATAGTTGATTCGGAACTCCTTCTATCGTAATCTCTACTTTCGTTATTTTAGGATTGAAATAAGTTTCGGTGTTCGTTCTTTCGGGGTCTTCGAACAACATCAGAACCCCTTTCATACTTCTCGCTGGAACATTTAAATTTATATTCCATAGCGTATCAGATTTATTTTTAGTTATTTTTCTATGTCTTAGTATTCTATCGTACAAAATTACCATTTTACCAGAAACTTGTTGTCTTATCTGTCTAGCTAATTCGGTGTCGGAAACCATATCGAATTCTAAACAAATATTACTTATTTTATAACTCGAATCTTTATCCGTCGAGTTAATAACTTTATTATAATCGTTGAACGTAAGTTCGTACTCGAGTCTATCACCGAGACCGGACTGATAAAATGGCATATGCGTTTCTAATAGTTCAAAGTCGAGTGGAATACAAATATTATTTTTATACGCATCCGCTATAGCTTCGTCTTCTTTGTCCGCACCCGCATTTTCCGCTCCAACTCTGTGTTTTAACATGTTTACGGTACCTATACCTTGATAAGCCATGTTTGCACGTTCGGTAGGTGTTTTCCATAAATCGACATAACAATGATAAATATCGCTATCATCGATTGACATAACTTCATTTCCGCTTATACGAATGGTTGTTTTTTTAATTATTGATCTTCCTACGTTTTGATATATAGTTGAATTTACATCCTTAGATTTAAGTTCAATTTCAAACGCTAATCTAACCGTTCCGGGGACAATAACATCGTTACTACTTAGATTAGGGAATCTCACTAATAACTGTTGATTCTGATCAATAGTTGAAGGATTATTAGTTATTACAACGCTCTGTCTAATTCCTTTTACGCCCCTCGGTTCCCTTATTTTTCTGTAGGGGTTTAATTTTTCTCCGTAAGCCGACAATTTTAAAGGATTTTTTTTTTAGTTAAATAATTCGATTATCATTGACGCCACTGTATTAACGCATGTAGGATTATTACTTTTAGAAACAAAATTTATTGAATCATGAGGCAAAATCTTTAATGGTATATCAAAAGTTTTCGTGGATCTCGGAAGATTACCCAAACTTATAAAATGATACGGGTGTTCAATTCCATTAACAGACACCTCAACGGATACATCAGATTCAATGTCTGTTCTTTCACACGCTAATCCCATACTCAATATTTGACCCGTAGTGCTCATAATATAACCTATCCCTGTTTCTCTACCGCCATTACCGAAACTAAATACTTTTCCCTCGTGTAATACCCCGTTACTTTCAGCGAATATGGTTATTTTATTTCTGCGAATTCTAAGTAATAAATCGTCTCTCAATTTATTATTTTTTTCTTTCATCTCTGTATTATCGGCATTGTATCTATTACTCAAAGGAACTAAACATCCTTCAATTTATAAATCCGTTCTAAATTATCGGCATGGCGTTGATTAATTTCTTCAAGTTCTTCTTTAAGTTCTTCTTTAAGTTCTAAATTATCAGCATGTTTTATTTTTTTAGTTCCAAAAATACTCATTTTTTAAGATAATTTTTAGTATGATAATTCAATTATCATTGACGCCACTGTATTAACGCATGAAGGATTATTACTTTTACAAACAAAATTGATTATATCGAGAGGCTCGATCTGTAACGGTATAGCAAAACGTACCGCTGCACTCGGAAAAATACCTAAAAACACACCATATTTCGGTTGTTCGATTCCATTAATAGATACCGCAACAGCTACATTAGAATTGTTTATTCTTTTACTCGATAATCCCATACCCAATATCCAACACGTTCTTCCCGTCACGTAACCTACCCCTTCTTCTCTACCGCCATTACCGAAACTAAATACTTCTCCATTCTGTAATGACCCCTTACTTTCGGCGCATATACTTATCGTCTTCTTAGTACTAATACTGTCCCTCAATTTATTAATCCGTTGATTAATTTCTTCTTCTTTTAGTTCCAAATTACCGACAAGTTTTATTTTTTTAGTTCCAAATATACTCATTTTAAAAGAGAATCTTTTAACTCTAAAACGCAATTAACTGGTAGACGATTAACTATTTTTTTTATTATTTTCATCTCTGATTTCTAATTTTAATTCAGTTATAACGTCATTAATTAAACTTTTGTATTCCGGATTTTCAAATCTAATTGTCGTTATCTCTCCAAATTCTTTATTTTCGACCGGAATAACCGCTAACAAGGTACTCGGAGTTCCATCGAGATCGTTATGAGAAGTACTAACTTGTTCCAAATGAACGTACAACGATTTATAGATGGCGAAATCTATACTTCTTTCACCGGTTTGTATGTCATTAGCGGTAAATTACCAAATCCTAATATAGAGTTCAAATCTTTACTCAATCTCAATTCGTATGTTGAAATTAATGATGCTACGCCGTTAGATTCATTTACCGATAATGTAATGTTATAATTTTTAAACAAATCGGATATTTGTTGAAAACTATAATAACCATTTGGAATTTGTACTATCGACTTATCACCAACCTTTTGTATATATTCGTTAACAATATTATACCAACCTACACCGTACGTAATACATTTCAATCCAATACATTTATTTCCATTTCTATTATCGATATATTGTTGTAAGTTAATAGTTTTATCAATATTCGAAATTGTATGATGCATTTTTTAATGTTTTAAAATGTCAATCCAAAATCCCTTCAAGTACAATGATAAAGCTCAATATACCCATGGAGGTGTGTTCAATAAAAAGATTATTACCCCCTCGAAACAATCCATCGTTATTACATCAGATGGAAAAAGTTTCAATGCAGATTTCCTAGATTTATTTAAAAAATATAAATTACCGCACGTAGCATCAGATGATATAGTGCAACGATGGAACGCAGACTGGTTTTTATTCTATCAAAATCAACTTAACTCCAGCGGGGATACCTTTATTTACAATATTTGTAAAGCTAGGGTGACTTTGAGAGAAGTGTGAGGTTAGGACGTCCGTAAACCGGTTTAAACCCCCAGTGGTGTTTTTGCTGCTGACCGTGCCAAGGCGGTACTCTCTTTGTCACCCTTCCTTTTGTTTGCCTTGCGTCTTTGTGCTTGTGGTTTGTTCATGTTGTGGAACGTTTGTCCCTGTTTCTTGTGTGTCTTTTGGTCTTTTCTGTGTTCATTTCGTGTGTGTGTGTGCGTGTGCGTTTGGGTGTGTGGTTGTGTGTGTGTGTGTGTGTGTGTGTGTGTCATGCTGTCTATCGGTGTTTTGGTGGTGGTTGCGTCTTGCATGTGGCTTTGCCTGCTTGACTTTACTACTTTTCCATTTGCAATATGGTGCGCTACTACGGGTTGTGGCGTTGATTTCAACAATCACTTATCTGCGCAGAAAGATTCGATGACTAGTTCTCTATTCTTGTTCCATATCTATTATCAAACGAGACGGATACTCTTTGAATTAGGTATCGCTCTACCGCAAGACGAAAGCTGGAATGCTTTTAACAATAGTTATGACCGTGAAGCGTATGAACGTATATGTAAAGAATTTAATGTAGATCCTAACGCGGACTGGCGACAAAAGTTATATCCAAATGGCGATGGTCTCGGAGATGTATATACTAGCGGTCATATAGCCTGGACACGAACAGATTTTAGGCACGATAATTCGGGTCAACATACTGCAGATAATAAAGTGGCGGTTCTCGATTTAACTAAGATGACATTCGGACCCGAAGTACCGGGAGATCGACATTGCGGCGTTACATCGTGTCATTATGACCCACCTAAGAAAGTTCACATTGATTATCTTCAACAAGATGATGGCGTTAAAGACGCTTGGACTACTTTTATTCTCGATACATCAAAGGGTTTTACGCAAGCGGGCGTTCAACGTATAAACGAATCCATAAGAACATATTGCTGGGCTATCTTAGGTTCTCAGTCTCAAACGAGAACGAGCATACTCGGAACAGGAACTGCTTTTGACGCTCAAAAACAATTCCTCGCAAATGTTGAGGATGCTATCAATAGCCCCCTCGATTTGCCGAGTCAAATTACGAGATATCAAAACACATTGAAATATGCTAGAAGTAAAGTTGATTTTGTGTATGGCATAGACTTGTATATGTCTCCGAGTAATATGGAATTACGAATAGGAACAATTCAAGATTATAATAATGAAATCGTTGTTGCAACGGACCAACAAGAACTCGGTTTAAATAATGACGTTACTATTAAACCTATTCCGCCGAGACAAAATGTAGAATTGAAAGGAACAACGACTAAACAAACGCAACCAGTTCCAAGGGAACTCCCTCCGGTCCGGTCACAACCAGTTCAAGTTAATTCAGTAGATCATGTTTCTGAACACGAAGATAATAAAACGGCGATAATAGTAGGAAGTATAGCGGTAATTCTTACGGTTTTATTTATTTATCGTTAAGATATTCTTTAGCAGCGGTAAATAATAATCCTATAACTAAAATTAATAAAGCCCATAGATTATTAGCGAACCAATTAACTACTTTACCGGTTGTAGATAAAAACCACGATACTATTGACCCTATTATACCTGGTAACGCCGATGCCGCTTTACCGGCTAATTTAGCGAGTAATTTTCCTATATTAGATAATTGGTTTTTTATCCAATCTTTAGCGCTATCGCCTTTTGACGGGGTGTTTCCGGGTGCTACAGATCCTCCTCCTCCGGGTATAACGGCTTCGACTATAACCCCGATAATCATACCAAACGCGTTTAAAATGCTAACTATCGTAATTCCTTGTTCCCTGAATAATGTTTTTATTCTTTCGGCTAATGTCGCGTCTTCTCTTAATACTTTATGGATCGTTTCTTTTATTCTATTTACTTGACTTCTTAATCTTTCTTTATTAACATTAATCACTTCCAGTCTTGAACTTCTCTCTAATTCTAAATCTCTTATTCTACCTTTAATTCGTTTTTTTTTATCTTCATCATCGGTTTGTTCTAATTTTTCATTTTCATATTCTATTTCTCTATTTGTTGCACTCAGTTTTGCTAATTCATGTGTAATCTCTTCTTTTGTTGTTGTTATTGCTTCTAGAATACCATCCATTTCTCTCATTTCTACATCTGTTTGTGTTTCTTTTTCTAAATCATTTATTACTAATTCTAAATTGGTAAAAGTTGTTTCAGCTGTATCTGTTAAATCTAGTATGTCTTGTTCGGAAGAAAGATCTCGCATCGGAATTTCTTCGGGTCGAATTTTATTTGTTCTTTCATCAATTCTTTGTCTTAAATCCTTTTTGCTCTTTCTAACTCTAGTACCATAAGGATCATAATCTTCTACTCCTAAAACGTGTTTAATAAAATCAACACCATATTTATTTTGAAGTGTATCAAATGAATAAAATTTCATTATAGCATCAGTGTTTGCACCAATGTAAAATGATAGGGGGTATTTTTTATTATTATCTTCCACACCAAACAAATGTCTTCCATATTCATCGCGTGATATATACATTTTGATATTCCTATTACTTGGTGGTTCTTCATTTCTATCATAAAATTGTTTTAAACATTTATTTAACAAAGAATATTTTTCTCTTAAATAGTCTTGGCCTGTTAGATTATCTAATGCATCATATTGAGTATTCACAATACGTTGAAAGTGTCTTTCATGATCAATAAAAGATGTTTCTTCTTCTTCATCTTCTTCTTCATGAACATAATCATCTTTATCAAAAATAGGATTTTCAAAATCAAATCCGCCTTCAGCCATTTTTATTCGGAATAAATTGGTGGTGGATTTTCATATCTATATTTATTAGTAACATAATTATTATTAACTGTATAAATTATGCTGTTTTTAAACTGTTTTGTATAGTATTCATCGCTTCCTCTTTTACCTTCTCTCTTTTTTCTTCATCAGTTATTCCTGAACCGTCTGATTTTTTTTTATTGATCTGATTTCTTCTTTAAGTTTAGAATATTTTTCCATTTCATTTAAAACCAATTTAAACTCTTCCACACTTATTTCTCCATCTTGTAGGACTTTAGATATAATATCCTTAATACTATTTAGTTTACTTTCTGCTACTGTTAGAACATTACAATGTTTTTGCGTTTTTGTCATTAATTTACGTCTTATTATTTTAACGCACATACCCACTCCTCTGCATACTACAGCCGCGATTTGTATTGGTAACAGAATAGGAATAGCTACTCCAACTCCCGCTAAAATAATACTCGCTGATATTAACCCGGTGTCAACTCCGTCAGTAATATTTATTCCTCGTTTATATTTTTTTCGTAATGATTTTCTCATATCTCTTTCATTAATTAATATTCTCCCAATCTCCGATATTTTCCGTAATCTATAATTTTGCTCGTCGTCTACGGGTAAGTCTGGATATATCGTAGGCGCCGTCGGTTGCTTCATTTTTAAGGTAATTTTTTTAGTCAATCGGTAAAAGGACTTATTCCAAATTGCAAATCTGTAATAAATGCGGGGCTAATAATATAAGAGTGAACTGTAGATATCACGCGGTAATCAAACCATATAATGAAGAAGTTAAAAGATTAATGAATATCGAAATTTAAATTATCCCTCCACCCCATCACCCTTGTAATTATTATTATATATATAGGAGCGTTCTGTTTTTACTTTCACGTTCGGTGTCCCTCACCTCCTAACCTCTTTTTATTTTTATCGTCTCTCCCACCCACGGAAGATACTCCCAGTCCCTCCTTCACTTTTCATTTTATTTATCATCACCTCACTGTCCCTCTTTTACCCACACTCTTTTTTATTTTAACACCCTTCCCCTCCCACGAAAGATTCCCGCTGTCCCTCACTACATTTTATTTTAATTTTCCCCCTCGTCCACTGTCCCTCATTTGACAACCCCTCTCTTTTTATTTTAACACCCTCCCCCTCCCACGAAAGATTCCCGCTGTCCCTCACTACATTTTATTTTAATTTTCCACCTCACCCGCTGTCCCTCACTTTTACCCTCGAGTACCCAGTTTTACCCTCGACCCCGACCAAACCCCAATATCCCCCCTCGAGTCCCCACTGATACCCCCTCTTTTATTTTAACACCCTTCCCCTCCCACGAAAGATTCCCGCTGTCCCTCACTACATTTTATTTTAATTTCTACGTCACCCACTGTCCCTCATTTGATAACCCCCCTCTTTTTATTTTAACACCCTTCCCCTCCCACGAAAGATTCCCACTGTCCCTCACTACATTTTATTTTAATTTTCCACCTCACCCACTGTCCCTCACTTTTACCCTCGAGTACCGGGTTTTACCCTCGACCCCGACCAAACCCCAATATCCCCCTCGAGTCCCCCACTGATACCCCCTCTTTTTATTTAACCCCCTCTCCCTCCCACGAAAGATTCCCGCTGTCCCTCACTACATTTTATTTTAATTTTCCCCCTCACCCGCTGTCCCTCACTTTACCCCCCCCCCTCTCCCACCAAACCCCCTAAACCCCGACATTCCACCCTCGATCACCCTCCATGTACCGGTTTTCCCCTCAAACCCCAAATCCCCCCAAAACCTCCTCCTCTCCCCCACACCCCATTTTTTTTTATTTCCCCAATGTGTTTTAGACCCGCCACTGTCTCTCTCTCTCCAAAATATTGCTTGTGGGTAAAATTCTTTTTTTTTTTTACCTCAATGATATATATACAAAAGGAGAAGTGAAACGTGTTCTGGACCATCCGGCGGAGGTGAGCCGAGCCAGTATGGCTAGGTGAGCCGGAGGAGGTGGTCCAGAACTCTCTTTTTGTATATATATCAATTAGTATACTATATTTTTCTAATGGAGACATACCACTATTCCTTGATTACTCTCAGTCATGAAACGTCGCTTTTCAAGTTTACGTCCTTTCGGAAGATATTTCCAGCCAATTTCGAAATGCAAAATAAAATAAATAGCTTTGGTACGACAGGTAATTTTTTTCTAGCTAATCTATTGTTTTCTAGTTAATCGGAACACGCTTTTTAACAGCTGATCCAAACAAAAGATGAATCATCTATACTTCGGCAATTTTCGGATAGCCATATCGTGCATAGGATACATTACGGAGTATGCCGAGACATATCGATGTCTTGATTTCGTAGTATACACCGGCTACCTTAACCCTTACCCCGTTACAAAACAAATAATGTCTGCTGAATTGTGAATTGGGTGCCATTGTTCACATTCGATTCGTTTCATGCAATTGTGATACTTTTGAATAAGACTCATTACACAAAATTTGAGAAACTATTGAAGCAGCTTGAATCTTGATGAGATATTGAGTTACTCAGTGTGTCGGCTGGATTCAAGCTGTTTGCAAATGTACCTCAAGTGGCGGTTAGTTGGATTAGGGTTAATTGCCAACCAAATTGACTTATAAGATAATAGCTCCTGATCTGCTTTGCAAGCAAAACAAAAATAACATGAAACAGTCCTATCAGAGTAATAATTACACAGGTGTTAACCCATTACTAGCTCAATGATATTGAAAGAAGTACAGTAGATCCCTCTAAACGTGACGTTACAATTAGTATCCAAACCGTCTTTCAGACATGTGGTAGCATAATGCAGGGTGAGAGTCATAAGCTTCTAGAAGATCATTTTTGCATGAATTTCACCCAGCATTTAGCAGCCATCTACATAAAAAGACCTCCTGAATCGTTCTTTAATAAAATTCTGTATTAGGGAAAGGCTTAAAAGATTGTTAATCACAACAACACAACGTACAGTACCGCACTTTATTATTACAAAACAAGGTTTCGACAAAGTATGTAAATACGTACAATACACATTGGCTTGAAAAAAGATGTTCATGTTATTATGTAAATCGCATTAGCATTAAACTCTTTCACACTGCCGATATCGCATTAGCCATGCAAACCGTTTGGACCCAGGTGAGACGCCGAGTAACTCGGCGTCTCATCTGGATCCAAATTGTTTGTCACTGTGATAATGGTATTTGAAACAAAAGTGAAGAAAATAAATTTAGCAGACGACATAATTTGCAGAAGACACAATTTGGCAGCGAACTAATTAATTCAAAAAGTTTGTTTTAAATCAAACCCCAAATGATTCTATACCTGGTTAGTTAGTATCCAGACCACCTAAAACAATAGCGAACAAGTGACAAACAACAGACACGAGTTTGAGATAGGGACATTGTTTGTAGTTACATGTATACAAGTATAGTTCGATTTCGAGCGCTGAGTCGTGATTGCACTTTTCGATTTATAGCAGTTGCAACCATTCTAATTTATGGGTAAGTGGACAATGGTTGTCACAAGAAGCCCGTAGTACTCGGGCAGTATAAGTATATACACTAAAACCTCTCTATAACGGCCACTAAATTACATCGAATATTTATAGGAGCGTTCTGTTTTACTTCCACCTTCTTTTAAGCAGCCACCTGTCCTAAATACCAACTAATTAACATAATTAAGTGGCTGTTATAGAGAGGTTTACTGCATATGCTTATTAATTGTCTGTATAACCACAGGTAACTCTGGAACAAATACATAGTTTGTGACGTTTTTTACCTCTACGGGTTGACTGGTCCTAAGGTCACAGCTCACGGGTCAAAATCGAACTATAGGTGGTTTTGCTCCGTAATGCCGGGGTTCTCGGCGGCCTGCATTCACGAACATACGATTATTCAGTCATTATAATCTTGAAGAGCACCACCACTAAGCGGAACATATCCCCACAGCAGCACTTGCTTTAAATGGTCGCTTACTAAAGAGAGTCTCTATTACAGTAATTGTTGTGGATGTCAGAAATAAAGACGTGAGGTTTCAGAAGCCTAGACGTGCGCTGCATTTACTATTATAGTTAATCGGTTCGGAAAAATGGGCATATTGGAGCAACAGATAAAGTTCTAAAATCGTCCTTTCGCCACCAAACCATATCGTGTTCCCAATGGTTAATTCAAGATATGCAACATATAGGATTTGTTCTGATTATAAGCTCAGCGGTTTTCTCTGTATCATGTTAATAAAGGATCAACAGACGGACGGATGGACATACCGACAGACAGTCGCACCTTGGCGATACTATTTTGTTATGAGTAATCAACTTTCATCTTTCAAGTTGTTAGGCTCAAAGCGTCTACCGTTCATTTACCATCCAGTAACCAAACACCAAGTACCAGATAATCCTTCTCACACTGAAGGAAATAACGTTTGTTTAATTTCTGAATTGCTGAAGTCTTCCGATTTGTTTAATCATTTGAGAATCTGTTGACCTAGTATCAAACAGTTTGGACTCTCGTGAGACGCAGAATCACTTATCGTCTCATCTGCACCAAAGATGTTTGCCAATGCCAATTAGCATATTAATCCTTCTCTTGCTGAATTTCAAAATACATTTCTCCTTTTTTACCCATGCCCTGCTGTATAATTCCATATATTTTCACGGTGTACAAGTATATCGCTGTGCAATCACTGCTGTGGAATGCACTGGTTGCACAATCAACTTGTAAATAGTGCAGACCTTGATGAGACAGCTCCTGCAGGAGCTGTCTCATCTGGGTCTTCACTATTTACAGGTAGGTATATTGACGTGAATAGCAAGCGAAGGGTTAAGAAGAGAATACATTTATGTTTGTATAGTGATGAGCTGTTGTGCTTAAACCGAAATAAACAATATGTTATGTTAAATCACGTCTCATAACACAACCTGATCATCCTTAAATTGAGATATTATGTCTACAGGTCAAACAAATAACAATATGACAATAGACTGTAATAAGAAAAGCTACAATTTAACGTTACTCGGTATCTAATATAAAACAAAAGGCATGTTACACCACGTGTAAAAGTCAACACAAAACTTAACCCATTCCCTCCTAGACTATATTAGACCCTTCCTCTTTGAATAAATCTATCGAAATGGAGCATTTACTAGATAAAGAAATATATTATATTTGCATAATTTTGAAACCATTGTGCTAAATAAAGCCTTTGCTCCTATGGAGCAAATGCCCTATTTATCACAATGGTTTCCAAAATGACTTTTATAGAGGCAACGTAAGGCGTCAGTAGGATGGAATAGGTTAAACAAAAACTTAATATACAATAGCCCTGACAAAAGTATTGCAACATGCTTCAACATAATGTAACGGTATAATGCATTCTCCATCTAGGCGTACACTATAACACCGGTTATTAGTACTTGGTTTTGTTTCCAATAGTTACACAAGTTTGGTAACATTTATAGGCTAATTAATAGCCTAAGAAGATTTTATATAAAGTTTATTCACATGACACACAATTTCGTATTTTTATACTGCTCACGTGTATTATAACACGCAAATGATGTAAGCAAGTCGAATATAAATAGGAAAACAGCATGTTTTAGTTGTTTTATGTCATGTGATAAAAACATTCGTGTTGATTTACTATTTATATTTTCCAAACTCGTTGACCAAATTAAATATGGCATCCGACAAGCTTCGTACCAAACTCGTTGACCTACACTCGGCAAGACATGCGTCATATTAATTTAGTCTAGATCTACTCGTTTGGAAAACAAATCTGAAAATGAAACCTTATATAATATCCTTTACATATGCAGTGGTTTACGCTCGGTACATTGTATATAACAAAACACATATAGAGCAACAGATACATGTGGGTACTCAGATACTAAAATCCTCATTTCTCAACCAATCCCTGTGCTGTGACCATTCTTTCAAAACGTCTACTAAACCATAATTATGTTTTGACCATTCTTTAGAATCGTCTCGAATTGACGATTCTAAAGAGTGGTCACAGCATAGGAATTGGTGGAGAAATTGTTTTTGTATTTGAAAACACTTGGTGTCTATTTGAGACGCCGATATCATCGTGGAAGATGATAACGGTTAACCCTTTATCTCATGAATATTCATATAAGAAAAAATGAAACCATGACACCGTGAACATTTATAAACTGAACATTGGAAGTTTTGACACTTTAGAAGAGGAATTATTTAAGTCCATTAGCAAAAGAGCAAACCCACAGATCTGGGTCTACTCTGTTTGCAAATGCATTTTATCAGGCAATTGTTTGATGCTAACACATGCATTTGGAAATTGAAAGTGGACCCAGTTCCTAAAAATGTATGCAAACTAATGTTAAAGACTTGCCCTATGCAGACTAGTATGTTGAAGACTTGCCTATACAGACTAGTATGTTGAAGACTTACCCTGTACAGACTAGTAGGTTGAAGACTTGCCCTATACAGACTAGTATGTTGAAGACTAGCCCTATACAGACTAGTATGTTGAAGACTTGCCCTATACAGACTAGTATGTTGAAGACTTGCCCTATACAGACTAGTATGTTGAAGACTTGCCCTATACAGACTAGTATGTTGAAGACTTGCCCTATACAGACTAGTATGTTGAAGACTTGCCCTATACAGACTAGTATGTTGAAGACTTGCCCTATACAGACTAGTATGTTGAAGACTTGCCCTATACAGACTAGTATGTTGAAGACTTGCCCTATACAGACTAGTATGTTGAAGACTTGCCCTATACAGACTAGTATGTTGAAGACTTGCCCTATACAGACTAGTATGTTGAAGACTTGCCCTATACAGACTAGTTCGGTGTTTGGTAAAGCGACATTAATTAATCAAATACAGTAGAACCTGTTTTAAGTAACCATTCATTTATTAAACACGTGTTTTTAAAAAAAACAAAACAGGTGGATTCAGCTTTACTTATCATGTGCATTAAGCTATCACCCGCCAACAGGCCAAAAATGAATCCTGTTTTGATGTCCGCTTAAGACATGTTCTATTTTAACCACTGGCAGAAGACTACCTACACTATTATCTACTCATTATGTTTGCCAAAGTTTTAACTGGTGATGGGCGAATACAGAATGAAAGCAATACATGTATCAACTATGGGCGTCCACCATGTATTAACCAATTTATTCCCATATCATTTAATGGAAACTCGTACAGAACTTAATTTGGAACCCGTTCATTTTCATATGGAGGGGACACGACACACATACTTTTTGCTGGAATAAACCATCAATACTGATGGGGTCAGCCAACAGTACGTACCCTGGTCAGAAAAATATGACCAGTGTCTTGACTGATTGCCAGTGTCCCTATTAACACATTACCTCATCGGCTATTTTTAGATACAAACTCTTTGAATAAATGTACCGAAAAGAAGCATTAACTAGAGAAAAGGAAATGTTTAGAATTTTGTAGTTTGAAACCATTGTGATAAATGGAGAATTTGCTCCTATAGGAGCAAATGCTCTATTTATCACAATAGTTTCACAAGGTGACTTTTACAGACTCGCCAAAAGTCGTCAATATGAGGGAATGGGTTAAGGGGCACTAGGTACTATTGGGTAAAGGCTGCCATCTGTCAGTAACGAAAACTGGTTTTGGTGGTCTATGTAGAGAGACGTTATCGTATAATATAAATTAATTTGATACGGCCACCTGTGCGTGCATTCTTAAAGTGGAGAAGTACGGAACAGTGAGCGACCTAATCAATATGATCCTAAACCATATGTATGTTGAATATTCAAAGTTGAATTGCCCTTCACTGGCTAACCACAAGCCTTCTGACCCGGGTCTACACCGTTTGCACATGCAAGTACACACGTTGTCTGTATTTAGCTCTTTAATATATTATAAATACGCCTTCCTACACCTTGCAAAGAGTGAATACCCAAATCAGAAGGCTCCTATAAGAGCCGTCTGGTCAGAGTCTGCTATGTTTGCTGATGATATGATACGATTCTACAGTTCTCTGCCATGGTCAAACATTCATGATTCTATATAACAGTTAATCTAATTAATAACCATGATCTCATTATGTCTTACATGAATATTCATGGAGTAAAGGGTTAATGATTTAAATGTTGAACTCAGTTTTAACCCCTATCCTGATGTGAAGAATCATTTGTGATCAAGTCTATTTTAATTTTGTTTCACTTCCGATCCCTGTCAAGCTTTCGAGACTCTGTTGCTAAGTGTCGAAGCACTTGGATCCAGATTAGACGCCCCATTTAACTGTATCTGAAATGGGTCAACTAGATCTATCAATCAAATGTAATAAAGCGGACATAGGGTATGATATCTACATTGTTACGAGATAAACACCAAACAGCTATTTGCCCTTTACATAATAACAACGTATGTACAACGGGTGTCTATGTACATCTTACCCTTTTTAACTCTTTTGGGTGCCAAATTTAAAAGTGTCGTCTGCAATGATAATTTCATATTAAATATAATTCTAAACTAAATAATAAAGGTATATTAGTAAAACATTTGTTTTTAAAAACCTGTATGCTTGGGCTAAAATAATACAGAAAACAGTGAAGTCCCAGGTCAGCTGCCACCTTGAAAAGGCGGCATCTGACCCGGGACTGCACTGTTTTCAATGGTGCCAACAGGCGACATTGACGCCGAAACAGTTAAACCATTTACAGTAACACCTATCCGAAGCGGCCATTCATTTACTGAGCAAATGTGTCTTAAGAGCAGGTGGTTGCTTAATACAGGGCAACGGTTTTGCAGAAAGTTCCTATAGGAGTTTTCAGCATTACTGTTGACCTGCATTAGGCTACAACATTATGGACGTTTGACGGCAACTTGAGACAGGTTCTATTGTGATCCATATTTATCTCATGACACTGGTTGTATGTCCATACAGTAAACCCTCTCTATAACGAATTAAATATCTCTGAATTCTGTTGATCAGTTGGTATTTAGGGTAGGTGGCTGCTTAAAGCAAGATGAAAGTAAAACAGAACGCTCCTATAGAAACAAAACCCTGATCAGACGACTTTACATGAGCAGTCTGATATGTGTCTTACCTGTTTGCAAATGAGTTAAAATGAGTATCTATAAGTATGTGGGTTTAAGCAAACTGTGTGATTACGAAAGACAGAATACAGCACTTTCCTATGTTACAATCGGGAATAAATACATGTACACTTCAACCATATGACGACATCCATATTTACATTTACTCTTCGACACTCTACTAGCGACTTTGTGATAAAGTTTGTAAACAGCTTGAATACAGTTGAGACGTCGAGTGACCCAGTCTCTCATCTAGAACAAAACTGTCACTTTTACACTGTTTTCGAGAAGAAATTGAAGAAAACCGTACTTGAATTGAAGCAGACGACAATATTTGCAGATGACTATCAAAGAATGTTTCAGTCATCGACGATCATCCGGTTGCAACTACCAACGTAACGCATGTGAACTGACGAACTTCCTCACAAAATGCCATGGGAATGTAGTCTCCGTCTGCGATTCGAACCACAAAAGGTAAGAGGCTGAATATAACTATAATCACACAGCATGCACATGGGTGTAATTTTCACAAAGCACTTCAACGACTATGCGTTCGTAATATTTAAATCGTACAATACTCGTAACGTTCCTTCGTTTTCAATCTCTGTTTGTGGTGTCCGTATTTTGCTTTGGTGTTTACATATTTTGATTTTGCCTTTGTCTTAAAACGGTTAAGTTTATTTTGTATGGGCGTGTATGGTTAAATACTGCCCGGAAATTAAATCCTAGATATTATTACGCAAAACCGTCACTTGTTTCCAAAAGTTCGTTCTAAATGACCGTCAATTTAAGGCCGTTTGATTGCCCCCTGGCGGTGTATAAACTGGTGGGTAGCTTCTGGTTTGTGAATGGACTTTTTGTATAGGACAGCGTATGCATACAGCAATAAAAACGTTTTCACAAAAACGGGGATTGCAACAGCCATCATGACAACTCCAGATATTGCACAAAGGGCCCCGATTAGTCTGCCGTACATCGTGTATGGAACCACGTCTCCGTAGCCAACAGTTGTCAGTGTATTGATTGCCCACCACCAACCAACCGGGATGCTTTCAATATCATTCTCACTTTCCACAAAGAAGATGAAGTTGGCGAAAATAGCAATTCCGAGCAGAAGGTAGAGGAACAAGACGAGTAAGTCGTTGAGAGACACTTTGAGGGAGAAGGTAAGTACCTTGAACCCTGTTACATTGCGGACGACCCTCAGTAGACGAACAACGCGAAAAACCTGGAATATCTCGAGGATATCAAAGCCTGTAGGGTCATACTTCTCGGAGGTCTTGACAAAATTAATGGACATGTGAGCATAAGCCGCGAGAACAACAAGCGCATCAATGACGTTGATCGTTGACAGAAAATATCGCCTGATGCTAGGGCAGCTCAGAATTCTTAAGAGGAGGTCCGCCGTGAAAAAGGCCAACACGGCTGTATCAAGGTAGACAAGCAGCTTTATCCTAACCGTCTTCTTACTGATCCCGAGACGAGGCCGAAGTGTATCGTAAAGATGTTCAACAAATGTCTCATCTGACACTGTGTCCTCCTGTTCGAAACTGAAATCAAACAGTGTCCTTCCATAAGCATCGGCAACGCCCTCATCCGAATCGTTTGACTCGCTTTTCGCAATTTCTTGACCGGCCTCTTTAACAGTTTCGCCAACAATGATGTCACCTTCCTGCAGTTCTGACTGATTTTTAATAGCTA
This sequence comes from Azorinus chamasolen, assembly GCA_963576725.1. NCBI lineage: Eukaryota > Metazoa > Mollusca > Bivalvia > Cardiida > Solecurtidae > Azorinus > Azorinus chamasolen. The sequence goes on from OY755249.1 coordinate 59,155,012, forward strand.
TCTTTTCATAGTCTGCTATGATTGTAGAAAATGCGTCATCTGCTAGTGGGACGGAGCAGGAATCATTTGCGATGGTTCCGTAGATCGTTTTAAGTGGTTCACCAAGGGCTTCCTCCAGCTCACACCTTGTTAGGTTTCTCCTGAAGTAGGGCAGGGTGCTGCACGCGAGCGTAAATACGGACAATATCACCATGGCCGTGCAGATATAGAAGTAGAGCTGAAGAAAAGAATTAATCATTTACTCAATATATATACATTTAGGCCTTTGCAAACATAGTATACACAATGCAAACGGTTTTCGTAGGACGGCAGTTCTTCATAAGCAATCATATGCTTTTATAGACTGCTATGTCACATATTTATGCAGGAAAGCTCTGTAGAAGCACATTTGTCTCGGAGCATATTTATCTTACGAAGTGTGACCGATGTGCTTGTAAACATTCATATTTGTGACAAATTTAAAATGAGACAGATGTGTTTGATACACAATAGGAAGGACACTCGAAGCACATTTGACTCACATTCTATCATATCCTACTAAACTTCTACTTAAACGCAGCGCAAAACTGTTTCTGTTTAGTATATTGTAATTGTCCGAAAAGGCGGATATAGAAATAAGCTGTCTTGTCTGTCTCTCTGTCAGTCTGTATGCCCACATTTACAACCTGAAAATTATCTGCGATAACAGACCTACGTATTATAAATCGCTTAATCGAATAGTCTTCACTTGAAGTCTGCGCGATTAAGAAACCGCTGTCAGTCGCTACGTCTCCTTCATATTTGGTTTATTATCATGCTAGTTTTATATAATAGTGCATTTTTCTTACCAATTCTTCATTTATTTATTCTTTTATTTCAGTAATCAATTTGAAATAAAGTACATCGCAGATAGGAATGTGCTACTAATTTAGCACGTTGTAACCGTTTTCATATTTTGTTTTTTGTGTGTGTAAATATGGCTGCCACATACAGCCATGCATATGCAGTGAAAAATACTTTAATACCGTCTAATCGATTACGGTTGAACAACACCGAATTGCGCACTGCAGAATTTGGCGATAATTGAACGACACAGTATCAATCCTCGCTTCGTGTCTCTCCCGATTCTCGCTTCGTGTCTCGTGGTTTGAACATCTACTGCAACACAAGAGAATCGGGCAATATTTGAACGATACAATATCGTGTATTTCTTCGCATCTCATCGAAATCGCATGTCTCGTTTTGCATCTCGTGCCTCGACGAGAATCCCGCGAGGCGCGATATGTTACCGCGAGAAACGAAGCGAGACGCGAGACATTCTACCGCGAAATCTCATGATATGGGATCTCATGGTATGGGATACTGCGACAGTGCGAGATCTCGTGTTACATTATCATGTCTCGCGTCACGTCTCGTCGGAATATCGGGTCTCGCCCGATTCTCGTTTCTCGCCCTAGGAATGCGAGCCACGCTATTCCATATGGCACTAACGGGATTCCGTACCTTTCAAGGTACACCGCAAGGTTCAGACAATTAAATGTCTTGAATTAGAGATATTGGAATTAATAGTTCCACGGCAGTTTTCGGTTTAAGATTTTTATAAAAGAAAAACATTAGCAAACCTATTGATCATAACACTTGACATGAGGAAAAAACCTCGATTCTGAGATTTTTTCTGCCGTGGAAAAATGTGTGACAAATGTGCTTGTATTTCATAAAAAAGGACGCGAGACTAAAGTGCTTTCTTGTCCCTTAAAAAATTGATTGGAGCACATTTGCCTCACAAATGTGTTTTATTTACTATACATTTGAGGTCCCATTTGTCTCATGTGGGACAAATGCGTCCGCATCGGTCTTACGTAAGACAAATGTGCTCCGAGACAAATGTGCTCCTACAAAGGTCTCATTTATCACAAATGTGCTCCTACAAAGGTCTCATATATCACGTATTTCTCGCATTAAAGATGTAAGCTGCGCAAATTTCCGCAAATTTTGCGTTTCGAACTGACTTTAATTTGAATATATGTACCTTAAAACTTATTTAACGCTACACAGCGCGGTCAGTAAATGGTTGTTTGTGTCGAAAAAAATATAAAAAATGGATCGCTACGGAAACCAACGGAACAGCCTTCGCCATTGACCGGAAACTGTTGTAAGATTCAAATTTTTACATACTGGAAAGAATCATACGAAATACCTGCATGAGTTAGCTCCCTTTGTCCGTTATATTTGATTGACCCAATTGAACGGTATAATTATTTAGCTTATTTGCATGTAAATTATATGTGGTAAGATGGGCATATTGCCTTATTTTCCTGAATAAAATCTATTATGTAGGCCAACAATCAGTGTCAGCCATTGTACATGTAGTAACAACTTAATTAATATTCAAAGCGTTGTTCCGAAATAGAACCGGAGTCATTCAGAACTTGACTGAAGATGTCCGCTGATTTCCGTACAAAATCTAAAAAAGGAGGCTACTTTTTAAGAATTGAGCAGTATTCGGATAGCGATACTATTTAGCTGAACAAATACACCCTGTCGGAAAATGGTTATAAGCATTATTTTCATTGTATGTATACCTGTACAGCTTCTAGTGTTGATTGATTAATACGAACAATACGGATAATAACTCTTTAAGTAATCACTTGCTTCTACAGTCTCCTATGTTATTGCGGTTTGGTTTGGTGCACAACCAATTCCAGCGATTATCACATACTTGGTTACTCCAATTTCTTTCAGAAACCATGCACATACAGGCAAAGAATGAAATAAGATACTCCCTTCCTTAACGCTAAACCTTTTCACTGCCGATGTCGCATAAATGCACCACGACAAATAGTGGGCGGCGTCTGATCAGGGACTTCACTGTTTGTCTCAATCTCTATATCTATATATGTGCTTTATTCCTTTGAAATTTGTATCTATTTATCTCATTTCCTTATTTTACTGAAAGAATTCAGTAAAAGGTAAAATTCAGTAAAAGGTCGCACATGCAAACAGTTTGGATGGACGCAGATGAGACGCCGGGTATCTCTGGGTCTCATCAGGATCCATACTGTTTGATACCCTGTCAATAGCTTCTCAAAAGCCTGCACGAATCGCAAATAAGTGGTAAACAGACCCTTGTTCATTTGCTCCGCTCCTTTGGCAATGCGACATCTGATTGTATTATTCGCTATGTATAGACCAAAGCAAAGACCTGACAGCAAACGGAAATGTCCCACGAATTCTAGCTAAGCCAATCAGAGATTGGAATCTCTGTTAGGAAAATATGCAAAAAAAATTAATTTGGTCACCATTATAAGAATACAGTAAAACCCCACAAAACCTGGCGTCCGATTTAGTATAACTGGAGACAGGTGGCAGCTTAATGCAGGGCCAAAGTCATGCAGAAATCTCCTTGTCTTTATGATTTTCACCATGCATTAAGCAGCCACGTTCCTAAAGGTATCTAACTTTTTCTCTACTAGAATTCAAGTTTAAAGAAGATTTACTATACGTTAAAAAACGGAGACAGAAAAGTATTTCAAATACGACCGCTCGAAAATTAGGTATGCAGAAAGCTCCTATAGGAACTTGCGGCATTACGTTTGCCTGCATTAATCAACCACCTGCTTTTAAAGACTCCAATAAATAACACAGTCGCTTTAGATAGACTCTACGTTACAGTATTAACCCATTACCCCATAGGCTAATTTTAGATCAAACCACTTTGATTAAATCTACCGAAAAGGTATTAACTAGACAAAAGGAACGTTTGCTCTATTTGTCACAATGGTTTCAACAGGTGAATTTTGCAGTGTCGTCAAAAGGCGTCAATATGAGGTAATGGGTTAAAACATGATCTTAGATAAAGATGGCATCAGTTGAAAACGAAAATTATATTTAAAGTAACCTTATAAACGGAATGGGACAAACAATTCATAAATGTCCGTGTTGAGTGTTGAGTGATATCACATGTACCGCCATGTGTTTAGACACAACTGGCGCAGATGGCGTATAAATACCGATTACACTGACTAGCAACAATTTAGACTCAAAGCACAGCCTTGCTAT